>CM055122.1:940986569-941682819 GCA_029206835.1 Rana muscosa | reverse complement strand
AGTGTGCCCCCCTTACATTAGTGTTCCCCCTACATCAGCGTGCCCTCTTCTTACATCAGTGTGCCCTCTCCTTATATCAGTGTGCTCCCCCATACAGGTGATGTCATTGGTTGTTAGGACACCGGTGGCCCTAGCAACCAAGTAATTAGGGGGGTGTTCAGAATTTTAGAGCCCTCTCCTAGGCAGTGTAGAAGTGATCACACAGGACAGATCTTTCAGCTGCTCTTGTCACTGTCGGCTACCTCTGAAAGATCGGCTCTGTGTGACCACTAGTGCACTGCCTAGGAGGGCAAAGCTAGGTCAGCACAGTAGAACCAAATTTGACAGGGGAGCCGCTTGGGACGCCAGAGGTAATTGCGAGCCATGAGACCAGTGAGTGACAGTTTATCTTGTTGTGAGTTCATATGAAAGGTTTTAGGTATGTTTGTACAGCTCTCACATGACACTTATTGCTTGCAAACCATTGCATAATGTTTTTGACTTTTTCAATACATGTGGGCAAGACTTTCCTGGATTGAGGGCTGTTGCACTATATTGTAATGCATTTCAAAGGGCATTGTTTATTACTTCAGCTGAAGACTGACTGAGAACAAGGATTACACTACAATCCCAATATAAAAGATAAGAAGGAGATCAGAAATATGGCATTTAGTTGGTATGCTGTCAGAATCATTGTAATGCCGCGTACACACAAAAAAAATTCCGACAATAAAACCGTGGATTTTTTTTTCCGACGGAATGTTGGCTCAAACTTGTGTTGCATACACACGGTCACACAAATCTTGTCTGAAATTCCGATGGTCAAGAACGCGGTGACGTACAAGACATACGACGAGCCGAGATCATTGAAGTTCAAAGGGCAGTTCGGCTCCTCTGCTTGAGTCTGAGAATGCATGGTTATTTGTGCATCGGAATTGCATACAGACAAACTTTTCTTGTCTGAAAAATTGAGAACAAGCTCTCAAATTTTTGTTTTCGGAAATTCCGACAGAAAATTTCCAATGAAGCCTACACACGGTCGGAATTTCCGTCCAAAAGCTCACATCAAACTTTTCTTGTCGGAATTTCCGATTGTGTGTACGCGGCATAAGAGTGCAAAGATTTTTTTCTACTTCAGCAAAGATTCATTTTGGTGCCCACCCCTCCCCAACCATTTTTCTGCCACCCCCTTCCCCTCCAAAATGCAAACCTCCATCCCCGTATGAGATACATTTTATTTGCGCTCTATTAAAGTGGTTGTAAACCCACTTTTTCAACTTGCACCTACAGGTAAGCCTAGATTAAGGCTTACCTGTAGGTGCAAGAAATATCTCCTAAACCTACACGGTTTAGGAGATATATACTAAAAAGACAGGCGCCGCTGTCTACGGCGTATGCGCGCCGTAGACAACGGCGCATTCATGGGGTTAATCCCATTCACAAAATCGGCTACTTCCCAGCAATCGCTGGTCGTAGCCGAATGAAAAGGCTCTCGCGCGCATGCGCAGAGTGACGTCTCCGCCACTCCTGCCAATCACAGCGCCGGAGCAACGCTGTGATTGGCTGCAGCGGCGATACCCGGAAGTAACCTTCTGGCTATCGCCGCAGCGATGGATGCGGCTGAAGAGGGAGACGAGGACGGCTTCGGGGGCCCCGATCTAAGGTAAGTGATGCATAATGAGCTATTATACTAGTCATAATAGCTCATTATGCCTTTGTCTTGCAGGTGGTTGTGAAAAAAAAAAATAATTATAGGGTTTACAACCACTTTAAGCTATAGTGGTTCTGGTGATTAGAGTAATTGTTTAACTTGCAAAAAAAATTAAAAATTGTGGTTTCGTAAAGTGCATTTTATTAACAGTTGTTCAACAAAATAATACATTTTTTATTTTGCCTGCAGTAACAACCCTCAGTACTGGGGTGAGAGGCAGCAATAATAATCCCCAACATTGGTGCCAGTGGCCACAGTCATAACCCTCAGCACTGAGGTGAGTGACAGCAATAATAATTCCCAACATTGGTGTCAGTGGCCACAGTAATAACTCTCAGCACTGAGGTAAGTGGCAGTAATAATAACCTCCAGCATTGATTTCATTGTCTGCAATAGGGATGAGCCGAACACCCCCGGGTTCGGTTCGCACCAGAACCTGCGAATGGACCAAAAGTTTGCGCGAACTTTAGAACCCTATTAAATACAATGGACGCGATTTTTTGAAATCAAAAGTGCTAAATATAACGGCTAATATGCAAGTTATTGTCTTAAAAAGGTTTGGGGACCCGGGTCCTGCCCCAGGGGACATGTATCAATGCAAGTTAAAAAAAAAAAAAGTGAAATATTCCTTTAAATATCGTACCTGGGGGGGGGGGTGTCTAAAGTATGCCTGTGAAGTGGCACATGTTTCCCGTGTTTAGAACTGTCCCTGCACAAAATGACATTTCTAAAGGAAAAAAAGTCATTTAAAACGGCTTGCGGCTTTAATGTAATGTCTGGTCCCAGCAATATGGTGAAAATCATTGAGAAAAATGGCATGGGTACCCCCCCACCACCAGCCCACTACCAGCCCCTTTGAGTCTTGTATGGATATTAAGGGGAACCCCACACCCAAATTTAAAAAAGGCCCTACATACTCTGAACAGCAGTATACAGGCGGTGCAAACAAGTCAGGGACTGTAGGTTTGTTCTTAAGTAGAATCTGTTTATAATTTGGAACAGGTACATTTTTTAAATGTAGCTCCAGCTAATAAAATCTATTTTTAAGATTTTTGGAAAACATAGGGAAGGGTTATCACTCCTGTAACATTTGTTTTGCTGTCTCTGCACCTGTTCAGAACATTTCACCTCACTTTCCGTTCCAATGACAAATGTTTTTTGAAAATTTGGGTTTTTTATTGAAATAAGGAATGGTGATAAAGCATCAGTGGAGAGGAGACACCTTTTTCCCATATTAACTCTTACAGGAGAGAATTTCCCTTCCTAGGGGTAGATTTCCTCTCACTTCCTGTTGTCTCCTTCCGTTTGCAAGTAGGAGTCATTTGTAAGTTGGATGTTTGAAAGTAGGGGCCTGCCGTATATACTCTGCAGAAATTTGGGCCTTAGCTGTTGCCACAACACTGTAAGCCCTCACAGTTACTCTTGGTGGGCGCAGGAATGGACCCTGCTGTGAATTATTAGATCAAGAATTGTAATTACATGCCCCTGTTGAACAGGGGCAGAAAAATTGGGCTTTTGGTGGTGGTGTTGCCACAACACTGTAAGCCCTCACAGTTACTCTTGGTGGGCGCAGGAATGGGCCCTGCTGTGAATTATTAGATCAAAAATTTTAATTACATGCCCCCGTTGAACAGGGGCAGAAAAATTGGGCTTTTCGTGGTGGTGGTGGTGGTGTTGCCACAACACTGTAAGCCCTCATAGTTACTCTTGGTGGGCACAGGAATTGACCCAGCTGTTAAATATTAGATCAAGAATTGTAATTACATGACATTGTTGAACAGTGGTAGGAAAAATTGGGCCTTTGATGGTGGTGGTGGTGCTGGTGCCACAACACTGTAGGTCCTCACAGTTACTCTTGGTGGGTGCAGGAATGGGCCCAGCTGTGAAATTTTAGATCAAGAATTGTAATCACATGCCCCTGTTGAACAGGGGCAGAAAAATCTGGCCTTTGGTGGTGGTGGTGGTCTTGCCACAACATTGTAAGCCCTCACAGTTACTCTTGGTGGCCGCAGAAATGGGCCCTGCTGTAAATTATTAGATCACTGGTGCTGGTGCCACATCACTGCAACCCCTCACAGATACAGTACTTGGAGCGCAGCAATGAGCCCTGTTGCAAAGTATTGCATCAAAAATTGTAATTGCATGCCCCTGTTAAACAGGGGCTGACAAATTGGGCCTTAGGCACTGGTGCTGGTGCCACAACACTGCAACCCCTCACAGATACTGTACTTGGAGCACAGCAATGAGCCCTGCTGCAAAGCATTGCATCAAAAATTGTAATTACACGCCCCTGTTAAACAGGGGCTGAAAAATTGGGCCTTAGGCACTGGTGCTGGTGCCACAACACTGCAACTCCTCACAGATACTGTAGTTGGAGCACAGCAATGAGCCCTGCTGCAAAGCATTGCATCAAAAAATTGTAAATACACGCCCCTGTTAAACAGGGGCTTAAAAATTGGGCCTTAGCCACTGGTGGCGGTGCCCAGAACCAAAATGTTCTTTCAAGCTATCAGCATGATTATTGAGGAGGAAGAGGATAGTCACTCAGCATCAGCATAGGCAGTCTTGAAGGGATCTGACATTTCCAAAAAAAGTATTCGGTTACATCAGCATCAGGTGCTTGGTAGCTGGTGGTGATCCAAGACTGATTCATTTTTATGAAGGTCAGTCGATAGACCGAGTCGGTGGACAGGCGCACACTGTGATCGGTTACAAAGCTTCCAGCAGCACTGAATGTGCGTTCCCGAAAGAACGCTGGATGCAGGACCTCAATTGCGTACTGTGCAAGCTCTGGCCAGTGATCCATCCTCAAGACCCAGTAACCCAGAGGATTTTCGGAGGGAAAGGTGTCCAAGTCTGATCTTGCCCCTAGGTATTCCCGCACCATGTAAACCAGACGCTGGCGATGGTTGCTGGAAGCGATCATACTTTGGGGCTGCGTACTAAAAAATTGTCTGGACGCATCGGTCAGACGGCCACCTTCTCCACCGCTCCTTCTTTGAGTGACCGGAGCCTCAGCAACACGTTGTCCAGGACCAGGAATTTGTAACCTCCCAGTCTCTGGGAACGTGTTGCATAGATCTTTCTGCAAGGCCTCCCGAAGATGCTTCATCCTCTGCTCCCTCTGCGATGGCAAGATAAGGTCCGCAACCTTACCCTTGTAACGTGGATCAAGGAGAGTTGCCAGCCAGTAATAATCCCTCTCCTTGATCGCACGAATATGAGGATCCTTGCGCAGGCTTTGCAGGATCAGGGAGGCCATGCAGCGTAGGTTTGCTGAGGCATTCGGTGCAGAGTCCTCTGGGTCACTGAGGACGACATGATCCGCAGCCACCTCCTCCCAGCCACGTACAAGTCCATGGGTGTCTTAGGACTGTAATTGATCCCTTGAAACTGCTGCTGAGTGCTAGGCTCCACCTCCATGTTGACACAATAATCCTCCCCCTCCTCCTCCTCGTCCTCTTCTTGTGTGATAGCCGGGCCAGCAGGAACACTGTCTGGATAAAGGGGGCCTTGAGAGGTAAGGAAGTCCTCCTCTTCCTGCCTCTGTTCTGCCTCAAGTGCCCTGTCCATTATTCCACGCAGCGTGTACTCCAACAGGTGGACAAGAGGGACAGTGTCACTGATGCATACACTGTCACTGCTCACCATCCTCGTGGCCTCCTCAAATGGTGCCAGGACAGTGCATGCATCCCTGATCATGGTCCACTGGCGTGGGGAAATAAATCCAAGCTCCCCTGACCCTGTCCTGGTGCCATATTGCAAAAGATACTCATTGATGGCCCTCTGCTGCGTGTGCAGCCGCTGCAGCATGGCCAACGTAGAGTTCCACCTGGTGGGCATGTCACAGATTAGGCGGTTCTTGGGCAGGTTGTAATCCTTTTGCAGGTCAGCCAGCCATGCACTGGCATTATATGACAGGCAGAAATGCCCACAGAGTTTCCTGGCCTGCTCCAGGACCTCCTGTAAGCCCGGGTACCTGCCCAAGAACCGCTACACCACCAAGTTAAGGACATGAGCCAAACAGGGCACATGGGTCAGTTGTCCCTGTCGGAGGGCCGAGAGGAGGTTGGTGCCATTGTCAGAAACCATCTTTCCTGGCTTAAGCTGGTGTGGCGTCAACCACCTCTGAGCCTGCCCCTGCAGAGCTGACAGAACCTCTGCCCCAGTGTGGCTCCTGTCCCCCAAGCACACCAGCTCAAGCACCGCATGGCATCTTTTTGCCTGCGTACTTGCGTAGCCCCTTGAACACCTGCACGGAGTACCGCTGTTTCCGAGGACAAAGCATAGGTAGAGGCCATGGAGGAAGAAGAAGAGGAGGGCGTGGAGGAGAGAGGTGTGTCAGAATCACCAGTAGTAACATTTTGGAGGCGTGGTGGCAGAACAACCTCTAACACTACTGCACCTTGTTCTGCATCCTTCCCAGCTGCCAGCAGAGTCACCCAATGCGCTGTGAAAGATAGGTAACATCCCTGTCCATGCCTGCTGGACCATGAGTCAGCGGTAATATGCACCTTACCACTGACCGCCCTGTCCAGCGAGGCCAAGACATTGCCTTCCACATGCCGGTAGAGAGCCGGAATCGCCTTCCGTGAGAAAAAGTGGCGTTTGGGAACCTGCCACTGAGTAACCGCACATTCCACAAACTCACGGAAGGGGGCAGAGTCTACCAACTGAAAAGGCAGCAGTTGAAGTGCTAGCAATTTAGCCAAGCTAGCATTCAACCGCTGGGCATGTGGATGGCTGAGAGTGAACTTCTTTTGGCGGTGCAGCAGCTGGGGCAGGGAAATTTGCCTGGTACAATTGGACGTCGGTGTACCGATAGCAGATTGTCCACAAGTACTTGGCTGTGACACACCGAATTCTACACCTTCATTCCTCTCAGTGCAGGTTTCAGAGAGGACTGAAGGTATAGTGGGGTTGGAGATCCCAGCCGATGAGGAGCAAGGAGAGATCCGCTTTGTTCTTTGGTGTGGGTCTTTTAGGTACGCTTGCCAACGGACTGCATGGCAGGTTGACATATGTCTGGTCAAGCACGTGGTGCCCAAGCGGCTGATGTTTTGGCCACGCTAGATACGCTTTAGACATATGTTGCAAATGGCAACAGTGCGATCTGCTGCACACGTCTGAAAAAAGGCCCACACCAAAGAACTTTTGGAATAACGCACAGAGACAGCAGCGCCCTGCACATGCAGAGCTCTGCGGTGTGATGCGGTCGGTGTGCTGCCCTTAAGATGGCCCCTGGAGGGCATCCTGCCTCGTTGTAGATGTGCCTCCTCCTCCTCCTCCTTCTCTCTCCTATCAGGCACCCACGTGGAGTCAGTGACCTCATCCTCATCATCCCGTCCCTCCTCTTCACTGGAGCCAATCTGTATGCTGCAGCTGGGGGAACATGACTTCCAGATAACTGTCCTTGTTGGGCACCCCCTCTCTCTGGGCTCACGTTACTACCCCCTCTCTCTGGGCTTACGTTACTGCCTTCCTCTAGCTGGGTTCCATCATCGGACCCTTCAAAACGCTGGGCATCCTCCTGGAGCATGTACCCAACACTGTCGTCAAACAGCACGGGGGACGCCTCAGGGGGACATGGTGGGGCTAGGGAAGGAGTGACTGATGCCATTGAGCCGAGAGAAGAGGCCGCTTTGGCAGCTGCTTTGCCAGACAAAGTACCCTAAGCCTGGGTGAGAGAGGATGAGGAGGATGAGGACGGCTTGGTCATCCACTCTACCAAATCATGGGCATGTTGCGGCTCATCATGGCCAGCTGCCGAAAAGAAGGACAAGCGTGTCCTATGGCCACGTGCTGATGAGGATGCATCGTGTCCATGGCCAGCACTGTTGCCTCTAGACACAGAGCCTGCTTGCCCTCCTTTATTGCCTCGTGACTGTCTGCCTCTCTTTGTTTGCCTTCCAGACATACTAATGGCCTGCAGCGAGATGTAGCTGCACAAAGGTGGAATGTATAAATATATATATATATATAATGCAGCTATCAGACTCCACTGCCTGCTGTGGTATTAGTATGAGAAAAACAGCAAAGGTCTTCAGTTAGTTTTAGGTGAACACTGTACAGAGGACACAGTACACTAACTGAAAATACTAGCAGCTCTCTGCCTGTGGTTTTATTACGAGAACACCACAAATTTTATTCAGGTTCCTTTAAGTGAACGCTCTGCAAAGGACAGAAGTACTGCAGTACACTACATGAAATTAATGCAGCACTCTGCCTGTGGTTTTATTATGAGAACACCACTAACTGTATTCAGGTAAGCTTTAGGTGAACGCTATGCAAAGCACACAGTACACTAAGTGAAACTCTGCTGCAGCTAGCACAATCACCTGCCTGCCTGTCACAGTATAGAGTACAGCAGTAACGGATCTAACTAAACTAAATACAGTGTATAAATATATATACAACACCTAGGATGCATATATATCCTCTACACTCTGTAACAGCAGCTAACTGACTCGCCTGCCTGCTCTATCTAACTCAATATAAATGACACTGTCTCTCTCTCTGTAACTCTCTCTTTCACAAACGCCGACACACTACACAAGGCCGACTTCCAGGCGGCCTTAAAAAGTGTGGGGCGTGTACCTACTCCTCTGAGCCATGATTGGCCAAAGCCACCCTGGCTTTGGCCAATTATGGCTCTCTGTTTTTTGCGCGCTGTGATTGGCCAAAGCATGCGGGTCATAGTGCATGCTTGGCCAATCATCAGCCAGCAATGCACTGCGATGCCGCAGTGAATTATGGGCCGCGAAGCGCCACTCGAATTTGGCGTGAACGGCCTATAATGTTCGATCTTCATCGAACAGTCGATGTTCGAGTCGAACATGGGTTCGACTCGAACACAAAGCTCATCCCTAGTCTGCAGTATTAACCCCAAGCACTGGTCTCCATGGCCACGCTAATAACTCCCAGCTACTAAAATAATAGTGGTAATAGTAATAATATAAGCAGTAATAGTAGTAGAATAGTAGTAATAATATAATCATAGGTGTGCTAAGCTTATTGCAATAGGATGTGCACCCCAAAGCTCAAACACAGACGTGTGTGTGTGTAGTATTAATACAGTACATACAGTACATACATACAGTTGTGTTCATAAGTTTACATACCCTGGCAGAATTTATGATTTCTTGGCCATTTTTCAGAGAATATAAATGATAACACAAAAACTTTTCTTTCACTCATGGTTAGTGTTTGGCTGAGGCCATTTATTATCAAACTGTTGTGTTTACTCTTTTTAAATCATAATGACAACAGAAACTACCCAAATGACCCTGATCAAAAGTTTACATACCCTGGTGATTTTGGCCTGATAACATGCACACAAGTTGACACACAGGGGTTTGAATGGCTATTAAAGGTAACCATCCTCACCTGTGATCTGTTTGCTTTTAAATAGTGTGTGTGTATGTAGCGCCCCCCCCAATATTTGGGGGTGCTATGTGTAAATTTAAGGGTAGTCTGAGCCAGTAATTGGGCTCAGACCAATTGATTGTTCTGGATTTGCTTCTGCTCTGAGTGTTCCCTGTCTGCCTGTAGGTGGCACTGTCATCACCGGTATAGGTTAAACTACAGGGGGTATCACAACACCTTGGGTGTCGTTTCTCGGCAGCCATTCAGTGGGCGTGGTCTACCCGCTGTGCATGCTGGGAGAGGGTACAAAAGGGGCAGACGCCATGAATTGGGGTCGGTGTGCGCCTCGTGGCCCTCATGGCACGGGGTGCGTGTGTGTGTTCTGGCCCCGGGCACCTTTAGCCCGAGGCTACATCGCTGCATGATAGGCCCAGCTCTGCTGGCTGAGGCCTATACTTTTCAACGGGATCCTCAGCTACCCACCTGAGGGAAGCCATGCTTAGGGAAGGATACCAGGGGAGAATCTGTCCCGGAGGAGACTAGCGACGGTACTGCTGTCTCGGGATGAGGCCTGGAGCTCACCTAAGGAGAGATCCATCATTACAAGCCCTGCAATACGCCAATCCGGCTTAAAGGTTCGTCACTATTGCTTGGCTGGGAGGTTCAGGACTTTTAACAATCCTGTGGCAGAGGATTCCTGATCGTATCCCTAGAAAGATTGATTAGTGCTTCATCCCGGCTGCTAGGACTACTAAACAGGACTATCCGGGTGAGCAATACCCACTCAGGTTTGAGTGGCGACGATTGGGACTTTAGTGTTGTGTGCCTGAACCTTCCCCTGTGTTTTCTCTTGTTTCCTACTTTCCTCTAAAGTTTTCCACTTCAGCAAAGTAAAATAAAGCCTGACTGTTTGGGTTTTACATTGTGTGGACATTGGCCTTTCTAAAGACTTTCTCACACCCTGACAACGGAAGCCTTGGAGGTAGTTTGCAGACCCAACAAAACCAGCCGGTCCCTTAAATGGGGGTAAGTGCTACACGTGGGGGCTCGAGTCCGGGATTTGCGGCTACCTCTCGCAATTGAATTATTCTCCATAAGTTTGGAAAAGTCGGCCATTGAGGAAATTGAACTGTGTTTTTCTTTTGGAACGAGAGAAGGGGTTAAGGGGCTTAGAACTGTGTTTTTCTAACTGCGTAGTTCGTGGGCGGATCCAAAGGAAGAAAAGCCTGCGAGTTACGTGCAGGAAGAGAAAAAAAAGGGGAAGAGTGTTACACGTGGGTGCATTGGCTCCAAGGAACAGAGAGAGATTGGATCAAGTGAGAGGTGCAACATGTCTGCGTTCCCATGGACCTCAACTTTATCGGGACCCCGGACGTTCCCAACGCCTACTACCAAGGACATTGCTCCACTTACAGCCCCACTCATGGATATGGAGATCCGGCTCAAGCTCCGGGGCCGCTTCGCTTTATACACCTGCCGAGATGCGGAGGCCCTGGGCATGCACTGTCCTAGATGCAGTGGACTGGCTGTGCAGCTACGGCTGTTCGGCCAATGTTTGTCCTGTGGGGAATTCTTGTTCGAGGTGGACCAGCCCACCGAATCGCCCCGGGCCTACCGGGTAAATTGTGTTACTTCAGAGGAAGACGCCTATGCCCCTACAGCCGAACCCACGCGCATTGCATTGGCTGCCACAGAGGTGGCCGAAGAGGATTCCTTTGCCGCTGCAGAGCCAAAGAGAAGAAGCCTATGCCCCGTAATAGAGGGAGTGTGGCCGGAGCCAAGGCCCAGGAACTGTTGCAGGATCAGTGTGCGGTTGTAACTCTTACCTACAGTTACAAAGAGTTGAGAGCCGTGATCCCTATAAGAGCAACAACACGAGTAAGGGCCCCGGGTGATACTAGAGGACTTTGGCAGCTAAGAAAGAGACTCCTTATAAATCTGTCAGGTCTGTAGCAAGACGATCACCCGACTCGTGTGTGTTGCCAGGGACGGAAGACCGGAGGACATTACCAAAGATTGCCCGGTTGCAGAAAGTATTGATAGACCGTGTGAGCAAGGTCAATGCAAGGTCTATCAAGAGCAAGGTCAATGAGTTTCTGGACTCCTGACAGACCCTTGCAGCTTTTATCCAGTGCTGCACTGAAGTTTCTGCATTCTGAGTCATGGGGAAAGCAAAAGAATTGTCAAAGAATCTGCAGGAAAAGGTAGTTGAACCGTATAAAACAGGAAAGGGATATAAAAAGATCTCCAAGGAATTCAGAATGCCAATCAGCAGTGTTCAAGCTCTAATCAAGAAGTGGAAAATGAGGGTTTCTGTTGAAACCTATCCACGGTCTGGTAGACAACTAAAATTTCAGCCACAACTGCCAGGAAAATTGTTCGGGATGCAAAGAAAAACCCACAAATAACTTCAGGTGAAATACAGAACTCTCTGAAAACATGCGTGTGACGGTTTCAAGATGCACAATAAGGAGCCACTTGAAGAAAGATGGGCTGCATGGACAAGTCGCCAGAAGAAAGCCATTACTTCACAAATGCTGAGGTAAAATAACAAAGTATCGAACCAGGCAGGACTTCAACAATGCAGGTTTATTAACAGCTGGGAACATACAGGTTTATGCTCAAAGTATTATAAGATACAGGTCTAATTTATACAGTTTCTTACAATGCAAGCATATTAGATATTGGTATCTTTATCCTCTAACTAAATTGAAACAATAGTGAATTTTTCTCACCTTGAACCAGAATGGGTCTTTTCCACCAATTCTTGGAAAATAGTTACCTGATGGAGACCAGTCGGTCGACCGGCTCGACCGAGTTTGTGAGGGAAATTCACTTAAAACCACACTCTGGAACAAGTTAAGAAGTTTTCCCCATTTGACTTGTACGAGGAGACAAGTTACGGACAGATATTTGCCTATTGGCTCTGACTGCATAGACAAACAGAGAGCAAAACCAATGGGCAATTATCTGTTCAGATAGGCGTCTATCAGGCTAACTATGACCCGTGCAATAGGGCAGCATACATAGAGGTCAGCCTTATGAGCTCCTATCTGACTTGTCTGACTAACAATTGTAAAACTTGCATTTATATACCCTTACAAGCCTTATCTCAGTCATCTCTCCTAGATGTGATTGGTTGCTAAGATCTACGTCAATGTAACACCTGTCCTACAACCAGACAAACTAAATTATTGCCAGAATTCCTATATGTTCATTAAAAATTATTTATACTGGTTTTGTCCCATTAAAGACACCTGTGTAGAGACAGTCTGGCATCCAGCTGTGTTAGATCAAACTCACCTGTCCTAATAAGACTTCGAGGATAACAGATTTAGGACTTTGGAAGAATAAACTTTCAATAACTCCACCCTATCTGTTATATAATTCTATATGTATGTATTTATATATATATATATATATATATATATATATATATATATATATATATATATATATATACATATATATTTGTTCCCCAAAAAGATACTGTATCATTTACATTATTTATATATATATATATATATATATATACACACACATATATACATAAACACAAATACAAAGCAAACTGCTCTATTCAATATTGTCTAATTATTAATATATACATTGAAAACTGTATTTTAACAGTTTTAATGATGGCACAAGCAGACCTTAGTTTGACCCTGTCAAACTTAATTAATGTATGGTACATAACTTTCCCATATCCACATAATTATTTTAAACCACCTGTTAAGGAGTTCTGTTACTTCTTCTTGAAGACTTTTCTTATGCTATCAAGCTATATTTCAACTATTGTCAGAATGTTCCCTGTCTAATTACTGAACTTAAAATGAACCATCTTAATAAATTTTCAAGAACACCTGTGTACAAGTACTAGTCATGGAGCAGATAGGTCATTTAAAGTTCAACACTTAAAAATGAACACGTTCTATATATATATAGAATAACATAGTGTACCTTAATAAAGATTTAATAACTATTGCTTTACTATTGAATAATAATATTAATAAGACCACTACTATATAATAATAATAATAATAATGAATAATAATTATATTATCAATAAAACATATGCAAATCAATATGAATAATATGAAATAATAATATGAAATACATTGGCTAATATGAAATTCTACAACAATGCCACAAAGTATCCCGCTTACAATATGCCAAACAACACAGAGACAAGCCTCAAAACTTCTGGCACAAAGTCATTTGGAGTGATGAGACCAAATTTGAGCTTTTTGGCCACAACGCTACATTTGGAGAGGAGTCAACAAGGCCTATGATGAAAGGTACACAATTCCTACTGTCAAACACGGATGTGGCTACAGAGAAAGTCTCCATCTCAAAGGTGAGATGTCAGGGGTCTGTTTAGAATTTTTTTATTTTTTATTATTCTAAAAATGTAAAAAAATGAATTGTAAAAAAATATTTTTTAAACATAGTAAATAAAAAATAATCTTTTAAAAATTGTACAAAAAATATTTTTAAACATCTTATTTTAAATAATAAAAAAAAATGTAAGGGCTTATTTATAGGGGTTCTTTGGCCCATACAGTGTAAATGAGCGGTTTTCTGGAGCTGCCTGTTACTCTATGAGGATGCAGCGGCTGTATGATCACAGCCACAGGTCCTAATTTGTCAGGTGTGCAGGTGCAGGTGAGTGGCCCAGAATGCACACTTTCTGTGTTTGGAGCCGTACACTTGCATCCACACACCTGTCAAATTACGACCTACTGCTGTGTTCGTATAGCTGCGTTGTCCCCAAAGCGTAACATAGACTGTATGCACATAGCAATCACCACATATAAAAAAAATGCTGGATCACACTGGACATGGGAAGAGGAGGATGGAACTGGAGGAGGACATGGGATGGGGGAGATGGGACTTGGGGAGGAAGAGGAAATGGGATAGAGAAGGAGGAGAACATGGGATGGAAGAGATGGAGCTGAAGGAGGAGGAGGACTTGGGATGCAGGAGATGGGACTGGAGGAGGAGGACAGGATGGTGGAGATGGGACTGGAGGAAGAGGACATGGGATGAAGAAGGAGGAGGAAAAGGGATGGAGAAGATGGAACTTGAGGAGGAGGAGGACATGTGATGGGGGAGATAGGACTGGAGGAGGAGGAGGATATGGGATAGAGGAGATGGAACTGAAGGAGGAGGAGGATGTGGGATGGAAGAGATGGGATTGGAGGAGTAGGAGATGGGACTGGAGGAGGAGGACATAGGATGGGGGAGATGGGACAGGAGGAGAAGGACATGAGATGAAGGAGATGGAACTGGAGGAGGACATGGGATGGGGGAGATAGGACTGGAGGAGGAGGAGGAGTGCATGGGATGGGATGGAAAAGGAGGAGGACATGAGATTGAAGAGATGAACTGGAGGTGGAGGCTTATTTAGTAGAAGTTTGGTGAGAGACGATTCACGCTTTTCAACCTCGTACTTTTCAGTCCGTTACAGAGTGACGAATCTCCATTACGAACACTAGTTTTACCAGACCGAGCGCTTCCGTCTCATACTTGATTCAGATCATGCGTGGAATTTTGTGCGTCGGAATTGTCTACACACGATCGGAATTTACGAGAATGGAGCATGTGTACGAGGCATAAGAGTGTTAAAAAAAGTGGGATGGCCAGTGGGCAGATTCAGTGGGACGGCCAGTGGGCAGGCCCTGGGGAATCTTGGTGGTTCGGCTCAGGGGGCCCAGGCCCAGGCCTAAAGCTATGTAAGGAGCCCCAAAATTTCTGATGGCTGCCCTGACTCTAGCTTGGACAGTGGCAGTGGAGGAAAAAAAGTTTTGGCGGGATAAAGGAGAAAAGCGTTAGGACTGAAATGCTGATGGTCTGGTCTGACAGGATGAGGTATGAACGGAATGCTGGCAGCATTCTGAGGCTGTGACAGTTGCAGATAACAGATGGGGCACTGGTGAAAGGATTGCTTAGCATACAGAGGTATTAAGATGAAAAGAATGTGGAATAGGGGGACAAATTGTCAGCTCAACAAGGGGAAAGGGGGGAGAAGTGGGCTGCTGGAGGTGTAGTGAGAACAAAACAAGCAGTGGGAAAGAAGAGACTGTGATAGTGAGCAGCTGGACAAAACAAATAGGTGCAGTGATGGGGGAAAGATTCCATCATTTACCTTGTACAAAACAGATTTTATCTTTAACCACTTCAATACCAGGCACTTATACACCTTCCTGCCCAAGCCAATTTTCTTTTTGGTGCACTCAGATATGCACTGGGCTTGTGATAAGGGTTTTTTGTCCCTCTCCCTTTTTTTACAAGGAAATTTATAGGAGACAGGGAATATGGTCTGGGGGCTCTTTTTTCAATATAGATAAATATGAAAAGTAAGAAATTATTCTTCATAATTTAATTTTATAAATTCAGTTTTTTAATCTCTTAGTTTTAGTTTGACATATGGGGATATATGTATGTAGTAATGTTTGATTTTTATATCAAGTATTATGTTTTTGGTTTATATGTATATACTTTTTGTTTAACCCTCTCAGTGCCCGTTTTGTGTTACGGACATTTTGTGGGTGAGCAGAAAAGTATTAGTCATTTTTAATGTATGAATTAATGATGTGGGTATAGATATTTTTGAGCAGGGTTGCTAGCAATGTTTAGTGGCATTTTTTCTATAAGGTATTTAGTTGCCACCGCTGCTCTATTAATATATGTTTTCTGAAAAACACATCGTTTATTATATATATATATATATATATATATATTCTTTATGTTTTTATGTTTACTAATTTTTTAGGATAACATGGGAAGATTCCCGCATATGTATATATGTCATGTGGATAAAATTTGCATGGTAGGGGCACAGTAGGTATTCAATATTCTCTGTGCGCCTGCCATGTAGTTAGTTTTGTGCGCCGTGGAACCGATGAAATACATCGGGACTTCCGGTGTCACTCTCCTGCTCTTCGCAATATAAGTGTGGTGAGTGAAGTCCTGGTCCAAGCCTCCTTTCCCAGACGACGCCTCTTACGGGGAAACGCCGCGTAGGGTGGAGCTCAGGACCCTGACGTCACCACGCCCCCAGCTGACTGGCTGCCGCCACAGCGGGGTTTCAGTGCTCTTTTGAAAAGTTTTTGTTTTTTTCTTCATATGGATGTCAGTTTACCCGTTTTAAGAATAAAGGGTACTTCGTTTTTTACATGCTGCACCATGAAGTCTTCTTATTTTCTCTCCTAAATTGGTATCCTTTACATCGTATGAGCGTGCCTGCAGTCACAAGGCAAACCAGGAGTCGGAGTTTCAACGAGTGGAGTGAGGACACAGAGGACTGCATCGTTGACATCGTATTCGGTGTAGTTGCTGAGCCCTTTTGGTCCCTGTAATAGGGACCCACCTGGTCTGGTAAGCCTCCCATCTATACATCTTGTTTGAAGTATATTCCAACTTTTGAAGATCTGTCATCATTTTGATACATGCTGGCTGGCTCTGCATCATCTATGGACTTTTTCTTTTGTTTGTTTGTTTATGGTTTATTGCTTCTCCTACTGCCGTGAAAGTCAGGCAGTTGAAGCTTATGGACTTCCTTGGTGTGTTTATATACTTACCTAGTAGGGAATATATATATTTTTTTGTTTAATTATTTTTTGTTTTTGTTTAATATTTTTTATATATATATACAAAAAACTTTTTTGTGTGTTAGTTCATACATATATCACTTTTTGGCACGTTGGTTGCCACTTATACGGTTGCGCATTTATTATTTATTTTTGCACATTTTTCTAGCTGCATATTCCAGCTTTTTTTGTATTTGCAGCACCATCACTTTTTTACTTCATTGCACAATTATATCATTTAATTTTCTTGGTGTAGTGTGTTAACACTTGGGTATTGATACCGCCTAGGGAGATAGCGCGGATTTTTCACATACGATGGGGGAGATGGGACTGGAGGAGGAGGAGGATATGGGATAGAGGAGATGGAACTGAAGGAGGAGGAGGATGTGGGATGGAAGAGATGGGATTGGAGGAGGAGGAGATGGGACTGGAGGAGGAGGACATAGGATGGGGGAGATGGGACAGGAGGAGAAGGACATGAGATGAAGGAGATGGAACTGGAGGAGGACATGGGATGGGGGAGATAGGACTGGAGGAGGAGGAGGAGTGCATGGGATGGGATGGAAAAGGAGGAGGACATGAGATTGAAGAGATGAACTGGAGGTGGAGGCTTATTTAGTAGAAGTTTGGTGAGAGTCGATTCACGCTTTTCAACCTCGTACTTTTCAGTCCGTTACAGAGTGACGAATCTCCATTACGAACACTAGTTTTACCAGACCGAGCGCTTCCGTCTCATACTTGATTCAGATCATGCGTGGAATTTTGTGCGTCGGAATTGTCTACACACGATCGGAATTTACGAGAATGGAGCATGTGTACGAGGCATAAGAGTGTTAAAAAAAGTGGGATGGCCAGTGGGCAGATTCAGTGGGACGGCCAGCGGGCAGGCCCTGGGGAATCTTGGTGGTTCGGCTCAGGGGGCCCAGGCCCAGGCCTAAAGCTATGTAAGGAGCCCCAAAATTTCTGATGGCTGCCCTGACTCTAGCTTGGACAGTGGCAGTGGAGGAAAAAAAGTTTTGGCAGGATAAAGGAGAAAAGCGTTAGGACTGAAATGCTGATGGTCTGGTCTGACAGGATGAGGTATGAACGGAATGCTGGCAGCATTCTGAGGCTGTGACAGTTGCAGATAAGAGATGGGGCACTGGTGAAAGGATTGCTTAGCATACAGAGGTATTAAGATGAAAAGACTGTGGAATAGGGGGACAAATTGTCAGCTCAACAAGGGGAAAGGGGGGAGAAGTGGGCTGCTGGAGGTGTAGTGAGAACAAAACAAGCAGTGGGAAAGAAGAGACTGTGATAGTGAGCAGCTGGACAAAACAAATAGGTGCAGTGATGGGGGAAAGATTCCATCATTTACCTTGTACAAAACAGATTTTATCTTTAACCACTTCAATACCAGGCACTTATACACCTTCCTGCCCAAGCCAATTTTCAGCTTTCAGCGCTGTCCTAATTTGAATGACAATTGCGCGATCATGCTACACTGTACCCAAACAAATTTTTAATCATTTTGTTCCCACAAATAAAGCTTTCTTTCGGTGGTATTTGATCGCCTGTGCGATTTTTATTTTTTGCATAACAAATAAAAAAGAGCGAAAATTTTGAAAAAAAAATACGTTTTTCTTTGTTTCTGTAAATTTTTTGGGTAAATAAGTATGTTTGTTTCTTCAATGACGGGCACTGATATGGCTGCACTGATGGGCACTGATAAGGTGGCACTGATGGGCACCAATGAGGTGGCACTGATGGGCACTAATGATGGGCACTGATAGGTGGCACTGGTATGCGGCACTGATGGGCACTCATAGGTGGCACTGATGGGCACTCATAGACGGCACTGATGGGCACTCATAGACGGCACTGATGGGTACTTATGGGTGGCACTAATAGGTGGCACGGAAGGGCACTGATAGGTGGCACTGATGGACACTAGTGGGTGCCACTGGTGGCAATGCTGGGCATCACAAAAAATATTTGTGCCAAGATGGTGCCAGTCAGTGCCTATTTGTGGGCACTGATTGACATAAGTTAGGCATATTTTTATACATGTGGATGGCCATGGGGGACTTACCTGGCCATCCACCTGTTAGGTGCTTCCCTGGTGGTCCTGGGCGGCATCCTAGTGGTCTAGTGTGGGCATCCGAGGGGGGGCTGCGCTGATAAACAATCTGTCAGACGCGAGTGAGGAAGAGCCGATCAACGGCTCTTCCTGTTGACATCGTGATCAGCCGTGATTGGACACGGCTGATCATGTGGTAAAAAGCCTCCGCCGGAGGCTCTTTACCGAGATCAGTGTAGCGGTGGGTCAGACTGACACACCGCTACACCGATCGCCGCGCTGCGCACCCCCCGGGCGCACAGCGGCTGTTATCCTGCAGGACGTCAATAGACGTCCAGTCAGGATAACACAACCACTTCCCGGACGTGAATCTTCTATTGACCGGGCGGGAAGTGGTTAATAGTGCGGAGGCAGTAAAGTTTACAGAGACAGGAGAGGATCATGCCAGTGCTGCATAGTGAGATAGGAGCAGGAGTGGGGTCAGCTGTTAGACTCTTCCCACTGGGCTGCATATTGTCGGCTAGCCATGCACAGTGCAGAGTGAGGCTAAGTTCACACTGCATGCCGATGCAGCTAACAGCAGGGGTCCTGTGCGTCCTGGTTCACCGTTTCAGGTCTGATTTCAGCCCGAATTTTGGGCTGAATTCGGACCTGAAACGGACCAAAAGACGAACAGGACTCCTTTGCAAATTCGCAAATTCGAGCCACATCGGAGATATGTGAACCGGCTCCATAGAGAGCCAGTCACAATCCCCTGCTATTGCAAATTGGATGCAGAGATCCCGCATCCAATTCGCAATAGTGTGAACCCAGCCTGATAGTAGGAGCGGAGCCAACTCCTGCATCTGTGCAAGTGGCTGGGGATTTTACCCCCCCTCCCCTATCCTGGTGTCGTAAGGCGGCTGCTTTAGCCACCTTATGGTAGCGCCAGAGAGCGAGGATATGGTAACATCACTGACCAAATGTGGACATGGCCATATTTGGTGAATGATATAAACAAAGTTGCAGCACTCCAACTTTGTTTATATCAAGAGTAAAGGATTTTATAAATCAGTCCTTGTTGCAAGCTCTATATATACAAGCGTTGACAATTTTTTAATTTTCATGTTTATTCTATGGTCATATTTGGTTAGTAACATCACTCTTTGCCAAGCATTCTTGGCCATGTAAGTGAATAGGGCCGGTGACCTGATTGGTTGTTAAGGACTTGGTGGTGTGTCTCAGCTGGCATCCTAAAAACCCATTGACAGCAGAAAGACGTCATGTATAATTTTTGACAGGAAGCCAAGGAAAACTATGGGTTGTGTCCAGGATGGGAGGTATATTTGTCCCTAATTCAAGTGTAGCACACGGACCCTTTTCTCCTGCCTACCTTCACTTTGCAGAGATAAAGGCACACCGTGCCACATGCCCGTATCCTCCTGGTATAAGAGGTTGAGCGGTGTTCTTACAATTTTGGGTCCTGCAACGAGTTACCTCCCCTCCATTGGTTCTCATCCCCAGAATATAGGGAAAAGTCTGTTCTTTTCCCTGAAAGAAGGCCAATGTCCAGACAGTGTTTAAACTCCAAACAGACGAGTTTATTTTTATCTTGCTTGAAACAGATTTGGAAATAGGTTGAAGATAGCAACAAAGCAGGTAGGGAGATAGGTTCAGGCACGCCTATTCTTCACTCAAGCCTGAGTGTGAATTGCTCACCCGGATAGATCCCTCTCACAGTTCCAGCAGCCGGAATAAAGCACAAACAGTTTCTTTAATTTAGTCCCCTTCACGAACAAGTCTAAGAGATCCTCTGCCACAGAATCCTTTAGTTACTGATTTAGAACTTTGAAACCCCCATAGATTGGTAGAGACCATAGGTGCCAATGGGGCACACTACAGGGGCTATACTGCAACTCACGAATCCTTCCCTCTGATAGGCAACCAGGCCTCTCCTTCACAGTGAATTCCTTCACTGATCTATCGGACAGGTCCTCCCTTGGTTTCCTCTCCTTCAGAGCGGGCCACCCTCACACGGGTTCCCTGGGACTCCAGTGTGTTGGTTGTAGACCCAGTTGAAGGTACTGGGCCTACCTGGAACTCTGTAGCCTCGGGCTAAAGGTGCCCGAGACTCCTCGACCAGTTCACGCACCCCAGGCCAGCAAGGCCAATGGGCGCAACTTCGCCACCAGGGGTCCTCCTGGGAATCCCCCTGGCACACCACCCCAATGGGGCACACTCCACTTCCCTTAGATCATGGCGTCTGCCCTTTATGTACCCTATCCCGGCATGCACAGCAGGTTGACTCCACCCACCGCACGGTAGCCGAGAGAGGACACCCAATCACACCACAACGTCAACCCGAGACCTGGGCAACAGCACCACCACAGGCCCAGGGGAACTATACACCAGGCAACAAGATGGCAGAGCAGAGTCCATATTAAACAGAATTGTAAAATCTGAGCCATACTATTGCTCAGACTGCCCTTAAATTTACAACACAGCGACCCCATTTTTGGGGGTCCCGCTACACAAGCAATATACAGTCCAGATTGTTTTTCTTTTTTGTGCTGGGTGGGGAGCTTGCTTGGCTCAGACTCCTTCCACACTGAGGCAGTTTTCAGGCATTTTTGCACTAGACATAGCCTCTGAAAAGCACCTGAATCCTGCCTCCCATTCATTTGCATGAGTGCTTTCACACTGGGGCGGGGCGGTGCGCTTGCGGAATGTTATTAAAAGTCCTGCAAGCAGCATCTTTGGGGTGGGTTTGGAGCGCTGTAAAATGTGCTCCAAAAACATCCCTGCCCATTCATTTAAAAAAAATAAGCAATTCCGAAGCGCCTTTAAAGCGATTCAAAAGCGCCGCAAAACGGGTGGGTTTTTTGGGGATTTTTTTAAGGTCACGTTTTCACGTGACCTTAAGAAAACCTGCCTGCTAGCGCCCGAAAAGTGCAGATAAAATGCTGCTAAACCACCGCAAAAATGACCAGCACTTTAGTGCTGTTTTAGTGGTGCTTCAGTGTGAAAGGGGTCTCACTGAGAGGTTAACAAGCGCAGCTGAAGCAGGTCTAGCACTCTAGGCTCTATAAAACTTCAAGGCTACTTAGGGAGGATGCTCCATCCTAGAACCAGATCTCAGTGCAGGACAGACTGGGGAGCCACCATTTGCTTGTATGCTGAGATTAAGTTTGTGTGACAGTCAGGTGCCCGGGCAGCAGTAAATTGCTCCAGGGCAGGTAATTAGCTTCCAGTGTTTGTAGTTAGCCGCCCAATGTGGCAAGGATTTAATTTCTGTTTTTGTTTTATTTTTCCATTTTGATGCCTGTACTGTATGGACACAGACTTTGTAAATAAACTACATGTGTGTTTTACCAAGTTCCTGGTTGGTAAAACACTGTACTTTGCCTTTTCAACATGTGGAGTACTCATCCAGGAAGACACCCAGAACCCGCTGCTAAGCTAAATCCTTACGAATTGCAGTAATAAAGCCCTGCCAAACAGCTATATGCTTGTCTATCTGTACTTCCTACACATGTGCAGCTGCTTATAAACCCATCCCCCACACCACCACTCATTAGGGGGTAGCTCTGACTTAAGGATGCAAAGCCCTTCTACCAACATGGCCACTTCCACACAAAACCATGGTGCAGAACAACGCATGGTGAGTCGGTATTGGGGAAAAAAACAGCTTGTGACTAGTCCTTTTCTCTCAGTTAAGGCCTCTTTAACCACTTGCCTACCCCTTCACGCATGTATACGTCAGCAGAATGGCTTGGCTAGGCAAAGCAACCTACCCATACGTTGCTTTGAAAAGCCTGCCGCGAGCTCCGTGACCATGCCCGCCGGACTCGCAGAGTCGATGTTTGCCGGTGTCCCGCGACCGTGTCACAGAGCTGCAGAACTGGGGGATGCCTGTGTAAACAAGGCATCTCTCTGTTCTGCCTAGTGACAGGACACCGATCTTCTGCTCCCTGTCATCCGAAGCAGCGATCAGTTTCATGTCACTTGTAGCCCAGCCCCCACACAGTTAGAATCACTCCCTAGGACACACTTAACCCCTTCCTCGCCCCCTAGTGGTTAACCCCTTCTCTCCCAGTGTCATTTACACAGTAATCAGTGCATTTTTATAGCACTGATCGCTGCATAAGCGACAATGGTCCCAAAATAGCATCAAAAGTGTCCAATGTGTCTGTCATAATGTCGCAGTCACGATAAAAATCGCTGATCGCTGATAAAAAATAATTAAAAAAATGCCACAAAACTATCCCCTATTTTTTAGACGCTATAACTTTTGTGCAAACCAATCAATATACGCTTATTGCGATTTTTTTTACCAAAAATATGTAGAAGAATACATATCAGCCTAAACTGAGGAAAGTTTTGTTTATAGCGCAAAAAATCTAAACCGCAGAGGTGATCAAATACCACCAAAAGAAAGCTCTATTTGTGGGAAAAAAAGGACATCAATTTTGTTTGGTAGCCACGTCGCACGACCGCGCAATTGTCAGTTAAAGCAACGCAGTGCCGAATCGCAAAAAATTGCCCGGTCATTTGGCAGCCAAATCCTCCGGGGCTGAATTGGTTAACAACATTGGTAGCTACTGGCCTCAATTTGTTTTACATTACCAGTAAAAACACAGTCATCACTTATAACCTTATAAACCCCCCCCCCCCCCCCCATTCCCATACTAGGATTACCTCTGACACCTTTGTTTGCTGGTCCCAACCTGACTTAGAATATTGTAACAATGGGGGTTATTTACGAAAGGCAAATCTACTTTGCACTACAAGTGCACTGCAAGTGCACTTGAAAGTGCAGTCGCTGTAAATCTAAGGGGAAGATATGAAATGAGGGGAAGCTCTGCTGATTTTATCATCCAACCATGTGCAAGCTAAAATGCTGTTTTTTATTTTCCTTGCATGTCCCCCTCGTATCTACAGCGACTGCACTTCCAAGTGCACTTGTAGTGCAAAGTGGATTTGCCTTTAGTAAATAACCCCCATTGTTACAATATTCTAAGTCAGGTTGGGACCAGCAAACAAAGGTGTCAGAGGTAATCCTAGTATGGGAATGGGGGGGGGGGGGGTTGCGTTTGAAATCCAGCCCTGCATATAAGAGATAAAGCAATTATGATATACGGTATATACTCGAGTATAAGCCGACTTTTTCAGCACATTATTTTGTGCTGAAAATGCCCCCCTCGGCTTATACATATATATGTAGCCCCACTCTTTCTCTACAAGTGTGCAAAGTTTGTTGTCCGGGGACCTACGACCGGGGAGCAACGATTTTTCAAATCTGGGCACTCCTTCCATAGACACCCATGTTAAACTGTAATTTCTCCAGTGATTTTTGGGACCCGGTACTGGCCGACCCTAGGTCCCATGGACCCCAAACTTCCATAGACTCCCATGTTAAACGTCAGACTAGTCACACAGTGCCGGAGATATGGTAGGGAGATTGGGCACAGAGAGGCATGGGCACAGTGAGGCATGGGCACAGTGAGGCATGGGCACAGTGAGGCATGGACACAGTGAGGCATGGGCACAGTGAGGCATAGGTACAGAAAGGCACAGTGAGGAATGGACAAAGTGAGGCACAGTGAGGCATGCACATGGACACAGTGAGGCCAAGTGAGGCACAGTAAGGCATACACATGGACACCCTAGGCTTATACTCGAGTCAATACGTTTTCCCATTTTTTTGTGGTCAAATTAGGTGCCTCGGCTTATATTCGGGTCGGCTTATACTCGAGTATATTCGGTACTCTGAATTGTATGAATTTCAGGAAAAGCCAAATCCAGAGTTATATTTTAATGATACAAAACTAACAGTTGTACTGACGGACTTGTACACTGCTGGAATGGAGTCAACCTCAACCACTCTCCGATTGGGACTCCTGGTGATGATGAAATATCCAGAAATAATAAGTAAGTGATTTATTCTGCGCCCTGTTTTCTTTGAGCATCAATAAAGTATTATCCATTTACCTAGATCTTCCCTGTTACAAGGCAACTCCCTATTGTTTAGCCCATATAACTGGGTTAAAGGTCATTTTGTATATGAGGCATTGCACCTGACTATGAATATGGAGCAGCAACTCTAGAGCTATGATGTATAAACACAAGTCAGGAGGAATAGCTTCCATATTTTTATCTGGACAGGTAGCAGTTAAAGTCAACTACAGGAGACAGAAGAATCAATTTATGGCAAATAATTATCTGTCCAACAAAACGCTGCAGAAAAGGCTTTATCTTTAGCCTAACAAGAAGCTTGGGAATTAACAGTTAGGCTCCATGTACACAGACGCTCAAAAACAGTCGTTATGAACGCCAGATTTCTGGCAGAAAAATCTGCTTTAAAATATAGCTTTTATCAGCGTTTTTTACTAGCGTTTATTAGCGTTTTTCAGTGTAGTTTTTTTTATTCAATGGATCAAAAAACGCTAAAAAACGCTGGCGACCAGCGTTTTTGAGCATTTATTAGCGTTTTTCAGCGTTTTGCGTTTTTTGCATTTTTTCCCGCCGAAAAAACGGCACTTTGAACGCAAATTTCTTGCGTTCAGAAAAAAGCCCATTAACTCCACTGCTCATTAACGTTAAAAAACGCTATGTGTACATGAACACTTAGGCTAACATAGAGTGCAGTTAATGGGCTTTTTAAAAAAACGCCAAAACGCCAATAAACTGCAGTTTATCAGCTTCAGTGTACATGGAGCCTTACACTATATTGCCAAATCATTGGATTCAGATGTTCCAATCACCTCAAGCACCTATGCATGCAGACTGCTTCTACAAACATTTGTGAGGCTAAAGCCCTGTACACACGGTCGGACTTTTGGCCAACAAACTTCATTTTGAGCAAGTTGGACCAACAACCCGACCGTGTGTATGCTCCATCAGACAAACTTTTTTTTTTTTTTTTTGTTTTCATCGGACAAAAGTTGGGTCTGCAAACGGACAAACTTTTGGCCAACAAAAGTCCGATGGAGCAAAGTCCGACCGTGTGTACAGAAAACCATAGGACTTTTGTCCGATGGACAAAACAACTAATGTTAAAATCAACCAACAATAGCAGAAGTTGACCAAAGGGTGGCGGTAAAGAGCAGAAAAGAGCAAAAAAAAACCACGTGATGTTGCAAAAAGTTTTGGGAAAGTTCGCAGAAAAGTCCTGTGGTGTGTATGCTATGGGTGTGCCCGGCCAACTACGTTCGGACAAAAATCCAGGGAAAAGTCAGATGGAAGTCCGACCGTGTGTATGGGGCTTTAGTTCACACCAGTGTGAATTGGATGCGGTTTTCTACGCGTATCCAATTCGCATGTCAGGAGATTGTGACCGGCTCTCTATGGAGCCAGTTCATACATCTCTGGAGCGGCTCCAGTGTGAATTACACAGGAGTCCTGTGCGTCTTCTGGTCCGTTTCAGGTTCGAATTCATCCAAAAATTCAGGTTGAAATTCGACCTGAAACTGTGAATGGAGACGGACGAACCCCCTGCTGTGAGCAGCTCCTTTCCTCAGTGTGAACCCAGCCTGAAAGAAAGGGATGCTCTCAGTAGCTCAGCGGATTCAAGTGTGGTACCATGATAGGTTGCCACCTGTGCAATAAGTCTATCCGTGCAATTTCCTTGCTACTAAATATTCCACAGTTAGTGGTATTATAAAACAATGTAGAAGCAACCGGTAACAACAGCAACTTAGCCACAAAGTGGCTAAAATAGAGCAGGGTTAGAGCATGCTGAAGCTCACAGTGCGCAGAAGTTGCCAACTGTCTGCAGAGTCAATAGCTCCAGACCTTCAAATTTCGTTTAGCCTTCAGATTAGCACAACAACAGTGCATAGAGAGCTTCATGGAATGAGTTTCTATGGGCGAGCAGCTGAATCCAAGCCTTACATCCCCAAGTGCAATGCAAAGCGTTGGATGCAGTGGTGTAAAGCACGCCACCACTGGAGTCTAGAGCAGTAGAGACGTGTTTGCTGGAGTGATGGATCACGCTTCTATGTCTGGCAATCCGATGGACCTGTCTGGGTTTGGTAGTTGCCAGGAGAACGGTACTTGCCTTGACTG
Organism: Rana muscosa; assembly: GCA_029206835.1. Lineage (NCBI taxonomy): Eukaryota > Metazoa > Chordata > Amphibia > Anura > Ranidae > Rana > Rana muscosa. Next base: position 941,656,067 of record CM055122.1, on the reverse strand, counting down.
CATTGTGCCAAGTTTAAAGTTTGGCAGAGGGAGGATTATGATGTGGGGTTGTTTTTCAGGGGTTGGGCTTGGCCTATTAGTTCCCGTGAAGGGGACTCTTAAGGCATCGGCATAGCAAGACATTTTGGACACTTTCATGCTCCCAACTTTGTGGGAACAGTTTGGGGATGGCCTCTTCCTGTTCTGACATGACTGTGCACCAGAGCACAAAGCAAGGTCCATAAAGTACAATAACAGGCTAATATCCATGCTACTAGATATGATAAAATGAACAAAGCAGCCAGCACAATTTGTTGATCATCAAACATAAAGTATATAAAAGTCCATATGCAGCGCTTGTAAAAAATGATAAATGAGTCCAGAAAAGGGAGAGTTGATTACACCCGCCACCAATGTTTAGTGTGTATATGACAGCACTCGCCACCACGGAACGCCACGTGGGAATAAAATCTGCTTACCAGATTGCTGAAAGTAGTGTGCACATAATGGAAAACCACAAGAACACATCTCCAAGTGACAGCTTTACATGGAGTCCAAAAACGGGGGACGGTTGGTCATCAGATAACTAAACACAGCATAACATTCATTGGTTTCTCATATTTGATATATACCAATCACCATACAGCCAGCGATACCCAGTAAAGCGATAAAGTAGCCAATAGTGAAGCCCGTAATATCTTTTATAAAAATGTATTTGTAGTAATTTACAGTTTTGATACAGGGTAAATTGCATCAAAGAAATTTCAAACGGCAGCAGCTCTCAGCGTGCGAATGTCAGCCCGCCTGACATGTTTCATCACATTGGATTTCAGATCTTGTTTTTAAAGCAGACCTCACGCCATCTCTAACAGAAAATTATAGAATTTGTTTCTGTGGAGGAGGAGGAGTTTGTAGAAGTGAATACCTCGCAATTGGGGTTAAGCCAATGGTTCTGCCTAAACCTAGGTCACATAAGCAAAGGGGTGAAGATAGCAGTGATGTCACTGCCCAACTATAGTCACTGGCCATATTTCTGCAATGTCATTGACAAGATGTGGCCGTTGTCATGTCACTACTGTCACTTCCGTTACATAAAAGTTGATAGCTTGGGGAGCTGTCATTCTGGGATCAGTACCATTGGAATCAGATGTGTGCACCACGTCTGTTGGGGTTTTAATTATGGTAAGTTGGTGGGTAGTGATGAGCCGAACACCCCCGGGTTCGGTTCGCACCAGAACCCGCGAACGGACCGAAAGTTCGCACGAACATTAGAACCCTATTAAATACAATGGATGCGAACGTTCGGATTCTAAAGTGCTAATTATAACGACTATTATCCATGTTATTGTCCGAAACAGAGTTTGGGAACCCGGGTTCTGCACCAGGGGACATGTATCAATGCAAAAAGAAGTTTTAAAAACGGACGTTTTCCGGGAGCAGTCATTTTAATGATGCATAAAGTGAAAAAAAAAAGTCAAATATTCCTTTAAATATTGTACCTGGGGGGTGTCTAAAGTATGCCTGTGAAGTGCCACGTGTTTCCCGTGTTTAGAACTGTCCCTGCACAAAATAACATTTCTAAAGGAAAAAAAGCCATTTAAAACTGCTTGCGGCTTTAATGCAATGTCTGGTCCCGGTAATATGGATGAAAATCTTTAGGAAAAATGGCATAGCTACCCCATCAACCCCCCCCCCCTACCCCAGCCCATTACCAGCCCCTTTGGGTCTTGTATGGATATTAAGGGGAACCCCGCACACAAAATAAAAAAGGCCCTATATACTCTGAACAGCCGTATACAGGCGGTGCATACAAGACAGGGACTGTAGGTTTGTTCTTATGTAGAATCTGTTTGTAATTTTGAACAGCTGCATTGTTTAAGTGTAGCTCCATGCCAAATTCCTTTTTTTTAGCTTTTTGGAAAACATAGGGAACGGTTATCACCCCTGTCACATTTTTTTTGCTGTCTGTGCCCCTGTTCAGAACATTTCACCTCACTTTGCGTCCCAATGACAACTGTTTTTGAAATGTGGTGTTTTTATTGAAACAAGGATTGGTGATAAAGCATCAGTAGAGAGGAGACACCTTTCTCCCATATTAATTCTTACAGGAGAGAATTTTCCTTCCAAGGGGTAGATTTCCTCTCACTTCCTGTTGTCTTCTTCCGTTTGCAAGTAGTAGTAGTTTGTAAGTTGGATGTTTGAAAGTAGGGACCTGCCGTATATACTCTGCAGAAATTGGTCCCTTAGGTGTTGGTGTTGGCACAACACTGAAAGCACTCACAGTTATTCTTGGTGGGTGCTGGAACGCCCTGCTGTCAACTATTATATCAGGAATTGTAATAACATATAATTGTTGATCAGTGGTAGTAAAAATTGGGCCTTTGATGGTGGTGCTGGTGCCACAACACTGTAAGGCTTGACAGTTACTCTTGGTGGGCGCAGCAATGGGCCCTGCTGTGAATTATTAGATCAATAATTATAATTGCATGCCCCTGTTGAATAGGGGCTGAAAAATTGGGCCTTTGGTGGTGGTGGTGGTGGTGATGGTGGTGCTGGTGCCACAACACTGTAAGGCCTGACAGTTACTCTTGGTGGGCGCAGCAATGGGTCCTGCTGTGAATTATTCGATCAATAATTATAATTGCATGCCCCTGTTGAAGAGGGGCTGAAAAATTGGGCCTTTGGTGGTGGTGGTGGTGGTGATGGTGGTGCTGGTGCCACAATGCATGCCCCTGTTGAACAGGGGCTGAAAAATTGGGCCTTAGGCACTGGTGGTACAACACTGCAACCCCTCACAGATACTGTACTTGGAGCACAGCAATGAAGCCTGTTGCAAAGTATTGCATCAAAAATTTTCATTACACGCCCCTGTTAAACAGGGGCTGAAAAATTGGGCCTTAGCCACTGGTGGCGTCACCCATAAACCAAAATGATCTTCCAAGCTATCATCATTAATCGTATCATTGAGGAGGAGGAGGAGGATAGCCAGTCAACATAACAGCACAGGCACTCAGCATCAGCATCAGTCTTGAAGGGATGTGACATTTTAAAATCAATTAGTCTGTTATATCAGCATCTGGTGTGTGGTAGCTGGTGGTGATCCAAGACTGGTTCATCTTGATGAAAGTCAGTCGATCAACCGAGTCGGTGGACAGGCGCACCCTGTGATCCGTGACAAATCCTCCAGCAGCACTGAATGTGCGTTCTGAAAGAACGCTGGATGCAGGACAGGCCAGTAGCTCAATTGCATACTGTGCAAGCTCTGGCCAGTGATCCATCCTCAAGACCCAGTAAGCCAGAGGATTTTCGGTGGGGAAGGTGTCCAAGTCTGACCTTGCCCCTAGGTATTCCTGGACCATGTATATCAGATGCTGGCGATGGTTGCTGGAACCGATCATACTTTGGGGCTGCGGACTAAAGAATTGTCTGAATGCATCGGTCAGATGGCCACCTTCCCCACCACTCCTTCTTTGACTGCCCGAAGCCTCAGCAACTCGTTGTCCAGGACCAGGAGTTTGTAACCTCCCAGTCTCTGGGAACGCGTTGCACAGACCTTTCTGCAAGGCCTCCCGGAGTTGTCTCATCCTCTGCTCCCTCTGCGACGGTACGATAAGGTCCGCAACCTTACCCTTGTACCGTGGATCAAGTAGAGTGGCCAGCCAGTAATGGTCCCTCTCCTTGATCCGAAGAATACGAGGATCCTTCCGCAGGATCAGGGAGGCCATGCAGCGTAGGTTAGCTGAGGCATTCAGTCCGGAGTCCTCTGGGTCACTAAGGACGACATGATCCGCAGCCACCTCCTCCCAGCCATGTACAAGTCCACTGGTTTCTTGGGACTGTAAATCATCCCTAAAAGACTGCTGCTGATGATGCTGAGTGCCAGCCTCCACCTCCATGCTGACACAATCCTCCTCCTCCTCCTCCTCCTCCTCCTCTTCCTGTGCGATGGGTGGGACAGAAGGAACACTGTCTGGGTAAAGGGGGCCTTGAGAGGCAAGGAAGTCCTCCTCTTCCTGCCTCTGTTCTGCCTCAAGTGCCCTGTCCATTATTCCACGCAGCGTGTGCTCCAACAGGTGGACAAGAGGTACAGTATCACTGATGCATGCACTGTCACTGCTCACCATCCTCGTGGCCTCCTCAAATGGTGCCAGGACAGTGCATGCATCCCTGATCATGCCCCACTGGCATGGTGAAAAAAAACAGAGCTCCCCTGACCCTGTCCTGGTGCCGTAGTCGCACAGGTACTCATTGATGGCCCTCTGCTGCGTGTGCAGCCGCTGCAGCATGGCCAACGTTGAGTTCCACCTGGTGGGCATGTCACATATAAGGCGGTTCTTGGGCAGGTTCAACTCCTTTTGCAGCTCAGCCAGGCGAGCACTGGCATTATAAGATCTGCGGAAATGCACACAGACTTTCCTGGCCTGCCTCAGGACATCCTGTAAGCCCGGGTACCTGCCCAAGAACCGCTGCACCACCAGGTTAAGGACGTGAGCCATACAGGGCACATGGGTCAGTTGTCCCTGTCGGAGGGCGGAGAGGAGGTTGGTGCCATTGTCGCAAACCACCATTCCTGGCTTAAGCTGGCGTGGCGTCAACCACCTCTCGGCCTGCCCCTGCAGAGCAGACAGGACCTCTGCCCCAGTGTGGCTCCTGTCACCCAAACACACCAGCGCAAGCACGGCATGGCATATTTTTGCCTGCGTACTTGCGTAGCCCCTTGAACGCCTACGGAGCACCGCTGGTTCCGAGGACAAACCACAGGAAGAGGCCATGGAGGAAGAAGAAGAGGAGGGGGTGGAGGAGAGAGGTGTGTCACAACCAGTAGTAGCATTTTGGAGGCGTGGCGGTGGAACAACCTCCAACACTACTGCACCTTGTCCTGCATCCTTCCCAGCTGCCAAAAGAGTGACCCAATGGGCCGTGAAAGAAAGGTAACGTCCCTGTCCATGCCTGCTGGACCATGAGTCAGCGGTAATATGCACCTTACCGCTGACCGCCCTGTCCAGGGAGGCCAAGACATTGCCTTCCACATGCCTGTAGAGAGCCGGAATCGCCTTCCGTGCAAAAAAGTGGCGTTTGGGAACCTGCCACTGAGGAACCGCACATTGCACAAACTCACGGAAGGGGGCCGAGTCTACCAACTGAAAAGGCAGCAGTTGAAGCGCTAGCAATTTAGCCAAGCTAGCATTCAACCGCTGGGCATGTGGATGGCTGGGAGTGAACTTCTTTCCACGGTCCAGCAGCTGGGGCAGGGAAATTTGCCTGCTAGAATCGGACGTTGGTGTACTGCTAGCAGAGTGCCCGCAAGTACTTGCCTGTGACACACCTAATTCTACACCTTCATTCCTCTCAGAGCAGGTTTCAGAGAGGAGTGAAGGTATAGTGGGGTTGGAGATCCCAGCTGATGCGGTGCAAGAAGAGGTCAGCTTTGTTCTTTGGTGTGGGTCTTTAAGGTAGGCTTGCCAACGAGCTGCATGGCAGGTCAACATATGTCTGATCAAGCATGTGGTGCCCAAGCGGCTGATGTTTTGGCCACGCGATATACGCTTGAGACATATGTTGCAAACAGCAGCTGTGCGATCTGATGCACTCGCCTCAAAAAAGGCCCACACCAAAGAACTTTTTGAATGACGGGCAGAGGCAGCGCCCTGCACAGGCGGAGCTCTGCGGTGTGATTCCGTCGGTGTGCTGCCCATACGCTGGCCACTCAAGGGCATCCTGCCTCGTTGGAGATGTGCCTCCTCCTCATCCTCCTCCTCCTCCTCCTCTCTCCTATTAGGCACCCACGTGGAGTCAGTGACCTCATCATCCCCTCCCTCCTCATCACTGGAGCCAATCTGGCAGTATGCTGCAGCTGCTGGAGCATGACTGCCAGATTGGTGTCCTTCTTGAGCATCCCCTCTCTCTGCTCTCACGCTGCTGCCTTCCTCTAGCTGGGTATCATCATCAGATCCTTCCAAACGCTGGGCATCCTCCTGGAGCATGTACCCAACACTGTGCTCAAACAGTTCGGGGGACTCCTCAGGAGGAGGACATGGTGGGTCTAGGGAAGGATTGACTAATGAAGATAATGATACCAGAGAAGAGGACGCTTTGGCAGCTGCTTTGCCAGTACCCTGAGCCTGGGTGAGAGAGGATGAGGAGGATGAGGTGGGCTTGGTCATCCACTCTACCAAGTCTTCGGCATGATGTGGCTCAACATGTCCAGCTGCCGAAAAGAAGGACAAGTGTGTCCCATGGCCATGTGCTGATGACAATGCACCGCATCCACGACCAGCACTGTTGCCCCCAGACACAGAGCCTGCTTGCCCTCTTTTTTTGCGTCCTGACTGTCTGCCTCTCCTTGTTTGCCTTCCAGACATTTTAATGGATGGCCTGCAGGGAGATGGGAAAAAGAGCAATAAGGGCTACCTTCAGGTGTATACTGTGCAGGAGGCTTAGCAACAATGACACTGACACTGTCCCCTGCCTATCCTTCTCTGTCCCTAAACTCAAGGATTTGAAATATGGAACAGCAAAATTGGTTTAGAACAGAATAGCACACTGTCAGTTTCACTCACTGTACCTCTCTGTCCTTAAACTCAAGGATTGAAAATATGGTTCAGCAAAATTGGTTTAGAACAGAATAGGACACTTTCCCTCACTGTCCTACTCTGTCCCTCCCTACAAACAAGATTTAGCACAGAATAGCACACTGATAATTGCCACGAGTGTCCTTCTCTGTCCCTAAACTCAAGGATTGAAAATATGGAACAGCAAAATTGGTTTAGAACAGAATAGCACACTGACACTTTCCCTCACTGTCCTACTCTGTCCCTCCCTACAAACAAGATTTAGCACAGAATAGCACACTGATAATTGCCACGAGTGTCCTTCTCTGTCCCTAAACTCAAGGATTGAAAATATGGAACAGCAAAATTGGTTTAGAACAGAATAGCACACTGACACTTTCCCTCACTGTCCTACTCTGTCCCTCCCTAAAAAACAAGATTTAGCACAGAATAGCACACTGATAATTGCCACGAGTGTCCTTCTCTGTCCCTAAACTCAAGGATTGAAAATATGGAACAGCAAAATTGGTTTAGAACAGAATAGCACACTGACACTTTCCCTCACTGTCCTACTCTGTCCCTCCCTACAAACAAGATTTAGCACAGAATAGCACACTGATAATTGCCACGAGTGTCCTTCTCTGTCCCTAAACTCAAGGATTGAATATATGGTTCAGCAAAATTGGTTTAGAACAGAATAGGACACTTTCCCTCACTGTCCTACTCTGTCCCTCCCTACAAACAAGATTTAGCACAGAATAGCACACTGATAATTGCCACGAGTGTCCTTCTCTGTCCCTAAACTCAAGGATTGAAAATATGGAACAGCAAAATTGGCTTAGAACAGAATAGCACCCTGACACTTTCCCTCACTGTCCTACTCTGTCCCTCCCTACAAACAAGATTTAGCACAGAATAGCACACTGATAATTGCCACGAGTGTCCTTCTCTGTCCCTAAACTCAAGGATTGAACATAGGGAACAGCAAAATTGGTTTAGAACAGAATAGCACACTGACACTTTCCCTCACTGTCCTACTCTGTCCCTCCCTACAAACAAGATTTAGCACAGAATAGCACACTGATAATTGCCACGAGTGTCCTTCTCTGTCCCTAAACTCAAGGATTGAAAATATGGAACAGAAAAATTGGTTTAGAACAGAATAGCACACTGACACTTTCCCTCACTGTCCTACTTTGTCCCTCCCTACAAACAAGATTTAGCACAGAATAGCACACTGATAATTGCCACGAGTGTCCTTCTCTGTCCCTAAACTCAAGGATTGAAAATATGGAACAGCAAAATTGGTTTAGAACAGAATAGCACACTGACACTTTCCCTCACTGTCCTACTCTGTCCCTCCCTACAAACAAGATTTAGCACAGAATAGCACACTGATAATTGCCACGAGTGTCCTTCTCTGTCCCTAAACTCAAGGATTGAAAATATGGAACAGCAAAATTGGTTTAGAACAGAATAGCACACTGACACTTTCCCTCACTGTCCTACTCTGTCCCTCCCTACAAACAAGATTTAGCACAGAATAGCACACTGATAATTGCCACGAGTGTCCTTCTCTGTCCCTAAACTCAAGGATTGAAAATATGGAACAGCAAAATTGGTTTAGAACAGAATAGCACACTGACACTTTCCCTCACTGTCCTACTCTGTCCCTCCCTACAAACAAGATTTAGCACAGAATAGCACACTGATAATTGCCACGAGTGTCCTTCTCTGTCCCTAAACTCAAGGATTGAAAATATGGAACAGCAAAATTGGTTTAGAACAGAATAGCACACTGACACTTTCCCTCACTGTCCTACTCTGTCCCTCCCTACAAACAAGATTTAGCACAGAATAGCACACTGACACTTTCCCTCACTGTACCTCTCTGTCCCTAAACTCAAGGATTGAAAATATGGTTCAGCAAGATTGGTTTAGAACAGAATAGCACACTGACACTTTCCCTCACTGTACCTCTCTGTCCCTACAAACAAGGATTAGCACAGAATAGCACACTGTCACTGACACTCTCCCTACCTATCCTTATTTGTCCCTAAACACAAGGAATCCAGGATTAGTAAAGGAAAAATAATGACACTGTCCCTGCCTATGCTTCTCTTTCCTTGCTCCGGAACACACTACACAAGGCCGCCGCGCTGGCGGCCTTTTATAGTGTGGGGCGTGTTCTAAAGCATCCTGCCTGTGGCCAATCATTGCTCTCCTCGCTGCCGGCGCTGTGATTGGCTAAGCATGCGGGGTCACAGTGCATGCTTGGCCAATCACAGCGCCTGGATGACACTGCGATGGCGTAGTGCATTGTGGGCCGTTCGCGTCACTCGAATTTGGCGCGAACGGCCCAAATCGTTCGATCTTCGTCGAACGATCGAACAGCCGATGTTCGAGTCGAACGTATGTTCGACTCGAACACGAAGCTCATCCCTATTGGTGGGCATCTTGGTTTACAACAAGGGGCATTTTTGGGGAGGTTTTATTTTCTTAATAAAGGGCTTATCAAACATGTTGGTGTCTTTATTTCAAGACTAATTTTTTGTGTGTAAATGAGTAGGGGTACTATGTACCCCTTAATCATTCACATGGACATCTGGGGAGCCCCACAATCCTTGTTGTGTGGTTGTGGGGATCCACCAGATGTCCTTGTGAATGAGTAAGGGGTACATAGTGCCCCTACTCATTTACACACAAAAAAGTAGAGACCCATGTCCTCATTAACATGGTAACAGGGTGTTTTGCCAAGAGTGCCCCTCCTATTTTGACAACTTTTTGCTTATTAGCCCAGAAAATGGGCATTTTTTATTTGACAGATTCCGCTCCTATTGATTTCAATGGGGTTCAGGTTTAGCATCTGAATTTCTGTGAAAGTTTGCTGAACCCTTTTCAAACCAAACCCAGGGCAATTTGGCTTGTCCATACCTTCAACTTTCTGAGATATTAAAGATAGACCTTTTAGCACAAATGAAAAGACCAAAAAGCTAAAATATTTTTTAAAGGTTGCCACTTGTAATCCTAAAATAAAAATGTGTAAAATACAAAATGTATTATGGTAACATGATTAAAATATCATTAATGTCAAAAAAGATAATCAAATCAACCAGATACAACATTCTCCCAAATGTAAATATATGGCTGTACAGAGAAACCTGTTGCGATGGCCCATCAATATTAAATAACTTAGAAAATTCATATATGATAAACTTCCATGTCGAGAGAATCAATGTACCATCACCAATATGGATCACTATGCGTTTCGCCAGACGGCTTCCTCAGGGGATCCTACTGGTGCTGGGAGACATGTAATGATTAATATATGATCCCAAATATTTGTACAAACATTGATTGAAAATGTATTTCTCATTGGAGGTTTATATGTATCCTATTGTCAGAAACAACAAGTGATAGTATTTTATAAGAAAAATGTAGTACTCATTAGTACATACCTAGGCCAAAGTAATAGACATGGAGTAACTGGTCCACAACGTTGTGGGGAGAAGAAAGCCATGTATAGCCAGCTCAAGGAGGAATATTGGGGGTAGTGCAGCTAAAGAGGAGAAGTTGCCCTGAAGCAGAGCCTATCAAATAAATAATATATCGGAATGAGTATCTTAAATGTCTAACTGATAATATAATATACTACAATACATGTTCTGTGGAGGACAGGGGGTAAATACAGCCATCTACCGTAAATAGAACTCACTTTTTTATAAAAAAAATAAAAAGTAAATTCCAAGCTCACAGTTGGGTAAAGGATTTTCAAGTGCAGTTGCCAATGCCTTCTAAAAGGAACCAGATATAGAAATAGATGTGTACTATGGTATAAAGAGCACTGAAGACTATCCATATTATGAGAAAGAGAAAAGGGCCAACAAAGGGAACAAGGGAGCCATCTCTCAAGTACACAAACTTAATCAAAACTCCCATAATGTGCAAAAGAGGGAAACTAACCTCATATATTTAGCATATAAATTTGTCCCTGCTTTTAGCACAAAGACAAAAGACATACCCTTGTCATGCCCCCAGTTACATGGCCTATAAACAATTAATACATGTGAAGCGCTTACCACCCTCTCCTCCTTGTACTTCGGCTCCTCGCAGGAGGAAAGGGCACACCCAGCTCTATATGCCCGTACCCTCCTGTGTGAGGAGGTTGAGCGGTGTTATGATGGGTCTCCGCAGCCAGATTCTCCCACAGGATGGTCCTTATCTCTATGGCCAATAAAGACAAGTCTCTATTTCCCCCAATGACTTCAATTTCCACACCAGCTGTAACTCCAACGTAGAGTTTATTTCTCTTAAACGACAGTCCCCGATAGGAAAGGTTGGAGAGAGAACAGGACAGCATAAGGTGTGGAAGAGGTCCAGGCACAAATACAATACACTTCACTGCTTGGCTTCTCAAGCAGACTTAGCCCATTTGGATAGTCTCCCTAGATAGGGACTAGCAGCCAAAGTGGTACTTTAACTAACCGCACAATCACTACACAAACTGGTGCACTTGGTCTCTGCCACAGACCTGATGAACTTGGTTCCCTTTAAAGCTTGGCCTCTTTGTAAGGAGAAGACATCCCTCCAGAGAGTTACCGGGCCCCTTCCTTTACTGTGACTTTTCACCAGCCCCTCGGAACGGTCCTCCCCCGGCCTCCTCGTCTAGGATGCGGGTCCCCTCGCAAGGCGGCACCTTGAGATTCCTTGATCCTTGATGGGCCCCAGCCAAAGGTGCCCAGGGCGGACAGAAACACACACTCCCTGAGAGTAGGACTCCTGACGACCGACCACCAACGCTGAACAGGCAGCGTCTGCCCCTTTTATATCCTCTCTCAGCATACACAGCAGGCCGAACACTCCCACTGTATAGCTGCTGAGAGGGGACATGCAAGGCACAGCACTGTATCAGCAGTTCAACCCTGGCCCACTATGGCAGCGCCACCTGCAGACCACAGGGAACAATACACCGATACTCTTCCTGCAGACAAAAATGGTTGATAATGTCCTACCACTCAAACACTACCCCTAAATCGAGGACCCCGCTACACACTCCCCCTGCTTAAATAGACACTGTCCCCAGTGTCTGGAGCAAACCTATGCCTCTCAAGCCTGAGTCAACATAGACCTATTCCAGAAAATATGTACAAAAAAAATCAAATTTGAAAAAAATAATTGTTTGTGCCGGAACATGGGGAAAGGGAGTTAAATGAAGAGATGAAGAAAGAGTAGTAGAAAACAAATGTGTACATCCCATTCTCAAATGTCACATATTTAAAAGCAAACACATTTTTATATCATTCACATTTCCCTCCCCTCCTGCAATAACTAGACCCACCCATTCTCGGTGGCCGCTTGGTATCCACCTGCAGAGGGAGAGAAAAAACACACACATAACCAACAAATCAGACATCCTAACCTTCTATGTACATTAGAAGAGAAAAGACTCTCCCCGAGGGAAAAATCCTTTCCTTCTAAAAGTAAAATACTTTCAAATGCAGTTCAAACTTAAGCAACACCGCCACCTAGTGGAAGTGCCACCGTCGAGACACTTGTCCCAAAAACTTTTCTTGCGTTGAAGGCAAATCTTCCTCTTCTTCTTGATTATGTCCCTAAGCTATTTTACCCCAATTGGCAAGGGCAAAGTCCCTGGACTCCAGGAGAATACACTCCGGAATAAAAGCACGAAAAAAAACACAGAGTTCAGTCTCTCACAAATAAAACTTTGGATCAGGCAAGATGAGGAGCTTCCATTTCTTATCAAAGGTCTCTATTGAGCAGACGGCATCTCAAACTGTCTGCTCAATAGAGACTACCACTCAAACACTACCCCTAAATTGAGGATCCTGCTACACATGAAACAATTAGACCCCTTTCACACTGGGGCAGCAGCCACATTAGCGTTAAAGTGCTGCTCATTTTAGCAGCGCATTAGCGCTGTTTAAGCAGCGCTTTTCGACCGCTAGCGGGGCACTTTTAACCCCAAACAAGGGGTTAAAAACTCCCATTTTGCAGCGCTTTCAAAATGCTTTTAAGGCTTTTTTCACCATTACTTTCCTACCACATTTCAAACTTACAAATGCATTATTATAAAGATTGGGTGGTGTTGAATGTAGTATAAAACTTTTGTTACTTAAAGCGGACCTTCACTAATTTTTTCAACTCTCCATCTATTAAATCTTCTGCCTTTGTTGTTTTAACTTTGGATAGTAAAATCTTTTTTTTCTGCCAGTAAATCCCTTATACAGCCCACTTCCTATTTCTTGTCTGGTCATTAGCCTAGGCCAGGGGTGCTCAAACTTCTGAAGTACGAGGGCCACTTAAGCGACTTGCTAACCGGTCGTGGGCCACAATGAACGGAGAGGGTGGATGGCAGGTCCGCGTCCGCTCTGCATATGCAGAGCAGACACAGACACAGCCCACTAAACTCTTTTTTTTAGCGGATCGGATTGGAGGTAGGACACAAGTCGGTTTACATCTGCAACTCCTTAGAGGTGAATGGAGGGTCCAATTGTCTCTGACTGACCATGAGAAAGGGGTCCAAGGCTGCTTTCACACTGATGCACTGTGGTTTACCCACACCGCGGGTGCAACGCAGAGTACATTTGGCTTTCCTGCACTTTACAATAGACTTCTATTATATTCTGCAGGTTTGGTGCACTTTCAGAAAGCTCACCAAACTCACAGGTAATAACAGAAGTCTATGGCTCAGTGCAGGTAACCCGCAGGTAAACTGTTCTGCATCTGCGGATCAGTTTAAAAGCAGCCCAGTAACCACTACAGAACAGATATGCCTATATATACACTGTGATTTTAATAATCACTGACCTTTAATAACAGTATTCTATTCGATTCCATCCCAGAGCAGAAGGTCGCGGGCCACATCAGAGGGCTCTGCAGGCCACATGTGGCCCCCGGGCCACTGGTTGGGCACCCCTGGCCTAGGATTAAGACATCATACACAGCTCTCTCTCTCACTGCCGTGAGAGTTTGCCAGGAAGGGAGGGGTGATGAGTCAAAAGAGGGCCAATGAGAGCTGCAGAGCTGGAGGTGTGTGTCTGTGTAAATCTAGGAAGTGAACAGGCAGCAGCTTCAGCTGCCCACAGTTAAAATTGTTGCAGCCAGACTCAATGTAGGGAAATTTTTGCAGCATATTTGGCAAGTACTGTACAGAATCACAGTATATATAAAATAATATGCAAAGTGGTTGGAGGGAAGCTTCAGAATAGCAAAGATGTTTTTATTACAAATTATGTGAGCAGACTGCATTTCCTCTTTAAATAGTACATTTTGTAATGAAGAGCTATAAATGAGACCACAAAGAGGGAGAACTGAGAGGAAAGAGGGATTTGGTTCCAAAAAATGGACACTCAGTCCAAATAAAGGAATTGTTGAGAGCTATAAAAAATGGATATCATACTACCATGCTCATGGAATCAACAGGTGTTAAAAGCCTTATATTCCATTATACTGTATATCATAAGTGGAATGATTATGGGGGGTACTTTTTTTTTCAATCAAGTAATTTTTATTTATTTATTATTAAACATTACATAAAACAACACATATAAATTGTTGAAAGGACAGCCCCAAAAGAGGCTCTCTGTACTATACATTAACTTACATAATTTAAATCAAATTAATAAAACAAAGATAAAATTAAAACAAGAACAAAAAAAACAAAAAAATCATGGTACCTCTCGGATTCAATAAATAACGTAAACTCATACAATCAAAGTATAATCATACATGAGAGCCTGATCACATATTTATACATTAGCTTTATCTACCTCAATTAATAAAAAGTTCCCATTTTAGACTACAAAACCGAACTATAGCAGCCCCCCAACATGGCAACCATTATCCCTCTCGGAGCCTCATTCCAACAAGCCATATACAACTCTAATGCCGCGTACACACGATCATTATTCACGGCGGTTAAAAAAACGCCGTGAATAATGACATTAAAAACGAGGGAACGGCTTGTTCCCCACACACGATCGTTTTTCACGTCATTTTTTCTCTTGACGAGAAAAACGACCGTCTGTGGGCTCCGCGGCAGTGTTTCCCTATGGGAAAACTGCAGCGGGAAACATGTCGAAAAAAACAACGAGAAAAATTAGAACATGTTCTAATTTTTCTCGTCGTTTTTAATGCCTTTTTTCTCGTCTAAAAAAACAGCAAAAAGCCCACAGACGATCGTTTTTCTCGTCGAAACGAAAAAATGTAGTTTTTCTCGACGAGAAAAACGGCCGTGTGTACGCGGCATAAGCTCTTCCACTTTAATCTTTCCTTTCCCCTTTTCTTTTTCTCTCTTCCCTTATTTCCCTCTTCCCTTCCCTTCCTTCTTCTTATTTCATGGGGGGTACTTAGCCATGACAATGAATTCCGATGTGAGCTTTTGGTCGGAAATTCCGACCGTGTGTATGCTCCATCGGACTTTTGCTGTCGGAATTTCCGCCAGCAAAAGATTGAGAGCAGGTTCTCTATTCTTCCGACTGAAAAAATTCTGATCGGAAATTCCAATCGTCTGTAGCAATTCCGATGCGCAAAATTCCGACGCATGCTCGGAAACAATTCTACGCATGCTCGGAAGCATTGAACTTAATTTTCTTGGCTCGTCGTAGTGTTGTACGTCACTGCGTTCTTGTCGGTCTAAAGTTCAGAGAACTTTTGTGTGACCGTGTGCATACAAGCCAAGCTTGAGCGAAATTTCGTTGGAAAAACCATCCAAGGTTTTTCCGACGGTATTTCCGCTCATATGTACGGGGCATTACTCATTTTTTTTTTGGGGGGTTTTGGTTTGGGCAGAGATAACATTTCTGCCATGTTTTTTTTCTGTCTGTAAACCCATTGGGGAGATATATTTCCCTTTCTGTCCCTGGGACACCTGTACAAGAAATGGCAGGTGTGGGCATCACCAATACAGCAATGCCTGGACAGCAATAAGAACATCGTCAGAGGTCCCAACCCTTCCTGATTTTAGTAAAGCTTTTTGTGCCCATTGCAGAGAGTTCCCATCACCTTCTATGTTGGATCTGTAGCTTGGAAAGCTCTCTAAAGCCTCATACACACGATTGGATTTTCTGCAGACAAAGCAAAGGACTTTTGTCCGAAAAGCGCTGGCCAGGAACTTGTCTTGCATACAAACGGCAAAGAACTTTCGGCCAACAAACACGAAACTACGTGTTTTTTCAGCTCATTAGTGCCACCCTTTGGGCAACTTCTGCTAATGTTGTGTTATGGTGAGCATTGCTTCCGAGCATGCGTGTTTGTACTTTGGAGTTTTTGTCCGACGGACTTGTGTACACACAATCGGATAATCTGACAACACACATTTGTTGGCGGACAATTTTTAAGCATGCTATCCAACAATTGTTCGATGGAGCATATAAATGGTCGGATTTTCCGACAACAGCCTGTCATCACACAATTCCCGCCGGATAATCCGATCGTGTGTACGAGGCTTAATAATGTAAGTTGCTAGAAGATTTCTAACCTTCACATAAATACATCATTTGTTTCCTTATTGAAGTTCAGATGTCATGTATGTAGCGCCCTGTTCCTGATGATGTTAAATTTAGTGGGCGTCTGAGCTGGTAGTTAGCTCAAACTCTGTAAATAATTAAGGCTAAATCAGCCTCTGTTTCGGCTATGGCTGTGTTGGGAGACTTCCCACTGTTTGCCTGTAGGTGGCGTTACCACCCCAGGCCAATGTGGAAGACTAACAGGCCAAAGTGCATTGGGTGCCTTTCCCCGGGAACAGTTCAGTGGGAGTGGTCTACCTGCTGAGCATGCTGGGGAAGGGTACTTAAGGGGCAGACGCCATTATTCTGGGCTCTTCTTCGCCTCGTGGCCCTCCTGGCTTGAGGCATGTGTTACTGAAAATTCAGCCTCGGAGCCACGTTGGTCCGAGGCTGTAACTATGCCAGGTAGGCCCAGTTGTCTTGACTGGGGCCTACGCTTGAAGGTGATCCTGTGCTGTCCGTCCTGTGGGAGGAAGCCACTCAATGGAGGAAACCAGGGGAGGACCTGTCCGGGAGAGGACCGAGCGGAAGGCCGGTATCTTGCGGAAAGTCTGGGTACCTTATTGAGGGATGCACCGTAACTAAAGAAACCTTACAGTCTGCCGGGTTGGCTTAAAGGCTCTTAGACTGTAAGGCTGGATATCCGGGTACTAAAATCCTGTGGCAGAGGATAACTGAACAGTTCAACATCACCATCAAAAAGGTCTGTGGCAGAGACTGTTCTTTCTTATCTGTTCGAGCATCATTCCGGCTGCTAGACCAAGTGAGAGGGGCCTATCCGGGTGAGCAGTACCCACTCGAAGGAGAGTGGTGAATGAGACTTTGTATCTTAGGAGTTTTTCCCCAGTGATCTGCTGTGTGTGCCTGAACCTTCCCCCTAACCCTCCATCCCTCTACCTATACAAGTTTATTTGGAAAATAAAGCCTGAAGAAAAGGATTCATAACTTGTGTGGACATTGAAGTTACTGTAGACTCTCAACCCCTAAACATCGAATATTGAGGTAACGTGGAAGGCCCAAAATCTAAACCAGCAGCTCCTACGGGGGTGTGCTACCTGTAGTTTTAGAGAGGTATTGTATCTCTGTGCTCAGCCTCTTTTACTTTTAGGCCACTATACAAACTTTTAGCAAGCTATGGGTACAATTACACCTTTGTTTATACATTCCATAGCATGCACTGTATACAGAACATATTTAAAAAATAATAATTCACAGTAGACCTTGCTGTGAACTGATATGAAAGGTGAGTGTTTTTAGATATGATTATGCAGCATTCACGCGACACTTCTTTTCAAACCATTGCATCACACTTTTCACGTTTTGTAATACAAGTGGGCAAGGCTTCTTTAGGTTGACAGCTTTAGCTGCACCGTAAGATATATAAATGCAATCCAAAGTGCATTGTCCATTACTTCATCTGAAAGCTGAGTGAGAACAAGGACTGCAATATAATCCTTATTTAAAAGGTAAGACAGGAAACAAGGCATTTCGTTTGTATGGAGTTAAAATCATTGTGGGAAGTTTATCTGAGGTGCACAAGTCTAGGGCAGAGCATCTGAAAGTTACAGAGCTTTTAAATAAGTATAGTTAATAATTGGCTTTTTTTTTTTTTATATACCGTATGTAAATTTGCATGTCAATGTAAATTTAGTGTAAGGGATTTGCCATTTCTTTTGATCTGCAGATAAATAAGTAGGGTAAATACAAAATTAACAATGTTACTTTGCACCTCTCTATCTCATGTCTGAACAGTTTTTATAAACATTTCAACAGCAGCAGCGGGAATAGCTACGCTAGTTCATTATGGAGGGTAAAACAAATTCTAATGCCCTGTACACACGAGTGAAATTTCCGTCTAAAAAAAATCGGATGGTTTTTACGATGGAATTCCGCTCAAGCTTGTCTTGCATACACACGGTCACACCAAATTCCGACCGTCAAGAACGCGGTGACGTACATAACGTACGACGAGGCGACAAAAAGAAGTTTAATGCTTCCGAGCATGCGTGGAATTGTTTTCAAACATGCATGGTTTTTTTTCCTGTCGGAATTCCATACAGACGAATGGATTTTCCGATCGGAATTTTCTCAGTCGGAAAAATAGAGAACATGTTCTAAGTCCGTCGGAATTTCTGATGGAAAAAGTCAGATGGGGCATACACACGGACGGAATATTCGATGAAAAGCTCCCATCTGACTTTTTCCATCGGAAATTCCGACCATGTGTTCGCGGCATAACACCTGAACACAGTTTTGCAACTTTGACATGTGTTAGTAATACAGTTCATATGATTGCAACTACTAGTGGATCCAGGCAGGGCTGGACTGGGACCAAAATTTGGCCCTGGACTTCATCCAGACCGGCCCACTTTAATTCAATAAAATGCTGCCCCCCACCCCCCTAAAAAATCACGCCCACTAAACGGCCCCTACATCCATTATTGTATATCATGAGAGGGTGAGCGAGAGGGGAATGAGAGAGAGAGGGAGGGTTGAGGGAAAGGGGATGAGAGGGGGTGGGTGAGAGAGGGGGTGAGTGTAAGGGAGAGGGAGTGAGTGTAAAAGAGAGGGGGTGAGTGTAGGACCCCTTACACACTGAGGCGTTTTTCAGGCGCTTTTGGGCTAAAAATAGTGCCTGAAAAATGCCTCCGCTGCAGTCCCAGTGTGAAAGTCCTCCAAGCAGCATCTTTGGGGCGGTGGAGTAGCGGTGTACACACCACTCCTGCCCATTGAAATGAATGGCTGAGAGACAAAGGAGGGGTCTGAGAGACAGAGGAGGGGTCTGAGAGACAGAGGAGGGGTCTGAGAGACAGAGGAGGGGTCTGAGAGACAGAGGGGGAAGCTGAGAGACAATGGGAGGGAGCTGAGAGACAGAGGGGGAGCTGAGAGACAGAGGGGGAAGCTGAGAGACAGAGGGGTAGGCTGAGAGACAGAGGGGGGAGCTGAGAGACAGTGGAGGGGAGCTGAGAGACAGTGGAGGGGAGCTGAGAGACAGTGGAGGGGAGCTGAGAGACAGTGGACAGGAGCGGAGAGACAGTGGAGGAGAGCTGAGAGACAGTGGAGGGGTCTGAGAGACATTGGAGGGGTCTGAGAGACAGTGGAGGGGTCTGAGAGACAGGGGGGAGCTGAGAGACAGGGGGATCTGAGAGACAACGGAGGAGAGCTGAGAGACAGAGAAGGGATCTGAGAGACAGAGGAGGGATCTGAGAGACAGAGGAGGGATCTGAGAGACAGAGGAGGGGTCTGAGAGACAGAGGGGGGTCTGAGAAACAGAGGGGGGTCTGAGAAACAGAGGGGAGCTGAGAGAGAGAGGAGGGGATAAAAGAGGGGGGGACTGAGAGACATGGGAACTGAGAGACAGAGGGGGGGACTAAGAGACAGAGGGGGGTCTGAGAGACAGAGGAGGGGTCTGAGAGACAGAGGAGGAGAGCTGAGAGACAATGGGAGGGAGCTAAGAGACAATGGGAGGGAGCTGAGAGACAGAGGGGGAAGCTGAGAGACAGAGGGAGAAGCTGAGAGACAGAGGGGGGAGCTGAGAGACAGAGGGGGAGCTGAGAGACAGAGGGGGGAGATGAGAGACAGAGGGGGGAGATGAGAGACAGTGGAGGGGAGCTGAGAGACAGTGGAGGGGAGCTGAGAGACAGTGGAGGGGAGCTGAGAGACAGTGGAGGGGTCTGAGAGACAGTGGGAGAGCTGAGAGACAGAGGAGGAGAGCTGAGAGACAGAGGAGGAGAGCTGAGAGACAGAGGAGGGGTCTGAGAGACAGAGGAAGGGTCTGAGAGACAGAGGAGGGGTCTGAGAGACAGAGGGGGGGTCTGAGAGACAGAGGGGAGCTGAGAGAGAGAGCAGGGGATAAAAGAGGGGGGGACTGAGAGACACGGGACCTGAGAGACAGAGGGGGTCTGAGAGACAGAGGGGGGTCTAAGAGACAGAGGGGGAGCTGAGAGACAGGGGGAGCTGAGAGACAGGGGGGGAACTGAGAGACAGGGGGAGCTGAGAGACAGAGGGGGGGGCTGAGAGACAGAGGGGGGGTGAGAGACAGAGGGGGGGCTGAAAGACAGTGGAGGGGTCTGAGAGACAGTGGAGGGGTCTGAGAGACAGACAGAGGGGGTCTGAGAGACAGAGGGGGGAGCTGAGAGACAGAGGGGGAGCTGAGAGACAGAGGGGGAGAGCTGAGAGACAGAGGGGGAGAGCTGAGAGACAGAGGGGGAGAGCTGAGAGACAGAGGGGGAGAGCTGAGAGACAGAGGGGGAGAGCTGAGAGACAGAGGAGGAGAGCTGAGAGACAGAGGAGGAGAGCTGAGAGACAGAGGGGGTCTAAGAGATAGAGGGGAGCTGAGAGACAGAGGAGGGGCTAAAAGAGGGGGGACTGAGAGACACGGGAACTGAGAGACAAAGGGGGGTCTAAGAGACAGGGGGGTCTGAGAGACAGAGAGGGGAGCTGAGAGACAGAGGAAGAGCTGAGAGACAGAGGAAGAGCTGAGAGACAGAGGGGGAGAGCTGAGAGACAGAGGGGGAGAGCTGAGAGACAGAGGGGGAGAGCTGAGAGACAGAGGAGGAGAGCTGAGAGACAGAGGAGGAGAGCTGAGAGACAGAGGAGGAGAGCTGAGAGACAAAGGAGGAGAGCTGAGCAACAGAGGGGGAGAGCTGAGAGACAGAGGAGGAGAGCTGAGAGACAGAGGAGGAGAGCTGAGAGACAGAGGAGGAGAGCTGAGAGACAGAGGAGGATTCTGAGAGACAGAGGGGGGTTCTGAGAGACAGAGGGGGGGTCTGAGAGACAGAGGAGGGGTCTGAGAGATAGTGGGGGGGGCTGAGAGACAGAGAAGGGAGCTGAAAGAGGGGGGACTGAGAGACAGAGAAGGGGGCTGAAAGAGGGGGGACTGAGAGACAGAGGGGGGACTGAGAGACAGAGGGGGCAGAGAGACAGAGGGGGGGGACTGAGACAGACCACATAGCACTGTCCCTTTCTGCAGTCCCTCCTCTGCTCACCTCCCCGCTGTCTCAGTGTTCTGGCATGTTTGTGTAGGATGCCAGGTACCTGATGGCCATCAGCGGCAGCGCCGAGTCTCCCTCTTGATCCGGGGGGTGCTCACGCTGCTCTGCTCCTTACAGCGGCGCATGTTCTCTTCCTCCGGGCTCCCAGTCAGCCTGCCCTCCGGCCCAGGCCGCATGGTTCCTGGAGCAGAGAGGAGGTGGAGGAATCGAGGTTCTGGGAGCGCCGGGGTGGCCGCGCTCGCTACTGTCCGCCTCTTCGGTGGTCAGGGAGGGGGTGGAGCTCTTCTCCCTCGGAATTGTACATCCAACTGCCCTCCTCGATGGCCACCTTCCCCGAATCCCTGCCGCTGTTTGCTGCCACGCTCCCGCTGCATAAAAAAACGGCCTACAAAAAAAAAAAAAAATTATTATTTTTTTTTTTTTGAGGGCCGCTGTTTGCTACTATGCTCCAGCTGCCGCCGAACTGCATAAAAAAACGGCCCACAAAAAAAAAAAAATTAAATTTTTTTTTTTTTTTTTAAACGGCCCACTGAGCCATCGGCCCACCGGGAAACTCCCGGTAGTCCCTATGGCCAGTCCATCCCTGTATCCAGGTGAATTATACCTTTTTTTTTTTTTTTTTCAGGATAAATTGGACTTTCATTTGGTGGTTGGTAATGGATATCTCTTAATTTTTTTTAATGTATTATTATCAAAGGAAAACTGCCACAAAATCAATCCATTTTTTTTTAGCTGTATATTTATTGCTATTTGCATACATTACTGCCAAACAACCCATAATACATTCTCCTGCTCCTGATGATCACAGTGATACCACATACTGTATGTATTAGTATTTGTTCTTGGTACCTGTAGAGGGCCCAGAAACAATAATGCCCATTTTCTTTTTTCTTATCCTACTGTAGCGCCCTCACCTCTCCCCCTACCTGCCTTTTTGTGTGTTTTCGGCTCCTCGCAGGGAGGGGAGAGGCACACCGCACCACAAGCCCGTACCCTTCTGGATAAGGAGGTTGAGCGGTGTTAGTTTTCGGGCCTGCCTGCGGCTGGAGCTGAATCCTCCCAAGGATGATTCTCACCTCTACCTTAGGTAGATGCAAGTCCTTATATTTTCCACAGTAATGTAACTGTCCACACCAACTGAAAGTCCAACTTCTATATTTATTTCACACGGATAATAAATATGCCTCTTTGACAACAGACAGGTTGGAACAAGACACAGGACAGCTTAGGTGGGAGGAGGTCCAGGCACAAACTTGAATCAGGTTCTTTGACTGTTTAGGCTTCACAAACAGTTTTGGCGCACGGTCTCTGCCACAGACCGTGAGGTTGGTCTCTGCCACAGACCTGGTGAATAAGAAGTCACTGCCACTGACTTGGAGAACAGGTCACTGCCACTGACCAGGTGAATAGAGTCACTGCCACTGACTGGGTGGATAGGGCACAGCCCTGTTAGGTCACTGCCACTGACCTGTAAGCGAACTTCCTTCTAGAGAGTGCTTGGCCCGTGTAAAGGAGAAGACATCCCTCCGGAGAGATACCAGAGGTCCTCACCATCACCACGACTCTGCGCTGGGTCTTCGGTACAGGTAACCTTCCTGGCCTCCTCGTCCCAGATCCAGGTCCCCTCGCAAGGCGGCACCCTGGGAGTCCTCGATCCCCGGCGGAACCCAACCAAAGGTGCTGGGCTCCGGGCCTTCCAAATTAGTACCTCACCCCAGACTGAAGGTGTCTGGGATGGAACAGGAACCAGGCCTCCGAGCCTAGGGCACCCGGAGATGACACACATACGCACCCAGGCCGAAGGTGCCTGGGCACGGACGAACCCACACACACCCAGGCTGAAGGTGCCTGTGCATGAACGACCCCAATGGAAGATGGCCGCCCCTTTTTATACCCTCTCCCGACAGGCACAGCAGGTTCCCCACCCCGCCGTACTGCTGCCGAGAAGGGACAAGGAAAGGCACAACCTTGTACTGTGGTTCAACCCGGACCTATGGTGACAGTGCCACCTGTAGGCCCCAGGGAACTATACACCAATACTAGCTCCCATGGCACAGAAATGGTCCATTAACCCTAATAATAATGTGTCTGAGCCTAACTACCACTCAGACACTCCCCTAAATTGAACACCCCGCTACACTACCTAAAACACATTGGGGTTAATTTACTAAAGGCAAATAGAATGTGCACTTTGCAAAGTGCAGTTGCACTCTACGGGTGCAGTTGCTCCAGATCTTAGTAAATGAATTTAAGCTTCACTTTGCAAAGAATATCTAATCATGTTCAAGGAATTAAAAGAAAAACTGCATTTTTGCTTGCACATGATTGGATGATTGTAGTCAAGAGAGCTTCTGCTCATTTACTAATATCTGGAGCAACTGCTCTTGCAGGGTGCAACTGCACTTTGCAAAGTTCAGCGTCTATTTGCCTATTGTAAATTAACCCCAATGACACTGACACAGTCTGACACTGATGTTAATTTAAAAAAAAAAAACATTTTTTTAATCCTACCTAAAATACACTGACCCTGGCCTTTCACCCTTACCTTTTTCTCTGACCATGAGCTTTGATCCTAACTATGACCATAACCCTGACATTCAAACCCTGATCTAACTATTTTTTCTTTATTTTTTTAATAATCTCTTTTCGTGCACATTTCTTTGTTTACATTTTTCTCCTCTAGCAAGGAGAAAAAGATACACTGTATTTTTTTCTCAATTCAAGAGGAGAAATAAAACACAAGGGCGGGCTTTATAGTGAATCATCACAGAGATCAGGTGATCGAGAATCAGGCCTCCCAGTTCCCGATCTTTAATACAGATCCCTGGACTCTTTGTATGAGGCCAGTCTCCAGTATTTGCTGGGAGTGTGCTGGCTTCTTTTCTCCTTGGTGTGCCACCATAGGAAGCCTCTACACATCTACAAGCTCAATCCCAAGTCACGACAGAGCCCTGGATGGAGATCAGGCTCAGGTAAGTATAAGGGGGGGGGGGCTGGGGAGAAACTGCATACAAAAGGTTTTTTTTCTTAACCACTTGCTGACCAGCCGCTGTACCTATACTGCGGCAGGTCACCTCTCCTGTGAGAACCAACGTAACTGTACGTCGGTCCGTGCATGTGAGATTGCAGGCACGCGCGTGCCCATGAGTCCAGTGGACTCAATGTCCGCCGGCCAGCCACGATTGCTGTATACAGAGGCAGAATGGGGTGCTGCCATTGTAAACAAGGCAGTTCCCCGTTCTGACAGGGGACATCTCAGAGATCTGCTGTTCCCAGTGATTGGGAACAGCTATCTCTGTCATGTCCCTGGCAGCCCATCCCCCCTACAATTAGAACACGCTGAGGTAACACATTGAACCCCATGTTCGCCCCCTAGTGTTAACCCCTTCCCTGCCAGTGTCAGTTATACATTGATCAGTGCATTTTTATAGCACTGATCAATGTAATAATGTCACTGGTCCCCAAAAAAGTGTAATTTGGGGTCAGATTTGTCCGCCGCAATGTCGCAGTCCCGCTAAAAATCACACATTGCCGCCATTACCAGTAAAAAATAAATAATGGGTCCCTAAATCTATTCCATAGTTTGTAGATGCAATAACTTTTGCACAAACCAATCAATATGTGCCTATTGCTATTTTTATTTTACCACAAATATGTAGAAGAATACATATTGGCCTAAACTGATGAATACATTTTTTTTATATATATGTTTTTTGGATATGTATTATAGCAGAAAGTAAAAATTATTAATTTTTTTTTTCAAAAATAGTCACACTTTTTTGTTTATAGCGCAAAAAAAAAAAAAAGAAGGTGATCAAATACAACCAAAAGAAAGCTCTATTTGTGGTAAAAAAAAAAGGACATCAATTTTGTTTGGGTACAACATCGCAAGACCGCGCAATTGTCAGTTAAAGCGACCCAGTGCCGTGGTTAATGCAGAGAACGCATTAAGGTAAAAACCTTCTATCTTTACAACCACTTTAACCGCTTTCCGATCGCCGCACGACTATTTACGTCAACAGAATGGCACGGCTGCGCAAATGGGCATATATATACGTCCCTTTAAATTGCCGCCATGTGTTAGCGCGCATGCTGCCGGCTGAACGCTCGCAACCCTGACCGTGCTCGCGGGACCCGCGATCGTGTCACGGAGCTGGAGAACGGGGAGGTGTAAGGCCCCTTTCACACTGGGGCGTTTTTCATGTGGTTTAGCGCTAATAATAGCGCTATTATACCGCATGAAAAATTCCTGCCCTGTAGCCTTCAATGTGAAAGCCCGAAGGCTTTCACACTGAAGCGGTGCGCTAGCAGGACCGCTCCAAAAGTCCTGCTAGCCGCTTCTTTACAGCGGTAAAGGAGCGGTGTGTTCACCGCTCCTTTACCGCGGGTGCCCATTGAAATCAATGGGACACCGCGGTAATACCGCCCACAAACCGCGGCAATAGCCGCGGTTTTTCGGGCCGTATTAACCCTTTTTCGGCCGCTAGCGGGGGTTAAATTCACCCCCCTAGCGACCGCATACCGCGGTAAGAACGACGGTATAGCAGCGCTGCAAATCGCGCTGCTATACCGCCACCGCTCCTGCCCGCCCCAGTGTGAAAGGGGCCTTAGTGTAAACACAACATCTCCTCGTTCTTCCTAGTGACATGTCACTGATCGTCTGTTCCCTGTCATCAGGAACAGCGACCAGTGACGTGTCACGACAAGCCACGCCCCCTAACAGTTAGAATTACTCCCTAGGACACACCTAACCCCTTCAGCTGCCCCTACAGGTTAACTCCTTCACTGCCAGTGTCATTTTTACAGTAATCAGTGCATTTTTATAGCACTGATCACTGTAACAATGACAATGGTCCCAAAATGGTGTCAAAGGTGTCCGTTGTGTACACCATAATGTCGCAGTCACGATAAAAATTGCTGATTGTCGCCATTACTAGTAAAGAAAAAATTATTAATAAAAATGCTTTAAAACTATCCCCTATTTTGTAGACACTATAACTTTTGCGCAAATCAATCAATAAACGCTTATTGCGATTTTTTTTTTTTACCAATAATATGTAGAAGAATACATATCAGCCTAAACTGAGGAAAAAAAATATTTTTTATATATATATATTTTTTGGGGATATTTATTATAGCAAAAAGTAAAAAATATTGAATTTTTTTCAAAATTGTCGCTCTATTTTTGTTTATAACGCAAAAAATAAAAACCGCAGAGGTGATCAAATACCACCAAAAGAAAGCTCTACTTGTGGGGGAAAAAAAGACAATTTTGTTTGGGAGCCATGTCGCACGACCGCGCAATTATCATTTAAAGCGACACAGTGCCGAATCGCAAAAAGTGGCCTGGTCTTTGACCAACCAAATGGTCCTAGGCTGAAGTGGTTAAAGTAAAAAATGTTTGTATCGCCCCCTCACCCTCAATAGATGCACACAGCCCAGCCTGGGAGTGAGCCCGCAGGTATGTCATAATAGGAAGTGTCTTTGTGGTGGCATACCGAGAAAAGAAGGAGCCCCGAGTGCTGACGGGGGACCCAAGAAGAGGTGGTTCAGGGGTGCTCTGTGCAATACCATTGCACAGAGCAGGTAAGTATAACATGTTTATTATTTAAAAAAAAAATAAAGTAAGCTTTACATTCCTTTTAAACAGCAATTCCTGCTTGTCATTTTGGTGAGAGAGAACAGAAGAACATGGTGTACTACATACAACTTATCCCATCATCCTCTGTAATTGAAATAAACTGTTTGGACGGTCAACCGTGGTTCCCTTAAACACAGTGGAGCACTGAGCGTAGCCACATAGGGAAAAGGAAATGTGTTACTTGCAGGATTACAAGGTGAAAATAAATAAATAAAAGTCTGGAAAAATACAATTATTTCATCCACACTATAAAATGACTGCAGCATAACTGCTTCATGCAGATCATAAAAATATTAAAGACACTAACTGCATATAGCAAGGCTCTACAAAGGGGATATTTGTAAAGGGTGTTGCCGGAACATCAGATTTCTTGTAGGTTTTAAAAGATAAATCCTGACTAGGTGGGATTTTCTTAAATATGGAGTATTATGTAAAGTCTAAGCAAACAACTATTCTTGGCCTTCTAAATCCTTTGTGACAGCTACACGCCCGGATTCTTTGTGATCATTCATTCCCTATAACATGCAGACTTGTCAAATTACAAAGATATTATCCATGTGAGACAACCGTCTGGTCTCACTACATTCATGTACTGTAACTGCCATTAATAAAAAGTGATTTGCAAACCTAATTGTATTTTTTTTTATTTTTATTTTATATAATAAACATTTAATGCCCTGTACACACGAAAAAAAAGTTGGATGTGAGCTTTTGGTCGGATATTTCGACCTTGTGTAGACTCCATCCAACATTTTCTGTCAGAATTTCCGACAGCAAAAGATTGAGAGCAGGTTCTCTATTTTTCCGACAGAAAAAGTTCTTGACATAAATTCTGCTCGTCTGTATGCAATGCTGACTCGCAAAAAAAACATGCATGCTCAGAATCAAGCAGAAGAGCTTAACTGCCTATTGAACTTCATTGATCTCAGCTCATCGTACGTCTTGTACGTCACCGCGTTGTTGGCGGTCGGAATTTCAGACAAGATTTGTGTGACCGTGTGCATGCAACACAAGTTTGAGCCAACATTCCGTCAGAAAAAATCCACAGTTTTGTTGTCGGAATTTCCGATCGTGTGTACGTGGCATTATACTTACCTGAAAAAAAGGACCTGGGAAAAGAAAGGAGATTTTCCCAAAAATGTATTCTTCAGAAAGGAGCTGCGGTATTAAAAACACTAAAAAAGTTTGTTAAATATTTCCACAAAATACAAAAGTAATCATCTAATGAATCATCTAATTAAAGTAAATACATCCACCTCCACCATATTCATCTAAAAATATAGTCTAAACCAGCCTTTCTCAACCTTTTTACCCCAGGGGAACCCTTAAAATAATTTTCAGATCTCGGGGAACCCCTGATAAAACTTATTTATTGGGGGTCAGTGGGAACAATGCCCCTTACTTTGGTGGTCAGTGAGAAGAATGCCCTTTTTTACAGTGGTGGCAAGAATGGCCCCCTTTACAGAGAGCTATAAAGATCATTGGTGTCATATCACTGGCTCCTCCAAGTGGAATTGGCTCAGAACTATGTAGGCACCATCAAACAGGAGGTAAACCAGCCACAGCTCAAGGAACCCCTAGCCACCCCTGGGGGAACCCTGGTTGAGAATGGCTGGTCTAAACGAACACAGATGGCCACCACATTCAGACATACATATGAGCCACTCAGCACTTCTTGCAGAAATGATATTCTAACAACACTCCCGTAAATCCGGAAATCAATGGACAAGATTGGATCTTCATAAACTTGACCAGCTGAAAATGATCATGTTGTTAAAAAGTTCATGCAATAGCCCCTGATCGGGAAGTTTAACCTCCCTGGCGGTATTCCCGAGTCTGGCTCGGGGTGGAATTTCCGTACCATTAGCGGTAACCCCGAGCCCGACTCGGGTTGCATCGCAGGATACAGGGAGAGTTACTTACCTTGTACCCTGGATCCTGCGATGTCTCCCCGCAGTGTGTGCGAGCTGTGTCTCGCTCGATTCACACACAGTGCCGCCGAGCTCTATTCACTGCGACATGCGGCACATGGGGCCGGAGATTGGCGCCAAATTCAAAAAAGTAAAAACACAATACACATACAGTATACTGTAATCTTACAGATTACGGTACTGTATAAAAAAATAACACATCCCCTTTGTCCCTAGTGGTCTGCCCAGTGTCCTACATGCACTTTTATATTATTGCAGCGCACTCACCTCTCCCCCTACCTGCCTTTTAGTTTCGGCTCTTCGCAGGGAGGGGAGAGGCACACCGCACCACAAGCCCATACCCTCCTGAGTAACTAGGTTGAGCGGTGTTAGTTTTCGGGCCTGCCTGCGGCTGGAGTTGAATCCTCCCGAGGACGATTCTCACCTCTACCTTAGGTAGATGCAAGTCCTTATGTTTCCCCCCAGTAATGTAACTGTCCACACCAACTGAAAGTCCAACTTCTATATTTATTTCACACGAAAAAAAATATGCCACTTTAATAGCAGACAGGTTGGAGCAAGACACAGGACAGCTTAGGTGGAAGGAGGTCCAGGCACAAACTAGAATCAGACTCTTTGACTGTTTAGGTTTCACAAACAGTTATGGCGCACGATCTCTGCCACAGACCGTGAGGTTGGTCTCTGCCACAGACCTTGTGAATAAAGTCACTGCCACTGACTTGGAGAATAGGGTACGGCCCTATGAGGCCACTGCCACTGACCTTGAACGTGAACTTCCTTCTTAGGTAGTATTTGGCCCATGTAAAAGAGAAGACATCCCTCCGGAGAGTTACCAGAGGTCCCCACCATCACCACGACTCTGCGCTGGGTCTTCGGTACAGGTAAACTCCCTGGCCTCCTCGTCCCAGATCCGGGTCCCCTCGCAAGGCGGCACCTTGGGAGTCCTCGATCCCCAGGGGAACCCAACCAAAGGTGCTGGGCTCCGGGCCTCCAAAATAGTAACTCACCCCAGACTGAAGGTGTCTGGGATGGAACAGGAACCAGGCCTCCGGGCCTAGGGCACCCGGAGACGACCCACACGCACACCCAGGCTAAACGTGCCTGGGCGCGGACGAACCCCGCATGGAAGATGGCCACCCCTTTTTATACCCTCTCCCAACAGGCACAGCAGGTGCCCAGCCGTACTGCTGCCAAGAGGGGACAAGAAAAGGCACAACCTTGTATTGTGGTTCAACCCGGACCTATGGCGACAGCGCCACCTGTAGGCCCCAGGGAACTATGCACCAATACGATCTCCCATGGCACAGAAATGGTCCATTAACCCTAACAATAATGTGTCTGAGCCTAATTACCACTCAGACACTCCCCTAAATTGAACACCCCGCTACATTATAAATACAGTTTTTTCTGCCTGGAATTTGAAGATTGTCCATAGCAACCATAAAGTGTCCCTTTATGCCAAAAGTGGTTTTAGACCAGCTAGAAAACAGCGATAATAAATTAGAATCACTCGCAGAATTGAGCGATAGCGATTTGTGGGGAGATTCGTCATCAAACACTAAATCTAATAACAGCGACAATTCTGCAACTGAACAAATTTCTGTGTTTTTGATTTGATTACATTATTGAATAATTTGTATTATTTTTATATTATAATTTGTTTTAATTATTTATAGTTATTTATTATAATATAATTTATGATTTTATGTTTCAAACTTTATCATACCCGGGATGTCTACTAGACTCTGGTTTGGACAGATTTAAGTGAGTTATTCCTAAGAATTGCAGGCCTACAATATAAAACGCCAAATTTCCATGCAAAATAATTGTACCGCTTTCAGCACCTAAAATCAGACAGAATCATACCGCCAGGGAGGTTAAAGAGTTTGCTGCTGACTTTCCACACAATTTTTTGTGAGACTTCACACACTTCACATGAATATGGATGATAAATAAGTCCCTGATTATCGAGTGATAGGATATAGAGTTAGGGCATAAACAGTAGCGTATGGGTTTATATATGTACAGCCTCCCAATATAGATTCGGATGGATGCAGCTCACAGTCCAGCTGCTACTTGAAAGCCACTCTTGTCCGGGTCCGTAAGATCTGGGCCGGCATTCCGTCTGTATGAAGGCCACTCGAAAATCACTAAGGATGAATATGGCTTATCCTTCCAATCCAAAGATGTGTCAAGCATCAACAGTGAGTCCCGTGAAGTCCAGCGGGGTGTGCAGATGGGTCTCATGTGTGGAGCGCAGTGTCTCTAACACATTACCCGAACGGAGCCAGGGAATGTGGGGAGGGCTTGTCTGGCGGAAAAGGCATCTATGCCTTACGCGTTTCACTCGTGACCGAGCTTCTTCAGAGCATGTAATACTTACCTGCTCTTGCAATGGTTTTGCACAGAGCAGCCTCGATCTTCCTCTTCTCAGGTCCCCCACCAGTGCTCCTGGCTCCTCCTCTTCATGGTGTGCCACCATAGGACGCTGCTTCCTATGGTGGCACACCTGCAGGCTTGATCCTGAGCTGCTCTGTCTGTGTCCATTTCTCGGCCCTGCCCCCTGCTCCTTCGTCACAGCATTTGATTGACAGCAGCAGGAGCCAATGGCCTGTAAGGGAAAAGAGAGAGCATAGAGAACCCCTGTTCTTGAGCACAGAGTTGGATCAAGAATGGGATCAGGCAAGTATAATGGGGGAGGGGGGGGGGGGCTTAATGCATAGAATGCATTTCCGTTTAGGTTTTTAGTGCTGTCCCCACTATTTGTCCTGGTGGCCATTGAGAAAAGAAGTAATAGGAAATACATAATTTTAGTCATTATCTAGATCTGTATCTCCAATTTAAATAAAAAAAAACATCCCTCTTTCATTTCAAGCAGACAAACTGGGGCCACCTGTTAACGATCTGGAGATCATAATGTTCACATCATGTTTAATCATTATAAGGCACTGGCTAGCAGGATTGTGAATGGTATATACTGTTTGGCTACTTTCACACTGGGGCGGGGGGCATTAGTGGCGATTTACCGCTGTCATTTCGGCGCTTTTTAGCCGGCAGCGGAGTGCTTTTTGGCCGCTAGCGTGTCGCTTTTAACCCCCGCTGGCAGCCGAATAAAGGGTTAAAAGCGCTTTGCAGGCGCTTCGCCAGCGGCGCCCCTTGATTTCAATAGCAGGGGCAGTGGAGGAGTGGTGTATACACCGCTCCCGCACTGCCCCAAAGATGCTGCTTGCAGGACTTTTTCTAACGTCCTGCAAGCGCACCGCCTGGGTGTAAAAGCACTGTTTTAAATAAATCGTTTCCTAATAAATCTTATAAATAAATTGTATTTAATGTGTATTATTACATGTAGTGAAAGTACTACTGTACAGGAAAACTGAAAGATCACTTATGTGATAATCTGTATATTAGTAAAAATAATCCTACTATTGTTTCCGAATGGTTTGTCCAGTATCATAATGGTTAGTTTTCCTCATTTAGAATACGAGGAGAATAGAAAGGATGAAATTGATTAAAAGAAGAGGTGATACATTTTTGCAGTTGCCAAAAGAAAAGTATATTGGATATTTACCATCTCTACCAGGATCCCTCTTGGTATAATTCATAATTAAATAATTACATAATTGTATTAATAAAAAGGGTTATGGGACTTTGATGCTTCTTGGTTTTGCACAGCTGCAGAATAAATTAGGAGATATAGAAAAATAGCAACAATAAAAAACTTTGAGTAAACCAAATGGTGAATTAGTGATGTCCTTTTCACTCTCTTTTGTGTTATTTTCCATATTGTGGTTTAGGTGTCAATTTCCCACTATCTATTAGCCAGCCAGTAATGGTCCCTCTGGGGGCTTAATGCATAGAATGCATTTCCGTTTAGGTTTTTAGTGCTGTCCCCACTATTTGTCCTGGTGGCCATTGAGAAAAGAAGTAATAGGAAATACATAATTTTAGTCATTATCTAGATCTGTATCTCCAATTTAAATAAAAAAAAACATCCCTCTTTCATTTCAAGCAGACAAACTGGGGCCACCTGTTAACGATCTGGAGATCATAATGTTCACATCATGTTTAATCATTATAAGGCACTGGCTAGCAGGATTGTGAATGGTATATACTGTTTGGCTACTTTCACACTGGGGCGGGGGGCATTAGTGGCGAAACTGGGGCCACCTGTTAACGATCTGGAGATCATAATGTTCACATCATGTTTAATCATTATAAGGCACTGGCTAGCAGGATTGTGAATGGTATATACTGTTTGGC
The DNA here is from genome assembly GCA_029206835.1 of Rana muscosa. Classification (NCBI taxonomy): domain Eukaryota; kingdom Metazoa; phylum Chordata; class Amphibia; order Anura; family Ranidae; genus Rana; species Rana muscosa. The sequence goes on along the minus strand of CM055122.1, from coordinate 941,623,184 downwards.
TACTTTCACACTGGGGCGGGGGGCATTAGTGGCGATTTACCGCTGTCATTTCGGCGCTTTTTAGCCGGCAGCGGAGTGCTTTTTGGCCGCTAGCGTGTCGCTTTTAACCCCCGCTGGCAGCCGAATAAAGGGTTAAAAGCGCTTTGCAGGCGCTTCGCCAGCGGCGCCCCTTGATTTCAATAGCAGGGGCAGTGGAGGAGTGGTGTATACACCGCTCCCGCACTGCCCCAAAGATGCTGCTTGCAGGACTTTTTCTAACGTCCTGCAAGCGCACCGCCTGGGTGTAAAAGCACTGTTTTAAATAAATCGTTTCCTAATAAATCTTATAAATAAATTGTATTTAATGTGTATTATTACATGTAGTGAAAGTACTACTGTACAGGAAAACTGAAAGATCACTTATGTGATAATCTGTATATTAGTAAAAATAATCCTACTATTGTTTCCGAATGGTTTGTCCAGTATCATAATGGTTAGTTTTCCTCATTTAGAATACGAGGAGAATAGAAAGGATGAAATTGATTAAAAGAAGAGGTGATACATTTTTGCAGTTGCCAAAAGAAAAGTATATTGGATATTTACCATCTCTACCAGGATCCCTCTTGGTATAATTCATAATTAAATAATTACATAATTGTATTAATAAAAAGGGTTATGGGACTTTGATGCTTCTTGGTTTTGCACAGCTGCAGAATAAATTAGGAGATATAGAAAAATAGCAACAATAAAAAACTTTGAGTAAACCAAATGGTGAATTAGTGATGTCCTTTTCACTCTCTTTTGTGTTATTTTCCATATTGTGGTTTAGGTGTCAATTTCCCACTATCTATTAGCCAGCCAGTAATGGTCCCTCTGGGGGCTTAATGCATAGAATGCATTTCCGTTTAGGTTTTTAGTGCTGTCCCCACTATTTGTCCTGGTGGCCATTGAGAAAAGAAGTAATAGGAAATACATAATTTTAGTCATTATCTAGATCTGTATCTCCAATTTAAATAAAAAAAAACATCCCTCTTTCATTTCAAGCAGACAAACTGGGGCCACCTGTTAACGATCTGGAGATCATAATGTTCACATCATGTTTAATCATTATAAGGCACTGGCTAGCAGGATTGTGAATGGTATATACTGTTTGGCTACTTTCACACTGGGGCGGGGGGCATTAGTGGCGAAACTGGGGCCACCTGTTAACGATCTGGAGATCATAATGTTCACATCATGTTTAATCATTATAAGGCACTGGCTAGCAGGATTGTGAATGGTATATACTGTTTGGCTACTTTCACACTGGGGCGGGGGGCATTAGTGGCGATTTACCGCTGTCATTTCGGCGCTTTTTAGCCGGCAGCGGAGTGCTTTTTGGCCGCTAGCGTGTCGCTTTTAACCCCCGCTGGCAGCCGAATAAAGGGTTAAAAGCGCTTTGCAGGCGCTTCGCCAGCGGCGCCCCTTGATTTCAATAGCAGGGGCAGTGGAGGAGTGGTGTATACACCGCTCCCGCACTGCCCCAAAGATGCTGCTTGCAGGACTTTTTCTAACGTCCTGCAAGCGCACCGCCTGGGTGTAAAAGCACTGTTTTAAATAAATCGTTTCCTAATAAATCTTATAAATAAATTGTATTTAATGTGTATTATTACATGTAGTGAAAGTACTACTGTACAGGAAAACTGAAAGATCACTTATGTGATAATCTGTATATTAGTAAAAATAATCCTACTATTGTTTCCGAATGGTTTGTCCAGTATCATAATGGTTAGTTTTCCTCATTTAGAATACGAGGAGAATAGAAAGGATGAAATTGATTAAAAGAAGAGGTGATACATTTTTGCAGTTGCCAAAAGAAAAGTATATTGGATATTTACCATCTCTACCAGGATCCCTCTTGGTATAATTCATAATTAAATAATTACATAATTGTATTAATAAAAAGGGTTATGGGACTTTGATGCTTCTTGGTTTTGCACAGCTGCAGAATAAATTAGGAGATATAGAAAAATAGCAACAATAAAAAACTTTGAGTAAACCAAATGGTGAATTAGTGATGTCCTTTTCACTCTCTTTTGTGTTATTTTCCATATTGTGGTTTAGGTGTCAATTTCCCACTATCTATTAGCCATGTATTTGTGTATACAGTATTTGATTATCTTTGTGTATGTGGTATGTGATTATTGTATGCCTTGTGTTTCTTGTAGCCTTGTTGTTGTTTTTTTCCTTTTAGGTCAATTTGTTGTTCCCTATCCTATATGTGAATTTTTAGTATAGAGGATGCAATAAAATGAGTTTAAGTTCCGAGGAGGATCTAATGTCATGTTTTTAAAATAGCATTTTGTAATAGTTTTATATATAGTTGAACATGATGTGAAGATTATGATCTTTGCCATTTTTTCTTCTGGAAGGAAAAAGGGAGGTTTCCTTTTAATGGAGATTTACGCCCCATACACATGGTCGGACTTCCATCGGACTTTCCCCTGGATTTTTGTCCGAACGGAGTTGGCCGGGCACACCCATAGCCAGGGCCGTCGGAACAGGACAGGCAAAACAAGCAATTGCTTGGGGCCCCGAGCTGGCCTGGGGCCCCAGCCTGCTGCCTGTCACTGTCCTCGATTTCCGTCCGGAGCTTATCCGTGGATTGCGGCCATAGGAAAGGCCGCGGCTTCGGCCTAGCTCCAGAGTGGCGGCCATCTTGGTACACCCGGCGGTGAAAGGCCGCCGCTATTGCTTATGGGAGTTGTAGTCCACAGCGGCGGCTACGTGCTGATGCTCCCTGCTCCTGGGGGGAGGAGTCAGTGTCAGTCACTCAGGAGGACAGCGCAGGCGTGCTACAACTCCCATTGCGGTCGGATCATATTTTGCCCGCCAGACAGTGCCTCTGGAAACGGTAGGTCGGTGAATGACTTTTTATTGGAGTGATAAAGTCTCTAATAGTTCCACAAATAAAATAGTAAATAAGTTTTCTTGAAAAGTAGTAAAGAATCTGTCTTTCTATGGCTTCACAAGCATGTACTTGTACATGATTTCTGTTCTTCTGTCCAGTAATTCAGCCAGATCAGGATCCCTGAATATTAGTGCGCGGCTGCAAACAACTTCCTGGGCACAGCAGCCTGCAAAAAATAAAAAAAACCCTGATACTGGACATTTCTCCAATAGTGGGGATTGGGATGGAGAAACAGGCTGCTGTGACCAGGAAGTTGTTTGCAGGAGAAAAGCGCATGAATATTCAGGGATCCTAATCCTGGCCTGGATTACTGGACAGAACAGAAATCATGTACAAGTACATGCTTGTGGAGCCATAGAAAGACTGATTCTTTACTACTTTTCAAGAAAACTTATTTACTATTTTATTTGTGGAACTATTAGAGACTTTACCACTCCATAATTATTTTTGAATATTTTTATTATTAATTATTATTAATAGTGGACATTACAGGGGGAGATGTGGACATTACAGGGGGGAGATCTGGATTTTACAGTGGGGGAAATGTGGACAGTACAGGGGGAGATGATGTGGACATTACAGGGGGGAGATGTGGACAGTACAGGGGGAGATGATCTGGATATTACAGGGGGAGATGATGTGGACAGTACAGGGGGAGATGATGTGGATATTACAGTGCGGAGCCCCCCTGTCCATCCCACGCTCCCCCTGTCCATCCCACGCTCCCCCTGTCCATCCCACTGTCCATAAACAGTCCTAAGCAGCATCTTAATGTTAATGTGAGTGTGTATGTGTTGTAAGTATGTTGGATTATATGCAACAGCAGTATTTGCACTGTAAACCTTTTTTATTTATATAAAGTGTGGGTGAGCTTAAACTGTATCGCTATGCTGTGGTTCCTGTAGGCTTTGCGTGAGTGCGCGGAGGGGGGGTTGGGGGGCCTCCATGTCCATTTTGCTTGGGGCCCCCAAATTCCTTCAAACGGCCCTGCCCATAGCATACACACCACAGGACTTTTCTGCAAACTTTCCCCAAACTTTTTGCAACATCACGTGTTTTTTCTGCTCTTTTCTGCTCTTTACCGCCACCCTTTGGTCAACTTCTGCTATTGTTGTTTGATTTTAACATTAGTTGTTTTGTCCATCGGACAAAAGTCCTATGGTTTTCTGTACACACGGTAGGACTTTGCTCCATCAGACTTTTGTTGGGCAAAAGTTTGTTCGTTTGCAGACCCAACTTTTGTCCGATGAAAACACAAAAAAAACCAAAAAAGTTTGTCCGATGGAGCGTACACACGGTCGGATTGTTGGTCCAACTTTCACAAAATGAAGTTTGTTGGCCAAAAGTCTGACCGTGTGTATGGGGCTTTAGATTTGGTGATCACTCCATGAGTAAGCGCTATTTAGTGCAAAATGCATTTGAGATCTTTTTCTGCCTGTATGTACCCTGTTTTAATATAATACAAAAGTTAGCATCTAATTCTGGTTCATGTCATCATTCGTTGTTTGGTTGTACAGTAGCTAGCTGTGATTGTTATCCTCTGATTCCACTGGTTCATTTTTAATGAAGCTGGTCAGATGAAACACATCACCTAGAGCTGCGGAGACAACATTATGCTTGTCAGATTAAATGGGAGGTTGGCCTACTAGCACATAGTAAGATAAAGTTTAGCCAATGATTCATGCCAGCATTCATTTGGCTTTACTCTGGTAGTGCTGGATGTAAGCTGAATGTTTTTTTCTGTTTTTATTGTTAAATAGTTCACTATTGAAAGTTTTTTCTTTTTTTTTTCCTAGTTCATCTGATACTTGAGAACATTGGGAAACGGCACTCTTTGCTGACTGAGGAAGCTAAAGTTCCTCTTGGATTTCAAAAAAAAAAGGGGAGATTGAGAGATTTTTTTACTTACATTTATTAGGAAGTCCTAAAGATTTGGTGAGTGTCAGTCTGAGAAGTGGGGGTTCCAGTCCCACCACATTAATTTGAAGCATTTTAATGGTATGGCTTGTAGGATTTATTTTGAACTTATGATATCTGAATTTGTATCACTGAATTGCACGTACTAGAATGTTTTTCTTAGTTTTGTTTAATCTAAATATCTATGGAGTTTGGCCAATGTGTATTTATTTGCACTGTTTTGATTTTTTTTAAATTTGATTGTGTAGGAAAGGGTTAGAACCCTTGTACGTTTTCTTATGGCTGTCAGTGTACAGTGTGTCTATTTGTCTTGGTGACCATTGAAGTGATGAAAAATGTTTAAAGTTACAGTTGTCGCCAAACCAAAAGGTGAGAGTAACTCTTCCAATGGGGACATCTGTTCTGGTTATAGCTATCCAATGTAAGAATGTTTCGATTTTTGTAGAGATTTCCTCTCCCATCCTGTTGTGTTTAAATAACAGGAAGTGAAGGCAAAATATGCCCAGTGGGCAAATAATGAGTTTTAATCCTTGCCTCCTCTAATCAAAATTAATAAAATCTTTGGTTTTAGATGTAGCACTTACCCCCATTTAAAGGACCGGCTGGTTTTGTTTTGGGTCATGCAAACTACCTCCAAGGCTTCCGTTGTCAGGGTATAGAAAGTCTCTAGAAAAAGTCAATGTCCACACAAATGTAAAACCTAAACAGGAAGGCTTTATTTTCCTTTTTTATTTATAAAAATTAAAAATTAAAACCCGCGCTTACAGACTGTGCAGTGATAATTGATAAATAAATTGATAGCTCCGCAGCTGCTGCAACAAGAGGTCTAACACCTCAAAAAGGAAAAAATATTGGGTATTTGCAGCGCTTGCAGAAAAGTAAGTGAGCAAAGAAAATGTGTCACAAATGCTTGTAGCACAAACATCTATAAGTAAATAACTTATCTGACGTATCAACAATTATGGTATAAAACAATAGTGAACAAACTTAAACATGTCCTTGATGATGCCCTGGAGGAGGGGCGAAACGCGTTGACGTAATTTCCGGCCAATTCAGAACCAGTGACGCTACTTCCGGTTTCGGTGGAACGCACGCTGTGTACCCGGGAAACAACACTGACGCTCGTTTATCACTGCAGTCCTGTGAGTCTCTTTGCGAGCAGCGCCATGCTGTCTGTTTACTAGCGGTACTTCACATGTATGTTTTCCTTTTCTTTCCATATGGTCATTTAAATGTCTTTGCTGCTGGTACTATGGAGCCCATCCACATGAGATGAAGTCTGCCTGGACTTTAGTTGGTGAGATCTCTTATTATTTCCCTATCTGACGAGCGGGGCCATTAGAATGGATTTTTTCATCTAGGAACCAACAACTGATTTCTGGTGTGGAAACACTCAGTTCTCCAGGAGTGATATAACTGCTATTTGATGAACTTTAAGTTTGTTCACTATTGTTTTATACCATAATTGTTGATACGTCAGATAAGTTATTTACTTATAGATGTTTGTGCTACAAGCATTTGTGACACATTTTCTTTGCTCACTTACTTTTCTGCAAGCGCTGCAAATACCCAATATTTTTTCCTTTTTTTATTTTCCTTTTTGCTGTAGAGAAAGCAGGAAACGAGAGAAGTATAAGGGGAAGGTTCAGGCACGCAACACTAAAGGCACAACGTCGCCACTCAAGCCTGAGTGGGCATTGCTCACCCGGATAGTCCCCTTCCATGGTCCTAGCAGCCGGAATGATGCACTGATCATCTTTATATGAGAATTTAGGGATGCGATCAGGAATCCTCTGCCACAGGATTATCAAAGTCCCGAACCTCCCAGCCTAGCAATAGAGAGAACCTTTATGCCAGATCGGCGTATTGCAGGGCTTGTAGCGATGGATCCCTCCTTAGGTGAGTCTCCAGGCCTCCTCCCGAGACAGCAGTACTGTTGACAGTCTCCTCTGGGGCAGATCCTCCCCTGGCCTCCTTCCCTAAGAGTGGGCTTCTCGCAGGTGGGCAGCTTGGGATCCCTTCCAAAGGCAAAGGCCCCAGCCAGCAGTGCTGGGCCTAACAGGCAGTGATGCAGCCTCGGGCTGAAGGTGCCCGGGGCTGGAACACACGCACGCACCCCGTGCCATGTGGGCCACGAGGCGTGCACACAGGACGAACCCTCAACTAATGACGTCTGCCCCTTATATACCCTCTCCCAGCATGCACAGTGGGTCAACCACACCCACTGCACGGCTGCTGAGAGAGGACACCCAAGGTGTTGTGATACCCCTGTATTTCAGCCTGGGCCATTGGTGGCAGTGCCACCTACAGGCGAACAGGGAATATAACTGCCAGGCAGTATCACACCCAGAGCAGAAGTAAATTTCAACACAATTATCCAGGTCTGAGCCTAACTACTGGCTCAGACTACCCCTAAATTTACACATAGCGTCCCAACCATTTGGGAAGGGCGCTACACACACCCCCTCTAGAAAATCCACTGTCCCCAGTGGCTGAGGAGAACAAAATCCTTCAATCCTGAAGGTTTTGAGAAAAACACAAACATTTCCATGCGCCTGAACCAAAATTTTTGAGAAGAGGAAAGAAAAGAAGAAAGAAAGCACTCAAGATAACATTACAATAATTGACATAGCTCTCCAGATATGACATTTCAATCTCCATATGCAAAAATACGCACCACCCATTACTGACTATCTACCCCACCCCATTTTCCGGTGGTCTTGATAGTAGCTCTGGTACCTGCAAGAAAACACAGACAACATGCAAAGAAAACGCAAACATCCTAACCACTAATCATATTCTATGTACAGAGAAGCAAACTGTTTCCCCGAGAGGAAGCAGTTCCCTTCTTTTAAAGTTTTAAATTGCTAAGCCTAGCATAAAAGTTTTCCTCATCCTAAGTGCTGTAATGGACCAAAAAGTCTCTCTATTTCTGCAGACCACTGCCATCCAGTGTCGGCAGAGTCACTACGTCCTTTTACTGGTTACGCAGGGGTTGCAACACAAACACAAAGAAACATCCCATTGTTGACCACTGCGTTTTCTCACCACAATATCCTGACTAACTAATCCCCAGAGTTCTTTCAGAGGGAAAAACAAACAAACACGCTCTCTGTCTTTTCCTCTTCGAGAGCTATGAACCTCTTTTCAGTAGAGGACAAAGTTACCTCAATCCAAGGTACGATTTACCCGTGAAGGGACAGGAAATAAAACAGCAAAGTCAAGCTTCTATCTCAAAAGTGTCACAGGTAAACGCTTGGATCCGGGAGGGTTACCGATTTCCACTGCTTGTCCAGGGTAGTAATAGAATATACAATGTCCTTTCTCCCCGGGCAGCAAATTACAACTCGGTCAGCGTGGATGTGCCGGCCATAGTTCCAGTCCCGGTGGCAACTCCTGAACTGGTCAGTCATGGCAGCTGAGTGATCCAAGTCCCTATATGGCTTGGGCACTTGAAGATAGTCCCATATTGCGTCCCAGTACCACTGTTCACGGCAAGAATCTATTTCAAACATTAGTTCCTTGGGTACATAAGGGAATTCCAAGCCATACTCAGTAGCCACCCTTTTCATTAGGATCTGCTGCAAACGTGCAAGTTTAGGCAGAGATGCAGGGGTTCCCGTTCCAGGCATCACATACGAATCCGGGGACTTCCAGATCAAAGCCGTAACAGGCTCCGGCAAAAGTCTTTCACTCAACATAGGTACAGCCTTCTCTGTTAAAGCAGGGACTTACACCCAGGGTGTGGTGTCCCCAGAGCTCATGGGTGATCCCTCTCAAAGGCTGTGGGTCGGGATAACACTTTTCACATTGTCCCATCCCTTTCTGAGGAAGATCTCGTCAATCTCCACATCATCCCCAACATCGGATGAAGATTCAATGTCCGAAGAATCCACCTCCTCAGCAGGCAGGTAATTCTTCACATTGACAGTCACTTTTCCCCCAGCCTCCTTACCGTCTCCTGACGGGGACTTCTCGGGCATCTTCCCGCTCTTGAAGTCCAGTTCCGGCAGGCCCTGGGGCAGGCTTGGACCGCAGCCGCGGGAGTCCTTGACATAGCCCACCTTTCGCTTTGCTGGCAGGATGAAGACTTCAGAGGTGGCGGAGGCAGCGTCTGCCGCGGTATCCGCCAATGGCTCTGCAGCGGCAGGGGCATCTTCTCCGGATACATCCATAGTAGCCGATGCGATGCGCGTGGGCTTGGCTGTAGGGGTATAGACAACTTCCTCCGAAGTAACGGCGCCTGTAACCCAGTTGACCCGGTAAGCTCGGGGTGCTTCGGTGGGCTGGTCCACCTCGAAAAGGAACTCCCCGCAAAAAAAGCATCGTCCGAACGGGCGCAGCTGCACAGCCAGTTCATCGCATTTAGGGCAGAGCATGTCCAGGGCCTCCGCATCCCGACACGTGAAGCGGCCCCGGGGCTTTAGCCGGATCCCCATATCAGTCAGTGGGGCTGCAAGCTGAGCAACGTCCATGGTAGTAGTCGCGGGAAACATCCGGGGTCCCGACATGGCTGAGGCCCATGTAAGTAAAGACATGTCGCTCCTCTTGCTCTATCTAAACTCTCTCTGCTCCTTGGAGCCAAATGCACCCACATGTATCACGCAGGTGGCGGGATCTCCTCCCCCTTTTCTCTTCCTGCACGTAGCTCGCGGGCTTTTCTTCCTCTGGATCCGCCCACGAACTACGCAGTTAGAAAAAGAGAACAGTTCTGTGCCCCTTAACCCCTTCTTCTCGTTCAAAGTACAGTAACACAGTCCAACTTTTTCAATGGCCGACTTTTTCCAAACCATAGAAAGCAATCCAATTACGAGAGGTAGCTGCAAATCCCGGACTCGAGCCCCCACGTGTAGCACTTACCCCCATTTAAGGGACCGGCTGGTTTTGTTTTGGGTCATGCAAACAACCTCCAAAGTTTCTGTTGTCAGGGTATAGAAAGTCTCTAGAAAAAGTCAATGTCCACACAAATGTAAAACCTAAACAGGAAGGCTTTTTTTTCCTTTTGCTGTGGAAACTTGTAGAGAAAGCAGGAAATGAGAGAAGTATAAGGGGAAGGTTCAGGCACGCAACACTAAAGGCACAACGTCGCCACTCAAGCCTGAGTGGGCATTGCTCACCCGGATAGTCCCCTTCCCTGGTCCTAGCAGCCGGGATGATGCATGGATCATCTTTATCTGAGAATTTAGGGATGCGATCAGGAATCCTCTGCCACAGGATTATCAAAGTCCCGAACCTCCCAGCCTAGCAATAGAGAGAACCTTTATGCCAGATCGGCGTATTGCAGGGCTTGTAGCGATGGATCCCTCCTTAGGTGAGTCTCCAGGCCTCCTCCCGAGACAGCAGTACTGTCGCCAGTCTCCTCTGGGGCAGATCGTCCCCTGGCCTCCTTCCCTAAGAGTGGGCTTCCCGCAGGTGGGCAGCTTGGGATCCCTTCCAAAGGCAAAGGCCCCAGCCAGCAGAGCTGGGCCTAACAGGCAACGATGCAGCCTCGGGCTGAAGGTGCCCGGGGCTGGAACACACGCACGCACCCCATGCCATGCGGGCCACGAGGCGCGCACACAGGACGAACCCTCAACTAATGGCGTCTGCCCCTTATGTACCCTTTCCCAGCATGCACAGCGGGTCAACCACGCCCACTGCACGGCTGCCGAGAGAGGACACCCAAGGTGTTGTGATACCCCTGTATTCCAGCCTGGGCCGTTGGTGACAGTGCCACCTACAGGCGAACAGGGAATATAACTGCCAGGCAGTATCACACCCAGAGCAGAAGCAAATTTCAACACAATTATCCAGGTCTGAGCCTAACTACTGGCTCAGACTACCCCTAAATTTACACATAGCGTCCCAACCATTTGGGAAGGGCGCTACATAGATATACTTTAAAAATAAACCAAAGAACACAAAGTTCCACCAAAATAAAGCCCATTAGTGTGCTCTTAACAAACCGGGATCATTGTCATGTCAGAGACAGAAGGATGTGGAGAAATATCTCAGAATCTTCCAATCCTTGGAAACTTAGTTTTTTTTTCAAATGTGTACACAATATACTGTAGCTGATGCATTTCAGGGTTCGGATCACATCCACAAAAACACATTGAACCATGCACTAATTTACAGATCCAAGCATTAAGCCCCGAAGATGGGTTCAAATCCCCGAAACATGTTGGTAATGTTATATACACGTTTTAAAATAAACGTAAGATTTCTAACATTTAGACATTTTACGGACCTTTCTTAATAACACAACTCTAGGGTCCCTCCATGAGTAGGGTAGCCACAGAGAACCCTTTCCTACAAAGTCCAGAAGTAACTCACTCATCCTCAACAAGAAAGTTACAAGCGGGTTTGCTCCCAAAGCATATTAATGATGACACAGACAGAGGTGGAGAGGAAGTGTAATGTCTGTGTCATCCTTGGACTTTTCTCCCAGCATATAATGTGTAATTGGTCAAGCAGGAGAGCCAAGGAAAGTGTCTGCCAATAAAACTAATACAAAGCTCATCTCCCTAGATTCTCTAACTCTTCTCCACTTGGGTTAATTTGTGTTCAGTTAAGTATCTAATTTTTATTTTTCTCCAGGTTCTGCAGACATGTATTTAACCGATCCAGTTACAATTGTCCTCTCTGTCATCACTTGTGTTGTCCTGGCAATTTTTTGGTTAAGTGAGAAGAAAAAAATTCATCCAAATTATCCTCCTGGACCACCACGCTTGCCTATTATTGGAAATATGCACATTATAAATATGAATAAACCTTATAAAACATTTCACAAGGTAAAATCTTGGACTGTTAAATGCTTTGTTAAAGTGTATGTAAATAGCTTTCTGCTTACCAATAATTTTTTTTAAAATGAAGAATACATTATTATTACAGAATAAAGTATACTGGAATGGGCAGAGACACAGGATACTGTTGGAAAATCTCACTCATGGAGTGTCTAAGAATTCTAATGCCTTGTACACACGATCAGATTTTCCGATGAAACAAGTCTGATGGACTTGTTTCGTTGGAAATTCTGATCCTGTGTGGGCCCCATCGGACTTGTTTCCATCGGAGTAAAAAAATAGAACATGTTTTAAATTTTTCCGATAGAAAAAAATCAGATTGGGAAATTCCAATCCTCTGTGTGTAATTTCATCGGAGAAAAATCCACGCATGCTCAGAATCAAGTCGACGCATGCTCGGAAGCATTGAACTTAATTTTTCTCGGCTCGTCGTAGTGTTTTACGTCACCGCATTTTGGACGGTCGGAATTTAGTCTGACAGTGTGTATGCAAGACTGATGGAAGTCAGCTTCATCGGAAGTCAAATTCAAACGGAAAATTCCATCGGATTTTATTCCATCGGAAATCCGATCTTGTGTACAAGGCATAAGAAGAGGCAAGTTGATATAGGTTATTATTCATTGGCAGTAGGGATGAGCCGAACACCCCCGGGTTCGGTTCGCACCAGAACCTTCGAACGGACCGAAAGTTCGCGCGAATTTTCGAACCCTATTCGTTATAATGGACGCGAACGTTCGAAATCAAAATTGCTAATTACAACGGCCAATATGCATGTTAATGTTATAAAACAGGTTTGGGGACCCGGGTCCTGCCCCAGGGGACATATATCAATGCAAAAAGAAATTTTAAAAACTAAAGTTTTTTCGGGAGCAGTCATTTTAATGATGCATAAAGTGAAAAAAAAAAAGTGAAATTTTCCTTTAAATATGGTACCTGGGGGGTGTCTAAAGTATGCCTGTGAAGTGGCATGTGTTTCCCGTGTTTAGAACTGTCCTTGCACAAAATGACATTTGTAAAGGAAAAAAAGAAGCCATTTAAAACCACTTGCGGCTTTAATGTCATGTCTTGTCCTGGCCGCCATATGGCTGAAAATCCTTGAGAAAAATGGCATGGCTACCCCATCACCCCCCCCCCCCACCCCAGCCCCTTTGGGTCTTGTATGGATACTAAGGGGGACCCCGCACCCAAAATAAAACCCTATACCTACAACCCTATATACTCTGAACAGCAGTATATAGGTGGTGCAAACAAGACATGGACTGTAGGTTTGTTCTTAAGTAGAATCTGAACAGGTACATTATGAAGTGTAGCTACATCCCAAAAAAATCAATTTTTAAGCTTTTTGGAGAACATAGGGAGGGGTTATCACCCCTGTAACATTTGCTGTCTTTGCACATCTGTTCAGAACATGTCACCTCACTTTCCGTCCCAATGACAAATGTTTTTGGAAAAGTGGGGTTTTAATTGAAACAAGGATTGGTGATAAAGCATCAGTAGAGAGGAGATACCTTTTTCCCAAATTAAATCTAACAGGATAGAATTTTCCTTCCTAGGGGTAGATTTCCTCTCACTTCCTGTTTTCTCTTGCCGTTTGCAAGTAGGAGTCGTTTGTAAGTTGGATGTTTGAAAGTAGGGGCCTGCCGTATATACTCTGCAGAAATTTGCCCTATTAGATGTTGGTGTAGCCACAAGACTGGTGGGCACAGGAATGGGCCCTGCTGTGAGTTAATAGATCAAGATTTGTACTTGCATGCACCTGTTGAACCGGGCAGAAAAATTGGGCCTTTGGTGGTGGTGGTGGTGGTGGTGGACGGTGTTGCCACAAGACTGTAAGCCCTCACAGTTACTCTTGGTGGGTGCAGGAATGGGCCCTGCTGTGAGTTATTAGATCAAGATTTGTAATTGCATGCACCTGTTGAACAGGGCAGAAAAATTGGGCCTTTGGTGGTGGTGGTGGACGGTGTTGCCACAAGACTGTAGGCCCTCATAGTTACTCTTGGTGGGCGCAGGAATGGGCCCTGCTGTGAACTATTAGATCAAGATTTGTAATTACACGCCCCTGTTAAACAGGGGCTGAAAAATTGTGCCTTAGGCATTGGTGCTGGTGCCACAACACTGCAACCCCTCACAGATACTGTACTTGGAGCACAGCAGTCACACCTGTTGCGAAGCATCTTTTTAAAAAATTGTAATTACACGCCCCTGTTATACAGGGGCTGAAAAATTGTGCCTTAGGCACTGGTGCTGGTGCCACAACACTGCAACCCCTCACAGATACTGTACTCTGAGCACAGCAATGAGACCTGTTGCAAAGCATTGCCTAAAAATTGTAATTACACGCCCCAACAGGGGCTGAAAAATTGTGCCTTAGGCACTGGTGCTGGTGCCACAACACTGCAACCCCTCACAGATACTGTACTCTGAGCACAGCAGTCACACCTGTTGCGAAGCATCTTTTTAAAAAATTGTAATTACACGCCCCTGTTATACAGGGGCTGAAAAATTGTGCCTTAGGCACTGGTGTGGTGGCATGGATCATTGAGGAGGAGGAAGAGGATAGTCAGTGAACATAACAGGACAGTCACTCAGCATCAGCATAGGCAGTCTTGAAGGGATGTGACATTATAAATTATTCCGTTATATCCGCTTCAGGTGTCTGGTAGCTGGTGGTGATCCAAGACTGATTCATTTTTATGAAGGTCAGTCGATCAACCGAGTCGGTGGACAGGCGCACCCTATGATCGGTGACAAATCCTCCAGCAGCACTGAATGTGCGTTCGGAAAGAACGCTGGATGCAGGACAGGCCAGTAGCTCAATTGCATACTGTGCAAGCTCTGGCCAGTGATCCATCCTCAGGACCCAGTAAGCCAGAGGATTTTCGGTGGGAAAGGTGTCCAAGTCTGACCTTGCCCCTAGGTATTCCTGCACCATGTATATCAGACGCTGGCGATGGTTGCTGGAACCGATCATACCTTGGGGCTGCGGACTAAAAAATTGTCTGAACGCATCGGTCAGACGTCCACCTTCCCCACCGCTCCTTCTGCTACTGACCGAAGCCTCAGCAACTTGTCGTCCAGGACCAGGAGTTTGTAACCTCCCAGTTTCTGGGAACGCGTTGCACAGACCTTTCTGCAAGGCCTCCCTGAGATGTCTCATCCTCTGCTCCCTCTGCGACGGCAAGATAAGGTCCGCAACCTTACCCTTGTACCGTGGATCAAGGAGAGTGGCCAGCCAGTAATGGTCACTCTCCTTGATCCGAAGAACACGAGGATCCTTCCGCAGGCTTTGCAGGATCAGGGAGGCCATGCAGCGTAGGTTAGCTGAGGCATTCGGTCCGGAGTCTTCTGGGTCACTGAGGATGACATGATCGCCAGCCACCTCCTCCCAGCCACGTACAAGTCCACTGGTTTGTTGGGACTGTACATCATCCCTAAAAGACTGCTGCTGCTGATGCTGAGTGCCAGGCTCCACCTCCATGCTCACACAATCCTCCTCCTCCTCCTCCTCCTCTTCCTGTGTGATGGGTGGGACAGAAGGAACATTGTCTGGATAAAGGGGGCCTTGAGAGACAAGGAAGTCCTCCTCTTCCTGCCTCTGTTCTGCCTCAAGTGCCCTGTCCATTATCCCACGCAGCGTATGCTCCAACAGGTGGACAAGAGGTACAGTGTCACTGATGCATGCACTGTCACTGCTCACCATCCTCGTGGCCTCCTCAAATGGTGAGAGGACAGTGCATGCATCCCTGATCATGCTCCACTGGCGTGGGGAAAAAAAGCCAAGCTCCCCTGACCCTGTCCTGGTGCCGTAGTCGCAAAGGTACTCATTGATGGCCCTCTGCTGCGTGTGCAGTCGCTGCAGCATGGCCAACGTTGAGTTCCACCTGGTGGGCATGTCACATATTAGGCGGTTCTTGGGCAGGTTCAGCTCCTTTTGCAGCTCAGTCAGCCGAGCACTGGCATTATAAGATCGGCGGAAATGCACACAGACTTTCCTGGCCTGCCTCAGGACATCCTGTAAGCCTGGGAACCTGCCCAAGAACCGCTGCACCACCAGGTTGAGGACGTGAGCCATACAGGGCACATGGGTGAGCTGCCCCTGTCGCAGGGCGGAGAGGAGGTTGGTGCCATTATCAGAAACGACCATTCCTGGCTTAAGCTGGCGTGGCGTCAACCACCTCTCGGCCTGCCCCTGCAGAGCTGCCAGAACCTCTGGCCCAGTGTGGCTCCTGTCCCCCAAACACACCAGCGCAAGCACGGCATGGCATCTTTTTGCCTGCGTACTCGTGTAGCCCCTTGTACGCCTACGGAGCACCGCTGGTTCCGAGGACAGAGCACTCGAAGAGGACATGGAGGAAGAAGAAGAGGAGGGGGTGGAGGAGAGAGGTGTGTCACAACCAGTAGTAGCATTTTGGAGGCGTGGTGGCGGAACAACCTCCAACACTACTGCACCTTGTCCTGCATCCCTCCCAGCTACCAATAGAGTGACCCAATGGGCCGTGAAAGAAAGATAACGTCCCTGTCCATGCCTGCTGGACCATGAGTCAGCGGTAATATGCACCTTACCGCTGACCGCCCTGTCCAGCGAGGCATGGACATTGCCTTCCACATGCCAGTAGAGAGACGGAATCGCCTTCCGTGAGAAAAAGTGGCGTTTGGGAACCTGCCACTGAGGAACCGCACATTGAACAAACTCACGGAAGGGGGCCGAGTCTATCAACTGAAAAGGCAGCAGTTGAAGTGCTAGCAATTTAGCCAAGCTAGCATTCAACCGCTGGGCATGTGGATGGCTGGGAGTATACTTCTTTCGACGGTCCAGCAGCTGGGGCAGGGAAATTTGCCTGCTACAATCGGACGTCGGTGTACTGCAAGTACTTGGTTGTGACACACCTAATTCTACACCTTCAGTCCTCTCAGAGCAGCTTTCAGAGAGGACTGAAGATATAGTGGGGATGGAGATCCCAGCTGATGAGGAGCAAGGAGAGGTCCGCTTTGTTCTTTGGTGTGGGTCTTTTATGTGTGCTTGCCAACGAGCTGCATGGCAGGTCGACATATGTCTGCTCATGCTTGTGGTGCCCAAGCGGCTGATGTTTTGGCCACGCGAGATACGCTTGAGACAAATATTGCAAATAGCAGTGGTGCGATCTGATGCACTCGTCTCAAAAAAGGCCCACACCAAAGAACTTTTGTGATAACGTGCAGAGGCAGCGCCCTGCACAGGCGGAGCTCTGCGGTGTGGTACAGTTGCTGTGCTGGCCTCTAGCTGGCCTCCAGGGGGCATCCTGCCTCGTTGGACATGTGACGCTGCATCCTCCTCCTCCTCCTCCTCTCTCCCTTCAGGCACCCACGTGGAGTCAGTGACCTCATCATCCCCTCCCTCTTCACCACTAGAGCAAACCTGGCAGTAAGCTGCAGCTGGTGGAACACTACTGCCAGATTGCTGTCCTTCAGCATCCCCTCTCTCTGCGCGCACACTACTGACTTCCTCAAGCTGGGTATCATCATCCGAGCCTTCGAATCGTTGGGCATCCTCCTGGAGCATGTACCCAACACTGTGCTCAAACAGTTCGGGGGACTCCTCAGGAGGACATGGTGGGTCTAGGGAAGGGGTGGCTGATGATGCCATTGAGTACGCGTTGGCAGCTGCTCTGCCAGTACCCTGAGCCTGGGTGAGAGAGGATGAGGAGGATGAGGAGGGCTTGGTCATCCATTCTACCAAGCCTTCGGCATGATGCGGCTCCACATGTCCAGCTGCCGAAAACAAAGACAAGCGTGTCCCATGGCCACGTGCTGATGACGATGCACGACCACGTCCACGGCCAGCACTGTTGTCTCTATAAACAGAGCCTGCCTGCCCTGTGTTCTTGCCTCGGCACGCTCTGCCTCTCCTTGGCGGTCTTCCAGCCATTGTAGTCGGTAGTGTATATAGTATAAAAAATAGAACTCCTATGTGTGCTCACAACACACTGTAGGTCCTATGGGTGCTGACACTAACACACTATAGGTACTATGTGTGCTGC
Organism: Rana muscosa; assembly: GCA_029206835.1. Lineage (NCBI taxonomy): Eukaryota > Metazoa > Chordata > Amphibia > Anura > Ranidae > Rana > Rana muscosa. The sequence continues at coordinate 941,605,536 of CM055122.1, read as the reverse complement.
TGACAAGAAAATATAGGAGCTCTGTTTGCTGCCACTAACACACTAGAAGTCCTATGGGTGCTGCTGAGAAGAAAATATAGGAGCTCTGTTTGCTGCCACTAACACACTAGAAGTCCTATGGGTGCTGCTGAGAAGAAAATATAGGAGCTCTGTTTGCTGCCACTAACACACTAGAAGTCCTATGGGTGCTGCTGAGAAGAAAATATAGGAGCTCTGTTTGCTGCCACTAACACACTAGAAGTCCTATGGGTGCTGCTGAGAAGAAAATATAGGAGCTCTGTGTGATGCCACTAACACACTAGAAGTCCTATGGGTGCTGCTGAGAAGAAAATATAGGAGCTCTGTTTGCTGCCACTAACACACTAGAAGTCCTATGGGTGCTGCTGAGAAGAAAATATAGGAGCTCTGTGTGATGCCACTAACACACTAGAAGTCCTATGGGTGCTGCTGAGAAGAAAATATAGGAGCTCTGTTTGCTGCCACTAACACACTAGAAGTCCTATGGGTGCTGCTGAGAAGAAAATATAGGAGCTCTGTTTGCTGCCACTAACACACTAGAAGTCCTATGGGTGCTGCTGAGAAGAAAATATAGGAGCTCTGTTTGCTGCCACTAACACACTAGAAGTCCTATGGGTGCTGCTGAGAAGAAAATATAGGAGCTCTGTTTGCTGCCACTAACACACTAGAAGTCCTATGGGTGCTGCTGAGAAGAAAATATAGGAGCTCTGTTTGCTGCCACTAACACACTAGAAGTCCTATGGGTGCTGCTGAGAAGAAAATATAGGAGCTCTGTGTGATGCCACTAACACACTAGAAGTCCTATGGGTGCTGCTGAGAAGAAAATATAGGAGCTCTGTTTGCTGCCACTAACACACTAGAAGTCCTATGGGTGCTGCTGAGAAGAAAATATAGGAGCTCTGTTTGCTGCCACTAACACACTAGAAGTCCTATGGGTGCTGCTGAGAAGAAAATATAGGAGCTCTGTGTGATGCCACTAACACACTAGAAGTCCTATGGGTGCTGCTGAGATGAAAATATAGGAACTCTGTGTGATGCCACTAACACATTAGAAGTCCTATGGGTGCTGCTGAGAAGAAAATATAGGAGCTCTGTTTGCTGCCACTAACACATTAGAAGTCCTATGGGTGCTGCTGAGAAGAAAATATAGGAGCTCTGTTTGCTGCCACTAACACACTAGAAGTCCTATGGGTGCTGCTGAGAAGAAAATATAGGAGCTCTGTGTGATGCCACTAACACACTAGAAGTCCTATGGGTGCTGCTGAGATGAAAATATAGGAACTCTGTGTGATGCCACTAACACATTAGAAGTCCTATGGGTGCTGCTGAGAAGAAAATATAGGAGCTCTGTTTGCTGCCACTAACACACTAGAAGTCCTATGGGTGCTGCTGAGAAGAAAATATAGGAGCTCTGTTTGCTGCCACTAACACACTAGAAGTCCTATGGGTGCTGCTGAGAAGAAAATATAGGAGCTCTGTGTGATGCCACTAACACACTAGAAGTCCTATGGGTGCTGCTGAGAAGAAAATATAGGAGCTCTGTTTGCTGCCACTAACACATTAGAAGTCCTATGGGTGCTGCTGAGAAGAAAATATAGGAGCTCTGTTTGCTGCCACTAACACACTAGAAGTCCTATGGGTGCTGCTGAGAAGAAAATATAGGAGCTCTGTGTGATGCCACTAACACACTAGAAGTCCTATGGGTGCTGCTGAGATGAAAATATAGGAACTCTGTGTGATGCCACTAACACATTAGAAGTCCTATGGGTGCTGCTGAGAAGAAAATATAGGAGCTCTGTTTGCTGCCACTAACACACTAGAAGTCCTATGGGTGCTGCTGAGAAGAAAATATAGGAGCTCTGTTTGCTGCCACTAACACACTAGAAGTCCTATGGGTGCTGCTGAGAAGAAAATATAGGAGCTCTGTGTGATGCCACTAACACACTAGAAGTCCTATGGGTGCTGCTGAGAAGAAAATATAGGAGCTCTGTTTGCTGCCACTAACACACTAGAAGTCCTATGGGTGCTGCTGAGAAGAAAATATAGGAGCTCTGTTTGCTGCCACTAACACACTAGAAGTCCTATGGGTGCTGCTGAGAAGAAAATATAGGAGCTCTGTTTGCTGCCACTAACACACTAGAAGTCCTATGGGTGCTGCTGAGAAGAAAATATAGGAGCTCTGTGTGATGCCACTAACACACTAGAAGTCCTATGGGTGCTGCTGAGAAGAAAATATAGGAGCTCTGTTTGCTGCCACTAACACACTAGAAGTCCTATGGGTGCTGCTGAGAAGAAAATATAGGAGCTCTGTTTGCTGCCACTAACACACTAGAAGTCCTATGGGTGCTGCTGAGAAGAAAATATAGGAGCTCTGTTTGCTGCCACTAACACACTAGAAGTCCTATGGGTGCTGTTGGGGTGCAATGCTGTGCTAACAGCACTGCGGTTGGTACTACTGCAATACTGTACTAACAGTAAGCACGCACCAGACTAATCCCCAGCAGCAGCTAATAACACACTAACTGTGCAATCAGCAGCAATGAACGATCAATGACTTAGGTAGCAATGGTTTAGCAAAGAAATAGCCAATGGTTTAGCAAAGAAGAGCAAATCTTTCAGTATCAAGCAAAGACAGAATCAGCAGACTAATCTCTCCTAAAGCCGGAACTCATGTGACCGGGGCCGATGGCGTGGCGGCCTTTTAAATGGTGGGGCGTGTACTAAAGCCCCTGAGCTGTAATTGGCTACAGCCGTCCTGCCTGTAGCCAATTATTGCTCTCCGAGTTTCGGGCGCTGTGATTGGCCAAGCATGCGGGGTCACAGTGCATGCTTGGCCAATCATCAGCCAGCAATGCACTGCGCCGGCCGCGCCGGCCGCAATGCATTGCGGGGCCGCTCGCATCACACGAATGTGATGCGAACGGCCCAAATAGTTCTGGGCTCGACGAGCGAGCGAACGCCCGATGCTCGATTCGAACATGGGTTCGAATCGAGCACCGGGCCCATCCCTAATTGGCAGAATTATCACCATAGCAGGGACTGAGTTTCTGAGCTCTGCATGGTGCTCCTTTTCTTTCCATTCATCCCTGGGACCCAGCCAAAATCGCTGCTGCTCTGCCAGGAGAACACTTTAAAAGATTCAAACGCTTCAAAAGATTCCTCTTTAACACAGGCAGTGTGGTTGCAGGAAAGAAAATTGTATCATCTATGGCCTGCCTTACTAACCATCGATGTAAGGGAGCACTGCTCCACTGACCAGTGGAAGCATTTTTATTTCCCACTATTATAAAATAGGGTGTTATTAGGGAGTCACTTGCTGTTCACAGTCTACATTAGGTATTATTAAGGGGTCTGTCTGCTTACTATCAATGTAAATGGGATGAAAATAGAAACGTTCAATATTTACCCGGTATGCTCTCAGAGTTTGCTCATGTTACTTGCGCATGCAAATGTATTTGTTTACTTTGTTGCCATACTTTCTTGAATAATAAAAATAATGAAACATGAAGAGAAAAAAAAAGAAAATAGAAAGGTTGCGTAGCTTATCACAGAAGAAAAGTAAACGGGAGATAAAAATAGCTGGCAATATAGGCAGCAGACCACTAACAGCAAAGGGGCCTGTTAAAAGGGTTGTCAAAATGTCAGGTGCTGAAAAGATTTTACTTAAAGTTTAATGTCATCATTTTGCCATGCGTACACATGATTTGTAGTTTCATCCCTGGCACCAGTGCTTATGATTTCAACTCACTTTGTGGCTGACTGCAAAAAACATTGAAGCAATACAGCCACCTATTACTCAGGTGTTTACTAATGATATGTGTAACCAGGTGCTGGACTACAGAAACATGGAGGAGGAAACATTTCTCCCTTTACAATTACCGTATATACTCGAGTAGAAGCCGACCCGAATATAAGCCGAGGCACCTAATTTTACCACAAAAAACTGCGAAAACTTATTGACTCGAGTATAAGCCTAGGGTGTCCATCTGCATGCCTCACTGTGCCTCACTTTGCCTCAATGTGTCCATGTGCATGCCTCACTGTACCCATTCCTCACTGTTAGGAAGGACGTTCTCACAATCATCCCAGCAATCTGGGTTTCAGAATACCTGTGCACAGGAGACCTGTTCGGCGCACGCGCATGCGCGATAGCGGCACGCGAGTGCGCGATAGCGTCTCACGGGCGCACGCAGATGCGCGATAGCGGCGCACGAGCGCGCGTGGATGCGCGATAGCGGCGCGCACCTATGACGGTACTTGGCGCCAAGACTGCCTATTTAAGGAGAGCTGTCACCTTGCATCCTTGCTGTCCGGTCTACAGTGTTCCCTGAGACCCTAACTGCCTGAACCTCTGATTGTGTTACTCTGATACCTGATCCGGCTTCCCTTGACTTCTCCTGTTTGCTGCCTGCCTTGACCCCGGCTCGTCCCGACTTCGCTCCTGCCTGCTCCTTTCAACCAGTTTGCTGCCCGCCTGATATACTGACCCGGCCTGGACTTTAACTACTCCTGGATCCTGCTTGCACCTGTCTGCCCGCTTGTGTCTGACCCGGCCTGTCTTCTCCAAGCCTCCCTCCTGGTCCTCAAGTGTCTGCTGCGGACCACCGCACGCCTCCATCAGCTACCTTCAGTTGCAGACTGCTGCTTCTATCTCCGCCTGCTTCAGTTCCTGCCAGGCAATTGTGTCCCTTTGCCCTCTTGAGCCCCTGTCTGCTTTATCAGGGGTTCTCGAGTCAGAGATTTACGAGAGGCCACTCCCTGCACGTTGGGCTCACCTACCAGGTACGTGACAGTACCAGACAGCCATGTCCGAGCCCACGCAGGGAGCCTCTCCCATGGAGGAACTTTGCCGTCACCTAGATGGACTAACTACGGCAGTCAGGAACTTACAGTAAGGCTATACCCGCCTAGAGGAGCGTGTCCAGACCCTGTCCAGTACAGCACCTGCCGCATCAGGAACGTCACCTGCACCCTCGGTTGTCATGTTGCCGCCTGAACCCCGGGTTCCTCCTCCCGAGAGGTTTTCTGGAGATCGCAGTAAATATAGAGCTTTTCGTAACGCCTGTGAGCTCTTCTTCGCTCTACAACCCAGGACTTTTTCCCTTGAAACTACCAAGGTGGGCTTTGTCATCGCCCTACTATCAGGCGAACCTCAGTCATGGGCTCATCGCCTCTTGGAGCATAAAGACAACTGCCTCAACCTCCTGAGCTCCTTCTTTGAAGCCATGGATCTCCTCTACGAGGATCCCCAACAAGCAGCCACCGCGGAAGCAGCATTATGTTCCCTGCAACAGGGTCGTAGGCCCGTGGAGGACTACGTGTCCGAATTCAGACGTTGGAGTTCGGACACGAATTGGAACGATGCTGCCCTGCGCCACCAGTTCCGTATGGGCCTCTCCGAGCCCCTTAAAGATGAACTGTCTCCGGTCGGCATCCCAGCAACACTGGATGCTCTCATTCTTCAATCTACCTTAATTGACAGACGATTAAGGGAACGAAGAGCTGAACGTACCGCTGGCCCTTCTCGCCCTGTATGGATGCTACCCCGTGTGTTCAACCCTGCTCATGTAGCTCCTATGGCTCCTGTTCACCCCTCTGCCGATGCTCCGGAACCGATGCAACTTGGCCTGCTTCGCCCTTCGCTCACCCCCGAGGAACGCCAACGACGACGACTCCACAACCTCTGCCTCTACTGCGGGGAACCTGGACACTATGTGAGGTCCTGTCCCGCAAAGACCCGTAAGTGTCCTTCTATCTCTTCTACCTACTCACCTACTCCGTTTGACAACGCAACTCATCTGGCTGTCTCTGTCTCCCTACAGCTTCCAGGAAGGAGTATACAAACTACCGCCATAATTGATTCCGGGGCCTACAGCGGTTTTATGGACGCTTCCTTTGCCAGCAGATTCCAAGTCCCCCTGCAACCCAGAGCTAAGGGACTTTCTGTGCACCTGGCCGATGGGTCGGCTATTAAATCTGGGCCAGTCACGCAGGAAACCGTCCCTTTATGTGCAACCATCTCCGGTAATCACCGGGAGTTACTTTGCCTGGACATCATTGAGTCCCCCCTATTTCCCATCATACTGGGCATGCCCTGGCTGAGGGCACACAACCCACAAATTGACTGGGCCACAAGCAAGATCAGCTTCCTTTCCCCCTACTGTCGTCAGCACTGTATACCAGAAGTCGCTGACGTCCCCTCTCCACTGCTTTGCTTGGACACTGATGCTGAAACCCGCCAGTCCATTCCCGAAGTATACCACCATTTCCTGGATGTGTTCAGCAAAAAGGGTGCAGAAACACTCCCCCCACACCGATCCTATGATTGTCCGATTGAGCTCCTCCCCGGGGCGGAGGTGCCATTTGGAAGGATCTTCCCTCTGACCGAACTGGAGCTAGCGACCCTCAAGACCTATATCGACGACAACCTGGAGAAGGGGTTCATCCGCCCTTCTACCTCACCAGCAGGGGCAGGAATCTTTTTCGTTGAGAAAAAGGACCATTCTCTACGCCCCTGCGTAGACTACCGTGAGCTCAACAAGATTACCATTAAAAACCGGTACCCCCTTCCTTTAGTGCCAGAACTATTCCAGAGACTCGGAGCTGCAGCTATATTCACCAAATTGGATCTTCGTGGAGCCTACAATTTGGTCCGGATTCGTAGTGGGGACGAATGGAAGACTGCCTTCCGTACCCGATTCGGGCATTTTGAATACCTTGTAATGCCCTTCGGTCTGTGCAACGCCCCTGCCACATTCCAACACTTTGTGAATGACATTTTCAGAGATTACCTAGACTTGTTTGTGATAATTTACCTGGATGATATCCTGATTTTCTCCTCTACCTTGTCCATCCATCGAGAGCATGTCAGAAAAGTGTTAACCCGACTCCGTCAGCATGGCCTTTATGCAAAACCCGAGAAATGCGAATTTGAACAACAAAGCATTCAGTTTCTGGGACTAATTATTTCCATAGAAGGAGTCAAAATGGACCCACAAAAGGTTTCTGCCATCTTGGATTGGCCAATTCCTACAGACAAAAAGGGAATCCAGCGTTTTGTAGGGTTTGCGAACTTTTATCGCAAGTTTATCCGAGGATTTTCCTCCATCATCTCACCCATCACCAGCTTGACGAAGCAAGGCATTCGATTCCACTGGACCCCAGAAGCGCAGGCTGCCTTCTCCACCTTAAAGGATCAGTTTGTCTCTGCCGCAGTCCTAAAACATCCTGACCCCGCTCTGCCTTACATTCTGGAGGTAGATGCCTCTGAGATCGCAGTGGGGGCAGTGCTCTCCCAGAGACAGGGTCCCAAGTCTCAATTGCATCCAGTCGCTTTCTTTTCTCGGAAGTTGTCCGAAGCTGAGAGGAACTATGATGTGGGGGACAGAGAACTACTCGCAATTAAGGCTGCATTGGAAGAGTGGCGCTATTTGCTAGAAGGGGCAGCACATCCTATTCTGATCTATACGGATCACAAGAATCTGGAGTACTTGAAAGTAGCCAAGAGACTAAAACCACGTCAAGCCAGATGGGCACTTTTTTTTACCAGATTTTCATTCCACATAACCTACAGGCCCGGGTCAAAAAACACCAAGCCGGATGCGCTTTCCCGGATGTTTAGCGGGGCCGAAGCTCCCTCACCTCCAGACACCATCCTGACTCCCGGGAATTTCCTCTTGCTACAAGGAGACTTACTTTCTCAGATCAAACAGGCTTCCACCAAGGAATCCTACCCACCGGATGTGACCCTGCAGCTGAAGGATGACCTGCTATGGTTTAAGGACAAGATATTCGTACCTCAGCAATTACGGATTAACGTTCTCAAATCTTGTCACGATCATGTGCTGGCTGGCCACTTTGGGGTGCATAAGACATCCGAACTTCTCCAACGCACGTTTTGGTGGCCTCAACTGTCTAAGGACTGCAAAGACTACGTGGAATCATGCACTACGTGCATTCAGAACAAAGGCAGCAAGGCCAAAGCTTGGGGCCTGTTGAGACCTCTACCCATTCCGGACAGACCCTGGAGAATGATTTCGATGGACTTTATTGTTGAACTACCACCGTCAGAAAACTGCACTACCATTTTTGTGGTAGTGGACAGACTGTCCAAGATGGCCCACTTTTTGCCCATGAGATGCACGCCTTCTGCCCCCGAGACCGCAAAACTATTCATCAAGGAAATAGTAAGGCTGCACGGCATTCCTATGAACATTGTATCGGACCGGGGGGTGCAGTTTACATCCAGGTTTTGGAGGGCACTCTGCGAATCTTTAAAAATCGACCTTTTTCTTCAGCTTATCATCCCCAGACCAATGGTCAGACGGAACGCACAAATCAGACCCTGGAGCAATATTTACGCTGTTTCTCTGCCTTCTCCCAAGACGACTGGGTACCATTATTACCCCTCGCCGAGTTTGCATACAACAACTCCGTCCACTCTGCTACCAAGCAATCACCGTTTTTTGCGAACTACGGCTTCCACCCTCTGTTCCTTTCCAATAACATTCCGGAGTGTGCGGTTCCAGCCGCCCAAGAGACCCTGAACTTCCTCAGTACCAACAGTAAGTTACTTCAGGAAACAATGGCAAGGACTCAGGAGCGTAATAAGGAGGCGTTCGACAAAAAAAGGAGGGGGGAACTTAACCTAACACCTGGAGATCAAGTCTGGCTGTCAACAGTGAATCTAAAGATGGCATGCCCTTCTAAGAAACTGGGCCCTAAATTTGTGGGTCCCTTCCCTGTGACAAGGAAAATTAATGATGTGGCATATGAGCTGAAACTACCGGAATCTTTTCGGATACACCCGATATTTCATGTGTCTCTACTCAAGCCTGCAGTTCCAGATCCCTTCCCTAATCGAGGTATTGGCCCTCCTGAGCCCGTGCTCATTAATGGTGAGGAAGGGTTTGAAATCGAGTCCATCCTGGATTGCAGGAAAAGGCGCAACGAAATCCAATACCTGGTTAAATGGAAGGGTTATGGCCCTGAGGAAAACTCATAGAAACCTGAAACAAACATTCATGCCAAGAGACTGATCATGGCCTTCAAAAGGTCTCACCCAGGTAGGCTGGCCCAGTTGGGCATCCGGAGGCTGCCCGTAGGAGGGGGGCAATGTCAGGAAGGACGTTCTCACAATCATCCCAGCAATCTGGGTTTCAGAATACCTGTGCACAGGAGACCTGTTCGGCGCACGCGCATGCGCGATAGCAGCGCGCGGGTGCGCGATAGCGGCTCACGGGCGCACGCAGATGCGTGATAGCGGCGCACCCGCGTGCGCGGATGCGCGATAACGGCGCGCGCACGCACCTATGACGGTACTTGGCGCCAAGACTGCCTATTTAGGGAGAGCGGTCACCTTGCATCCTTGCTGTCCGGTCTACAGCGTTCCCTGAGACCCTTACTGCCTGAACCTCTGATTGTGTTACTCTGATACCTGATCCAGCTTCTCTTGACTTCTCCTGTTTGCTGCCTGCCTTGACCCCGGCTCGTCTCGACTTCGCTCCTGCCTGCTCCTTTCAACCAGTTTGCTGCCCGCCTGATATACTGACCCGGCCTGGACTTTAACTACTCCTGGATCCTGCTTGCACCTGTCTGCCCGCTTGTGTCTGACCCAGCCTGTCTTCTCCAAGCCTGCCTCCTGGTCCTCAAGTGTCTGCTGCGGACCACCGCACGCCTCCACCAGCTACCTTCAGTTGCAGACTGCTGCTTCTATCTCTGCCTGCTTCAGTTCCTGCCAGGCACTTGTGTCCCTTTGCCCTCTTGAGCCCCTGTCTGCTCTATCAGGGGTTCTCGAGCCAGAGGTTTATGAGAGGCCACTCCCTGCACGTTGGGCTCACCTACCAGGTACGTGACACTCACTGTGTCCATGCCTCACTGCGTCCATGCCTCACTGTGCCCAAGCCTCACTGTGCCCATGCCTCACTGTGCCCATGACTAGACTGACGTTTAACACAGGAGTCTATGGAAGGGGTGCCCGGCTTTGAAAAATTTGTATTCCCCGGCTGTAGGTCCCCCAGACAACAAACTTTGCACACTTGTAGAGGAGAAATGGGGCTACAAATGTGCCAAGTTTTGGGTCCAGGGGACCTATGACCGGCCGATACCGGGTCCCCAAATTCACCAGAGAAATTACAGTTTAACATGGGAGTCTACGGAAGGGGTGCCCGGCTTTGAAAAATGGTTGCTCCCCGTAGGTTTTCAGGACAACAAAATTTGCACACTTGTAGAGGAAGAGTGGGGCTACATGTGTGCCAAGTTTGGGGTCCAGGAGACCTACAACCGACCGGTACCGGATCCCCAAAATCCGGGAGATCAGGCGCAAAAAATGTGACTTGAGTATAAGCCGAGGGGGGCATTTTTAGCACAAAAAAATGTGCTGAAAAACTCGGCTTATACTCGAGTATATACGGTAGTTTACTTTCACTTTCTACTGAGATATTGATGTTATGCTGTACCATTCTGCTCTGGCCAGCAGGGGAAGAGCTAAAGCAGGGGTGCCCAACCAGTGGCCCGCGGAGCCCTCAGATGTGGCCCGCAACCTCCTGCTCTGGGATGGAAAATAATAGAATAGAATACTGTTATTAAAGTTTATTACTAAAATCACAGTGTATATATGGGCATTTCTGTTCTGCAGTGGTTACTGGGCTGCTTTCAAACTGATCCGCAGGTGCAGAGCAGTTTACCTGCGGATTACCTTCACTGAGCCATAGACTTCTGTTATTACCTGCGAGTTTGGTGAGCTTTCTGAAAGTGCACCAAGCCTGCAGAATATAACAGAAGTCTATTGCAAAGTGTCGGAAAGCCAAAGGTACACTGCGTTGCACCACAAATGCAGAGCAGACACGGACATGGAAAACCCCAGTGGTCAGTCTTGCACTAGTAAAGCATAAACTTTCTTGGATCATGGTCAATGAAAAATTGACCAACATCCTTAAAGACAGACAGGCCAGATTTGACAGAGAGTGGTCCCCCTGGATTAAGTACCTCTAAGCCCCATAATCTCTAGAACTGGATAGTGGGGGGACTAGTCCGAGGGAAATGACTCCTGCTTTAGATTCCTGACCTTTACTCTACTCCTTTTTCTCTTTTTCTCTTCCTCCCCCCTCCTCTTCTTTATTTTATTTTAATTCATTTTACTCTATTTTATTTCTCTTCTCTTCTTTCCCCTCCTCTTTTCTCTTTTTATGTTCAATGATTTGTAAAAAAGAAAAAAGTTGCGCTATATTAAACGTGACACCCGAGTGACACTTGTGTGACATAAATATAAACTTTTGAATATGAAACACCTAAACATATATGAATGAGCACAGCGGCTCACACAGTGAATCAATAACACAAAAAATTGTGATGCAAAACACGTAAAAAGAAATCACTAATGATGAGAGATCCATGTACCATCAAAAAATGACTTTGAACAGGCAAAAAAAGTCCAAACACAAAAGTTCATATACACGTGAAAATGTTGATCCTCCACCGTGCTGATTATGATCCATACATCCTGCACCCAGAGCTAGTGTAGAATAGGACAGCCTCCACCAATAAAAATACTGCCTCTTACCGAAGGAGATGGATCCCTTGTCACAGGGGATCAAAGAAAGCCTGTGGCTATTCCCCAGCCAAGGGTATGGGACAAGCGGCGTCTCTTAACCAGAAGGTCAGAAGCTCTCGACGGTAGAAACCATGGTCCCCATAAATAAAGAGAAGGGATATACTAGTGTAAAACCTTTTACACGTTTATTAAAAGGAAAACAGATGCACACTTACATGTATGCGGATAAAAACAAACGAAAAATAGGCCGGCCGGCTCTATGTGTATAGCAGCCCGTATATCTCCGGGTAGCGTGGGCGCGATGACGTCAGAACGTAGCTCCTCCCTACGCGTTTCGCCATCAAAGACGTGGTCACGGGTCAATGATTTACCTTATGGATAAAAGAGTCCTGAAGCCTCTCTCTTCTTGACACCAATGTGGGAGTAATGTAAAATAACTCTAAATACCTAACCACCTTTGGTGAAAAGGGCCCCGATCTTGAGCTATGTTAAAGGCGCTACAACTTGATTTAACGTTGCCGAGAAGTTATAATTACTCCGCTTAGGCCCGAGCGGGCAGTAGCCTAACTGAACTGTAATTATCGTTATAATTGTTTTTACATTACAGCCATATGGATTAGACACTTGGTCACCTTTTGAGAGTGCATGGATCTTTCTGTACTGATATACTATTTGTTAAACTTTTGAATAAAAATCTATTGAAAACAAAAAACACTGGCTAGAGTTAAGATTTAAATATTTAACTTTTTAGTGAGCAAGCCCTTTGTGGCAATATATATGGTATCCTAAACATTTTTTTTATACATATATATATATATCATTTAAAAAATATATATATATATTTTTCAGCTGGCTGAGAAATATGGTTCAGTGTACAGTCTACAGATAGGACCTGAGAAGATGGTTATATTGTGTGGCTATAAGACGGTGAAAGATGCGTTGGTCAACCACGCTGAGGAGTTTTCTGGAAGACCACATGTACCAGTTTTTATAGAGTCAAGCAAGGAACACGGTATTTGTACTTTATTTAATCTGATCTTTTTATGACCAGTTTAGTATACAGAAAACTATAGCATATACATAATAGTCATGTGAACAAATTTTAGGTTAATCACTTCACTAGATGTAAGCAATCAACACAGCAGTGGCTTTAGAAGGCAGAAAATCCAACTTAACATGAGAATAGCTCTGTAATTGATGCTGTATTATGACATAGTAATTCTCAGTAAGAGGATCTGTCATGCACTTCAAACATCTGCAAAATATAACATTTCCACTACTTTGAGTCGAAAAATGCATAATTTATTCCATTTTGGACACGTTTTTTTTAACAATAAAAAAAACCATGCCTCCTTACAAATATGTAATGTATATGTTTTTTGGTAGCTCATATGGCTATGCATTTTTTGGGTCTCACCTGCTTCTTCTGGAAGAAACAGGTGAGACCAGAGAAATGGATAGACATAGGAGATATCCAAAAAACTGATATACATTATAGTCCCATGTGTACTTATGAAGGGTGGTCACTTAATGTATTTACACATTGTGTTATATTTGGAAGGAGGCATAGTGGGCTTCCACTGTTTAATTGTGAAAAAACTTGCCCAAAATGGAAAAAATGATCTATTTGTGTACCTTAAGAGGTGGAATATTTATACCTTGCAGATGTTTGAAGTGCATAACAGCTCCTCTTTTTTGTGAAATACCATGTTATAATATGTATTCGGGGTGTTCAACATTGCAACAATGAATAATGTAGGATCACCTTAGATTTTCAAAGAGGTTTTTTTAAATTCTGCTGTAGTGGATTACACATAAATTACGCTAAGCTGAGTAATTTGCTGGTCAGTTTAAAGTTTAACGCTCATTTTTTAAATTGCTGTAATGCAGACAGGCGCTTCATAAACAGTAATCAATGTGTGCACATTTTTTACTGTACTTTTTTTTTTTTTACTGTGCTTTTACTGTACCATTAGTAGTATTGGAGCACTGTTGCTCTGTTTGTTGACCAGTGATTTGATCTCCAGGGCTCCGACACATCCCCTGCATAAAGTTTCAATTAACCATACTCACATTCTTTAAACAGCTCTTTTGAGTGGAGAACTGTGCAGGACATTTTACCATTGCTACAGCACAACAGTACAGTAAAAAGTCTACATTTATTCAGTTTATATCTGTTTTATTTTATCATCAGGTCTTATATTTTCCAATGGTAATAACTGGAAAGCCATGAGACGATTCACTCTTTCTACACTGCGAGATTTTGGGATGGGGAAGAGAACAATAGAAGATAAGATCACTGAAGAGTGCCAAAAGTTAATAACAGTTTTTAAAGCCTACAAAGGTCAGTAGTAATACATTGTGTTTGATAGATCCAAGGTTACAGTTATCCTGTTCTGATTTACAATGCATTTCTTCAGTGGTGGTGCGTCCATAGAGGGCGCAGGAGCTCCGCCCCATCTCTCCTGCACACTATCTATTGTCGCCGCTGCCGCCCCCTATTCAGGTGTTCGGACCTTTGTCGGGCGCCGGGCATCGAAATTACAGCGGCAGGGGTGTTTTTGGAAGCGTCTGATTAGAGCCGTGGGCTCTAATAGGTGTCCTGATTAGTACCATAGGCTCTAATAGGCTTCCAAATTGGTAAACAGTGGGCGTAATGCTCTGCGTTCGCTGTTTACACAGTGTTGTGTTAAAGAAGCGAATAAATCGATTCCCTAACACTGACCCGCCTCTCAGCCAAACAGGTACACCGGGTCTGGTTACCTGTCACCTGATTGGCTGAAGCGACAGGCGCTATGATTGGACGCCTATCAGGCGTCCAATCATAGCAGAAGAGGACGGGAGAAGACATCGAGGACTCGGAGGGAGCGTGGAGGACAGCGTTGTGACCCGAGACAGGTAAGTGCCGGGTGGGGGGACACACTGGCAGCATTTGATGGGGCACATTGGCAGCAATTGATGGTGCAAACTGGTGGCAATTGATGGGGCACACTGGCAGCAATTGATGGGGCACACTGGCCATAATTGATGGGCACACTGGCAGCAATTGATGGGCACAGTGGCTGCGCTTGATGGGCACACTGGCTGTGTTTGATGGGCACAGTGGCTGCAATTGATGGGGTTTTTTTTCAGTTTGATTGAGCCCCCCCAAAAAAAAAAATTTGAGCACCAGCCGCCACTGCATTTCTTTACACAGCAGGTCCTGCTAAGGCAGGCCATCGACGATGCGATTTTCTTTCCTGCAACCACTGGTTGTTCTCCCGGCAGAAGGGGGAGGGCGCAGGGAGCTGTCTCTTCCAGGAGAACACAGTGATCATTGCTAGAAGCTATAGCCACTGGCAATAATTGCATGTAAAAATCAAACATACTGGTTGTACACCCAAGTCAATCAATCTCAGCTGAACCGGTTGAGATTTAAACTATCTATGGCCAGCTTGACATGTATATATGTTTTAGTGCATATATTCGAACAGCAATACATTTGAATGTAAAAGGCAACATTTGACAATAACACCCATCCTATATATTCCTATATATTTAACGTCCTCTGTACTCACTATCTCTATAGATTCTCATATATGTACCCAGTAGACATGCCATGCTATACCAATTTTTCTCAGATTCTTCAGGCTTCTCACACACTCACATTCTCAGTGTTTTCCATTGTCCCCTTTTATTGACAATGCTCCCATTGTCTTAGGGAGATCACTCCCTTCTGAAGTCATATCTAAACTCTTTACTAGAATCTTGTTATTAGGTGGTGTCTAGTTCCTAAAAACGAGCAGTCACAGGTTGTCATCTCTCTTTTAAGTCTTAATGTATACACCCTAGACAATCTCCTTTACAATGGCTATTTAATGATGATTGAATAACTTGAAATTCATATATGAGCACTGCTGTATATTTGAATTATAATCCTTTATGTCATTACCTTTCAGCAGGGAAGCGAAGCAGGCTATAGCATTTCTACATAAAATGATCTATTTTAGTAATTATTCCTTGTTGGATGTATTATAAAAACCCAAGAGGCACAATGTATTATCATAAAGCCCATACATCTTACTAGAAGAGTGGCATACATTTTGTTAAAAATATGCATGGTCTAGTAAAAAAAATAGGCAGCTCACAAGACCATCTCTAGTCTTATCACCTTCAGCCATTCTGCAAACATCTACTTGGTTGGAACTTGGCAGAAGTCTACTGCATTCAGCAGTTTCCACCCAGAGACATCCACCAATCAGTGGCAGATCGAAGTATGTTTCCAGAACCCTTCAGAGATATCCTGCCTTTGCAAAACAGAAATCAGTAAACTCTTTATCCATTTAAACTTTTTAGATTACCTTTTTTGACCCTTATTGCTTTGAATTATGTTTATTACTAAACTATGTTTTTTTTATTAATATCTCTGGTTATGTTCCAGAAAAACCATTTGAAAATACCATGATCATGAATGCTGCTGTGGCCAATATCATTGTGTCCATATTGCTTGGTCATCGCTTTGACTATGATGATCCAAAACTTCTGAGGCTTTTGACAATAATCAATGATAATATCAGAATTCTCGGCTCCCCAATGGTTTTGGTAAGGTTATTTTTACATCAACATTTTAACATGATATTTTGGTTCACCTTTTCTTGTAAGGTGGCCCATAGTACATAAAGCACACATGTCCAGGTGTATTCTTGTTAGCTCAGTTTCTTTTCAAAATACCAGGGGATTCCCAAACTCCAGCACGATATCAGCCAACTATCATATAGCTTTCTGGCCAATTAAAGCAATTGTCCTCTTGCACTTCAATACTGTTATACATGGACTGCAAGAGGCTTATATGAAGTCAAATTTAGGTACTTACACTACTTGCTTTAAAAAAATACATATACTTCATAATTTTACAATTTGTGTTTATTCTGTTGACAATTTATGGTTGTTTATCATTATCAGGAATCTAACTGTTTTTCTTCATTTAGTTGTACAATGCATTTCCATCTCTGGTCCGATGGTTGCCCGGGAGTCACAGAACAGTCAATCCAAATGTAGTGGAAATGCACACTTTTATCAGAGAAACCTTCACTAATCAGAGGGAACACCTGGATGTCAACGATCAGAGAAATGTAATTGATGTCTTCCTTGTCAAACAAAAGGAGGTACCGTATATACTCGAGTATAAGCCGACCCGAATATAAGCCGAGGCACCTAATTTTACCACAAAAAAATGGGAAAACGTATTGACTCGAGTATAAGCCTAGGGTGTCCATCTGCATGCCTCACTGTGCCTCACTTTGCCTCACTGTGTCAATGTGCATGCCTCACTGTGTCCATGCCCCACTGTGCCCATGCCTCACTGTGCCCATGCCTTACTGTGCCCATGCCTTACTGTGTCCATGCCTCACTGTGCCCATGCCTTACTGTGTCCATGCCTCACTGTGTCCATGCCACACTGTGTCCATGCCACACTGTGTCCATGCCTCACTGTGTCCATGCCTCACTGTGTCCATGCCTCACTGTGTCCATGCCTCACTGTGTCCATGCCTCACTGTTACCATGCCTCACTGTGTCCATGCCTCACTGTGCCCATGCCTCACTGTGTCTATGACTAGACTGACATTTAACATGGGAGTCTATGGAAGGGGTGCCTGGCTTTGAAAAATCGGTGCTCCCCGGCTGTAGCTCCTCCAGACAAAAAACTTTGCACACTTATAGAGGAGAAATGGGGCTACATGTATTTCAGCTCCAGGAGACCTACGACCGGCCGGTACCGGGTCCCCAAAAACACCAGAGAAATGGCCGTTTAACATGGGAGTCTATGGAAGGGGTTCCCGGGTTTGAAAAATCGGTGCTCCCCGGCCATAGGTCCCCAACAAACATTGCACACTTGTAGAGGAAGAGTGGGGCTACATGTGTGCCAAGTTTGGGGTCCATGGGACCTACGGCCGGCCGGTACCGGGTCCCCAAAGTCCGGGAGATCAGGCGCAAAAAGGTGACTTAAGTATAAGCCGAGGGGGGCATTTTCAGCACCAAAAAATGTGCTGAAAAACTCGGCTTATACTCGAGTATATACGGTATATGTTATTTTATACACAACCTACTTGCTTCTGATTGCTCATTTTCATTAAAACTATAATGGGGACAGGCTCAGCTGGAAGTGGCAGCAGTAAACCATGCACAAGATGGGGATACCCAGGAACAGTTCAAACACATTTGTCCTGTACTTTTATTTAGCAAGGCAGCAAACAAACACATGTCAGTGTAGTAGGACTTTGTACTGCAGATCCAAAGCATAAAACAAGCAAAACATCTGCTTGTCCGAGCCACTCTAAATATAGGTCAGTTCTTGACTAACAGGGTACCTCCTTATAGACATGTGCAGGATGAAAAAATTTGTTTTGTTTTGTTTCGCTTCGATTTGTTATTTAACTAAATTTGTTTAGTTAAATTTGTTGCATTCGTTACATTTGTTTTCGGGATTCGTTTCGTATTCAAATTACAAAAAATTCGACCGCATTCGAAAACACTATACCGCATTCAAAATAATTCTGCCGCATTCGAAAAAAATCTACCGAATTCGAAAAAAACTATCAAATTCAAAAAATTCTACCTCACTTGAACTAAACTATAATATATAACCATTTTCCGAAATTCAAAATTCGTATAGAATGAAATCGAATTCCAATAGAGAAGATTAGAATAGAATAGAAAATAATAGAAAATAATAGCATAGAAAAACAATAGAACAGAATAGAAAAAAATATAATATATTCTATTCTAATCTTTTCTATTCAAATTCATTCTGTACCAAATTCGAATTTCGGAAGATGGTTTATATATATATATATATATATATATATATATATTTATTTATTTTTATTTTTTTTTTTTCAACAAAGGGACAATCACTCCAATTTGCAACGACAATTTCTTTGCTGGTATATCTTCAATCAATGCCAAATGTAGACAGAAAACTCAAAAGCATAGCTACTGTACAGTTGCGAGCATCCCTGCTCTTCCTCAGGCTAACAGGCTAGTTGTAAAGGTAACATCCAAAACAGACCATTACTATATCCTAACACCTGAGGGTGTAACCCAACAGGTGAATCCCATCTCACTGGAACGAGGAGCGATCCAACCAAAAGACATACTGTCCCACATCAAACCATATATCATGCATAGTAACCCAATACAGTGTATCGGTGGATATAGAAGAATACATTTTTAGAGATCTACCAATAAAGAACCCAACTCCGCAAAAATTTATGCAAACCTATAAAAAGGCAAAAAGTAAAACATACAAAATAAATATCTTCAAAAAACACTGCAAAAAGATTTTAGAATAGAAAAAAATGTTTTCTTAATTCAAGGAGATAGTTCATATCTGTCAGGGAACATTACAAAAATAAGTACAGGTCATAGTCCCTATTTATGACCTGTACTTATTTTTGTAATGCTTTTGATTACTCTAAAAAAAAATTGTATAGATTTTTTTTGTATATTCTTTTTTATAGATGGTGATCAAGTATGTTCCGATGGGATCGTGAAATGAAAGAAAATGTAGATTTACACTGGAACATTGTTCCCTGACAGATATGAACTATCTCCTTGAATTAAGAAAAAATTTTTTTCTATTCTAAAATCTTTTTGCAGTGTTTTTTGAAGATATTTATTTTTTTCAATTATAAATTTTTTATTGTTTTATATAAACAGACATAGAATAAAAGACATTACCATACAAACAGAGTGTGACATACAAGTTCGCAAGCATTTATTTCAGACAGGTCTGAATATTCACCCGGTATGGATAACCCAACTCAGGGTACTGTTATCACTGAGCTCGTGGCTATCTATTTAGTATCCTCCCAGAATGTTCCTCCTTACTCCATAACCTTCCGGTAGGGGGCGTCACTATGTCACATCTAGGATAAATCCAATTCCCCGTCCAACTCCCCCCCCCCCCGAGAGGGAGGGAGAGGGAGGGAGAGGGAGGGAGAGAGAGAGAGGGAGGGAGAGAGAGAGGGAGAGAGAGATAAAGAGAGAGAGAGAGAGACAGAGAGAAAGAGAGAGAACTAGAATAAAAACCTGGAAATAGAGATGGGGAACGGGGTTGGAGGGAAGAGGAGAAAGGTGGGGGGAGGGGGGGGGCTGACCCAGAGTTCTGAACACGTCTCCAGTCGTAATAATTATCAAGGCTGTTTCCCTTTGCCAAGTTAGGAGTTAAGAGTTAAGTAGGGCCGATCCTTCATCCGAATAGATGAAGATGTTCCAGAGTCTCCATGCCTCAGAGTGCCTCTCCTGTTTGTTTTGAGCAGTGAGGACCAAATCCTCCAGTTTTTTGATGTCCTCCACCCTACGTAACCACAGCCCCACCGTCAGGGGCGAACTTTTCTTCCATCTAAGGGGGATGCAGGATTTGGCTGCGTTCAATAAGTGCCGTATGATTGACTTCTTGTATCTCCTTGCCGGTATTGAGGTAGCGTGAAGCAGGAAAAAGGCAGGGTCGTCACTGATTACATGATCAGTGAATTTCTGAGTGATAGTCCTAACTGTTGTCCAGAAGTGTTGTAGACGAGGACAGGACCAGAATATGTGAAGAAGCGTCCCCACCTCCGTCTGACATCTCCAACATTGGTTCGTGGAGTTAGGGAAGTATCTATGCAGTATCTGGGGCGTATAGTACCACCTGGTTAAGATCTTGTAATTAAGTTCTTGGGTTTTTGTGCATATCGATGTTTTCATTGAAAATCGAATTATCGTCTGTTTTTGAGCGTCAGTGAATGAACATTGTAGGTCTACTTCCCATTTCTGTAGGAAAGGCAAGTCAGGTTGTGTGGGAGGGGAGTTAAGTAGTGCGTATGTTTTGGAGAGGACTTGAGACAACGTCCCTTCGTCCCTGCAGTATTCTTCAAAGGTGGTCAGTTCTCTCTGATATTGTGCCGTTTTTTGGTAATGAATGTAGGAAATGATGTAAGCGAATTGCCCTCCAAAACGGAAGTCGGAAATGTCCTTCATCACTAGTCAGAGCTTGAACAGAGGGCCACTTAGCGTCCTCCACAAAGTGTGAGGCCTGGTCCCTCCCCGTCAAAGTAAGTGACAAGTACTCCGCCGATTCCAGGCCCGGTGGGAACGCTGGATTTCCTAGGATTGGATAAAGGGGGGAATCACCCGAAGAGAGGTGGGTGGATAGTAAGTTTGCCGCCCCTATACGAAGGGTAGCGCCAATAATTGGGTGGGAAGTCAGGGTGGGAGGTAGTCGGTCAAAGCACCAAGTGGCGCCCTTCAGTGACACTGCTGTTTGGGCTTGTTCTAGTTGGACCCAGAGTTTAGATTTGCTGTGACGGTTCCAGTCTATGATTCTGCCAAGATGCACCGCCCATGGTAATTACGTAGATCTGGCAAGGCCAATCCTCCGAAATGTTTCGGCATTGTCAACAGACGTCTACGGAGTCGGGGTTTGGAGTTAGCCCGAATGAAGTTAACGAAAAGGGAATTGACCTGTTTAAAGTACGGGGTGCAATCCTGATTGGTAATGCCTGGAACAAGTACAAAAATTTAGGGAGGATAGACATTTTAATGAGGTTGCACCTGCCAAACCAGGAGTGCAAACCCTTGGTCCATTCCTGTAGCAGTAGTCGGGCCTTGGTCAATAAGGGCGGGAAATTGAGGTCGAAGGTGTGCTCCAGATTGCACGGGATCAGGGTTCCCAGGTATTTAAGAGAACTGTCCGACCATTTAAATTTGAACTGGGATTTCAATGAGTTCAATCTGGTGGGAGGGATATTAATCCCCATCGCTGCCGATTTGTCGAAATTAATTTTTAAATTGGAAAGGTTTCCGTATCTATCAAACTCTCGGAGTAGGTTCGGTAGGGACACTGCCGGGTTGGTCAGGGAAAACAATAAATCATCTGCATACGCCGAGATTTTAAATTGTGTATCGCGCACAGTGACCCCTGTAATGTCAGGGTGTGCACGCACCGTGCACAGGAATGGTTCTAACGCCAACGCAAAAAGTATGGGTGAAAGCGGGCACCCCTGTCTGGTTCCGTTCGTTATAGGGAAAGTATCAGACAAAATTCCATTGGCTTTGACCTGTGCCAAGGGTATGGAGTATATACTGGATATCCATTGGCGCATTTTAGGCCCCAATCCAATTTGTTTCAGGACGGAGAACATGAAGGTCCAGTTGACACGGTCAAACGCCTTCTCAGCATCCGTGCTGAGAAAGACGCAGGGTGTCTTTGACGTGGTAGCTATGTGGATTAAGTTGAGTACCTTAGTGGTATTATCCCTTGCCTCTCGGGCAGGGACAAAACCCACTTGGTCCAAGTGGATTATATTCGGCGTCTGTTGGGTCAATCTGTTAGCTATGATCTTAGTAAAGAGCTTCAGATCCGTGTTTAATAAAGAGATGGGCCTGTAACTGCCGCACGCTGTTGGGTCCTTGCCTTCCTTATGGATAAGGGAGATGTGTGCTCTTAAGGAATCCCTAGGGAAGGAACCCCCCTCCCCCAAGCCGTTAAACATCCTCACCATATGTGGGCCCAGCAGTGGGAGGAGAGATTGATAATACTGCAAGGTGAACCCATCCGGTCCCGGCGCCTTGCCGGGTTTCGTCCCTCCCATCGCCCGTTGCAGTTCCTCCATGGTAATAGGGTCATCTAATTCCGTTCCGGATGTCGCGGGTAATTGAGGTATTCGTGAAGTGGCAATGTACTCTTCTATCGTCACGTCAGTAGGGGTCCTGGGAGGCAGGTTGTACAGAGAGGAGTAGTAATTCCTAAACTCCTGCACTATGTGAGTTGGCATAATGCTCTTACGTCCCGAAGGAGACATTATTTGGGGTATGAAGGTCCTGAGCCTGAGGCTCCTGACCGCTCTAGCGAGTAGTTTCCCGCATTTATTCCCCGATTCGTACGTGAGTTTCCGGCAGAATTGTAACGCCGCTTTAGCTCTATAGTGAAGTAAGTCTACCGTTTGTCTTCTAAGAGAAAGCAGTTCAGCTTCCAAGGAGGGCATCTGCGTTCGCTTGTGCTTAGATTCCACTACTCGGATCTTATCCAAAAGCTGTATCAGTTGTTGTTCCCGTTCTCTTTTAATGCGTGCTCCATGTTTGATTAGTATCCCCCTTATTACTGATTTATGTGCCTCCCATAAAATACCCGGGTCGCAGTCATCTACGTCGTTAGTCCTGAAGTAGTGTTGTAGTTCAGTTGTGACCTCCGCCATGACCTCCGGTGTCTGTAGTAAACTTTCGTTCAGGTGCCAGAACTTAGTTCTGGATATTGAGGTTGCTGAGAGGTCGTAGCGCATAGTAATGGGTGCGTGGTCTGACCAAGTGATGCTACCTATCATCGGGTCATGTACCACTTCCAGTTGGCTGTGTGGGACGAAAAAATAATTGATCCTTGAATATACTTTATGTGGGGACGAGTAGAAGGTGTAGTCCCTCTCCCCAGAGTGATGTAGTCTCCATACGTCAACTAACTGGGCGTTGTGTAAGTCCCGTGTAACACGTTTATGTATGCCGGGGCGTATGGGGGAATGACTCGATGAGGTGTCGACCAAGGGGGCTAGAGGAATGTTGAGGTCACCTCCCACGATCAACTGACCCGCTTTGAATTCCATCAGGAGGTCCAGCGTGTCATGTAAGAAGGTGTCTTGTCGGTCATTGGGCGCATAAATAGTGGCCAAAGTCACCCGTTTGTCCCCCACCATTCCCTTTATGAACACATAACGACCCTCGGCGTCTACCAAGGTATCGCCACATGTCCAGGGCACTGCTCCAGATATGAGCACAGACACTCCCCTGGTTTTTGCTGTCTTGTTAGTGGCATGATACACTGAGGGAAAAAATCGGTTTCTAAGGCATGGAGGCCCTCCTGTTTTAAAATGCGTTTCCTGAATGAACGCTACGTCAGCCCTAGCTCTTTTAAGGTCGTTCAGCAACATACGACGCTTTTCGGGTACATTTAGTCCCTTTGCGTTTAGCGAAAAAATGTGAAGGGTATCCATCGTCCCTGGGTCAAAGGGGAAGGATCACTACAACGGGATAGGGGGAGGGGAGGAAAAGAGGAGAAGGGGAGGGGGTAGTAGACAAAAAGAGAGGAAGAGAGAGAGAGGAAAAAAAAGGGGGAAGGGGAAAGAGAGGAAGGAGAGAGAGAGAAAAAGGGGAAGAAAGAGAGAAAAAAAAAAAGGGGGGGGAAAGTAAATAGAAAGAGAAAGAGAGAAGAGAAAAAAGAATATATATAGGTTAAGATTAGACAGAGAAAAAGAGAGACAAAAGAGAAACGAAATATGTTAAAAAGAGGAGAAGAGAAAAAAAAAGATTGTATATATATCTATATATACACAAATGGGCATGTGTCAACAAACCCAAAGCGCCTAAACTAAGAAGTGAACGAAATTCGTTCGCAAAAAAGTCCACCCCCGATTCACCCCAGGGATGGTACTTTGGCCTATTGGGGAGGAGGTTGGAGAGGACCGAGGGAAGCTAACCCAGTCCAACCCGCCCCTCCCCAGCCTGGTAACTTAAATTAACCTTGTATCCCCATAATAAAAAGAACCTTGGGAAAGAACAACAGTGATGTTCAAAACAAAGAAAACATACCTCCTATCAAAAGTGCATTTATAACAGTAAACCGGTTCAACATGTAAATATCACATTCTATCCTATATTAAGCAGAGGGATCCACCGCCCGTATCCATCCCCCCATCTAAACGAGCCTCCCTCTCCCGATCCCGATCCCCCCCATCCAGGGGGGTGACTATATAAGGAGTCTCCCCCTCCGTATCCCGAGGGGTAGGCGGGGGGGAGCGGCACCAGCTCCACCCCACCCACCCATTTCCAGGCAGAGCTCACGTCCGCAATTCAAATACCTCGTCTGTGGCGAGGTGAGCCCCCCTCATCTATAGATCTGAGCCCCCCTCCCCATGCGGGCCCCCCCGTAAATCGGGGACGCCCGATTCCCGGGGTCAGACACTGAGTACCCCCGCCCCCCCCCCACGGTTATCCGCAGGAGTCCCGCCCCCCCTCCCCCCGACACGGAAAGCCCACCCCCACGATCCCCCCCACAGAGCATACAATGAATAAGTAGTAAGGTGTATCTACATAGCAAGCCCCCCTCCCCCTAATTAAGAGCACAGCACATTAAACATCCGATCTGAAAGTCTCGTTACCCGCCTCTTGAAGTGTCCTGTCTGCTGGTGGCGTGAAGGTCGACACCATGAAGCCCCATGTGGGGATGGGTTACACTCCCAACCATCTTCCGGCGTTCCTTTAGGGGTTGTGGCGAGGGGGGAGGGGCAGAGAATCAGCAAGAGAGAGAAGAGAGAAAGAGAGAAAAAAAAAAGGGGGCAAAGAATAAAAAAAAACCCAGCATCTCCATATTGTCTCTTCCCCAGTTCAACAGGGACAGCTGCATCTGCATGTAATAGTTTGATCCTGCCATAAGAGGGCCGACCTTTAAGTGCCGACAATTCCATCTCCACAGCACCCCTCCACCCCCAGTCAGCCGTTCACCACCGTCACTCAGCGAACGTGGGGGCCAGCAGCGACCCCGCATCAGAAGTCAGTCCAAACGCCGGGGGGTCAGAGAGAACACTCGGGGGGAGGGGGGGCAGCAGAGAGAAGAGAGAAAAAAATAATTAAATAATAAAAAAAAAAAAATTATAAAACAAAAGCAAACCCATAGGGAGGGGGGCCAGGGGAGAGACATGAGAAGGAAAAAAGAAACCCTCAGCACCCGGAAATCTCAGGGATAGCGTGTGTGGGCGGCAAGTCCGCTCAGGAACCAGCTCGGGCAGGGGGGGCGTAAATGTAACCAATCCAGGGGGGGGGACATCCTTGAGGAGGACAATATAAAAATAACCCGGGAGAAGGGAGAGAGAGAGTAAAATCACAAAAGGGGTAACCGGAGGAGCAGGACTAAGGCAGCGGCATCCGACGGCTTACCTCATCTCCTGTCAGTATCAGGCCTCTCTTGATGTATCCCCGGGAGCGTATCTCGATCTGCGGCGATCTCTCTGCGGTCTGGGGAATCGGCCCCCCCGTCGCCCCGGGAAACCAGAGCGAGGGGTCGAGCGCTGCAGCACCTGAAGCCAGTCCGGCACGTCAAAGGGATCTACCTCCAGGAATGCAAACAGGTCCGGCAGATCAGAAGAGGTGCGCAGGGAGAAGAACTGCTGTTCCTTTTTAAAGGTCACTGATATGGGGAATCCCCACCTGTATGTAACTCCGGCTTGTCGGGCCACCTCTAGCACAGGCTTCAACATAGCTTGTCTCTGTAGGGTCGCCCTGGAGAGGTCTGGAAGAATCCGAATGGGGGCGCCGTCAAAGTCCACGTCCCCCTTCTCCCAAGCCCTTCGCAGCACCAGCTCCTTGTGCGCGTATTGATGGATGCGGCATATAACGTCCCGCGGCCTGTCCGGGTCTGTCGAGCGGGGACCTAGTGCTCGGTGAATCCTGTCAAATGATAGGTTAGCTGTGAAATCTTCCCCCAGCAGGTCCCGAAAAATGGCCAATGTAGACGCTGCCAGATCTTCCGCTTCTGTGGCCTCTGGTATGCCTCGCAGACGCAGGTTGGTTCTCCTGCTGCGGTCCTCCATTTCTTCTAACTGAAGCTGTTGTGTGAGGACCGTAGCTGCCTGGGAGGATTGCAAAGCTTCCATCTCAGTCATTCGTCTCTCCAGGGCGATCACTGAGGTCTCTCCCGCTCCCATCCGTTCCGAGAGTGTCTTCGAAGAAGATATTTATTTTGTATGTTTTACTTTTTGCCTTTTTATAGGTTTGCATAAATTTTTGCGGAGTTGGGTTCTTTATTGGTAGATCTCTAAAAATGTATTCTTCTATATCCACCGATACACTGTATTGGGTTACTATGCATGATATATGGTTTGATGTGGGACAGTATGTCTTTTGGTTGGATCGCTCCTCGTTCCAGTGAGATGGGATTCACCTGTTGGGTTACACCCTCAGGTGTTAGGATATAGTAATGGTCTGTTTTGGATGTTACCTTTACAACTAGCCTGTTAGCCTGAGGAAGAGCAGGGATGCTCGCAACTGTACAGTAGCTATGCTTTTGAGTTTTCTGTCTACATTTGGCATTGATTGAAGATATACCAGTAAAGAAATTGTCGTTGCAAATTGGAGTGATTGTCCCTTTGTTGAAACTATTTGACTGTTGGTGGAAATTGGGAGTCCACCTTGACTTTCCTCCATTGGATTCCAAAAAGTAAGAGGGAAGTAACCCACCCAAAGTTTTTGATATATATATATATATATTATATATTTTTTTCTATTCTGTTCTATTGTTTTTTTCTATTCTAGAAAAACAATAGAACAGAATAGAATAAAATAGAATATATGTTTTTCTAGTTTATTCTTTTCTATTATTTTCTATTTTAATCTTTTGTATTCAAATTCGAATTCATTCTATTTGAAATTCGAATTTTGGAAGATGTTAGAAAAAATATAATATATATAACATCTTCCAAAATTCGAATTTCGTATAGAATGAACTCGAATTTGAATACAAAAGATTATGAATATAACCATTTTCTGATATATATTATATTTTATTATATTCTGTTCTATTGTTTTTCTAGTCTATTCTTTTCTATTATTTTCTATTCTAATCTTTTCTATTCAAATTCAAATTCATTCTATACGAAATTTGAATTTCGGAAAATGGTTATATATATATATATATATATATATATATATATATATAGGGTTAGGGTTAACCCTAACCCTAATATATATATATATATATATATATATAACCATTTTCCAAAAATTCTAATTTCGTATAGAATGATTTTGAATAGAAAAGATTAGAATAGAATAGAAAAGAATAGAATAGAATAGAAAAACAATAGAACAGAATAGAATAAAATATAATATATGTTTTTCTAGCTTATTTTCTATTATTTTCTATTCTAATCTTTTGTATTCAAATTCGAATTCGAATTTCGGAAGATGGTATATACACACATATATATTTTATATTTTTTCTGTTCTGTTTTATTGTTTTTTTTATGCTATTCTTTTCTATTCTATTCTAATCTTTTGTATTCAAATTTGATTTCATTCTATACAAAATTCAAATTTCGGAAGATGATATATATATATATATATTTCTATTCTGTTCTATTGTTTTATATGCTATTCTTTTCTAATATTTTTTATTCTAATCTTTTCTATTCAAACTCGATTTAATTCTTATATATATTTCTTTTCTGTTCTAGTGTTTTTCTAGTCTATTCTTTTCTATTCAAATCTTTTCTATTCAAATTCATTCTATACAAAATTTGAACTTCAGAAGCCATCTTCCAAAATTCGAATTTTGTATAGAATGAATTCGAATAGAAAAGATTAGAATAGAATAGAAAAGAAAATAATAGCATAGAAAAACAACAGAACAGAATAAAATATATATATATATATTTTTTCTATGCTATTCTTTTCTATTATTTTCTTTTCTATTCTATTGTAATCTTTTCTATTCAAATTCATTCTATACGAAATTAAAATTTCGGAAGATGGCTTCAGAAGTTCGAATTTTGTATATAATGAATTTGAATTCGAATAGAAAAGATTTGAATAGAAAATAATAGAAAAGAATAGACTAGAAAAACAATAGAACAAAATAGAATAAAATATATTTTATTCTATTCTGTTCTATTGTTTTTCTAGTTTATTCTTTTCTTTTATTTTCTATTCTATTCTAATCTTTTCTATTCTAACTCGATTTCATTCTATACGAAATTCGAATTTTGGAACATGGTTATATATAGTTGACTTTTTCGAATTCGGTCAATTTTTTTCGAATGCGGTCGAATTTTTTCGAAAGTGATATTTTTTTCTAATTCGGTAGATTTTTTGAAATGCAGTCAATTTTTTTCGAATGCGGTAGATTTTTTCGAATTTGATCAAATTTTTAAAATTTGATCGACTTTTTGGGAATTCAGTCAAAAATTTTTCAAATTCTAATATGAAACTAATCTATTATAATCTTTTCTATTCAAGTTCGATTTCGTTCTATAAGAAATTTGAATTTCGTATAGAATGAATTCAAATTCGAATAGAAAAGATTAGAATAGAATAGAAAAGAAAAGAAAAACAATAGAACAGAATAGAATCAAATATAATATATATTATATTTGATTCTATTTTGTTCTATTGTTTTTCTATTCTTTTCTATTTTAGTTTCCATTGTTTTGAATTATTTTCCAATCTATTCTCGAATTTGAATTTCTACTATTCGAATTTCGGAAGACGGTCATGTTCTATTTTATTACATTCTATTCAATTCTATTCTATTATTTTCTATTCTTTTTTTATTCTATTGCTTTATTGTTTTATATTCTATTTTATTGTATTTTTTAGAAAATCGATTTCTATTTTTTCTAATTCGATTTGAATTTGTTTTCGAATTCGATTTGAATTTGTTTTCAAATTTTATTCAAATTCTTTTTCTAATTCGATTTGAATCCAATTTCGTTCGTGGTTTTTTCGAATTGATTTGTTTAATGCATCCGAATTTCCGAATAATTAAAAATTCGTCCAAATTTCGATTCTGAACGAAACAAAATGCACATGTCTACCTCCTATTGAGTTCCCCAGAACAAACTAGCAGTATGTGCATGTTCTTAGTGTACTGCCAGAAGTCAGTTTTCTACTCCAGCAGTGTGTAGGTGGGGCAATTTATTCGGATGTGGAAGGCATACACAGAGCAAGTATGGTGGCACAATTATTAATGGCACAATTAATAATTGGTTGAATGAAGGTAACACAAAACACAAGAAGAACAATGGTAAGGTACTTGGCTTAACAGTTCCCAACACTATGGTACCAGAGACTCAGTAACTCTGTTAAGATAGGTGCAATAGACCTTAGCAATGTTAAAGGCACTTTGTGGTAGTCCCAACACTGAGAGTGTCACTCTATTGGGCTTATGTTACCGGAGCAGCATTTGAGGGGAGGGGTGGCTGTAGGAAGAGCAGCTGCATTTTAAATGGCTGATCTCAAACACTTTATCACAGGAGTGATATTCTGGAGTCCCAGAATAGTGGAACTGGCAGCTATGTCCGTAGTATGTCCCTCCTCATCAGCAACCTTACCCTAGGGCTATATGAACTGCCCCTATTCAGCGTGGATCCTATCCCTACTCTACCCACTTCACAAATGTTTCCAAACTGCAGCAGGGCACTGCTATTTATTAGCGTTGCCCCCACAAAAGATGACTGCTGGGATCATCCAGTGTTGCAGCTTCCAATCAGACTACTACTCAACTGGTGACCCCTATGGAGGCTGCAGGAGGAACAATGTTCCTCTCATCTTCCATTCCCTCTGTAAAGCGGACAGCAATGCAGCACCACCTAGAGAGGGGAGGGTAAACTGCACCTGCCTACAAGTGGGCTCTTACAGCAAAGGGAGAGAGAGTCCCCTGATCCTTGGTCAGCTCACATATAAAAAGGCCCATGCACAGCTGAGATTAATTAATGAGGTCTGGTTAACAGGTAAGATGTGGACCTATTATGGCTTTATCGCACCCATAGCTTTACAAAGCCTCCGGACTCCAAGACCCAGACCAAGACTGGTGAGAAAACAAACATCATGTGTACCTGAGAAACCTAGCTAACACATAAGCCCTGTACACACGATCGGTTTTACCGATGAAAACAGTCCAATGGACTGTTTTAAATTTTCCCGATGGAACAAAAACCGATAGCAAATTCCGATCGTCTATGGGCGAGTCCATCGGATAAAAAACCCACGCATGCTCAGAATCAAGTCGACGCATGCTCAGAAGCATTGAACTTCATTTTTCTCGGCTCATCGGAGTGTTTTACGTCACCGCGTTTGGAACGGTCGGTTTTTTGACTGATGGTTTGTAGGCAAGACTGATGGAAGTCAGCTTCATCGGATTTCCGATGGACAAAACCATCGGATCAGAATCCATAGGATAGCCGATCGTGTGTACGAGGCTATACAGTACATCATTTACAACCCCGCCACACAGTACATCACAAATGCTTAGTCTGTAAAGTAGTGTTTTTAGTGATTTCACATCTTATAAGAAAAAATCTTGAAATGTTAATTGATCCTAAGCAGTACACTAAAATATTTATCTATTGTTCTGAAATGTTACTGAAAAATATCAGTGAACTTTTTTTTTTTTTTTATCAAATCATCTTTTTACTTCTTTTATATACAAACAACATACAACCCAAGCCCGTATTAAGAGAGTAGAGGAAAAAAATCAATTTTTTTTTGATATAACATAACCCCATCCCCCCTGACCCCCATGCTCCCCCCCTCTCCCCCCCTCTCCCCCCTTGCTTATGCATTTATCCACTCCTCTCTTGTCATACCTCCAAAATATCAGGACATCTTCTCCATATTTTTTCAAATTTCCCTAAACACCCTCTATTTAAGAAAGTATATTTTCCCTTAATTAAGGTTTCCCTTACTTGTGTTTTCCATTGTGTTACAGTGGGTGTAAATGGTGATAACCACTTTTGTGCTATGAGCTTGCGAGCCTGAAATAGACTTCTATTAATTGAAACAATATATTCCCCCGGAATTCTTGATTCATCCAGGATTCCCAGAAGACATCCACTCGGCTCAATAGACAACCCACTCTCAAATACACTATTAATCATAGATACCACCCCATACCAATATCGATGGAGTTTAGGGCATCTCCATAGCAAGTGAATTAAATTGGCTGCTCTCCCTTTACATCTAGGACATTGGTCTGTGTCTCTATATTTCCATTTGAATATTTTCTCTGGTGTATAATGTGCCCTGTGTAGGATGAATAATTATGTTAAATTTTGTGTTGGGGCTAGAGAGGCCTGGGGTATTGCTGAAAGTGCCAGTGCCCACAGTTCATCTAAAATTGGCCCTATATCGCCTGACCAGGCTGTTCTTGAACTTCCTGTGCTTTAAGCCTCATAGCAGTAGATGTGCTATGTGAGATCATCTAAGGCATGGATATGCATTTAGCGGACCTCCAGCTGTTGCAAAACTACAAGTCCCATCATGCCTCTGCCTCTGGGTGTCATGCTTGCTGCTGTCAGAGTCTCGCTATGCCTCATGGGACTTGTAGTTTGGCAACAGCTGGAGGTCCGCTAATTGCATATCCCTGATCTAAGGTATTGCTATCTCTGACTGCTAGTCTTACAAGATATAGTAAAAATTGGTGATGTAATTTATGTGCTGTTCACAGTTATTCTTGCAGTAGAGAAAGCTGTAGAAAGAATCTCCCTTCTCCTGCTTCATCCTCATAACTAGTCCTTTTCGCTCAGTTGTCTTTTTAGGGGAAATCTTTGACAATTCAGGTCCTCTAAACAAAATCATCTTTTATACATTGTTACAATATACCAACTCAGGTTAGGACCAACAAACAAAAAATTGTTGTGTGAGAGGTAATCCTAACGGGGAGCTTAAAGTGGTTGTAAATGCTCAAGGTTTTTTACCTTCATGCATTCTATGCATGAAGGTAAAAAACCTTCTATGTGCAGCACCTCCCCAGCCCCACCTAATACTTACCTGAGCCCCATCTCAATCCAAAAATGTTTACAAGAGCAGTGGCTCTGCGTGGTCTCTGCCTCCTCATTGGCTGAAACAGCAGCAGGAGCCATTGGCTCCTGCTACTGTCAATCCCAGCCAGTGAGCCAATGAGGAGAGAGCAGGGACGGGGTTGAGCTGCTTTCTGTGTCTGAATGGATACAGAGCAGTGGCTTGGGAGCAAGCCTCTTCGGGTGCCCCCATAGCAAGCTGCTTGTTATGGGGGCATTCAGCAGAAGGGAGGGACCAGGAGTGCAGACAGGGGACCCCAAAAAATCAGGGATGCTGTGTGAAAAACCACTGCGCAGAGCAGGTAAGTGTGACATGTTTGTTTTTTGTTTACTTTTTTTATTACGTTTTCCGAGAACTTGTACAAAAGCCATGTGCCCAGGCCTGTGCAGGGGTAGGACACACAACGGAGATCCTGTTGCCAAAACATCAACAGAAAAAACATAGTAAATCATAGAAATTTCACAAAACTGATGCGTGGCTCACGTAAAATTGGTAAGAGAAATGCAAATGAGAGACTGACAATGCATACCCATAAAACAGTTACCACATGGTCCTCCCACTCGGAATCTCAAATAAAAATAAAGAGAGGCACATAATATCTGGGGTTAACACAACCACACCTAAAGATGTAATTGAACGTTAGGGGAAGTAGCCATAAAGGGGTCCTCAAGCCAACCTGCCCACACTTTGGTGAATTTTTCTGGGCAACCACTATTACTGTAGGTGGCTTTGTAAAATGGTAAAGCAGAATTCACCAAGTGCTTCCAAAAATGTATAATTAAAGGAGAGGACTTTTTCCAATGTAATATGATGGCTTTCCGGGCCTAAAACAGGAGCGTCCATTCTGCGTTGTTGGAAACCAGGTCTTTCATTATGCCAAGCAGGCAAATTCTAGGTGAGGGAGAAAAGGTGGTGTGAGCGTCAGCATTTATAACATTTACAACATCACTCCAGTATTGAGTGATGGGTGGGCAAGTCCAGAAAATATGTGAAAAGTCCCCCAGTAAATGATCACATTGCCAACAGGAGGAAGAGTTTGCCGGGCTTAATTTGTGGAGCCTGCGTGGTGTGAAATAAGCACAGTGTGCTATTTTAAATTGGATCAATTGATCTCTGACCGAGACAAGTTGTCTGAATGGCTTGTCCCAGAGCTCTTCCCAATCTTCCTGTTCCAAGTCGAAGATATCCATTTGTTATTTTTGTCTGAGGTTGGAGAGTTCAGGGGTGGTAAACGATAGGAGAAGCTAATGCAATGCAGAGGTTGGTATAGAGAGGCGATTTTCCTGAAGTAGGGATTCCAGTGCACACTGTAATGCTGCGTACACACGACCGTTTTTCATGACGAGAAAAATGCAATTTTTTAGAATGGTCGTGAAAAACGGTCGTGCGTATGCTCCATAGCATTTTTCGCGACGAGAAAACTGCCCGAAAATAAATTAGAATCTGCTCTATTTTTTCTCGTCATTTTTCACGTCGTTCTTTTTCACGTCGTGAAAAACGGTCGTGTGTACGCTTTTACGAGGGGAAAAAAAAACGTGCATGCTCAGAATCAAGTATGAGACGGGAGCGCTCGTTCTGGTAAAACTAGCGTTCAGAATGGAGATAGCACATTCGTCACGCTGTAATGGACTGAAGAGGACGAGGCTGAAAAGCGTGAATCGTCTCTCACCAAACTTTACTAACATGAGGATCAGCAAATGCAGCCCAAACGGTGGCGCTATTCGAATGGAACTTCTCCTTTATATTGCCGTCGTACGTGTTGTACGTCACCGCGCTTTGCTCGAGCGTTTTTTTTTTCATGAACGTGTGCATGCAAGAGAGGCTTGAGAGGAATCACAACGAGAAAAACGTCATTTTTTTGCATGACTTGAATAACGGTCGTGTGTACGCGGCATAATATTGTAATACCACCCTAAAGGGAAATTGAGATCTAAAGGCATGCGCAACCTGCATATATCTAAAGTAGTAGTGGGAAGGGAGCCTGTACTTTGCACTGAGATTAGCAAACGAGAGGAGGTGGCCCCCTATATCATTAATGGATTTTATGCTGTGTTATGCCCAAACCCGTGCATTGGGAATAGAATAGAGATGAGGCAGGGATGGATTATTCCATAGTAGGGTGTTCATGGAGAGGAGGGACTGGAGAGCAGAGTCCAGTAGAAGCTCCAAGGTCCAAGCTTTGAGCGTGGTATGCATGGACAGTGTTAGAGGATATGGGGCAGTTGAAGGGCTTTCAGTGAATGGAGGATCGCCGCCTACAATATAGTAGCAAAATTGTTAATATCAGGGCATAGCAAATAGCGAACTATGACCAGCTGTGAAGCCAAAAAATATTTGTGGAGATCTGGCATGCCAAAGCCTCGTTGGAGGGGGAGGGGGTCTGCTTAGCATGGTAAATTTGTAGCATGGGGATTGAGGTCCCCACAAGAAAACATGTTTGTTTGTTTTTTTTAAAACAGCCTTTAATATCAATTTAAATTTGAACCCTAATGCCTCGTACACACGGCCGGGATTTCCGACGGGAAAACTGCGATGAGAGCTTTTGGCCGGGAATCCCGGCCGTGTGTATGCTCCCTCGCAGATTTTCCGACAGGAAAACTGCCAAACCCACTGGCAAAAAGAAGAGAACTGGCTCTCTTTTTTCCCGTCGGGATTTCCGACATACTTTTTCCCATCGGAAATCCCGAGCGTGTGTACGAGGCTTAAGTTTACAGGCCCCAACAAATATATAAGAGCTAAATAAAATAAAATATGATATACTATGTTTTTTATAACTTTCAGGAAAAGCCAAATCCAGATTTATATTTCAATGATACAAATCTAACAGTTCTGGTGACAGACTTGTTTGCTGCAGGAATGGAGACTACCTCCACCACCCTCCGATGGGGCCTCCTGCTGATGATGAAATACCCAGAAATTCAAGGTAAGCGATTCATTTTGTGTGTTTTTTTTCTTTTTTTGATCATCACTGTGATATTTTCCCCAATCTTTCCAGTCACATGACAATTCCCTGATATCTGCTTAGACCATATGACTGGTATAAATGTAATTTGTTCTTGAGGCATGCCACCTGATCATCAATAGGAACATTACTGTTACTACCTAGAGCTCTAGAGCTAACACTTTAAAGCACAAGTCAGGAGGGATAGCTTCCACATTTTTATCTGGACAGGTTGTAATTAAAGTTAACCATAGGAGACAGGGGGATCTATTTACAGGGGGTCCCCGGGTTACGAACCCGTTAGGGACTTTTCTCCTGTTTGTAATCCGGAAATGTTCGTAAGTCGGGCCGTGCATGCGCAGAAATACAATTACAGTTATTTCCGATGTTTTCTGATGTTCCGTCGAATGCCGTGCTGTGCATGCGCGGCCAATTACGAACATTTCCGACATTTTCCGAGGCTCCGTCTGGCCTCGCATGCGCAGAATGGCAGATGGTCCACCCAGAACGGTAGAGGGTCCCCGCAGTGTCCCGTTCATAAGTAGGAGTGGTTCGTAAGTCGGGCGTTCGTAAGTCGGGGACCCCCTGTATAGTGAATAGGGCTCATGCACACAGGACGTTTTTACAGCTGCTGTTAGGGGCATCTGCCTTTTTTTTTTTTACTGCCTCTAAATGCCCCTCTATGTTAGTTTGGAGGCATAAGTGTTTAGGGGCAGTAGAAAGAAAACGACAGCCTGTGCATCCAAAAGCAGAGCCTGTTGAGCTGTAAGAACGTGAAATGCCAAAAAACGCTGTTAAACGCAGCTAAATGTTGTAACAAATTGTTAGCCACGTTTAGCCACTTTTGCAGTTTTTAGACGTTTTTACAATATAGGGAGTGTTTTTACTGTAAAAACGCCCAAAAATGCTAACGCCAAAAAAAAGGGGAAATAAACCCATAAGCCCTAGTCAAAAACGTGGCTAAAAGCACGTTTTTACAGCTGCTTTTTCCTGGTGGCAGCAGAGCTGGCGTTTTTTAAACGTCCTATATGCATGAGGCCTAAAACACAAGTCAGGAGGGATATCTTCCATCTTTTTATCTGGACAGGTTGTAATTAAAGTTAACCATAGGAGACAGGGGGATCTATTTATAGTGAATAGGGCTCATGCACACAGGACGTTTTTACACCTGCCGTTAGGGGCATCTGACATTTTTTTTTACTGCCTAAAAATGCCCCTCTATGTTAGTTTGGAGGCATAAGTGTTTAGGGGCAGTAGAACGAAAACAACAGCCTGTCCCCGCATCTTGCTACAACCCACACTAACCTTGTATGCTACTGCGTATGCATTTTTTAAACGTCCTGTATGCATTAAGCCTAAAACACAAGTCAGGAGGGATATCTTCCATCTTTTTATCTGGACAGGTTGTAATTAAAGTTAACCATAGTAGACAAGGGGAGCCATTTATAGTGAAAGCCTATATCCACCAAAATGCTGCTGAGATGGCTTTATTATTTAACTAGTAAGAAGCTTGGGAATGACAAGATATATCAAGTTAAAAGAAAAAAAAAACTGAAATAAGCCAGTATGCCTTTCTTTCAATACCAGAAAATGTTCAGAAGGAAATTGAAAAAGTCATTGGTTCCGGAGAGCCTTGCCCGATACATCGAAAACAAATGCCGTTTACGGATGCAGTTATCCATGAAATCCAAAGGTTTGCCAATATCGTGCCAACAAATGTTCCACATGCCACTACTCGAGATGTGACTTTCAAAGAATTCTTTATACCAAAAGTAAGCATTACATTTTATCCTTCATTCATTACTAGACTATAAATTATGAGGGGCATTTGTTACCAACTCATGGACAACAAAATTAGTGTTGCGACCTCCTGGACTTCTAGAGGCCTGATGGTGACCTCAACAGTTAGGGAGAGCTGACATCTTTCCTTGTAGAGTGGGTTAACAGGCATGGTTGGTGTAACACAAGATGAAATGATGGGCACCAGTCACTTTTTGAATGTGAACAAGAGATTTTGTTATTTTTATTTTCTTTTCAATATTTTTATTGAAATATATGAGAAAATGGTGAACAATTCACGAAGAGAAAACATATTGTCATCTAGAGCGGGGAAGGCCCGCTCCAATATCGTTACAGAAATTAAAACAACTGAGTAATAAACAGAGCAATTTTAAATAATGTGAATAAGCGAACAAGAGATTTATTGTCTCTTAACAAGAACTGTGGGAAACCAGGTTAGGGCGCAGACACCCTTAGGTAGATGCAATGGTAATTGGCAAATTCCGAGACACTATAGGTAGCCAGCTATACAGGGAAAGGCCTACCGACGGATGCCACATCTTCATAGGTAGGACCGCTGTCTTCTATTGCAACTGAACTTGTGACAGTCACTAAAGGTAGTCGTACATAACTCTTGGTAACACAGAATAGTTCTTCTCTTATCTCACAGTATCCCACTCTAGGTCTTCACGAGGCCCGGACTGTGACAAAAAATAGGCCTGGGCATTTTAGATTGAGCAGCCGGGGGGGGGGGCGCGGCAGCAGTTAATGATGGGATGTGGGGTTCCAGCACCTTGTACCTCTGGACCCCTTTACATTACACAGCACCCTGCACCTCTGGACCCCTTTACATTATACAGCACCTTGCACCTCTGGACCCCTTCACATTACATAGCACCGCACCTCTGGACCCTTTTACATTACACAGCACCCTGCACCTCTGGGCCCCTTTACATTACACAGCACCGCACCTCTGGACCCTTTTACATTACACAGCACCCTGCACCTCTGGGCCCCTTTACATTACACAGCACCCTGCACCTCTGGACCCCTTTACATTACACAGCACCCTGCACCTCTGGACCCTTTTACATTACATAGCACCGCTGGACCCCTTTACATTACACAGCCCCCCACAGTTTGTTACAGAGACACCCCCTAACAGTTCTGGACCCCCTGCATGTTACACAGACCTCCCTACAGTACAGACCCCCTCCCTTCAGTACAGACCCACTCCCTACAAAGCAGACCCCCTCCTTACAGTACAGACCCCCTCTACAATACAGACCCCCCCTACATTGCAGACCCCCCTACATTACAGACCCCCTCCCTACAGTACAGACCCCCTCCCTACAGTACAGACCCCCCTACAATACAGAACCCCCCACCAATACAGACCCATCTACAATACAGACCCCCCTACATTACAGACCCCCCTACATTACAGACCCCCTCTACAATACAGACCCCCCTACAATACAGACCCCCCTACAATACAGAACCCCCCACAATACAGACCCCCCTACATTACAGACCCCCCTACAATACAGACCCCCCTACATTTCAAACCCCCCTAAAATACAGAACCCCCCTACATTTCAGACCCCCCTACAATACAGACCCCCCTACATTACAGACCCCCTACAATACAGAACCCCCCTACATTTCAGACCCCCCCCCTACAATACAGAACACCCCTACAATACAGACCCCCCTACATTTCAGACCCCCTACAATATAGAACCCCCCTACAATATAGAACCCCCTACAATACAGAACCCCCTACATTTCAAACCCCCCTAAAATACAGAACCTGCCTACAATACAGACCCCCCCTACATTACAGGCCCCCTACAATACAGAACTCCCCTACATTTCAGACCCCCCCTACAATACAGAACCCCCCTACAATACAGAACCCCCCTACATTTCAGACCCCCTACAATATAGAACCCCCCTACATTACAGACCCCCCTACAATACAGAACCCCCCTACATTACAGACCCCCCCTACAATACAGCCCCCTACATTACAGACCCCCCTACAATACAGAACCCACCTACATTTCAGACCCCCTACAATACAGAACCCCCCTACATTACAGACCCCCCTACATTTCAGACCCCCCTACAATACAGAACCCCCCTACATTACAGACCCCCCTACAATACAGACCCCCCTACAATACAGAACCCACCTACATTTCAGACCACCTACAATACAGTTTTCCCCCTACATTACAGACCCCCCTACAATACAGAACCCCCCTACAATACAGACCCCCCTACAATACAGACCCCCCCTACAATACAGACCCCCTACATTACAGACCCCCTACAATACAGACCCCCCTACAATACAGAACCCACCTACATTTCAGACCCCCTACAATACAGAACCCCCCTACATTACAGACCCCCCTACATTTCAGACCCCCCTACAATACAGAACCCCCCTACATTACAGACCCCCCTACAATACAGACCCCCCTACAATACAGAACCCACCTACATTTCAGACCACCTACAATACAGTTTTCCCCCTACATTTCAGACCCCCCCACAATACAGAACCCCCTACATTTCAGACCCCCCTACAATACAGAACCCCCCTACATTACAGACCCCCCTACAATACAGAACCCCCTATATCTCAGACCCCCCTACAATACAGAACCCCCTACATTACAGACCCCCCTACAATACAGAACCCCCCCTACATTTCAGACTACCCCTACAATACAGAACCCCCCCTACAATACAGCCCCCCCTTCAGACCCATTATGTACCTCAGAACAGCGTGGGACTGCATGTCGGGTCCCCTCCCCCTGTATGGACATAAAGGAGGAGGGGGAGACGGCTTATGCCCAGTATGCCCTATGACCAGTCCGAGCCTGGTCGTCACTCACTGAGCTCCCAGTATCTCACTAGACTTCCAGATGCCAGTCGTCACCTGATCTCCTGAGCTCTTCCACAGCTAATCCGCTGTATACTCCTCAAGCATCACCCCCGCTAACCCGCTGGGTCCCTGACTTGGCACTCGCTGGAGTTTTCCCACTTCATCACCCTTTCCCACTGGTGAGAAGACTGCTCTGGTACCTGCTTGAGCTTACTCACAGTAGTCTCTGGTAATAAGGTGGATGGTCCCTTAGTGGCGACTTCTTCCCCTTTTACCTCTGACTACAACTGGTTCCCCGTCCGGCTGAACCTTCGCAACTTGGTTGGACTCCAATCTTGCAGTCCCAACTCCACGCTGCCTCTTCTGCTCCTGGATAGGCCTCAGGCAGCCTACCAGTCAGGTGTCCCTGGGATAGGCCCCTGGCTTCCGGCCTAGCAACCCGGGCGACATAACACACTTCCACCTAAACAGCCATCCAGGTGGCACAGAACACCGATCAACTGACTCCACCCAAATTAATAGACTCTCCCTGCAGGCCAAGGGACTAAAGAAACCACTGCTGATTGGCTAAGACACCCCATCCATTCATAATCTGACCATGCTATGCCCTTGTAAATCTAATGTCACCAGCCACAGTGCCACCTAGTGACAGAAGAGAAAAGGAGCAGCAATTCCTGAAATAGAGAGGAATCAGTGGATTTTCTAACAATCATTACCTGGCAAACTAAATTTGTTAGCAACCCTGCCTAAACACAAGGGTGCTACACTAGTGTTACACAAATGAAAAGAAAAAACACTGAAAGTTGCCAGGTCAATTACCTCTTTGACTATATGCTCCCCTGCTGTACCCTTGTTCCAGTTGTGATACCTGCCTGCTTTTCGACTATCTTTTTTATCTGCCTGCCTTGACCTGTATATTGTGTGACCATGACCATGCCTGCTGATTTTGTATTGTGTAGAAGTAAGAAAGGGTCCGCACACTGGAACAAGAAGTTTGCTTGACAGGAATCTTTATTGTCGCATGCCAGACAGGTGATACAGAACCAAAGTTGTGAACAAGCACGGTATATCCGTGTGAAACGTTAACTTTGGAACGAGAAGTTTGCTTGACAGGAATCTTTATTGTCGAATGCCAGACAGATGATACAGGACCAGTGTGCGGCCACTTTCTTTCTTCTACACAATCCAGTTACAGGGGTGAGCATCTGAAGGGATATTGCACATGGTTGGCCTGAGTGGTGCATGCTTTGTGTTGCGGGCTTTTGATTTTGTATTGTGCTTTGTTTCTACCTACTGTCAGCTGTTGCTGTTTCGAGTGTAACTGAGGACTGCAACCTGGGAGCTGTCTGTAGCAAAGCCTATCATCCCGCTTGGAACACCAGGACCTTCGGAGGGCTGAAGCACAAGGTCAATGGAACCGATACTCATTTGCAGTTGGGGCCATTACCGATCACATGCAATAACCCCAGCCAGGCGATTAGATACTGGAGGCAGCCCTATTGAAATTAATGGAACACCTGCAGCTATATGATTATAAGCTGTTCCTAAAAAAACTTAAGGAAGGTTTTGTGTTTAACCTGGTTGTGCTTCATAAATTCATTATTTTTCCAGCTATATCAGAGATTCCAGGAAGCTGGACATTATATACTGTAGATATATATATTGCAAGATTCCGGTATGATTAAGCCCTAGTGGTGCATGCATTTCCAGGAACACGTGTCAGTCCAGACTGTATTTTAAGGGCATGGCAACCCACTTTTATTTAAAGAAAACAAAGTTCAAAGAAAATGACAGCAATTTCCCTCACAGAGGGTTCGCCCATTACTGTATAGTTCAAAACTTTCAGCCTCCTGGCTTACTCACTTGCAGCACCGTTGCTTCAGATCTCACGCCTAGGTCTTTGGGTTGCTCCTCAGAGTGTATGCTCACGCTGCAAGCTGCAGCCTCTCTCTCCTAGAGAACATGGGTTCCCTCCTGACACTCATACACAGACCTCGTGTCTGTAGGGTGGAGTCCTCCTGACTCCTCGGCCAGACTTCCTGTCTGCTTGGTGGCGCTGTCTCCAAATGGGAGCCCTGAGCTCTACTACTAGGATGAATATGAACGCAGCCTACAGGTTTGCAATCAGCATGCCTGTCTGTGAACTAATCAGGCATAGATTGCCAAGTCACAGCGTGACACAGGGTCGCCTCTGCACAATATATATATATATATATATATATATATATATATATATATATATATATATATATATAGCGCCCTGTTCCTATTGAATAGGGGCTATTTGTAAATTTTATGTTATATGAGCTGTAAATAGTTCAGAGTGATTATGTAAAGTTTAATTTGCTTCTGTTCCAGTTTGGCTGTGTTGTGCACATTTCCCACTGGCCAGTAGGTGTCGCTGTCACTACAGGCCAGTGTGAAAAATACAGCAAGCTGAGTGCATTGACTGTTGTTTCCCAGAAAAAGCCCAGTGGGAGTGTTTTTACTGCTGTGCATTCTGGGAGAGGATATTTAAGGGACAGACGCCATGTTTTTCACTCTCTTCTCTTCTACCCTGGGTCGCTCTTCTACCCAGGGGCCTGCTGGCTCTCTGCCTCATGGCCCTCCTGGCCTAGGGTTGTGACTCTTCTACCTCCAGCCCTGCTGGCTCGAGGCTGTGCTGCTACAAGTAGGCCCAGAATTTTGTCTGGGGCCTACTTAACTGAAGGTGGTCCTGTGCTGTCTGTCCTGCGGGAAGAAGCCACTCAAGCGGAGAATATTCCAGGGGAGGACATAGCTGGAGAGAACCAAGCTGAAGGCTGGTTTCTCAGAAAG
Organism: Rana muscosa; assembly: GCA_029206835.1. NCBI lineage: Eukaryota > Metazoa > Chordata > Amphibia > Anura > Ranidae > Rana > Rana muscosa. Next base: position 941,562,954 of record CM055122.1, on the reverse strand, counting down.
GGCCTGGTGACTCGTTTGGAGGATGCATCGAAGTTAACCTACCTCACAGTACTGCCGGATGGCTTAAAAGATTTGGTACTGTGCAGCTGACCTAAAACGAACTGACTGCTGGTTACACAATCCTGTGGCAGAGGATTATCCAGGAGTTTACACTTATCGATCGCTAAGTCTGTGGCAGAGACTTTGTCCGTGCTTCATACTGGCTGCTAGGTCGGTGTGAGAGGCCTATCCGGTTGTCGCAAGATCCAGAGACAGAAAGCTGTTTGTCCTCTGGATTCAAGAATCTCATCAGTGATCTGCATTAAGGTATCTAAACTTCCCCTAACCCTCTAACCCTCTACTACTGGAGTTTGTTTATTAAAGCAATTGAGAAAAAGACTGAAGTGACTGGCAATTAGGCTTGTGCAATTCGTTTCGTAACGAATTGAAATTCGTCCGAATTTAGCAACTTTCGGACATTCGGAAGCATTCGAATTTCTCTTGGTCAGCAAAAATCTCCCCTCAGACCCCCGCACTGCCGCTTGTTCCCGTGCCGTGGTAGTGTCACCAGGCACCGTTATTTCCGCCCTCCCGGCCCCTGCCAGCACTTTCGGGCGTCCGGGACTTGCTGTCGCTCCACCCGCACCGCCCCCCCCTCACCTCACTGTTCTTGTACTTGTTCCTTCACAGTGTTAGGTGCTGGTCAGGCTGCATCCATGCACCGACTCGCACCGGCGCGTCCCACTTCCCTTAGCCTGTCTATGTTTGTACTGCCAATCGCTGGCGTTCACATCTGCAGGGTACCAGCAGTCCCACTTTTTCAGCCCATGTCAAAGTAGGGACCAGCGGCTCAGTACCATACTGCTTAAATTATTTAGTTCACTAGTGCTCTGAGGTGCAGCAGGAGTTTGCAAGATGCCATCGTTCATTCATTCATCACATTTAATTGATTATAGCTATTCTTTGTTATTTTTATTTTTTATTCTTATTTTACTTTTATTTGTTTTATTTTATTTTGAATTATTTATTTATTGTCCCCTCCTTTCTTTTTGTTGTTGGATTGTTTTATTTGTTGTTTTTCTTATTTAAAAAAATAAAAAAATAAAAAATTTTTTTTTTTTTTGTGAACATGATGAAAAATGAAAAAATAAATAAAAAATAAAAAGAAAAAAAAGAAAAAAAAAAAAAGAGAGGAAAAACCAAAAAAAAAAAAGAGGGGAAAATTGACAATGAAGATATATATCGGGGGGGCCGTAATACACAAGTACAGAGGGCAAGCGGTAATACGAGGTCTCGCACTCTGCTTTCTAGCCCTCACGCGATGGGCATACCCACCTCAGAGCAAGACACCTGTTGTTTTCAGCCCCATTTCTGTACATGCTCCAGAGCCCGGGGTTTTTCGGTCACTACTGCTAAAACGTACCGGTTCACGTCTCTGTCATGGGTCATTTCGGCCACTCATTTAGCAGGGACACATCTGTTCAAGTTTTACGTACATTCTCGGCAGCAGCTTCACCCTAAACACGCACCAGTCCTGCACGGCCCCATTTCGGTACATGCTCCAGAGCGCGGTAGGTTAGCCGCATTGCAAACGCACCGACTCGTGTCTCTGTCATGGGACATTTCTGTCACTCACTTTCACCATTGTTACCGCGTCCGTTCGCTCGTCTAGGTACAGTCTAATCAGTCAGTACCCCCTCGTCATGTTTTATCTGTTGTTTCTTCTCCAGATCAGTCAAATCCAGCTCCGTCCTGCACTAGGTTGGACGCCATTTCTACAGGTAAAAAAAAATAAATAAAAAAATAATTTTTTGAAGAGAAAAGGAAATATATGTAAGTTTTTTTTTATGGGGAAGAAAATCCCCCGTAACTACAGAAACAACCCCGATTGTCGTGTCATCCCTTACAGGTTTCGGTCACCACCCCAACCTCGGAAGACAGGATTTCCTATCCAGGCCCCGAATTACTCAGAGCCATGTCTCAGGCCGGCAGCGTAGATCTCACCGCCCCTCCTTCACCTTCTCCCGCCTCAGAGAGCGGCAGCACACGTTCCCTCAGGGGATGGACCATCCCCAAGTTGACCGCAGAACTGAGACGTCGGCAGGTGCCTTTCCCGGCCACAGCCAGGAAGGCAGAGCTCTTTAGGCTCCTATTTCCGCCACCAGCCTCAACCGACCTCCCCATGCCAGCTTCACCTGGACCAAGCACGCAGCGGACATCCCTGCACTCTGTTGCCGCGGCTGTCGCTCAACTCCACACCCTGGTAACTTCCTTGTCTACCGCAGTCACAGCCATGCAGGCCAGAGTGACGCTCCTGGAGGTCCACCCACCAACCGTCACTCCTGACCTACCAGTCCAGGTCCCGACACCCCCTCCAGCTATCCCTACAGGCAAGTGCCCCGTTGTCCTCCCAGCACATTTGGTCCCAGCCAGCATTAGGAAGGACATCCTGGATGGCAAGGACATTAACCTTGCCTCCCTACTCATCGCAGTCCACGATGTAGCGGATAACAAGGCCTACACATGGGGAGACGTTTCAGTGGTCCTCAAGGCCAAAGACCCGAGGCTGAATCGCAAATTGTCAGTACCAGAATTTGCGCTGGCCTTCGGGACTCTCAGGGATGTCCTGTGCTCTGCCTCCCCCAACAGACGGAAGAGTTGAACCTATATCTCCACACTTTGGTGGATCTAGGTTACAAGTACGGAGGATTTTCGTTCTACGACTATCACCGCTCCTTCTCAGCCAAAGCAGCTGCTAGGCTGTTGCAGTTCCAAATAGCCACAGACTGGAGTCTCATGGATACCGAGCTCTTCTGCCGCCACTTCGCTGGCCTACGCTCACCTCTATGCACGAACTGCCAGTCCTCTACCCATACTGCCACTTGGTGCTCTAACACCACCAATGTTCGCCCCCACGAAGTCCCCTCCACCTCGAGGGCAGCTCTAGGCTTACCGGCCTCCCAGCAGACGGCCCAGGTGGACAAGTTCGGACGCCCAGTACTGACAGCAGGGGGAGCAGCCATCTGCAATAACTTCAACTTCGGATCCTGCAACTTTAGTCAGTGCCGCCTGCTTCATGTTTGCCTCGTATGCCACAGGGCACACCCCAAGACCCTGTGTCAGGTCAAGCAACAGAAAAAGTCTTGACTAGGCCAAGTAAACGTTCTGTGGCTGGAGCACTACCTCGTTTCACACCCCACCCCCTCTCTCACCACCTTCCTCGTCCAAGGGTTCACAACCGGCTTCCACACAGGCCTCATCTCCTTACCCCACACATCTCACGAATGCAAGAACCTGCGTTCAGCCGCCACAGATGAACAGGCCATAGATCAGCTGTTACTCACCGAGCTGCAGCGAGGCTTTGTCATAGGCCCCTTCACTCAGCCCCCTTTCAACACCTGGAGAGTCAGCCCTATTGGGCTTGTCAAGGGCAGGTTTTCGAATAAAGTTCGCTTGGTGTACGACCTGTCTGCGCCTCATTCTTCCCCCATCCCCAGCCTAAATTCCTTAATCCCCTCGGAAGAGTTCTCCCTTAAATACGCCTCCGTAGACATGGCAATCCAAGCCATAATTAAAACCGGCACAGGCGCCTGGCTCTCCAAAGCCGATATCTCGGATGCCTTTAAGCTCCTACCCATCCATCCATCCCTCTGGTGCTGGCACGGCATGAAATGGAGAGACTCTTACTACTTTGCTACCAAGCTGACTTTCGGCTCCAAGAGTAGCCCCTGGCTCTTCGACACTTTCGCACGGTCTCTCACCTGGATACTGCTGCACCAAGCCCAGTGTCAAGAAGTCATCCACTACTTGGATGACTTTTTGCTGATTGAACAGCCTGATACGCCCCCGAAAGACCTCGACAAGTTAAGAGTCGTCTTCGGAAATCTCAATGTTCCCATCGCGGAGCATAAAGTAGACGGTCCAGCACACTCGGTCACCTTCCTCGGTATCATTCTGAATACCACCACCATGCAAGCCAGCCTCCCCCCAGACAAACTGGCCCGCATTAGATCAGTACTCCAAACCTTCACCCGCACACGGGGGTGTACTAAGAAACAGTTGCAATCCCTTCTGGGAATGCTTAATTTCGCGATAAGGATCATCCCCCAGGGACGGTCCTTCGTCTCACGTCTCCTAGTTTTTCTTTCCCAGTCACAGGACCCCGATCAGATCCTTAATTTAGACACCGCAGCTGTAGCGGACTTGTTGATGTGGGAAGAGTTCCTCACCAGCTGGAACGGGATATCCATGTTCATACCCGCGATGTCTCCCCTCTCCCCGCAGGTAATCACAGACGCCGCAGCCTCCAAAGGCTTTGCAGCAATTTTTGGCCTCCACTGGTTCGCAGGGTCATGGCCGCCAGAGATACTAGCAATCCCAGGCTTTACTCAGTCTTCCTCCCTGTTCGAGTTATACCCGGTGGTAGCAGCCGCCCGGTTATGGGGCCACGATTGGACAGGACAAACCGTAGGCTTCACCACTGACAACCAGGCCACTGCCGACATTGTCAACAAAGGCAGGTCCAAGTCGCTCACCACGATGTCCTTCCTACGTAGGCTCGTACAACTCTCGTTACAACATCAGTTTAACGTTCACTGCACCTTCCTCCCGGGCAAGTATAATCTTGCCGCAGATGCGCTGTCCCGCTTTAATTATATGTCCTTTTTTCAGCAGAGACCCGGAGCCGACCAGACCTCAGCCCCTATCCCTCCTTGGTCTCAGCTGACCCTGGACTAGGACACCACCTACAGCAAGCGTCACAGCTCATCAATCAGTCCCTGTCTTACAACACCTTGAAAGCCTACCGTGCTGCCTGGGACGTTTTCAGCAAGTTTCTGGCACCCCGCTCCGATAATACGGCCGTAGACGTCAAGCACGTACTGGCCTTTATCTCGTACTGCCATAGTAGCTTGGCCTTATCCCACAACACCATCCGTCTGTACTTAGCAGGCATTCAGCACTTTCTGGCCTTACAGGATCGCGCAAAACCCTCGTTGTTCACGTCCCACGCAGTCAGAGCCGTCCTACGAGGAGTCCAGAAACTACAACCCACTATCAACCCCAAACGTCTACCTATAACCGGTGCCATCTTCAGGGACATGTCCAATATCCTCGCCAGTCGCCACATCTCCGTTTGGCCTCCTCCCTAGCTTGGTCATACAAGCGGCCATCTATTTAGCTTATTATGGGTTTCTACGGCCAAGCGAATTCACCTACAATAATCCCACCGGCCAAGTCTTGCGCAGACGTCACTTAGTTCGCCATCCGACTCACTTCACACTCCACCTGGCAGTGTCCAAAACTCAACAGTTGGGTGCCGGCGTGGATATCTGCATATATAGAACAACCAATGCCTGGTGCCCAGTGGCCATATTGGATCGCCTACTATCGTACCTACCGGCACAAACAGACTCTGCTCCCCTACTCCCTTTCCCAACCAAACCTTTAAGCACCTGCCAGTTCATCAAGCATGTGAGGATCCTTCTTCGAAGTCTACATCTCAACCCAGCTAGCTATACAGCCCACTCGTTTCGCATCGGGGCAGCTTCGGCCGCCTCTCGCCATGGGGTGCCAGATCACGTCATTAAGAAGCTAGGCAGATGGAAGTCCGCCTGCTTCGCCCGGTACATTCCTAACCCTCAGCTGGAGATCGCACAGGCTTTTTCAAAACTTGCTCAGTAAACAGTCCAAATAAAATGATATCCCTACCTGAATGTTTTTGCCCCCTTATTTTGGCATACCGTCCGTTAGGCCAGGGCACGCTTCAGGTCTATCTATGTTGTAAGTCCGCGTCAATGTATCTTACCCATATCCTATCGGCCATAGGGCTCCAACCATAAGTTGGAAGGCCAGCATGGTGGCCTGAATTTATGGGAGGAGTCCGGCGGCTATATAGCCAGCCCACTCCTCCACAAGCCTCGTCGGTATTCCTGTGCACAACACGTGGTTTCCGACGCAACGTCACCCACCCTCCCATCCCCTATTAATAACATCCTCAGGAAATCATTTCTCTCTACAATATCTACCACTAATCTTGGGTATGCCCCCTTATTTTGGCATACCGTCCGTTAGGCCAGGGCACGCTTCAGGTCTATCTATGTTGTAAGTCCGCGTCAATGTATCTTACCCATATCCTATCGGCCATAGGGCTCCAACCATAAATATATATATACAGTATCTCACAAAAGTGAGTACACCCCTCACATTTTTGCAAATATTTTATTATATATTTTTATGTGACAACACTAAAGAAATTACACTTTGCTACAATGTAAAGTAGTGAATGTACAGCTTGTATAACAGTGTAAATTTGCTGTCCCCTCAAAATAACTCAACACACCATTAATGTCTAAACCGCTGGCAACAAAGTGAGTACACCCCTAGGTGAAAATGTCCAAATTGGGCCCAAAGTGTCAATATTTTGTGTGGCCACCATTATTTTCCAGCACTGCCTTAACCCTCTTGGGCATTGAGTTCACCAGAGCTTCACAGGTTGCCACTGGACTCCTCTTCCACTCCTTCATGACGACATCACAGAGCTGGTGGATGTTAGAGACCTTGCGCTCCTCCACCTTCCATTTGAGGATGCCTCACAGATGCTCAATAGGGTTTAGGTTTGGAGAGACGCTGGGCCAGTCCATCACCTTTACCCTCAGCTTTAGCAAGGCAGTGGTCATCTTGAAGGTGTGTTTGGGGTCGTTATCATGTTGGAATACTGCCCTGCGGCCCAGTCACTAAAGGGAGGGGAGCATGCTCTGCTTCAGTATGTCACAGTACATGTTAGTATTCATGGTTCACTCAATAAACTGTAGCTCCCCAGTGCCGGCAGCACTCATGCAGCCCCATATTGTTTGATTACCTGCAGGTAGCATACATTTTTACTAAATTAGATTTGCAGGGCACTTGCAAATTCTTCTGCTTTAAAGAAGTTGATGAATGAAGGATTGCCTTAAGACTTGAGATGACCATTTTAATATTTAGTTATGCTGTTTGGTCTCTGCCATTCTCAAGCCATCTTCCAAGATTTTGTTAACAATGTCTTCAGAGACTTCGGTACATCTGTGTCATGCTACATCTAGACATGGTACTAATTTTCTCTCACCAGATCTGCATTCTTATGATGGGCATGTCAACACAGTGTTTTTAAATTTACATGAGAATAAAATTAGGAAATATAATAATACACTTAAGAAATGTCTCTTTGAACTTATACATGTTCCCTTCCTGGGTTATTTAGTCTCTGCCCAGGGCATGGATCTATATGAAGTACAATCCTGAATTGGCCTCTACATCAAAAATCATTCAGAGATTCTTATGCCCCATACACACGATCGTTTTTCATGCCGTTAAAAATGCCATTTTTAAAAATGGGCATTAAAACCGATCGTGTGTATGCTCCAGAGCATTTTTAACGACGTGAAAAACGGCCATTAAAAATTTCGAACATGCTCTATTTTTTCACGTCGTTTTTCATGTCGTTTTTTTTAATGACGTGAAAAACGATAGTGTGTATGCCTTCACGAGGAGAAAAAAAACGCGCTTGGTCAGAATCAAGTATGAGATGGGAGCGCACGTTTTGGTAAAGCTAGCGTTGGAAATGGAGATGGCACATTCGTCACGGTGGAATTAATAGCATCATTTTAATGCTGCGCATTCCGTTCTTCTTTTGATAATGCTTAAATAATTACCTTCTTTTGCTAATGACATTGAGAGTTATGCCAAACTTGTTTCTTAAGTAATTCCTAATTGATCTAATGATTGTAAAATATTCTTTCGAACCCACATCTCCCTCATAAATTCATAAATAAATGTAAAGATCACAATTATTTTTATTTATATTTTTTGTGTTTTTTATTTTTTATTTTAGTAATTAAGTTGGCTTTATTATTTTTTTTGGGCTTCTTTGATATATGTAGGCTTCTTTTTTTTTTTTTTTTGATTTTGCTTAAATTATTGATGTGTAAAGTTACCACACCAACCTTCAAAATTTGTCTCATTTTGCCTCAAGGAGGTTTGTGTCCCTTGTTAATAACAATAGTATTATTTGAAATGTCTCTGCATACTCCCTAACAAACTCTCTTTTGAAATACAAATCACATAGTCAAGTATTTGAAGCCAAAAAAAAGAATCCTTTATTTAGGTACATTACAAATTAAAGGGGAAGGCAGCACTGGAGAGCTTGCTTGCATTTGTGCATTCTTTGGACCCCACAACAACCATCCAAGATGTCAAAACCAAACTATTTAATAAAAAAAAAAAAAGGAGCCCAATCTTGGCTTGAACTCCCAGAGGTCAGGAACAGCAGCAGATAAGTCATATATGTCCCCAGTCTGTGGTACAACAGCAGGCATTATTTTTTCCTCTTCCTTGTAGCCTTCTCTCCAGCCTTCTCTGCAGCCTTCCCTGCAGCCTTTTTTGCTTGCTTCCTCGGAGGCTGGGGATCAGGAGGAGAGGAGGTGGCATGAGGAGTAGTAGGAGGAGGAGGAGGAGGTGGAGGAGTAGGGACAACCTCAGTGATGTCGGTGAACTTGGTCAGTTCACCGAGCAACCCCTTGTTAATGACCTTCAGCAGAAGGTTCTCACTATATAGCTTTTGCCGCAAGTCCATTTGGCCTAACTTATGGGCCAGGACTGCGGCAAAGCCCTCCTCAGCAGAGGGTGCCTCTCTGAGGGCCACAGTAGCCTCTTTTAGGAAGGCTCTTGTTTCCTCCTCCACCTGCCTAGCTCTCCTTGGCCCTCGTTGTTTCATTATCAGGGGAGGCATCTGGGCTCTTGTGCTGGGCCCAGCCTCCTCCTGTGTGCCACTGGGCCCTGCCTCCTCCTGGTCCCCAACATCACCCTCTTCCTGGCTCTGCTCTGGCTGTAAAAAAAGAAAGGGACATTCTTTATTTTTTTGCCACCATCAATCACACACATTGTTCACCTCCAGACATTTTTTAATTGAATGTCAAAAGTTATTAAATTTGCATAGTTTCCGCCTCCTGATATTGTTGCCTTGTCCACATCAAATTTGACCACTACTGTATCTTGCTCTTTAAATCCTAATTTTTTATAATATTAAATACCTAACAATACTAACATCAATTTAAAATCATCACTTTTGTAACATATAAATGTAGATATCAATACTTTACCTGGCTCCATATATCCAAATCTGCCTCCTCAAGGACCTCATCTTGATCCTCAGAGGAAGCCAGAGCAGGGTTGCTAGGAAGGCTGGAGGGCTGGCTGCAAAGAAGGCTGGAGGGCTGGCTGCAAGGAAGGCTGGAGGGCTGGCTACAAGGAAGGCTGGATTGACCTCTGGGGGGAAGGGTGGACAGAGATTCCCGCACTTCCAGCTGGTCATCCAGGAAAGATAACTTGCTGTAGTACCACAGACTGGGTTTATAAACCTTATCTGCTGCAGCACCTGACCTCTGGGACATCAGGACCATATTCCTCTGGGTCCTGTATGTCCCCCTGATGGTAGCAATTTTGGTTTTCACATCTTGGAGAGTTGTTGTGGGTAGCTGTGTTTGCACAAATGCAAGCAGGCTCTCCAGTGCTGCTGTCCTGGCCACTTTATTTTTATTTCCACCACTTTTTGTCTGCCAAAGGATAGGGAGTTCTTTCCATTTATCAATGAACTACCTCATAAACTCTGGGTTTTTGAAACTATTCATTCTCTCTGTAAAATCAAGAAACAAGAAAATACATATGTTTCAGGCAACATTCTTAAAATCAGCCTTTTCGACAGATTTTCAAGCCCCAAATCTCCTCCTCTGATGAAACCCAAATCCTTAAAATGTTATGTACCTTGGTCAACACGTTCGTTGCTAACTCCCTCTCCCGCCAAATGAACGTATTTTTGACACATGGATCTTCACTTGATATACACTGCGCATGTGTGAAACTCTGCACGCTTTCCCCGCCACTGATGTTCGATATTGTACTTTCCCCGCCCCTTCTCGCTCGTCGTAGTACTTAACAACATGGCAGAGACACAGGTGGCTGAGATTACCTCTACAGAGGAGGAAATTCCAGAGGAGCCCAAATCCCGATCCAGGAGATATAAGGCATCCAACATGTCATTCGAGGAAATGGTGGAGATGGTCGCCATTTTGAGGAGGGAGGATTATGATGCCAAGCATGGGCCGTATAAAAGGCCTAACCTTGTCAAGACAAAAATTATGGGCAAAGTGGTCAAAACTCTTCACCAAAATTTGGGGTGTGCAGAACGAAGGAACAGCTCAGAAAACGATGGTCTGATCTGAAGTTGCGGGAGCCCGACCAATACAAAAGAATCAAGAAAGTTTTAGGAAAAAGTAAGTACTTTTTCTTCATTTTCCCTGCTAAAGATTATTACTTGTATTAAGTCGTGTATATTTGACTTTGATATAGTACAGTGAAAGATACCAACTTTCATGTTCGTCCGCACAGTAAACGGACGTAGTAAACCTCTTTCTCCGTACAGTTTCTAAAACTATGTTTTTGGATCATCCAGTGTGAACACCCAAATTTGGTAAACAAGTTGCTTTATTTTTATAATCCAAATGACAATTTTTTAAATAAAAAAGGGTATGCATTGTAATGTTAAGGGAGAGAATGCTCAGCAGCTGATTAAACATCTGAACGCAGTAGTACAAGTGTGGGACAAAACCCCTAAATTTTTAGGGTGTCACACACAGGTGATCCTGTGTATATACTTTGGGGTGTTACAATGTGTCAAACTTTGTTTCAAAAAGTATATGCTCTGGTTTTGGCTATGTATCCAATCATGTGTTCCGGTTGTCACTGGGGGTACATTTAAAAATGTTTACAAATTAATTTTTCAGGGTCTTTTGTGGGCAAAAAATTATTAGTTACTAATGAAACTATACCTTTTACTGCAATCTCCATAGGGCTTCAAAAAGCTACGTCAGATGAGCCTATAAATCCAACACCTTCAACAATACTCCCAGAACCACATGATGGAGAGGAACGTGAAGTTGTGGAAGTGGAAAGTGGCACCACAACAGGTCAGTGTCAAACCAGACAGATGCAGGTTAATAGATGTAGGCCTACATATTCTATACTACATGATTTTTTTTTATTTAGGTGCAGTTCTGGCCGGAGACCCCGAAAAGTTTACACATCACAGTGCCCAGATCCTGATCCAATACCTCATGGTCTGCTGTCGTGACCTTGAAAAAATAAAGGGAGACTTGATAGAGATCAGGCAAAATACCAAGCGGGTTGAGGAAAGGCTACAAAATATCATGGCTGTGCTTGGGCGTGTATAATGTTTTAACACAAAATGTTGAACTTGCTGTGTTTTGGCAGGTTTGTTTTTCTTTTAAGCTTTAATGAATAGTACATGTTTACATTTTCACAATATTGTTTTTGATTTTTCTTTATGCATGGCTGTTCATGCGTTTTAACCCCAAAAATATTTTTATGACATCTACATTTAAAAGGAAGTTTCCTAAAAAAAAATAAAAAAAGGTATTTTCTTACCAAGAATTTGTGGCTTCATTATGTAAATGTTGTGCAACGTGAACTAATCAATGTTTTGTGTTTACACTGACAATGAAGGCTAATTAAGAATGCAAAATACACATGGCACTACAAGTGCACTAGGTAAACCTACGAGAAACCTAAAAGAATATTAAATGAAAACACCAAAACAATATTTTCTCAAAAAAAGGTTTTATTTTTAGAAATAATAATGTTAAAATTCATCAGGCATATCAATGGCCCCCCTACCCACAAAATAATCAACATATTGTTGACGGACCTCACGTCCAGTTTGGGGGGCCAAGCCTGGACGGCCAGCTTCCAGGGCCACTAAATTTTCAGATTCCAATAATGAGGCCTCAGGCCCACTCAAAGTCATATAATTGGTTGAATGCACCCTGAGAAAATTATGGAGCACACAACAAGCCATTACAACATGGTTCCATTTGCAAGGGGCAAGGTGGATGGAGGTGAGGAACAGGCGGAATCGGCTCAGCCGATAGTTGAACACCCTCCTCTCAGGGGTGAGGGTGCGTTGCGGGAATGGCCTCATCAAATGGGGACCCAGGCCAAACGCCTCATCCGCCACAAAGACAAATGGGAGTCCCTCCACATTCTGCTCCGCTGGTGGCAAGGCCAGCTGATCCAAAAGGAGCCGTTCCCCAAACTCCGTCTGTGCAAAGACTCCTCCATCAGACATCCTGCCATTCTTACCAACGTCCACATAGAGGAATTCTTAGGTGGCCGACACCACTGCCATCATGACGATGCTGTGGAACCCCTTATAATTATAATAAAAGGATCCCGAATGGGGTGGTGGGATGACCCGAACATGTTTGCCGTCGATGGCCCTTCCACAGTTCGGAAAGTTCCATCGTTGGGCAAACTCAGATGCCACATTCTGCTATTCATGTGGCGTAGAAGGGAACTGTGGAATTAAATTAAAAATAAATTAATACTTTGAGACAGAAACATTGAAAGCAGATTTAAGAAAACCATTCATGGCCAACATTGGGAGAAACCAAAAAATTAAAACATTATTAGTAAGCAACAACAAACCAAAAACAAACCCAAAATAAAAATTGGGGGGGAGGGGTTGAAGATGAGTTGGGGAGATCACAAATGAAGGCTGTAGCACTCTGTATGAAGTTTAAAAAAATGTAACATTCCTAGGCAATCTTTAGGGTGCGTTTAGGGTAAAGCACTACGATGGAGCATAGAATAAAATACATGGAAATGACTAGTCAAGGTGGGTATGGCCCCAGGATAGCATGCTGGAGAGGTTAGGTAAGGCAAATTTAAATGTAGGCCTAATAAAAACATTCCCAAAAATAAATAACCATGTGGAGAAAGGGGACATTCCCTGCAGCTAAGAATCATGGGAATTAGGGACTGCTAATAAACCCCAAAAAAAATATTAACAAAGAAATACATACAATGTGAGGTTTGAAATAAGAACACTTACCTTAATATAGTCCTCCTGCAAAACTTGAAGGATGGCAGAACACGTCTCTGGTATAATGATACCCAGAGCATGGGGGGATATGCCTGTGGAGAACTTTAGGTCCTGCAGGCTTCTCCCAGTCGCCAGGTATTGCAACGTGGCAATGAGCCTCTGCTCAGCACTGATGGCTTCACGCATAACAGTGTCCTGCCTGGTAATGTAGGGGGACACCAAAGCCAACAGATGCTGAAATATGGAGTCAGACATCCTGAGAAAATTCCTCTAGTCCTCAGGATTATTCTTCCTGATCTCCCGCAACAAAGGCATATGACAGAACTGGTGCCGATGGAGCAACCAATTCTTGGTCCATGAACTCCTCCTCACCCTGTTCATGGCCTGGAGTCGGGATACAGCATGAACCCCGGCACCAACTACAGCACGAACTCTACGACGAGTACGTAGCCGCAACATGGCTAGATAACGGTCGGCACCTCAGAACTAACTAGAAGAACGAACGGAAGAACAGCAAGGCCTATGAAGAACAAGCTGAAAAACAGAAACGAGCAGACAAGAACGCACTGAATAAACAGATACGAACTGACTACAAGCACTGCAAGACAGATACGAACCCACAGGCACAAACTGAACTCCACAAAACGATCTTCAAAGCACGAAGACTGAAAAGCGCGAATCGTCTCTCACCAAACTTTTACTAACACGCGGTAACACGAAATTAGCAAAAGCGTCCCAAAGGGTGGCGTCATTAGAACGGAACTTCCCCTTTATAGTGCCGTTGTACATGTTGTACGTCACTGCGCTTTGCTTGAACGTTTTTTAAAATGATCGTGTGTACGCAAGATAGGCTTGAGAGGAAACATGAAAAAAAACGACGAGAAAAACGTTGGTTTAAAAAATGGCATGAAAAACGATCGTGTGTACGCCGCATTAGTCTTTGCTAATTATTATCACCAGTTTACTAATGATTACTTCGCTGTAGTAGCTCCCATTACCATCTTAACCAAGAAGAGGAAACAGCTGAAGAATTTTATTTCTAGAAGTAGATACAAAAGACTCCATGTTTCTTGGATGTGGTTATCTCTTCTGGATGGAGTGATTCTTTTGCAATGGAATTTGCAGGGACTGTGTTATATTTTATCATTTATTTCTTGCAACTACTGGTGTTCCACAGAGAATTTTTTTTTATCTAATTTGTTGAATGCATGTCCTGTCAGCACGCAAAGTAAAATCCTCAGGGACAATCTGATAAGGTCTTGCTTCCCGTTCCTATTTCTGAAATACAATGGACCCATATTTCAATGAACTTTATAACTGACCTCCTGGTTTCCATGATTTAATTACTTCCATCACTTCTCATCTCTCTGAATGCTGTATCGCCAGAATGATGATTGCTGGCAACATCTTAGTATTGATTCTTTATTACATTGTACACTCTGTATGCAAAAGATTGCTAGGAGCCTATAGTAGGTATGTCTGAGAATAGATCTCCTGCATTACAAACAGGTGAAAAAAATGGTTCCCAGGTCTCCAGATTACTTATAAAAGGGAGAAGTTGCACTGAGGTACTAAAGCAATGTGTAGATAAAAATAATAAAATGCTAAGTAGATAGTCTGTTCTGCATTTCAGTGTCTAATTTTTAGCTTTGACTAGAGCGCACCTTGAACAGACCAATGAACTTATAACAACTGCTACTTATGATCCATCTAAATGTTTTGCCTATCTATTCTTTTCAGGGAACTCAAGTTATTCCATTACTGTATTCTGTTCTACGAGACAAAGAGTACTTTGAGAAGCCGGAAGAGTTTTACCCTCAGCATTTTCTGGACTCAGAGGGAAACTTTGTTAACAACGAAGCTTTTATACCATTTTCTGCAGGTAAGTAAATCAAAGGGGAGAATATCTATATTGTCACAAGTGTGTCGTAGGACCCTCTATGGTTGTGACTAAAACAGGGACACCAACCCAAATTACAAATGGGGCCACAGTTAGTAGTTTAATACTGCCCAGTTTTCTGAGATGGTATATTTCCAACTTTTTTTTTAACATAAAGTTTATTCATTTAGAAAAAAAACAACATACAAAGAAAAAGGAAAAACACTGTGGTACAGTCTCGACAGTCAGCTCTTACGAGCAAAGGGTGTAAACCATGATACAGGGTTAGAAGTTAGGACAGTGAGTCAATGATACAATGGAAAACAGTACACAGATGCAATGTAAGCAGTGAAGGGGGAAAAAGGCCCCCCAACGCCGCAACAACCAGGGCAAAAAACAGTAAATACACAGTATAGGAAGCATATCTCAATTCAAGAGCATCCCAGAGTCGTGGACTGAATCCCAGTAGAGGACAGGAGGGTAGACACAGGTCAGCACCTGTCAGGGACCAGGGCAGGCCACCCCGAAAACAGTGTTTCGAAGCCCAGGAGACAAAAGGGACACCTTATGGCAGGAGCAGGCAAGGATATGGAGGGACAGGGGAGGCCCACCCAGGAGGGCAGCCCCAGCCCACCCCTCGGCAATAGACCTGGGTCCGAACCCTACTATATTTCCAACTTTTAGGCCAATGCGTTTAAGTCAATCTACCCAAAAGTTATATTTACTATGGCTGGATGGCATGGCTCTTGGATACTCCGCTATTAAGATTTCCCTGACATGCTTCCACACTGCCCTTCTAAAGGTTTGGGTGATACATTATCTATACATGTGCTGTGCTGCTGTCCTAGGACAGTTTATTATTATTATTGCATTGGGTATTCATCTTACCTGCACCATACGCCTACATCTGCTTGTCTATGGCCAGCATGAAATGAAAGACATTGCTCTCAGTTACTGTATATGTACTATGCATTGATTTGCACAAAGTGTTGGAAACTCTTTATCCACAAAGACTTTTGGGGACAGAAAAGGTTCTGTAAGTATTGGTTGGGGGAGTGCAAAACCCCACTGGGGCTCTAAAATGTAATGCGCGATCCCCCACAATGCAAAGGTTGAAGAAATGATACATGAAGAGGTCCCCAACTGGACCTAGAGGAACACAGAAATGGAACGTTGTCTGTCCTACAGCTGTAAAAGTCAATATTGTTCTTCTTTATTTTAATAATGATTTTATACTTTATTTCTTTTCAAAGGTAAGAGAAGTTGTGCTGGAGAGACACTGGCTAAAATGGAACTGTTCCTCTTCTTTACAACACTGCTACAAAACTTCACCTTTCAGGCTCCACCTGGAGCAAAACTGGACCTCACTGGCGCTGTTGGCTTCACAACCCCTCCACTGAAGCATGAGATCTGTGCAATTCCTCGCAATTAAAGTGAACTGGCAGTAAATATATGAAGAGTAATTGTGGACTGGGTTTAATCTTTTCTGAAAGAGAATCTGTTTTTTGATTTATAGAATTGTAGTTGAGAGCTCCTGTATGAAGATCAAAGGTCTCTTCAGATTGGTGAAAGCTGTATGTTTATAAATAAAACTGAACAAGGTGAAATAAATGAAGGAAGGAGAACAATTACATAATATGCTAAAGACTGATAAGTATTAATATAGGATCATGAATGGAACATACATTTATAAATCACTTATTGTGGAGATAAGGTCTGACAACTCAATATCATTTGGATCGAGTGGGGAAGTCATATTGCACACAGCACCATCTTCGTTTCTCCAAAATTCACTGATAACAAAAACTGTCAGATTTAAATCTCATGTCTGTGCTAGCATTCAGGGAATGTAATATGATGAGCAAAACAACCAGCTTACACTGGAACTAAACCCATCAGTTTAAAGCTGGCCATACACCTATAGATTATCTGCAGATTTTCTATGGTTAGATGGAAAAAGTGCAACAGATTTCTCCATGTACGCTAAACTGTGTGGATGGAGGAATCTCCCAATGGTCCAAGCTTAAGTATCTTGCTAGTCGGCCCCGCTGGCTCTCAGCCTAAACAATGCCTGCATCCAATCAGAATGTTCAGGTATTGTGAGAGCCAGCGGGGCCGACTAGCAAGATATGGAATCTTGGGCCAGTGGGAGATTCTTCCATCCACACAGTTCAGCGTAGATTGAGGAATCTTTTCCACTTTTTCCATCTGTAACGACACCCCAAGTATGAAAGTGGTTAAAGCCGTTTATGATATGCCATTCCCGAACACCAAGGTAGCTACCAGACACTCCAACCAGCCGGATAAGACCCCATACAAATAATTCCCCCTCCACAAACGAGACAACACTCTGTGTTGAGGTTCCAAAACAGGGAATGAATCTTTATTGCAAGCACATGGTAACACACTTCTCTTCAAAACACTTCCCTCCCATCCTTGGGGAACAGGGCGGGTTAAACTGTCCAATGACAATGGTGATACAGGTCAGGTGTGTTCAAACTTCTCCTTCAGTAAACAGTCTTAGCAGGAGGGGTTGCTGGAGTGATTTCCCCCACCCCCTTTCCTCACAGCAAGACACTTAAACAGCCCATAATAGGCAGCCAGACTGTCTACCAGCTCCAATCCACATCACCACAAACAACAATGAAAAGGTCTTTGGAAGCTAGTCTGGATTCATTAACATAACAACAGGCATCCAGGTGGATTAATATTACAGACCCATTTTAAAGCAATCCAAGACATATTCTCAATGTCCATTATTTTCTGGCTCATGCTTTCTATGAACTTCTGGGTTCCACGGGCCCACCCGTTACACCATCTGACCATAGAAAATCTGCAGATAATCTATAGGTGTATGCCCAGTCTAACTAACCAAAACGGTTACATTCAAGGCATTCCATGATAACGGTCACAGTTTCTTGGGCTCTCAAGTGAACTGTGAAGCCACAAAATGTCTTGTGTGATAACTGATCACAGGTGCAGCACCATGAAAACTGCTGATGAAACAAAGGCTAAAATAGCAGCTTCCTTGGATGTAAAAGATTGGAGAGTTTAGTTCCACTTTAAGGCACATTGACACAGATCAGAGCAGCTAGAATGGAACCAAGCCCAAACCTGGTTTATATTACATAATACAGGCTGCGATAAACATTGCATTTGTAAAACCTGCAATGTAAAATAAATAGCAGTAAACACTCAGAATCTAGTTGCAGTAACAAAACTGTATTGAAGGTAAAATTCAATAATGTACATTTAGCCTGACAACCCAACTGAGTGAACTCAGACAATGTTGCAATGAAGAGTATAACAGTTGGTCTTGAGTGCACTGACAGTGTCTGTCTTGAGGGGCAGAATGCGGCTTGTCAGGTCTGTACCCAAACAGGGAGGCTTAAACAAAGGATGGCATGTCCCTACTCTTTCCCTACTCATCTGGAACCTCTCCCTGCTGCTAATTACTTCCCCTGACAGATGGGTGATCTGTCCCTGCACTAACCACATGCGAAACATGCACCAAGCCTGGGGACCAGAGTCTTAAATAGACTCTGCCCTGATCCAAGATGGCCACCAGACTCAAATAGGGCATCAGCATTTAGTTGGATAGCTCCCCCGGTGACCCAGGAAACCATAGAAGAATGATGTTTGGCTTGACTTCCTCTGCTTCTGCAATGCAGCTTTGGTTGATTTGCACCTACAGTGCAGAAAGTAGATGGCAAATGCCTAATAATTGGTCTCTATCAAATTGGAATTTATTTCTGTGCGATAATATGTTGGTTGTTGAATGGTAAAACCTCTCTGGAATCAGTTGAATCTAAAAAAGCTGGGTTTAAAGGTGTGTCCACTGAGCATTAGAAAATCTCCAGCTTCTTTAGCACATTTTCCAGATACTTTTATGGGTTGTGTCATTTCTATAAACACCCTCTCCAGGGACCAGAGAAGACAGTTGCATCTGCAGCTCTATAGCTCTCACTTACTATTGGAACTGTGAAGAAATGTTAAGAGTAATTTTTAAGGGCCAGTGACTCTGATATATCAGATTGGACTTTCTCTGAAAATGGATTGGATTCTGCACTGAACTAAAGACTAGACAAACTTTGCTTAGGCAATATTAACTTGAAATCCATCTTCTTTGAATGTTGCTCATTGTCTGTTTTGTAATATATTTTCTGTAAATATTTTCATTAAAATTATGTTTTTAAATTGTTAAAGCCTAATGTCCTGTACACACGATCGGATTTCCGATGGAATAAAATCCGATGGAATTTTCCGTCGGAATTACGATGAAGCTGACTTTCATCAGTCTTGCCTACACACTAGGGTTGAGCGAACCCGAACTGTAAAGTTCCGGTCCTTACTGAACATTAGAGTTTTTGGGCACCGGACCCGAACCCGAACAATTGCGTGTATGTTCGGGTTCGGGTCCGGTGTTCGGTGATGTAATGGCGCATTTAGAAAAGCTTCAGGGGGCAGCCAATCACCTTTTGTTTAACTGGTGTGCCCTTAGAAGCCATCATAGCCATGCCTACTAATGGCATGGCTGTGATTGGCCAGTGCAGCATGTGACCCAGCTCAGTGCAGCATGTGCCCCAGCTTCTATATAAGCTAAAGACACACAGCACAGCACGTCACTCTGCTTTGGACAGGATAGGGAGAGGTTCCTGGCTGCTGTTGCTTATTAGGGAGAGATTGAAATACATGAGTTAGTCCTGATTCTGCAATCTGAGAGAAAAGATAGAGAGACAGTGTAGGGGAAGGTTCCTGCTGGTGCTTTCAGGGAGAGAGATTTATATAGGAGTCCAGATTCAGAGATCTAATAACTCAGCGATCTGCATAGGTTTACCTGTTTGTGTTGCAGTGCACAGTCTTTTTACACTGCCATGAGCCCAGTGTCAGAGAAAAAATAACTTTTATCTGCAAGCTCAGTGCACCAGCACTGCATATGTTACGTTGAGAGATACACCGTTTTCATACTGTGGGTGTATTGTGCTCTGCAAAAAGACCCATTTAGGGCAAAAAAAAAAAATTGCAGTGTTTACTGCATATATACAAGTGTGAGATTTACAAATTTATATATTTTTCTTGTATTGTGCTATTCCCCAAATTTTTTTTTAGGGCAAACATTCTTTTTTTAATAGCATTTTCTGTTTTGCTGTAGGTGTGAGATACACTGTTTCCATACTGTGGGTGTATTGTGTTCTTGCAAAAAGACCCATTTAGGGCAGAAAAAAATAAAAAATTGCAGTGTTTTCTGCATATATGCAAGTGTGAGATTTACAAATTTATATATTTCTTATATTGTGCTATTCCCCAAAAAAATTTTTAGGGCAAAAACTTTTTTTTAATAGCATTTTCTGTATTGCTGTAGGTGTGAGATACACCGTTTCCATACTGTGGGTGTATTGTGCTCTTGCAAAAAGACCCATTTAGGGCAAAAAATAAATACAAAATTGCAGTGTTTTCTGCATATATGCAAGTGTGAGATTTACAAATTTATATATTTTTCTTGCATTGTGCTATTCCAAAAAAAAAATTTAGGGCAAAAACTTTTTTTTTTATTGCATTTTCTGTATTGCTGTAGGTGTGAGATACACCGTTTCCATACTGTGGGTGTATTGTGCTCTTGCAAAAAGACCCATTTAGGGCAAAAAAAATAAATAAAAAAATTGCAGTGTTTACTGCATATATGTTAGTGTGAGATTTACATGTAGCGCTACCCCCAGTTAAGAGAGCCGCTGATTTGATTTCGGGCCCTGCACACAGTACCGCCAACCCCCGGCAATCTTACTCGACCCACTCTGGCACAGTCAGTCTAGGGTTGAACTCCTATCACTCTCAGGTGTATTATACTTAATAATCTCTAAACAGTCAGACAACACGCTGAGGCAAGAATATAAATATATATCAGCTTTACTGGTAACGAAGGATTCAAGGTATAACATGCAACATATACATGGGCCTGCAAAGCCCTGCATCAATCAATGTACTAGGTGCAGCACAATAATATGGCGCCGCGCAGTGTCCACCATGCGGAGCTATTATGGCGTGCGCTCTCCTATGGCGTAGTAACACAAACTTTCTAAACTCCCCGCCTAAGTCAGGCCTGACATGGGATGGAACTGAGTCTCTTTTCCCTAAGGAAGGAAGGTTTCTTCACCGGCCAGCTTTCGTTGGTGCACTTGAAGAAATAACCATTTGTAATCCACATTGGGTGTTAACTTGAAATAACAGGGCAAAACGGGGGGGGGGGTAGATACTTCAACTCTGTCCCGCTACCGGACCCCCCAAGAAACACTGGTGAGCGAACAGCGGTCCTAGGCAGTCTACAGGCCTGAACACAACTCAGTCTATTGATATGGGCAGGTGCCCGCTCACCACTCCAGGCGTGATCCCAGCCTGGGACTTCCACCTCATGTGTCTCGCACACAGCGTCTCTCCGATCGAGTCCCCGATCCAACTCACGTTCTATCACGGCGGGTCAGGATCCACCCAGGCTCCGCAGTATGGTGGAAGGCTCTTCGGACTTCAAGCAAGGCCTCAGGCTTCAGGCCTTGCCCCACAGCCGATCCGCACAGGATGACTTGTTGCTTGAAGCGCCGTGTCCCAAGAGAGCGAGCTCCGCCTTGCCTCTCACTTAAGTAACCCCTACCATGAGTCTCTGCGGTGGAACCTCCGCCCTGGGGCCGAATGGGGTTCTGGGTACATAGTCCTGGGGCCTTAAAAGAGACCCCTCTACATACAAATTTATATATTTTTCTTGTATTGTGCTATTCCCCAAAAAATTTAGAGCAAAAAAAATTTTTTTATTGCATTTTCTGTATTGCTGTAGGTGTGAGATACACCGTTTCCATACTGTGGGTGTATTGTGCTCTTGCAAAAAGACCCATTTAGGGCAAAAAAAAATACAAAATTGCAGTGTTTTCTGCATATATGCAAGTGTGAGATTTACAAATTTATATATTTTTCTTGTATTGTGTTATTTCCCCAAAAATTTTTTAGGGCAAAAACTTTCTTTTGCAGTGTTTTCTGCATATCTGGAGCTGTGTGAACTAAACAATTTCTATATATTTTTCTTCTACTGTGCTATCCTAAAAAAATAATTGTAGGACAAAAACATTTTTTTTGAATAGCATTTTCTGCAGTTCTGTAGCTGTGAGATACAGCGTTTACGTACTGTGGGTGTGTTGTGCTCTTCCAAAAAACACCCATTTAGGGCCACAAAAAATATTTTGCAGTGTTTTATGCATATCTGGAGCTGTGTGAAATAAACAATTTATATATTTTTCTTCTACTGTGCTATCCTAAAAAAATAACATTAGAGGTTAGAGCAAAGAAACAGGACAGCTTAAGGTGTGGAGGAGGTCCAGGCACAAACGTAGCACATTCACTTCACTGCTTAGGTTTCTCAAACAGTTTTAGGTGCATGGTCTCTGCCACAGACCGGGTGTACAAGGCCCCTGCCACGGACCTGGAGAACTTTGGTCTCTGCCACAGACCAGGGTGTATAAGGCCCCTGCCACGGGCTGGGTGAATAAGGCCTCCGATACAGTCAGGATGACCTTGAGCTTCTCCTTCTAAGAACTAGCCCATATCAAGGGGAAGACATCTCTCCAGGGAGTCAACAGACCCTTCCTTCACCGTGCCTCCAGCATCGGGCCATTGGAAGGTTCCTCCCTTCCCTGGAGCAGGGTCCCCTACACGAGGCGGCACCCAAAGACTCCTCGACCCTTAGCGGACTCCAGACGAAGGCTCTGGACCCCAGGCTTTACTCCCGCCCCTTGGCCTCCATACCCAGGGCAGCAGGAACTCCAGGATAGTACCTCACCCCGGGCTAAAGGTGCCCGAGATGGAACAGGAACACGTGTACCCAGGCCGAAGGCACCTGGGCGCGGACCCCACTGGACATCAGCCCCCAGGCCAAAGGTGCCTGGGGCTCGGACCCCGATCAGGAGGCGTCTGCCCCTTTTATATCCTCTCCCGGCATGCACAGCAGGTTCACCGCCCCGCAGTACTACTGCCAGGAGGGGACACAAAAGGCACAGCACTGTATCGGTGGTTCAACCCTAGCCTACCATGGCAGCACCACCTGTAGGCCGCAGGGAACTGCACACCAATACTGTCCCCCGAGGACAAAATGGTCCATGAATCCTACAGAATTAGGGTGTTTGAGCCTATTTACCACTCAAACACTTCCCTTAAATTTAGCACCCCGCTACATTTTTATTTCAAAGTATTTTATTTTCCCACTAGCTTATCCATTAAATTGAATAATGTTTTCCAGAAAGGGCGTATTCTGGGGCATTCCCACCATATGTGTGGCATCGTGACATTGAGTTTCTGAGGTTCTTAATGACTTCCTGTACCTCTTCTGCTGAAAAGGGGGTCTCCAGCATATTTTTTTATTTTTTTTATGTTATTTTAAATTATTTCCCTATCCACATTTGTTTGCAGAGCACTTCCCATGCTCTTAACAACATTTTGCTGCCATTTGCAGTCCTCTAGCCCTTTCCATTACTTTTTTAGAGCCTTTTTAGTCCTCAGAAGTTCGGGTCCCCATTGACTTCAATGGGGTTCGGGTTCGGGGTAAAGTTCGGGTCAAGTTCGGTCCCGAACTCGAACTTTTTTCCGAAGTTCGGCCGAACCCGTCGAACCCGAACATCCAGGTGTCCGTTCAACTCTACTACACACCATCAGACAACACGTACGACGGCACTATAAATGGGAAGTTCAAATCCAATGGCGCCACCCTTTGGGCTGCTTTTGCTGATTTCGTGTTACCGCGTGTTAGTAAAAGTTTAGTGTTAGCCGATTCGCGCTTTACAGTCTCTGTGCTTTTCAGTCCGTTACAGCATGACAAATGTGCTATCTACATTACGAACGCTAGTTTTACCAGAACGAGCACTCCCGTCTTATAATTTAGTCTGAGCATGCGTGGATTTTTCTCCGATGGAGTTCCACACAGACGATCGGAATTTCCTATCGGTTTTTTTTCACACCGATGGAAAAAAGTCCAATGGGGCCCACACACGATCGTTTTTTCCGATGAAAAAAGTCCATCTGACTTTTTTCATCGGAAAAAACAATCGTGTGTATAGGACATAAGTGTAGTGATAAAAACAGTAACATCAGCACAAGAGACATAACTTACAAGCAGTAGTGTGGTCCTTGTGCTGATTCCTCTTCGTTAAGTTGAAATTTTCCTCTGTCCATGCCCATATTCACCACCACAATCTTTTGGTGTGATGATGGTAAATGCATCTATGGGGCTGTCAAAGGCTGTCATCAAGAAAGCCAGCTATGACCACCCTTTTTGCCTAACTGCTCCATTCACAGACATTGTACTACAGCATCTATGAATGAAACAGGATCTACTGTAAGAATGGAGGATAGGCAGATGATTGAAAAGTACATCCCCCCCATTCATATGCTACATCCAAACATGTGGTGGTGACTACTGTTTGTGTATTAAGGGTTACGTACAAACAGCTATGTGGTCACTATCTTTGTTGGCATCCCAGGATGTTAGTGTCACAGATGTGGACCCTCCTCCTCAAGTCACTCTACAGGTACTTGCAGATGTGGAGGAGGGTTGGTGATGGAAAACTAAAGTGAGAGAAAGACTTGAGGCATAGGACAGCCGGAGGTAGGAATTAGGCTGGCTACACAATCACATTGCAGGCTGGGAAAAGGCTGGATACAAACTGGGTTTAACCTAGTACAGTGTTTAAAAACTTTTATAGCTCAGGGAGAGGGAAGAGAAAAGGCAAAAAGGCTAAGCCCATAATAACATATTTTACCCCTAAGAGATTTATCAACAGGTGGCTCTAATTCCATATTTTAAATGAGCCCTAAGGTAAAATGGAGAATAATATCCTAATTAATAATAATGATATTAAAGGGGTGTTCCAGCCGAAATGACACTTTTTAAATAAAAATACCCCTATAATACACAAGCTTAATGTATTCTAGTAAAGTTAGTCTGTAAACTGAGGTCCGTTTTGTTAGGTTATTACAGCATTTAGAACATTTATAAACTAGAAATAGGCTGTGGCCATCTTAAGTGTGGGCATCTGAAGCCAGACTGCATGTCTTCCTGGATTTCAGACTTGCAAATCTCACACATGCTCAGTGCTGCACAAGCAGTGTAATAAGTTTCAAGTCAGGTTTCCATAGCAACGGCAGTGTCAGCGGAAGTTGTCCTTATCTATGCAAACCTCTCCTCCCCTCCCCCCTCCAGGAACCAGTAAATATACTGCATGTAGAAGAAATATTATTCAAGAAATATATATATCTTTTGTTATATATTTATCTTGTTCTGTGTGTCTGTGTCCCCTCCGCAGACTATCTCACCTCTGCTCTGCACATCCCATCCGCAGACTCTCACCTCTGCTCTGCATATCCCATCCGCAGACTCTCACCTCTGCTCTGCACATCCCATCCACAGACTATCTCACCTCTGCACATCCCATCCAAAGACTATCTCACCTCTGCTCTGCACATCCCATCCGCAGACTATCTCACCTCTGCACATCCCATCCACAGACTATCTCACCTCTGCTCTGCACATCCCATCCGCAGACTATCTCACCTCTGCACATCCCATCCGCAGACTATCTCACCTCTGCACATCCCATCCGCAGACTATCTCACCTCTGCACATCCCATCCACAGACTATCTCACCTCTGCTCTGCACATCCCATCTGCAGACTATCTCACCTCTGCTCTGCACATCCCATCCGCAGACTATCTCACCTCTGCTCTGCACATCCCATCCACAGACTATCTCACCTCTGCACATCCCATCCGCAGACTATCTCACCTCTGCACATCCCATCCACAGACTATCTCACCTCTGCACATCCCATCCACAGACTATCTCACCTCTGCACATCCCATCCACAGACTATCTCACCTCTGCTCTGCACATCCCATCCGCAGACTATCTCACCTCTGCTCTGCACATCCCATCCGCAGACTATCTCACCTCTGCTCGGCACATCCCATCCACAGACTATCTCACCTCTGCACATCCCATCCACAGACTATCTCACCTCTGCACATCCCATCCGCAGACTATCTCACCTCTGCACATCCCATCCACAGACTATCTCACCTCTGCTCTGCACATCCCATCCGCAGACTATCTCACCTCTGCTCTGCACATCCCATCCGCAGACTATCTCACCTCTGCTCTGCACATCCCATCCACAGACTATCTCACCTCTGCACATCCCATCCACAGACTATCTCACCTCTGCACATCCCATCCGCAGGCTATATCACCTCTGCTCATCCCATCCACAGACTATCTCACCTCTGCACATCCCATCCGCAGACTATCTCACCTCTGCTCTGCACATCCCATCCACAGACTATCTCACCTCTGCACATCCCATCCACAGACTATCTCACCTCTGCACATCCCATCCACAGACTATCTCACCTCTGCACATCCCATCCGCAGACTATCTCACCCCTGCTCTGCACATCACATCCACAGACTATCTCACCTCTGCTCAACCCATCCACAGACTATCGCTCTGCCCCTCCACATGTCACCTCTGCACCCTTATCTACAGCTCCCCTTAATCCATATCTCCCCCCACAGCTCTCACTGTGCCCAATCTAAATACACCCCCTCCCCATCTTCATCATCCCCAGCTCTGACCACTGCAGAACAACCTCAGTGTCTCAACAGCTGTCTCAGGTTTCGTTCTGGCTGAAAAAAAGCCCTGCTTATATTATTACTGTGTGCAGGGAGAGAGAGAGGCTTTCAGAAGTTATATTATAAGACTGAGCATGCTGGAAGCTGGTGTTTTGTGTCACACTGTCTTGTATTATAACTGTGTGCAGCGAAAGAGAGAGAGGAGGAGCTTTCAGAAGTCATCAGCTATGTGTGGGTGGGCGGGACAAAGCAGCTATCGCACACCAGCCAATTATTTGGCTTCTTTAGAAAAGGGGCGGAGCCGCATACACGTTGCGGCCCGCCCTGTACCCATCCTATTGGCTGGTGTGCAATAGCTGCTCTGTCCCGCCCACCCACACATCTCTGATGACTTCTGAAACCTCCTCTCTCTCTCTGCACACAATTATAATATGACAGTGTCACACAAAACACGCGAGATTTCGGTAGGAGGCGATTCACAAGGAGTCATGGGATACATGACGCTGATATCCCAGGAACCCTTGCGAATTGCCTTGTGACATAATAGCCTAGGCTATTAAGACCAGGAAGTTAGGCTGAAAAACGGAAAAAAAGGTATTTACAATCCAAAAAAAATTATAATATTGCCCATTGTGAAAACTATGTGCTAAGGGCATGCAGCACAGACAAACATAAAAAAATGGGTGGAACTCCACTTTAAGAAGATATTTGGATACGGTGTTGGTAGTGATACCGTGCTGTGGAATCATGTTTGTGGATATATGGAGGACTGGTAGGCCTGAATTATATGTGTAGTTAAAAATTAGATATGAAGCAATTCAGGTCTATATCTAAGTTGAGTCCCCTAGGGGCAAGTGACCCCAATCTATGGATCCACCTTGTTTCATTTTGTGACACTTGGATACGTTTGTTCCCGCCTCTCCAGTGGTCCTTAATCAAGTCTATCCCATAGAAGATAAGACCTGATGGGTCCCTATGGTGTACTTCGTCGAAGTGCCTGGAGAGGCTGTGTTTGGGGAATCCCTTACATATGTTGTTTATGTGTTCTCTGATCCTGATCCGTAAGGGCTCTTTCATACGGGACGGATCCGTGAAGATCCGCCCCGTGAAGCTCCGCTTGCTCAGCTGGATCGCTCCGTTGATCCCCGCTGAGCCGGCGGATGACTGGGCGGTCCCCGCACACTGTGCAGGGACCGCCCTGTCAGAGCGCCGCTCTCCCCTATGGGGGGATCGGATGAACACGGACCGTCTGTCCGTGTTCATCCGATTCGCTCCGCCGACGGATGGAAAAATAGGGTTTTCCTCCGTCACACTTTGGTGGAGCGGGTCGGATGTCAGCGGACATGTCACCGCTGACATCCGTGGCTCCATAGGGCTACATGGAGCATCCGTTCAGGTCCGCCTAAAAAACTGACAGGCGGACCTGAACGGACCGTCCGTGTGAAAGGGGCCTTAGGGTCGGGTAGTACGTCCAACATACTGAAGCCGGCAGGGGCATTCCACCACATAAGTAACATGAGTACTGTTACATGTGATCAACTCCTTGATCTGATATTCCTTGTTGTCAACTCTAGATTTGAATGGTGTTTTCTTTCTGGGTTGTTTGAGGCTTTTCCTGCAAGGCAGGCATCTTTGACATTTGAAGAACCCCTTTAGTCCAGGGCAGATTTCTATTGTTCTGGGGGGATCAATCACATTATGTACTAGATGTTGTCTCAATGTTGGGGCTCTCCGATAGATAAATTTTGGTTTCTGGGGTAGGATTTTGGCCAGTGTTCTATCCTCCTTTAGGATGGGCCATTATTTTTTTATTATGCTTTCCACCTCCCGGTATTGGTTGTTATACCCTGTGATGAAGGAGATCTCATGTGGCCTGTCATCTTTAGGTTTCGACTTCTTAGCAAGTAGTGTGTTCCTATCCATTGACTTTACTGTTTCCTTGGTTTTGGCCAATTCATATTCAGAATAGCCCTTTTGTTTAAAGCTATTAATGAGGATATCAGCTTGTTTTTCAAAGTCCTCTACCCGGTGGCAGTTTCTTCTCACCCTTAGTAGTTCTCCTTTGGGGATGTTTCCCTTCCATTTGGGGTGGTGGCAGCTTGTGACAGGTATGTAGCCATTCCTGTCCGTTTCTTTGAAGAACGTTTGGGTCCTTAGCCCCCCCCCCCTCTTTGATGATCTGCAAATCCAGGTAGTCAATTTGATGTTTGTCATAGTTGCCGGAAAAGGTAAGGCCGTACCTGTTGTTATTCAATCTGGCCAGGAAGAGTTCAAAGGACTCAGCTGTTCCTTCCCACAGTATTATGAGATCATGTATGTACCTCCTGTACATTTTGACCTGGGGTATGTTGTTATTAAACACATATTCCTCCTCCCACATGTCCATGAAGAGGTTCGCTACGCTAGGAACGTAGCGTGCCCCCATTGCCACCCCTTTTGTCTGTACATAATATTCTCTTCCGTACCAGAAATAGTTATTCTTCATTGCCAGTTCAAGGCCTTCCAAAATGTAAGATATCTCTGCTCATTTGAGTGTTTTCATGCAGAGCTTTTTCAACTCCCAGAAGTCCGTCTTCTTGCACAATGCTTGTGTACAAGGAATTAACATCCACCGTAGCCAAACAACAGTTTTCCATTCCTTTCAGGTCCTGTAGTTCTCTAATTAGTTGTGTACTGTCCTTTAGGTGTGATTTTCCTTTAGGCACCACTGGTTGCAAGAATTTGTCTAGGCATTCCCCTAGTCTGGAGAATACTGAGTTGATTCCACTTATTATAGGTCTACCTAGTGGTTTTTCCAATCTTTTATGTATTTTGGGTACATGGTAGATAACCGGCGTTTTTGTGGATTCAGATACAAGGTATTGGGATTCCTTCTCATTTAGGACCCCCTTTTCCTTTCCTTTTTGTACATAAGCTTTCAGTTGCTTTTCATACCCTGCCTTGGGGTTCCCTTTCAACTTTCTATAGGTGTTCTCCACATTCAGTAGATTCTTCATTTCTTCCTCATAGTCACTTTTGTTGAGGATGACCAGCCCTCCCCCCTTGTCGGCCGGTCTGATTACTACCGCATTTTTCTTTCCGATCTCTTTTATGGTTTTCCATATATCCATATTACTCCTACGTTTTTTATTGTTGGCTAGATTCTTTATGTCCTCTTCAACCATTTTCTTAAAGGCTCCAAGGCATTGGTTGCCTGGGGTCTTGGGGTTATAAATGGAATTATTTTTAAGTTTGGTTCTGGTATAGTTTGAGTGTTCTGGTATCCTGATGTCCTCATTGAGTGCAAAATGTTTTTTTAAATTTAATTTCCTCATGAACTTTTGGAGGTCAATATATGCCTCAAATTTGTCTAAGGTCTTGTCTGGTGCAAACTTGAGGCCCAAATCTAGTGTTTTCCATTCTTACTCCGTAAACGTAGCACTACTCAAATTATATATGCCTTACCCTAGTATATTCTGCACCTTTTTCTTCCTCCCTCCCCTCTTTCCTCTTGTCCTTCTCTTTCTGCGTTCTCTGGTTGGTAGCCATTCATTCTCTCCCAATTGTCGATCCAACCATCTCTCATATACGTCCCCTGGGACTGGGGGTATGTGCGGTAATCGTTGAACCCCTGACCTCTCGCTCGTTCTCTGGGTGTATCTTCCCAACCTGTTGTTGCCCCTCTGTTCCAAGACTGGCCTCTCCATCTTGGGTTTCTGTAGGGGACCAGGGTCATCCAACGACCTGGTGGTCTGTCTCGCTGTCCTCCCCTTTGAAAATCCCTTGGTTCTCTGTCTCTTCTTCTGTCTTGTTGTGTGGGGGCCTGCCATCTTTCTCCTCTAAGGGGGGAAAATCTATTTCTTGTTGGGATGTTGAATCTTGGGGTTATGGGTTCCCCCATATTTACTTGATATTGTCCTTGGTGGTTACTTCTTCTTCTGCCCATTCTCTGTTGTTGTTGATTATTCCGCCTGGGTTTGTTCCTATGTACTGGTTCTGGAGTGACATCAAATCTTAAATGTGGTGTCTGCTGTATCCCACTAAGCATGGGGGTTTCTACATCCTCATTAGAGTCGTCCTCCATGGAAGTCTCTTCCAACTCCAGTGGTTCTTCATCTTCTATTTGCCACTTATAAACCTTATTATTTTTGTAATCCAATACGTCTCTCTTAAACTTTTTTTGTTTTTTAGTTTGGACTTCTATATCGAATTTTTTGATTTCTTGTAACTGTATTTCCTTTTTCTTATAGTCTGGCTGACTAGAAAAAGGCAATAAAGCATTCCTTATTTCTTTGATGTTGGTTTCTATTCCCTGTAATTTGTATTGTCTCCTTTTGATTATGTTTTGTAATAGGGCATTCTCACTATCATTAAAAAATTTGTACCATATCTCCATCAGACCAGGTTCGGAGATGTGGTCATTGGGATGTATATCCCACCTCAGTCTGCGGGGGGTCATTTTCTCACTTACATACATCTCAAGGGTGGCTATATCCCACCACACCCTTAGTTGTTTCTCCAGAGTATGTCTTAATTGTTTCAATAATCCTTCCATGTCTTGTTTATTAGTTATCTGCTCTTGGCTGAAAATGCCCCCGACATTAATATTTCTGCTATTCATGTAACCAAATATGTTCAAAGCTGCAGATGGAAACACACCCTAGGGTGTGCTATGAAGTATAAGGTACAGTAGTATCCGCGCTTTAGGACAATTGAGGTGTTGGCTGCTGCCTCCCCTAAAGGCCCTGAGCTCAATCAGGTGATTGGTCCTTCACGTCACTTTGTTGTCTGGATCCGAGCGGTGGAACGCACGCCGCTGCTCCGGGTGATCTTAGACCACAAGTGCGGGACTTTTAAATTATTACACTACCCGCATGTAATAGACAGCATTTTTTTTGTTTTGTTTTGATCCTTTATTTTTAATAAAACCCTACTGGATTGAGCTATGGTGGCCCTAGTTCTTTTGATATCCTGAGGAATACAGCAGCAAGCTGGTAAAGCAAGCCCAGGAGACGGATAGGAACCTCTGGGAAACGAGCAGAGGACAGGAGAAGGAGCCCACGCCGATCCGAGGAACCAAACCACTCACTTGTGTGCCTGATACCCCTGCAGGGGTTTCTACTTTTGGTGAGTGGGGAACCCTGAGGGGGAGCACAAGTGTCACCTGGAGACTGCTAGGAACCTCAAAGATTTACACAAAAGTCACCTTTTATTCACTGTTTGAACTGTCCTACAACCTAATCTATATCTGCTGCTATACTTATTGTTTTGGACTTTTACAACCTTATCTAATATAAGCCATATTTGCTGCTATATTATTTCTTTGGACTATTACAACCTTATTACAGCGGGTCTCAGAGACTGTAATTGATGTTGGGAATTAATACCCTGCTGCTGAGATTTATTACCCTGATTGTTTAATTTACTTTATGCTCAACACTTGCCTGCTAAGTTCTGGCCCTGGACTGGTTGCACACAGTACGACTGGCAGTATTGCACTATTGGTTCACATGATTGTTTATTTGGCCATTCAATATTGGCCCATTATTTATTCATTATTTGCACATTGCATTAACGCACTTAGCGCTTTTCATTAACTAGGGGTAACCCGTGATCTAGGAGCACCCCCTAAAGACACGATACTGTTTTGCACGTATAATTTGTTCTTTATTTTAATTTTATTTTTATTATTTTTTCCCCACCTGGGGATTTAACATATTGGCACTTCACTTGGGCAGCGCCATCCACCCCACTTACATAATTTGCAATCTATCAGTCCCTGAGATCAGGGCCTTTAGGGGAGGCAGCAGCCGACACCTCAATTGTCCTAAAGCGCGGATACTACTGTACATTATGCTCAAGTGGTAATAGCACATGCCACTAAAGTTTAAATAAAAGGAATGAAGACACATAAACAGGAAACTGAGAAAGCACTGGTGCTCAAGCATGGAAGGTAAGAAACCATGGCACTACCACCCTCTTATGTGGGGGAGAGGCAATTTATTTTTCCTACAAAGTGGGGAACCAAAACTTCTAATGGCATGATCTAAACCAGGAGTGTTCCTCCAGGCTATAGGCTTCCAATCCAACAGATAATACATCTTGCTTCTTGAACCTGGAGTCTAAGATTTGCTGGACTGCTGGAGAAGCAAGGGTGGTGTGAGAATCAATAGCATCAGAAAAGAGACATGGAGGAATTTGCTGTGGGTATGTGGCTATGTGGATATACGTGGGAAGTCATAACCTAAAGGACACAGTATTGATTTTGGCCAAATTTCAAAAGAATAAATATATTATAGAGAAAACTGAGCAGGGTGCATCTTGAGGCAAAGGTTTTGTGGAGAACAAGACTTTATATTGAGGACTGAAGTCAGGGACTTTGATGAAGAGGCAGTAAGAATTTATTTTCATTATTTAATGTAGAAATATGGTTTTCCGTTCTAAGGCTTTTCTTAACCTTCTTAATGTATTTGCGTGAGACAAAACTTGTGAATCAGCTTGAATAAAACAGTGTGTTTTATTATACACACTAATAAAGGATAATGAGTACAGTTACAGTACATTAATTCAAATACTTCAAAAAGGTTTCAAGATAGAGTTCAAATATAAAAAAAGAGTTCTTAAAACATTTGCTCCTGGTCAGACATGTGCTCTTCTGAAGTCATTAAAGATGGCCGATTAACCCTGTGTATACTGAAGAAAAAGTCTGTGTGCTGAGAATAGATGTTGTAAGGAGCTAAGCAGGAAGCAAAAAGAGAGCTCCTTCATAGAGCACTTAGCTTAAATCTAGTAACTCTAAGACTTCGCACCGTAAGTAAACCACTCCCACATCACTCCCTCCATCCTTCTTTCTTATAAGTAAGAAACTTGAGATTCAAAATCTGTTTACACTTATCAAGTTGCATAGGAAGTGGCCGAGCTACTAACAGCGCATCTAATTAAATACAAACACAGAATATGGGGGAAGGTGACCATTCTCAAGAAATCTATAGAAAACACAGTCTCCTCTTACATAGGAATACCTCAGGGGGGAACATATAATATTTACAATATACATCAAAAACCTGACAGCTTCTAGAATTTGAAACTCGGGTCCAAAAAGGTCACATCCGGAGATCATTAGCTTAGAAGCCCAACATTCATACAATTTATTAGAGGAATACTTATTCTCAATGCAATGTTTTATGGCCAAATTAATTTTAGATATTAAGAATATAACATTCCCCTCTGAAATATGAATAATAATCATATTTTTAATTCTAATCATTTATACTCCATTTATATCACAGACACTCTGACTTTGATCCAATAACTCCAAATGTTTTATCATTTGTAACCGAGTTTGCAACTCCAAAACCCATTCTTCTTTTAAGCTTATTTTGCAACAAATCATCACATTTCTTTTTTTTTATATAAATTTATTTTTATTGAGTTTTTTTAATTTTACATAAACATTCCAACACAGCTGACCCAGCTAAACCGCCAGGTCAGTTCTAGGTAAACAAGGCCCATACACTCTTATACAGGCAACAAAACATATCCTGTCTATCTAACAATATCTCTACCTAACTACTACCAAACATAAACCCCTCCCCCCACCCATCCCCCTTTTGCTCAGTTCCCCCCTCCAACCCCGGAGACTAAAATCAAAACAAAAAAAGTTCTGCCCCACCACCCCTTTCTAGACACAATACATTATACCTCATACACGCCCCCAGTATTTCTGAGAAAAGCCTATCCCAGTAATCAGGTCAAATAGACAAGGTCAACCCACGCTACTGTGCATTAACCCACAGTCTAGTCCGAGTTATACCAGGCTTGCCATACCTTATCAAATTTCTTTCCACATCCCCTTGACAAGTACGTAGCTTTCTAGTACGGCATCATAGCATTTATCAGGCCTTTCCAAAAGCGCACATCCGGTGCACCCGGCTTACGCCATTGTAATAAAATGGCTTTCCTCCCATAGAACAGGAGAATGTTCAGTAAGGTTCTATGCACCCTGGACGGAACAACCTCTTCAACTAAGCCCAGGAGACATACTCTAACTGTCATTGGGATCAGGACCATCAAGACCTCTGAAATGCAAGAGGTGACCTCCTGCCAAAACTGTTTAACCTGAGGGCAGCTCCAGAACACATGTTCAGCAGCCGCCGGAGCATATGTACATCTCCAACACTCCGCTGACACGGACGGGTAAATAGAGGCCAATCTGGCAGGCGTATAGTATATCCTGTGTAAAAACTTAAAATGGATAAGTCTATCTCTCGCTGCTACCAGGTGTTTGAAAGGGTGTGCCCACATACCATCCCAGTCCTCCCCCTGAATATCCAGGACCTCAGCCTCCCATCGTTTCCTACACTTTCGCACTCCCACAGGACTCGTCACAAACAATTTCCTATAGGAGACCGAGAGCATTTTAGGAAGGTCCTCCGTCATCAGCAAGTTTTCCAGGTCCGATGGGAATGATTCTATCGTCATAGTTTTACATTGCGCGAGAAAGGCATGCCTTAATTGAATGTATCGAAAGAAGTGAGAATTTGACAAATCATGTCAGGCTTTAAGCTGGTCAAACGTCATCAATTCCCCACACACCGTGATGTCCCTGAGAGTTTTTATTCCCATAGTCACCCACCCCATTGGGTCATCAAAGGAGTAGAAATGCGACAATTTAGGGTTCATCCATAGAGGAGTGGACGGAGAAAAACCTTTGTAATGAGGACATGCTAAACCTACCACTTCTCCCCATGCTTTGACCGTGGCCTTCATAGATGCCGTAAGCGGAAGGTCCATCCTGACCCCCCTATGAATGGCCATCCGCAGGGTTTCGTAGGAGCCCAAGTGTGCTGCCTCCAAAACCGTAGCAGAGTCCCCCGCATCTTCAGTAAGCCACCTATGAACAAATACCAATTGACCAGCCAGATAGTACCTACGCCAATCAGGCAGGGCCAATCCTCCCTTCCCCCAGGGTTCCTGCAAAACTTTCAGTCCTACCCTCGTCTGTCTGGGGGCCCACAAAAAAGTGCTGGTAAGGCTGTCCAGTTTTCTAAAAAAAGACATAGGGATCCATATGGGAGCATTGCGCAGAAAATATAAGATAACAGGGAGTATTTTCATTTTCAGGAGATTAATTCGTCCTATAAGAGACAATGGGAGCTTCTGCCAAGCCACAACCCGCTGCCTGAAGTAGACAAGAAGCGGAGTCAGATTAAGGGGTATGTAATCGCTTACACTCGCCGTAATTTTAACACCCAAATACGTGATCTGTGTGACCCACTGCAATGGAAGAGCCGGGTCAGCAATAGCCCTGGCCTCAGCGTCCAGCGGTAGAATAGATGATTTAGACCAATTGACTCTTAATCCAGAAAACTTCGAGAAAGTGTTCAGTATGCCTAACGCTGCCTCTAGCGACTCCTTAGGGTCCTGCAGAAACAGCAGCATATCATCTGCATATAATGCCAACTTTTCCTCAATACTTCCCACCCTAATTGCTTCAACCTCCCCATCTGCTCTCAGTGCAATCGCAATGGGTTCCATCATAAGAGCAAATAAAAAGGGTGAAAGTGGACAGCCCTGCCTGGTGCCCCTACCAAGTTGGAAGAAAGGAGAAGTGTGAGTACCCATATGTACCACCGTTCTGGGAGCCCCATACAGTAACGAAATCCACGTTCGAAAGGTTGGGCCGAAACCCATCCTCTCCGGGACTGCCAACATGTATTGCCAGTCGATGGAGTCGAACGCCTTTTCAATATCAATAGAAACCACTACCCTAGTAGCGGCAGAGAAGTTTGGAATCTGTAGGTGGGCAAACAATCGTCTGAGGTTAGTGTCTGTAGATTTACCAGGCATAAATCCCGTCTGATCAATATCAACCAGGGAAGAGATGACTCCGGCTAGCCGCCTAGCCAGAACTTTTGTGAGGATTTTCAGATCCAAGTTTAGTAGGGTGATCGGCCGATAAGAAGCACAATCCATGGGGTCCTTACCCGGTTTGGGAAGCAAGATCATATATGCTTCCATCATAGATTGAGGCAACTGCTGTGTCTCCAAACAGTGGGCCAACAGTGATGTGAGCCTAGGCGCCAACTGGTCCGCGTATATTTTGTAAAAATCCGCTGGAAAACCATCCGGACCAGGGGCTTTATGCGGGGGAAACGAAATAATCGCCACTACAACCTCCTTATTAGTGATCTCAGCCTCCAATAACCCACAATCCTCCTCCGAAAGCCTTGGAAGAGGAAGACCCTCTAACAAGTCCTCCATCTCTGATCTGTCATAGAGAAATAGGCGCATACAAAGATGAAAAAAAGTCCTGAAATTCTGCGAGTATGTCCGCGGGGTCACTGGCCAGCCCTCCATTTCTACATCTAATAACTGGAACTACTGCCAGCTGGTGAGAATCAGCCACCAACCTGGCGAGGAGCTTCCCATTTTTGTCCCCTTCGGCAAACTGTGAATCAGCTCTGTTTAGCCTCAGCGTGTTTTAGATTGTTGAAGTGCAATGTGAGATTCCTCTGCCACCAACAAGGCTGTGTAAGAGGCACCAGAGGGAGTCACGGCATTGGCATCCGCACATTCCCTCTCCTTTTCTTGCAATAATTGAACCTCCGCCTGTTGTTCCCCCCTCTCTTTTTTTATAGCAGAAATACATTCCCCTCGAATCACCAATCATCACCTTTCTTAATTTAATTTCTGATTTGCTTATACAATTTTTTCATTCTAAACATTAAACATAATTGATATATATTGCATAACATAATAATAATAAAAATAATAACTATAGGATGCGATAAAATATTTCCTGCTGCAGAAGTAATTGAAGTTTTTCCCCAAATGGATATACTAGTTCTGAATTGTCTCCAGCAGCTACCGCCTGCAAAATCAGACCATTGATGAGCTACTTTTTGTAAATTCCCTTGCTCATGCTTAAACAATATCTCTGCATTCTGAAGTTCTTTAGTTAAGGCCATTAATAAACCTTGATCCTTTTGAATTACACTAGCCCATTCCTTCCAAGGGAATTCATCTATCTGAGATATATTGTATTTTGAAGGAATAACACTTATATTCCTAACAAGTATCTGGGATAAATTTGCTCTCAACCCATTAACATCTATGGCCACTAAATCTCCTTCTACACAATACAAACCTTGATTTAGGTTTTCTGTATTTGTACAAGAGGTAAAGAAAGTTTTAACCCTCTCTGCATCTGTCATGATCTGAAAACAAACCTTCTTTTTATCTACAAGAGTAATCAATTCAGAAGTAGTTCCAGCTTTTTCTATTCTTGCTGAACATAATGTATGATTATGATAACAAGAATGAAATACACTTTTATCTTGATTAGGTAAACAAATAACTTTAGATTGGAATTGTAAACATGATGACAGATGTAATTGTTCTAAGTCAAAATTATCCTTGTTAAACACAAAATCTGTATACTGCAATTTATAGTATAATAATTGAGTATCACTAATTGGTAATCCCAAAACAGTAATTGGAACCAAAATTAGTTCTTTCCCTGCTATTGGAATCATAGAAGAACTATAACATACATCCTGATTACATCCTATCCATTTATTTACCCATAAATCAGTATGATTCATTGCAAATGCATATTCTCTGGGTAAATTCTGAAAAATGCCAAGAGGAGTGTTATTCCACCCTGAAATGCTTGCTCAATTATTTTAAAATTAGTGGAATATTCTGTCTGGATCTCTAAACATGCTCTGGCTATATGAGAATGTTCTTCACTTGTCATTAGATTTAAAGTAATATTCTGAAGATGCAATATGGATGGACCCATTACATTAGCTGTTTTAATAACCATTTCTTCCCCCTCCCCCTCCTTCCCTCCCCCCCTTTCCCCCCCCCTTCCCACTATCAGCACTGGGTGTCCCATGTTAAATTGGCTCAAATATAAATTATCTAACCCAATATTATTCTAATCATTACTATTAGATTGTATCAATCTGCACCATATACGTTTATTCCCCCTCATCCGCCACGGGGGGGTTTACCTGGGCAGTCGCTGCACCTCTGAACGTTTTCACGGTGAGCAGTCCATAGACCTTGACTTTTTGATTACATTGTTGATATTAAATACGTTCTATATTTGTATTAATACATTGCTAGAGTATTTATTATGTATATTATGTTTTGCACAGACCCTCCTGAAGAAGCGGTTTTTCTGCCGCGAAACCGGTTGAGGCTTGGCCTGCTCCACTTTGATAGATTGTATACGGCTGTTTTGTCACGGACTCATGCTGTTCTATACTGTGGGGTTTGGTCTTTGTTTTTAAATATTATTGTTTTCTTTTGTTTATACACATTAATAAATATTTTTTATGTAATATTTGTATGTTGTCGTATCAGTGCCTGAGAAAGTCCATCAAACCTTTAATCCTGAGTGACTATTAGGGGAAGATGGCCTTAGCAACCACTACCCTATGTCTGATGGATTCCCTCCTCTGGCTATATGAGAATGTTCTTCACTTGTCATTAGATTTAAAGTAATATTCTGAAGATGCAATATGGATGGACCCATTACATTAGCTGTTTTAATAACCATTTCTTCTAATATCTGATTCAAATTTCTTTGGATTTTAATACCTTTACTTCCCACTAAACCAGTTCCTCCTAGGATACCTTCAACAATACCACGTTTATTCCTGTTATGATTCCTACTATTAATTCCAAGCCATCTTTCAATACCCAATTCCATATTAACCAAATGTCCTTCACATTGTGGAAACCTTGTAGAAATTTTCCATACTGAAATATTAAAGTTCCACAATATAATGACAAACTTTCCTTCTCTCAATAACGCTCTGGATTGGAAATGGTTAATCTGGAAAGGATTAGCAAGAACACTTTTTTAGTTTTCCTTGGAGACATTACAACAACACTTGCATTAGCACATTTCAATGGATAACCTTCTATTAACATGCAGCATTCATATGTACCGGTATCATTTAAAAATACACTTGATTGATGATAAATAAATTTATCATTAATCCAATTCACACTACCAAAAACTCCTTTATGAATTGTATTAGTGGTACTGTAAAGAAAGCTACCCAAAAATTCACTATTCATTTTCCTATGCATACATATCCAAAGAAAACTTCTGCTGTATTGATATTAGTGTATCTAAATGTATCTCTTTTTCATCTATATCAATATGCTTTTATCACTTTTATCCTCCGTATTAATGTCAATATCTTTATCATTTTTGTCCTCTATATTAATATCAATGTCTTTATCACTTTTATCATCAGTATTGCTATTAATGTCTTGCTCAAGTGATATCAGTGTCTTGCTACAGTGATATCAGTGTCTACACCTCTTTTGTTTCTGAATAATGTAATGTCTTTGTTGTGAAAATCTTCCATCCTGTTAACCTCTGCAGGGCTGGAACAGTTTGTGATATATTTTACCACTGACAAAATTGTCACTAGAGTAAAGATGAATCCTGTGATGGTGATGATCAACCTTCTCTCTTTAAAACTTTTCTTTTGTTGTCATTTTTCCTTCTTTAATCAGGTTTGTTAAAAATCATTCCTAGGAAAAAATAAAAGCAGAATCATTTATCTAAATATAAAATTTTATCTCATAATATACAATTATTGTCTCATAATATACAATTTCCACTGATCAGTGTGTACCCACATTTTTGTTGTCTACGTGCATTTCCACTGAATTGAGAGGTCTTTGAACTTACACCATTAATCATTATGTTTTCTCTATTACCCCTTTCTGCAGCGTAGACAAAAAAAATTAATTGGGAAAACACAAGCGACAAACAAGATTTAATTACACTGTCTGCTGTCTCTTCCATTTTGTCCCAATAGAACTATTCTTGAAAAATTTCTGGCAATTTCTGCTTACCCATGTGACCTAAACTTTCATGATTGAATTTAGTGAATGCCACCTGACAGTGTTGAGGTATAACAGAACGCAGAAACCTATCTAAGTCATGTCATAAGATTATGTTTTCACAAACCAATAGAGATCTCATGGCTCCCGGAGAGCAAGGACAAAAAACGCATTTCTTCTCCATTCCTCTACAATTGAAGGAATCTGTGTGTCTGTTTTCCTGACAACATTAAAATTCAGGTTGAATCCCCAATTCACCATGCAAAACTGCTTCCTTTGCTAAAACTGTCACTATACAAATTTCAAAGTACTATGTGGGGTTGTTACTCAGTTGCTTTTACTGCATAATTCACACCCACTAATTATCTCAATGCTTTGAATGCTGTTGATACAGGTAAAGAAGCAATAGTCTCAATACGTTCCTGCAAAGGCTGTCTCTTTCCTGGACCAATCAAAATTCCTAAAAATTTTACTTCACATATCATAAACTAAACTTTGCATATATTCAACTTAAAACCTCTTCTTCCAGAATTATCAACAATTCTGCCAGAAGAATAAAGTGTTCCTTTAATCGATAAATATCTTACTGTATTAATAAAAAAGTAGCAAAAGTTACTAGAACAATATCAATTGTAGCATCAATATATCTTAGTGTGTGTGTGTGTGTGAAACTCCCATCATCCCAGCATGTCAGCTGATCTCTCCAAAGCTAAAAGAGCCTTACCCTCACCTTTTTACTCTACAATTCCTAAGGATGGGGCTGTGAACTGTGTAAGTAACTGAAATAAGAAATAAATCTCTAAAACTCACATCAAAACCTTATTCATAACCTTTTTCATAGCCAAAAAACATTAACCAGTAAATTCTCACCATCCATACAGCTCACTAAGAACTGTTTTCATTGTTTCCCCCCATTGCTATATTTGAAAAAATATGTGGCTCACTCCACTTTGTATAGTTATGCCTTTTAATTGCATATGGGTTTTAAAAGGGAAACTCATCTGAGTACTCTGGCTTCTACGCCTAGAATCGTTACCCCATCTCACAGAGTAAACTTCATAATGCCTTGGGGTTGTTTTAGGGTGATAAGGTCTTCTTTGCATATCCTTATTTACTGTCCAACAAAATCTTGTGACCCCTCCTTTTACATAAAATACATGTGAAAGCTGGTCTGCTTGTATAGGTCTTTCTCTGAGCATATGGCGATGGAGAATCACATTGCTGTATAACAGAATGAACAGATTTTACACTTTCATCATCTGAGCAATAATCACTAGCCTCCATTGATTCACACCCTGATTCACTTTCAAGCACAGTTAACGCACTGTTATTTAAATCTGAAGCAACAATAATATCCAATTTTCCTGCATGTTTTGTCACTTCCCTCTTAGCTGAGCACTAAGCAAATTCGGTTAATTCAATAGGAGAATCTGGTATATCTGACTGAGTTCTAACTTTCCCCTCTGTAATCACCGGACTACCTTTTTGCATTTCTATTTCATTTTCTAAATGCTCAACATAATTACATAGAGTTTCACAATTTGAACAACTAGCTGCAATAGATACATTCTCATGTGTTTGCATATTGTCTGCATTTCCCGATTTGTTCTCTGCACAAATCAAATGTGTTTCTGGTACATCAGAAACCATTGAATTTAAACCTGTAACTAACGTCATTACATTACGTAACTTTTTCTTTGTTTTAGCTAATGAGAATCTTGCCTTATCAATTTCCATGTTTGACTTTAAACACTGTTCATACATTAATTTCCATTAAACAGAATAAGAGACCTGGTTCGTTAAACCTGTACATTCATTAACTAAACATTTAACACATTCCATGATTTCTACTCACCGAATATGAAGTCCTCCTTTATGCTCTGAGCTGATTTCCGCACAAAATTTTCCCGTCTTCACAATAAAACATTGATCAAAGTCTTCTTGACTTTTTCTTCTAGGTTCTTGTCAAATGTTTCAAATATAATTTCAGTACGCACTTCTTTCCCCTCTATTTAGGACTTGAGAAAAGTGGTAAAAAACTGAAAAATATCGTTGAACGAGTGGCTGGCTGAGCCAATGTAGAAATATGGTTTTCCGTTCTAAGGCTTTTCTTAACTTTCTTAATGTATTTGCGTGAGACAAAACTTGTGAATCAGCTTGAATAAAACAGTGTGTTTTATTATACACACTAATAAAGGATAATAAGTACAGTTACAGTACATTAATTCAAATGCTTCAAAAAGGTTTCAAGATAGAGTTCAAATATAAAAAGAGTTCTTAAAACATTTGCTCCTGGTCAGACATGTGCTTTTCTGAAGTCATTAAAGATGGTCGATTAACCCTGTGTATACTGAAGAAAAAGTCTGTGTGCTGAGAATAGATGTTGTAAGGAGCTAAGCAGGAAGCAAAAAGAGAGCTCCTTCATAGAGCACTTAGCTTAAATCTAGTACCTCTCAGACTTCACATCACTCCCTCCATCCTTCTTTCTAATAGTAAGAAACTTGAGATTCGACATCTGTTTACACTTATCAAGTTGCAAAGGAAGTGGCCGAGCTACTAACAGCGTATCTAATTAAATACAAACACAGGATATGGGGGAAGGTGACAATTCTCAAGAAATCTATAGAAAACACAGTCTCCTCTTACATAGGAATACCTCAGGGGGGAACATATAATATTTACAATATACATCAAAAACCTGACAGCTTCTAGAATTTGAAACTCGGGTCCAAAAAGGTCACATCCGGAGATCATTAGCTCAGAAGCCCAACA
The DNA here is from genome assembly GCA_029206835.1 of Rana muscosa. Classification (NCBI taxonomy): domain Eukaryota; kingdom Metazoa; phylum Chordata; class Amphibia; order Anura; family Ranidae; genus Rana; species Rana muscosa. The sequence goes on along the minus strand of CM055122.1, from coordinate 941,519,876 downwards.
TTCATACAATTTATTAGAGGAATACTTATTCTCAATGCAATGTTTTATGGCCAAATTAATTTTAGATATTAAGAATATAACATTCCCCTCTGAAATATGAATAATAATCATATTTTAAATTCTAATCATTTATACTCCATTTATATCTGTCATGGATATGCATTAATGTCTGTCTGCCATCTTACCTTCCTCCTCATGTGTTCATCTAGAGACCAGACCTCCTTCACCTGGCTTCCTTTATAATCTCCTCCCAGCCTGACTCCACCCCAGGCCCTATCACTGAACACTATATTAACCTGTGCACTGCAAGCCTGCTTTGCTGATCAACGTGTTTGTTAGGCATTGTGTGTTTGGGTTCCTGCCTGCCGTGTGCTACGTCTGTCTCTCTGTTACGTTATTGGCTTGTCCCCGACCATCCCTGTCTGCTCGTGACCCTTGACCTTCGGCTCGTTCTTCGTTATCCTTGTCTGCTTGTGGCCCCTGACCTTCGGCTTGTTATTCGGTTCTCTCTATCGTGTGCTGCTGCTTCCCCTTATCCTACGGGGCGTGAGCTAGGAAACTCCAGGGGCCGCGACCTGGTCCCAGCCTGCAGCGTAACATCCTCACCACTAGAGGCCCTGGAGAAGACCAGCTGGGTCTTAGACTCCGCGCCCTGGGGAATCTTGGCTCTCGCTTCCGTTGGGATCCCGGTTGTGCTCCTCTGGTCCCGCTTTCCACAACCACCCAGTTTCCTATCCACAGAAGCCAGCCATAGGGTTCACTACCTCGCGGTGCACTCCTGTCCCCCTACGGTGTGCATCTGTCACCTGGCCACAGGTGACCCTGACAATATCACAGACACTCTGACTTTGATCCAATAATTCCAAATGTTTTATCATTTGTAACCGAGTTTGCAACTCCAAAACCCATTCTTCTTTTAAGCTTATTTTGCAACAAATCATCACATTTCTTTTTTTTTTATATAAATTTATTTTTATTGAGTTTTTTTAATTTTACATAAACATTCCAACACAGCTGACCCAGCTAAACCACCAGGTCAGTTCTAGGTAAACAAGGCCCATACACTCTTATACAGGCAACAAAACATATCCTGTCTATCTAACAATATCTCTACCTAACTACTACCAAACATAAACCCCTCCCCCCACCCACCCCCCTTTTGCTCAGTTCCCCCCTCCAACCCCGGAGACTAAAATCAAAACAAAAAAAGTTCTGCCCCACCACCCCTTCCTAGCCACAATACATTATACCTCATACACGCCCCCAGTATTTCTGAGAAAAGCCTATCCCAGTAATCAGGTCAAATAGACAAGGTCAACCCACGCTACTGTGCATTAACCCACAGTCTAGTCCAAGTTATACCAGGCTTGCCATACCTTATCAAATTTCTTTCCACATCCCCTTGACAAGTACGTAGCTTTCTAGTACGGCATCATAGCATTTATCAGGCCTTTCCAAAAGCGCACATCCGGTGCACCCGGCTTACTCCATCGTAATAAAATGGCTTTCCTCCCATAGAACAGGAGAATGTTCAGTAAGGTTCTATGCACCCTGGACGGAACAACCTCGTCAACTAAGCCCAGGAGACATACTCTAACTGTCATTGGGATCAGGACCATCAAGACCTCTGAAATGCAAGAGGTGACCTCCTGCCAAAACTGTTTAACCTGAGGGCAGCTCCAGAACACATGTTCAGCAGCCTATAATTTTAGATATTAAGAATATAACATTTAACCACTTCAATACTAGGCACTTATACACCTTACTGCCCAAGCCAATTTTCAGCTTTTAGCGCTGTTGCAATTTGAATGACAATTTATGCGGTCATGCTACACTGTACCCAACCAAATTTTTTATAATTTTGTACCCACAAATAGAGCTTTCTTTTAGTGGTATTTGATCACCTCTGCGTGTTTTGTTTTTTTGCGCAAAAACTAAAATACAGAAAATTTCGAAAAAAATAAAGTTTTTCTTTGTTTCTGTTATTTTTTTTGTAAATATGTATGTTTTCTTCTTCAATGAGTAGCACTGATATGGCTGCACTGACGGGCACTGATAAGGTGCCACCGATGGGAATCGATGGGGTGGCTCCAATGAGGTGGCACTAATGGGCACTGATGATGGGCACTGATAGGCAGCACTGATAGGCAGCACTGATGGGCACTGGTATGTGGCACTGATGGGCACTCATAGGCGGCACTGATGGGTCCTTAATGGTGGCACTGATGGCTACTTATGGGTGGCACTGATAGGTGGCACTGATGGTCACTGATAGGTGGGCACAGATGGGCATGGATGGGAACTGATAGGTGGCTCTGATGGACACTGATAGGTGGCACTGATAACACTGATGGGTGGCATTGCTGAGCATCACTGAATTAATTTGTTCCATGATGGTGCCAGTCAGTGCCCACTTGTGGGCACTTATTGGCATAGATTGGGCATGTATTTGCATATGTGGATGGCCGTGGGGGATGTACCTGGCCATCCACATGTTAGGGGCTTCCCTGGTGGTCCTGGCGGCTTCCCTGGTGGTCCAGTGTGGGCATTCGTGGGGGGGCTGTGCTGATAAAAAAATCAGCGCAGACCCCCCTGTCGGAGGAGCCGCCGATCGGCTCTACTCTACTCGCGTCTGTCATACGTGAGTGAGGAAAATAGGATTTTTATAACAGCTTACCTGTAAAATCCTTTTCTTGGAGTACATCACGGGACACAGAGCGACATAGTCATTACTAATGGGTTATATAGATACCGTCAGGTGCTGGCACTGGCAACTTCCAAAACCGGAAGTACCCTCCCCTATATAAGCCCCTCCCATCCGGGAGCACCTCAGTTTTGTAGCAAAGCAATAAGTGTCCCTAAAGAGGGGCGGGAGCTCTGTGTCCCGTGATGTACTCCAAGAAAAGGATTTTACAGGTAAGCTGTTATAAAAATCCTATTTTCTTTCTCGTACATCACGGGACACAGAGCGACATAGTCATTACTAATGGGATGTCCTAAAGCAATGCCAAATGAGGGGGGGGATACACCATATATAAGCTGAGCGCTATCAGACATGAGGATCTTTTGCGGCCTGCAACACACTGCGCCCAAAGGCGACATCCTCCTGACTTCTAACGTCCACCTGGTAGAACCTAGTAAACGTGTGTACCGAAGACCATGTTGCGGCCTTACAGATTTGAGCCAGGGAGGCCTGGTGATGCACTGCCCATGAAGTTCCAACTGCTCTCGTGGAGTGCGCCCTAACTTTGAACGGAGGCGGTCTACTTCTCAAGCCATAGGCTTGTATTATGACCTGTCGAATCCACTTGGCTAAAGTAGATTTTGACGCTGCCTGACCCTTTCTGGGGCCTTCCGGCAGAATAAACAAAGTATCCGTTCTGCGAATCTGAGCAGTGGCTTTTAGATAAGCTTTAACTGCTCTTACTACATCCAAAGAATGCAATAACTTTTCCTCTACCGAAGTAGGTTTGGGGAAAAAAGAAGGAAGAACCACATCTTGGTTCAAATGAAAACTCGATACCACCTTAGGAAGAAAGGCTGGATGAGGACGTAACACTACTCTGTCCTTATGGATAACCAGATATGGCTCCTTACAGGACATAGCTGCTAATTCCGATACTCTTTTAGCCGAACAAATGGCTACTAGAAAAATCAATTTCCTGGTGAGAAGCACCAAGGAAATATGCTGTAGTGGTTCAAATGGTTGTTTCTGTAGAACCGACAAAACCAAGTTTAGATCCCATGGACATATGGGAATATTAACCGGAGGACTAATACGCATCACTCCTTGTATAAAGGCTTTGACTAGTGAATGCGAAGCCAAGGGCCTTTGAAAAAATATTGACAAGGCCGAAATCTGACCCTTGATAGTACTCAAGGCAAGCTTCCTATCTACAGCCCATTGTAGGAAGTCCAGAATCCTACCTATTACGTATTTACGTGGATGCCATTTCCTGGCCTCACACCAGGCGATGTACGCCTTCCAGATTCTATAGTAGATCTGCCTGGATACCGGTTTCCTGGCATTGATCATGGTAGACACCACAGCATTAGAGAGCCCTCTCTTTTTTAGAATGTGGGCTTCAATAGCCAGGCCGTCAAACCTAGGGCTGGTAAGGAAGGGTGGTATATCGGTCCCTGCGAAAGCAGGTCCGGATGATGTGGGAGGGTCCAAGGACTCCCCACAGACATTTTTACAATCTCCGCGTACCATGCTCTTCGGGGCCACGCTGGAGCCACCAGAATCACTGGTTTCTTTTCTACCCTGATTCTGCGGAGTAATCGAGGTAACAATTGTGGCGGTGGGAATGCATATATCAGCTTGAACTGATCCCAAGGGAACACTAGGGCATCCGAGCCGCAAGCTAGGGGATCCCTTGTCCAAGAGACAAACCTGTCCACTTTTGCGTTGAATCTGGATGCTAGCAGATCTACATCCGGTGTTCCCCACCGCTGACATATTGTCCGGAAAACCTCGGGATGAAGGGACCATTCCCCTGGGCATAATTGTTGGCGACTTAGAAAGTCCGCCTTCCAATTCTCCACCCCTGGAATGAATACCGCAGATATGGCTGGGACATATCTTTCTGCCCATCTCAGGATGTAATTTACTTCCCTTTGGGCTGCACGACTCCTGGTGCCCCCCTGACGATTGATATATGCCACTGCTGTGGCATTGTCTGATTGAACTCTGACAGGGGACCCTTGGAGTTTGGATGTCCATGCTACTAGGGCATACCGGGCTGCTCGTATCTCTAAGAGATTGATGGGCAGGGCCTTTTCTGCTTCTGACCACTTGCCCTGGAGAGACCATTGCTCCAGTACTGCTCCCCAGCCTATAAGGCTGGCATCTGTAGTGACCACCTTCCAGGAAATCGGACTGAAGGATTTCCCTCTTTCCAGATTCTGGGGAACCAACCACCAGCGGAGGCTCTTGCGAACGGAAGGGGACAAGGACATTGGTAAGTCCAGAGCCTGAACTTTTTTGTTCCAGGCTGACAGTATGGCCCTTTGCAATTTCCTTGAATGGAATTGACCGTAGGGTACTGTTTCGAATGATGCCACCATTTTTCCCAGCAGCCTCATGCACAGGCATATGGATGGCTGTCTTTTTGAGCCCACTAAGTGGATCAAATCTCTCAAAGACGACCCCTTTTCTTGAGGCAAGAAAATTTTTCTCTGGTCTGAATCCAGCCTTAGCCCCAAGTATTCCAGACTTTTGACTGGTTTTAGGGCTGACTTGTCTCGGTTGATAATCCAACCGTGATATTCCAGATACTTGATTGTCTCGTGAACAACCACTTCTAGTTTTTCCACTGAGTGGTCTATCAGCAACAAGTCGTCTAGATATGCCATTATCGTTACACCTCGTGTTCTTAGATTGGCCAATAATGGGGCCAAAATTTTTGTGAACACTCTTGGTGCTGTGGCCAGACCGAAGGGTAAGGCTCTGAACTGAAAATGGCGGCCTTCTACCGCAAAGCGTAGAAATTTTTGGTGGGCTGGAAAGATGGGAATGTGCAAATAAGCATCCTTGATGTCGATCGAGGCTAACCATTCCTCCCCTTGTAGGGCAGTGGCTACCGATCGGATCGACTCCATCCGGAAAGTCCTGATATGCAGGAATTTGTTTAGCCCTTTTAGATTTAGTATGGGCCTCACGTCCCCGTTTGGCTTCGGAACTGTAAAGAGGTTTGAGTAAAACCCGAACCCCCACTCTTCCAGGGGAACCTCTATAATTACTGCTTGAAGCAATAATTGTTCTAGTGCCAACAGGAGGGATCCTCTCTTCTGGGGATCCCTTGGCACGTTTGACCTTATAAAGCGGGAAGAAGGGGAGTTTTTTAACTCCAATTTGTATCCCAGATTTACTGCGGAGAGCACCCATCTGTCTCGGATCGTGTCCCGCCAGGTCTCTGTGAACAACTGAAGTCTTCCCCCCACCCGATTGGGTGGGGGCAACCCTTCATGCATTTGACTTTGGGGGAGGTTTTGTACCTCTCCTGCTCCAGGGCTTTTTGTTACCCTGCAACTGTCCCTGATTTCTGCCTCCGGGATTTGACCGAGGAGGCCGTCGGAACTGTTTCACAGCCGATGTCCTAGGGACTGGAGAGGCCGGCCTTTTAAAAGAGGGACCTCTAACTCTATTTTTAACCGGCAAAAGTGTACTTTTACCGCTGGAAATTCTCTGGATATACTTGTCCAGGTCTTCCCTGAATAAGCGCTCCCCATGAAATGGGAAGCTGACCAGCAATTTTTTACAGGGAGCTTCAGCAGACCAGTTCTTGAGCCATAGAAGCCTGCGCATATGTACTACAGACAGCGTAAGGCGGGAGGCCTGATGGATTGAATCCTTTATAGCGTCCACCGCAAAGCATAAGGCTCTAGGTAGATCAGCTAGGGCAAGAGCCTGCTGATCCGGCAAGTCCCTTAAGACCTGTTTCAACTGATCCTTCACTGCTTAGCAGACCCCAATAGCTGCCACTGCTGGTTGTGTCACCAATCCTGCTGTAGAAAAAGCAGATTTTAATAAGGACTCCAATTTTTTATCTATTGGGTCCTTGAACATTTGGACATTTTCCACCGGACATGTCAGTGATTTATTCACACAAGAGATGGCTGCGTCCACTGTAGGGACCCTCCATTTTCTGATGAACTTATCCTCCATGGGATAGACCACCGGAAATCTCTTGGGGGGAGTAAATATTTTGTCAGGATGCTCCCAATCCTGGTAAATGAGCCCCTCCAGTAAAGGATGGATCGGAAAGGAACAAACAGTCTGGGGAGCTTTTAGCGACCCCAACGAGGAGACAGAAGTGGAGGATGGCTCCGCAAGTGGCATTTTAAATGCTGATCGGACCATATTAGTCAGGGACTGAACCCATAACCTTTCAGCATGTGATGCTGAGAACGGCTCTTCCACTGTTGATTCCTCTGAAACCGAATCGACCTCATCCTGATCCCCCTCAGGTAGGTCGACCTCTGTATGGGACTGTTGCTCTGTTAACAGGCACTCTGAGGGGGGAGACGGAGATCGAGCGCTTTTCTCCTGTGACAGGGAAGCAGCGATCAATGCTGACAATCTCTCTTCCAGCCCTCCCAGAGCTGAGGAAAAAACCTCCTCTGTTACATACACAGGAGCAGGTGAACTGAGGACAGCCACAGTACCAGGTACTCCTGAGGGTGCTCTACGGTCACTAACCTCTGATTCTTCAGGGGAGACTGGTGCAGCCAAAGCATGCCCAAGATCCTCAGAGCCCGATGGAGACCCCCTATTCCTCCTGGAATTTCTAGTCCCGGAGTTTTTAGACGGCATATTCCTAAGCCACAAAGCTGAGGTATTCCAGCCGAAATACACCAGTTACTGATAATAGTCTAGCATAAATGCTGCTATAAGAAACAGTTGGTGTCTACTAATGTGCCTTTCTAGGGGATGCCTGTATCAACCGCTTGCTGTATGCCTTTAAATGTTGCCAGCTCTGTCTCTGTACTTCATAGCCAGCTTACTACAATATTGTGTTTTTTTTAAACTGCTGGGACGCCCGCACATGCGCAGAAGCGCTGCGGCGCGCACAGAGCGTCATCCCCCAGGCTCCGCCCCCTTTCCCGGCTCACCTCTATATATAGAGGCGCGTGCACGCGCACGCGCGCGGCCACGTGCGCCTTCGGCGCTAATTTCAAAAATGGAAACAAGGGACAGGAGCCAGGGCCCCTCTTTGCCGCAGGCCGGGGGATGGACGAGCACTGCAACATGGCAGAGGAAGCAGTTTCCTATAAGAGAACTCACCATCTGCCTGGACTTTGCTCTGCTGAGAAGAAACTAGTCCACATGACAAGAAAACATTCCACAGCGGCCTCTAGTGGACAAACACAGGTACCGCAGTCTAATATATTAAATATATATATAAAAAAAAAATTATTTTTTTTTTTTTCTTGACCACCATTAAAAATTATTACATTTTTTTAGTAGTTACAGGCATGCACAGAATTTTGCGGGAATACCATTAGGTAACAGACAGAAAGACAAATTAGGCTTGGGGGTCCCCCAATAGAACCAAGTTCCTGGGGGCCCCCACTTACCTGTTCCCCGCCGCAGGACTTTGTTTGGTCCACAAAAGCCCAAACTTCACCTATCACGGCAGGCATTGTAATCAAACCTTCAGGGACCGGGTTCCCAAGGATTCCACTCCCCTGGACCTGTATAGCACCCTGCACAGAAAACATCTTGGTCGTGGGTATGACCAGAGCTCTGGATCCCAGGGTCCAGCTCTCCTAAGAGAAGCATTACAGGCAAAACCTTGCTCTTCTCTGCAAGGCCCGGGTACCGACCGTTTAGCTATGAAGCTTTTTTGGTCGGATCCGGAATAGCTTACTGAGGCCCAAAAGAACCTGTACGCAAGCTCAGTGAAAAACACATGTTTCTTCTTGGCCAACACCTTAGACACTGGCAAAAAACTGAGGTGCTCCCGGATGGGAGGGGCTTATATAGGGGAGGGTACTTCCGGTTTTGGAAGTTGCCAGTGCCAGCACCTGACGGTATCTATATAACCCATTAGTAATGACTATGTCGCTCTGTGTCCCGTGATGTACGAGAAAGAAAAGCCTATCAACGGCTCTTCCTGTTTACATTGTGATCAGCCGTGATTGGACACGGCTGATCACATGGTAAAGAGCCTCCGTCAAAGGCTGTTTACTGAAATCGGTGTAGCGGTGTGTCAGACTGTTAAAAAGTTCCTTTAGTATTACTCTATAAAATCATTCCATAAACAAGACAAAAAATAAATGATCAACAGGTAAAATAATTTCACCCATCATATCCTCACCTGCTACAAGTATCACTGATATACTGTATGTCTATTCAATCAACTTATGTGTATGTAGCGGTGCCCCCGTGGGACCGCTGAGTGTAGTAGTTCCATCTGTCACCCTGCCCTGCCTGGCATTCACTTCCAGTCACTCTCCAGACAATGAACAGTCCATCAGCTTTGTTTTTGTTATTTTGTTGAGGGATTAAAATTGGATGGGGTAAAGGGATTATGGGATGCCCAGAATCAATAGTATTAAATGATGAAATTATTGATTGAAACCTCTATTCACATTCTCTAAAAGTCCAGACTCCTAAAGCTCAAAGCTTATTTGTAGACTGTCCCTTTCTCTCCTGTGCAATACTTGGTTCCTGGCACAGCTAGCACATGGTTAGGCCCAACTCTGAATTAAGCCCAACTTGTTGTGTGGGGTTCCCCCACAGCTCCGAGCCTCGGCCCAAGGTCACCCCCCCCACCCAGACTGGGGGCTCCCTTCAAGGCCCCGACAGCCTAACACTCCATCTCTCAGTTCTTCCACCCAAACAACTCCTCCCTAGCTGGGCTGACCCAAGGTATTTAAGGAGGCCTGCCCCCTGCCAATCCTAGTTGGGGATTGGTCAGGGCTCCTTACCACACCCCAGACAGCTCCACCTCTCTTCCCCTCCTCTGCTTCTAGAATCTTACAAAGGCCAGAGGGAGGTAACCAAAAGGTGATGCTATCTGTGAGTCACAAGCCTACACTAAATCACTCCCCAGCCCACAGATCAAAACAAACAGGCCTAGCTTTCTTCTAAGTCTGCCTAAATGTACCTGCACTGGAAAAAAATCAAACTCTAGTACCAACCTAAGGTAGAGGGTGCTACATGTATATACAGGCAGTCCCCGAGTAACAAACATCCGACTTACAAACAACTCCTACTTACAAACGGAGGGAGACAACAGGAAGTGAGAGGAAATCTATCTCTAGGAAGGGAAATTCACTCCTGTTATGCCCCGTACACACGATCTGATATTCCGTTGGAAAAACCTTGGATGGTTTTTCCGACGGAATTCCGCTCAAGCTTGGCTTGCATACACACGGTCACACAAAAGTTCTCTGAACTTTCGACCGTCAAGGACGCAGTGACGTACAACACTACAACGAGCCGAGAAAATTAAGTTCAATGCTTCCGAGCATACGTCATTGTTTCCAAACATGCGTCGGAATTTCCACAGATGATCGGAGTTTCCTATCGGAATTTTTTCCGTCTGAAAAATTGAGAACCTGCTCTCAATCTTTTGCTGGCGGAAATTCCGACAGCAAAAGTCCGATGGAGCGTACACACGGTCGGAATTTCCGGACGAAAAGCTCACATCTGACTTTTGCTGGCAGAAATTCTGACCGTGTGTACGCGGCATAAGAGTTATCATGGGAAAAAGGTGTCTCCACTAAAGTTTTATCACCAATCCTTGTTTCCACGACAACCCAACATTTTCAAACTCCAATTGTCACAGGGACAGAAAGTGAGGTGAGATCTTCTGAACAGAGGCACAGACAGCAAAACAAACATTACAGGGGTGTTAATCTTTCCATATGCTATCCAAAAAATGTAAAAAACGATTTTTTGGCTGGAGTTACACTTAAAAATTGTACCTGTTCCAACTTACAAACAAATTTAACTTAGAACAAACCTACAGACCCTATCTTGTTTGTAACCCGGGGACTGCCTGTATTCAGTAAATTAAAACATTCAGCATGATCAGCAGTAAATTTCAGAGCTATAATGGACTGTAATAGGTGGCAGTAATGAATTCACAAAAAGGTTGGCTCCAAAGTTGCTTTCTTGAAAAACAATGATAAGTATAGTGGAAAAGACTAATCCTAATGTTAGGTATGGCTCATAAACATTTGGTCCAGAGGAGGAGCATGGTCATAATAAGGTTGTATATTTGCAATCCACAGTCACAGCCACACACACAATTTAATATAACCCAATATCCAGGATTATGGATTATAAATGTCAGCTGAGAGGCCAACCAGCGTAGACACCCAACGCAGTGCAACACAGAGTGCAGCAACCACATGCGCACTGTAGCCGCACGGAGACCAAAGCATCCTTTCACTCTCTACTTCCCACCACTGAATCTCTGGAGGCATCCTGTGGAGAGACTAAGGGGCCACCCTTCCTACAGTGAGAGTTCACAGCCACACCACAGGGAATGTTGAGAGGGCACTGCCCACTGTTCACACTGCTAGCAGGGACTGAGTTATAGGAGGCAGGACATTAGGTATACTGCACCTGTACCACACCTACACTCAGTAGTGTATTTAGGTTTTGTGCTGCCCTAGGCCTGACTAAACTCGTGCACCCCCTAATTTAAATATGACCCACCCCTTTCTGTCAAGGCCACACCCCTTGCTGTTTAAGACCCACCCTGAAATTTTCGAGTGGGGTCACTAGTTCTGAGGGCCTAGGGGGGCAATGAATTCCCTTAATTTGCATAGATTTCCTCTCACTTCCTGTTTGGCTATGGGGCAGGAAGTGAAGGGAAATCTCTGCAATGGGACAGGGATGGTAAAAAAATTAACTGACAGGGGCTATAACCCTCCCTTACTCTATCCAAAATGAAAACAAAAAGTTTTGTTTATAGTTCTACTTTAAGCACAAATTTCCAATAATTTCATGGAGAGGACTAAGAAGATATAACCATGCCAATGGTGCAGCAGAAAACATATAGCACAATGAGGAAGGTTTGTGGTCCAGGATGATAGGACAATCAAAATTAAAAGTAGCATCCCCCCCCTACAGTTGCAGAATGCCGGCCGCTCGCATACTGGAAGCAGGGGGCGCTAGACTAATTTGCCTCTCAGCCCAGTCCGCCCCATAAGACTGGCGTTACAGTGTAGCGCAAGCCGGCGGGGACTCTTTCCATGCTGCCCCCCTGCAAAGTGCTGCCCTAGGCCAGGATACAGCGTTGCCTACACTGCACCTTGACTGCATCTTTAACAAATAAAGAAAAAATATTTTGCGCTTAGTGCAATGCTATGTGTACAGAGCTGCACCTACTTGTATATAACATCAGAATACTGGATGTTAGATCTAAATACATACACATAATAGGTGCGCATGAACCCAAATAAAGTCCAAAGACATTCAGATTTCTGTGATGTGATACTCTTCAGCACAGTTCATGAAAAGACAAATAGTCAGTGAAACAATCAAACATCCATCGAGTCACTGTAGGTATTAGACATGTGCAATTTGTTTAGTTTTCGGATTTCCGAATTTTTAAATTTCCGAATTTTCGGATTTTCAAATTTTTCAATTTCCGAATTTTCGGATTTCCGAAATTTTGAATTTCGGAATTTCGGATTTTCGAATTCGGAATTTAGAAAATTGGAAAATTGGAAAATTCGAGATTCGAAAATTCGAGATTGCAAAATTCGAAAATCTAAAATTCGAAAATGGGAAATTTGGAAAGTTGAATTTCCGAATTCTGTTTTTTGCTTTTTTCGGAAATTCGAAAAATTTGTTGTTTTCGTTTTATTCGTTTTTTTGGAAATTCGGAAGTTCGAAAAATCGGAATTCGAAAATTCGGAATTCGGAAATTCGGAATTCCGAGTTTCCGAATTCCGAAAAAAGCAAAAAAACGAAAAGAACGAAAACAAAAAAAACAAATTTTTAGAATTTCCGAATTTCCGAAAAAAGCAAAAAAACAAAAATTAAAAAAACAAATTTTTCGAATTTCCGAAAAAAGCAAAAAAACGAAAACGAAAACAACTAATTTTTCGGCAGTGCACATGTCTAGTAGGTATCTTGAAAATCCGACCAAACACTTTGTGTTTCTTCGACCACATACAACAATGACCTCCTACCAAATGAACTGGATCCCCGTAAGATCAAAAACACATGTTCATCAATGACCACCCAGACATGCATTCATGGTGAAAAGACTCCGCACGCCTCAGGCTTCAACATTTGGCCCAGACAGCATCCATACTCAGGCAACGCACTGACACCTTTGAAGCCATTGTGCGATTTGCTGGTTGTTCAGTGTGTCCATGTACCTTTAAGAAGGGGTGGGCTCCCTTCAGTCCACCTGACCTCCATCTATCCATCAGAATGCATGTGCTTCCATTGTGGAGTCACTCATAAGCTTGTGATAGGACCACAGATACCAGGGTGCCGTGACGAGGCTCTGTGGCTTATGCATTTATTTGCAAATGTGTGCAGACTAAACCCCTGTTTTAACGCATACTGTTAGATAGGTTGAGTCCGTTGTCAACGGGTTGGCCGTGGAGGAAAGCTTGGATCTTTCCTTGGATTTATCCTTGGTCTTGTTTATAGCATGATAAATGGAAGGATATTACCGCGCTGCCAGGTGAAAAACAAAAAAGGGGAAAGAGGGGTGTAACGGCACCCCAAATACGAAAGGGGGTAATGCCGTTTAGATCTCTTCCCTCTCCTAGACACAAATTCACTGCCGATCCTCCACAGCCAGACGACCACTTCCCATAGGAATTAATCCTTCTGAAAGAACGAGACGCACTCTGTATCTTTCAGGGATAGACTCACTTTATTGCCAAAAACATTGAAACCTTTATACACATCCAATACTGCATTAATCTAAAATGAACAATGGTCCAGCTCCACCCACAACATAAGACCCAATACACATTTGACAGTAGGCTAGCTTTTGCCTCCCACTACCCATCTCTTAGAAGGCAAAAGCTAATCCCTTTATATTTAAATAACTATGCATGACCTTTATATTCACCAGACTGTCTGTTACTTTACAATACGCACAAGGACAGACTTAATTTCCCCAATCCACATCACCACAAACAATGAACAGGTCTTTTAGAAGCTGGGATTAGCATTACACTAGGCAGACAGGTGATTGAGGCTGAACACCTCAGTATCTCTCAATTAACCTGTTGAGTGCAGAATCAGTAAATAGTCCTTTACAGGTATCCTTGGGAATATGGTGGATAAATATTACAGACCCATTTTAGGTAGTCCAAGATATATTTCTTAATGTCCATTATTTCCTGGCTCACCCTGTGTCCAAAGTGACCCCCCTGTCACAAGGGGAAATAGCTGCTAGCACAAACAAATAGATATTGTATATAGGGAGAGTAAATAAAATGTGCAGCGCTGGATAAGTGAATACAATATATCCAAACAATGGTGTGAAAACCAGTGAAAAACAAAAAATGAAATCAAATGATATAGGTGAGTATATCACAACAAAAAAATTTACTAAAATTACACTGATCTCATAATAAATCAATGAAGATGTGAAAATTGCATCAAGGAGGAGAGAAGTCCGTGGATCAAATGTTGAACACACTCCCCACAATGCAGAGAAAAAAGTCCCATATAAAAGGCTAATATATAAAACAAGTCTTAAACACTGTGCTCAAAGGTTTCCAAAGTGCAATATAGTGCAAATACAAGGTAGGTGAAATAGGTGAACATCAATCCTGGCATCACAATGGTAAAGGCATCAGAGGGAGGGCTGCGATCCCGTCACCAAGGGATAAGGGTCGGTACTCTTACCGTAAGGTGTAGACCCACACACCCATAAGTGATGGGTCAAAACAGCGTAGGCAAGTGTGTTGGTGTCACGGCTTCCTTGGACGATCGTCTCAAGATGGCATCCAATCACTCCTCACGGTGGTTCCCGGGCCGGTGATGCACGCTTCCAAGCTTTAGGTGGCTTAATGGCATCCACAGGGAGCAGCAGCACCCCTCCAGGGGACTGGGTTGCAGGTGGATGCAATGAATGTAAAAAAAGAAAAAGGAGAAAGAGGCCTCCACATGGCGTAGATCAGCAATGACCAAAAAAACGTTTTATTTAAAAAAAGGGTAAAAATACAGACATCCAGCGATAAGTGCAGATAAAAGTGATCACAAAAATTGTAGGCGCAGTGTGGGCAACAAGTGTAAACACCCTACGCGTTTCGTCCCATTGGACTTCAACTGGGGTGTGATGGGATGATTTTTTTTAGACTGTTCTCATTTTGCATTTGTGGGGCCGGAAGTGGCAGCCCGGCCCTGCCTGAATTTGTTTTGTTTAAATATGACGTCACAGTCCCATCATGCTCTTGGTCCCGCCGGAGCACGATGGGACTGTGACGTCATAAGAGGCCTATATAAATCGTTGCGCACCCAGCATTACAGCGGGAGGAAGCGACATGTCAACATCGAAGAGGAGTAGAGGGAAGAAGACGACGATGAAGACCGGGCCCCTGCTAGCAAAAGAGCTGTAAGAAGATAGCGGAGTCGCCCTGCAGAAGGCAGAAAGAACCGGAGAGCCTGGAGAAGGCACCGGAGAGTTGGAGAAGAATTAGAGAGCGCGGAGACGACACCGGAGAGCAGAAGAAGAGACCCTCGAAGTCAGAAGAGACCCCCGAAATCGGAAGAAGACCCCCGAAGTCGGAAGAAAACCCCCGGAGCTGCCTAATAAATTACTTTAACAACCTGTGTAGTGTTTTTTTATTGACTTTTTTTTTCACCAGGTGAATGGGTAGGGGTACGATGTACCCCATACTCATTCACATAGGGTGGGGGGCCTGGATCTGGGGGCCCCCTTATTAAAGGGGGCTCCTGGATTCCGAAAAATAGAGAACCTGTTCTCTATTTTCTCGTCGGCCTGTTTCCTGACGAGAAACCCGAGAGTGTGTACGCTTACCTGTCACCGTGGAAACCTGCGCATGCTCGAAATGACTTTGACGCATGCACGGTAGCTTCCTAGGCATAGGTAGGGTGTAGCAAGATGGCGGCGACGACATCGAATGTGACGAGCGCACGCTCGTCGTAGTCGAAGGCCCTCACCGCGTTCGTTCCATTCAAAAGAACGGCGGTTCTTTTGAATCGAGCGTGTGTACACTCGGCCGGGACAAGATTCTTGTCAAGAATCTCGTCAAGGAAAAACGACAGGTTTTTTCCTGACGAGATTCTCGGTCGTGTGTACTAGGCTGAACAGTTCCACTTTAGCCATGGTTTCTCCAGCACAACTTCTCTTACCTTGGAAAAGTAATAAATAGGGTTAAGCGGACCCGAACTGTAAAGTTCGGGCCCATACCGAACATTTGGGTTTTTGGGTCCCGGACCCGAACCTGAACAATTGACTGTATGTTCGGGTTCGGGTCCGGTGTTCGGCAATATGCATGTAAAGTCGCGCTTGTTTCCCGAGCTTAAAACTGTCCCTGCACAAAGTGTCATTTCTGAAGGAAAAAAAGTCATTTAAAACTCACTCGCGGCTATAATGAATTGTCGGCTCCTGGCAATACATAGAAAAGTCATTGATAAAAAAAAAAAAAGCATGGGGGTCCCCCCAAATTCAATTACCAGGCCCTTCAGGTCTGGTATGGATATTAAGGGGAATTACCTAGGAATCTACTCTAGTAATTAAGTAGAAAATGATTATTAAAACAATTACTAAGAAAGAATATTGACTGTTACAGCTGTCGGACAAACAACATTCCATTTGTGTCCTTCTAGATCCAGGTGTAGACCTCTTCATGTGCCATCTCTTTACTCATTCTAATGTGAGTGCGTTATGGGGGAATATCACATTGTTAGAGCCATAACAGGGCTTTGCACTACCCCAATCAATATTTACAGAGCTTTTTCTGTTCCCGCATATCCTTGTCACTAAAGAGTTCCCAACACTTTGTACAAAGCAATGTATAGCACATATACTGTAACTGTGATACACACAACCGTTTTTTAATGTCATGGAAAAAAACAAAGTTTTTCTCGACGTGATTCTTCTCAAGCCTGCCTTGCATACACACTATCGTGAAAAAAAATGCTCGAGCAAAGTGCGGTGACGTACAACACGTACGACAACACTATAAAGGGAAAGTTCCATTCGGATGGCGCCACCCTTTGGGCTGCTTTTGCTGATTTTGTGTTACCGCGTGTCAGTCAAGTTTGGTGAGAGACGAATCGCGCTTTTCAGTCTTCGTGCTTTCAGTTCGTTACAGCGTGACGAATGTGCTATCTCCATTACGAACGCTAGTTTTCCCAGAACAAGCACTCCCGTCTCATAACTTGCTTCTGAGCATGCGCATTTTTTTCCCGTCGTGAAAAACTACGAAGTGAAAAATGATGAGAAAAAATAGAGCAGGTTCTAAATTTTTAATGCCCATTTTTCTCGTCGAGAAAAATGCTCTGGAGCCTACACACGACCGTTTTTCACAAAATTTTTTAAAAATGGCATGTTTCTCGTCATGAAAAATGGTCGTGTGTACGCGGCATTAGAGCAAAAAGAAAAAAAATAGAGAGAGCGCAAAGATCTTGCATAATAAAAACAACTTTACTCTTTCGTCCATGGACCGACACAGCTTCTCTATTGACAAAGTGGGTATTATCCGTTAATTAGGAGTGACTAGGCAGAAAAACTTGTAAAAAGTGTTGCATCACACCTTCTACAGTACCGCCCAGGGGGCGGACCCTCTGGTATAACCTCTCAGTCTGCATCTCGCAGATCAGTTTTTTCTGTCTAGCAAGGAGCAGGACATGGCTCCCTTCGGGCCCATTGGTCCGGGGAAAAAAATATATATTTTTCTGCTACATTTGTTGTTTCCTCTGATCTTCGATCAACTGCCGACTGGGTGACAGGCTGGATCCTCGATCCTTGTAGTCTCCCCAGTTTCGGCCATCGAGCGTGTGCCGACCCTAGCTACGCGCTGGGTTTTCCACGACATGACCGTCGCTCCACGGGTGGCCGGTGAGCCTACGCTCCAGGGCCTGCATTGGACCGCTCAGCTTCGGCTGACCTTACGGCCGAGTCGCAGCAGCCTGGCCGGTGAGCTTACGCTCCAAGGCTTGCATCGGACCGCTCAGCTTCGGCTGACCTTACGGCCGAGTCGCAGCAGCCTGTCCGGTGAGCGTCACGCTCCAAGGCATACATATGATCGTCCCTTTTGGGTCCAATCACAGCATGCCTGGCCAACAGTCACCTTCCGTGCGCGGACGATGATCTGTTTGGAATGTCTTCCAGCATAATACATGCAGGATAGGTAAGTAAAACTCCCCTGCCTCGGCTGGGTGATTTAGCTGGACATTCCTGGAGAGATCAAGTAAGTGGTTGTGGCCCCTTTCTTCCCTCTCTCCCTGCCTTTCCCTCCTCCATGGGCTTCTAGCTAAAGGTTGCTGGGTGCTGGGGGTCACCTAAGGGGTTCCACTGGAGCAGGGCTGGCTGTAAACTAACATTTAAAAGAAATTTCATTTTTGCTTACCTGTATGTGCTTCCTCCTCCATGCTGTCGGTGGCCATTTTGGGGTGGTCCATGCCGAGTTTGGCCTCTTGTGACTGCCCGGCGGCCATCTTCCTGTGGTTCGGCCACACCCACTGGCCCCTATCAGCTGATCGGCGGCCATGTTTGTCCACCCTGTATGTATATATTGCCGTTCGGCGGCCATCTTTTTGTGGGCTACAGCTGCTTGACCTCTATCTTCAGCTCGGCGGCCATTTTCTTAGAGCCCACATTATCTTCCATACAGACGTTTTTGGCAACCATTTTGCGAGAGCCTCCGGCCTCTAGGGTGCATTACACTGGCGCGAAAATTCACACAGGAAGTGCTGATAAAAGAAGCAGACTGACACAGCAGCAGTGGGACAGCATCACAGGCGCAGCACACGGCAGCATAGCAGTACCGGTCCAGGGTGGTGAGTCCTCTGGGTAACCCAGCATCTCTGCAGCGCAGGAGGGTGGCCTATTGATATCTTGCCTGGAGCCCTGTGGGTGTCAGTGTGTGGTCAGCATGGCATCTGAGCCAGATGTCTTCTCCCCTGAAACACCAGATTTAGCAGCTGGTGCCCCTGAGGTGTCTATGAATGCTATGTCGGCAATCCTAGAGGCGTTTGCTGCCAGGGTGGAAGCAGCACACGGGAATACAGGGGGTAGTAAACGCCCCTGTCCCCTGCAATCTTCTGGGGATATTTCTGATGCAGAACCAGGTCCAGCTACGGCTCAGGGCCCAGATTCTGATGCATCAGAGACTGCAGACCGTGACCGATCGGACAGTGAGGAGGACTCCAAGTCCAGGTCAGTACGCGAGACGGCTTTGGTTGGAAAATACTGCAGAAGCAGCAGAAACTCCAGTCCCCTTTGGGTTTCGTAAACCTGCCCGCACTGCTAAGGTGTTCCCTTGTGTGTCTTATTTTGACAGACTCTTATACAAGGAATGGGAGAACCCACTGATGGTCTTTACAGCCCCAAAGAGGTTTGCGGTACGGTACCCCTTTGAGGAGAGTTTTCTGAAGATATGGACCTCTCCCCCTATAGTGGACCCTTCGGTGTCCAGACTTAATAGAGCCACCACTATTCCAGTAGAAGGGGCTCCTGTTTTCAAGGACCCTGTGGATAAGAAGGCTGAAGCACTCGCTCGCTGCCTATACTCAGTGGTAGGCTCGGCAGTACGCCCGGCATTGGCGGGGGCCCTAGTGTCTCAGACACTTACTGAATGGGCAAAATTGCTACTCAAGGGGTTAAAAGAGCGAGATGCTCCTCCTAATGAGATAACTTTGGCCGACCAGTTGGTCCAGGGCCTTAAGTTTGTCTGCGAGTCAGACATGGATACTATCCCCTGCTGTCAAAAGCTTTGGTTTATGCAGTAGCAATACGCCGCCTGATCTGGCTAAAGGGCTGGTCTGCGGACCAGACTTCCAAGAAAGCCCTGTTGGATCTGCCTTTTAAGGGTGACAGACTTTTTGGGGCTTCTCTGGATGACATCATCAAGGATGCCACAGGAGGTAAAAGCACTTTGCTTCCCCAAACTAGCAAGGGTAAGGGGCCACGCCAAGGGCAAGGGCCCTCCTTTACTGCACGCAAGCGTTTTTTTCGTCCCCTTAGGGCGACAGGGAAAAGACCCCAGGCCGATAAAGCGCCTGCCCAAGGACAAAAGCGCCCTTGGTCCCGCAGACCCAACAAGCCTGCGGACAAATCTGCGTCTGCATGAAGGTCCGCCCCCACCCAGCTTTCGGGTGGGGGGACATCTTCGCAAATTCGCGACTCAGTGGACAGCTCTAGTCTCCGACAGGTGGGTTTGCGAAGTAATCTCCTCAGGCTACAAGATGGAATTTCTCTCTTGTCCACCAGACAGATTCATCACCTCCAATCTCCAGCTACTACCGACCTGTCGGGAGGCCCTATATGGGGCGGTCCAGGGTCTACTGGAATGCGGGGTAGTTATTCCAGTTCCAGAACAGGAACGGGGTCAGGGTTTTTACTCAAATCTGTTCATTGTGCCAAAGAAGGAGGGGGTGCGTCCAATCTTGGATCTCAGAGCCATCAATTGCTTTGTGAAAGTACAAAGATTTCGGATGGAGTCGGTTCGATCTGTAGTCACGGCTCTCCATCCGGGGGACTTTCTGGCCTCCTTGGACATCAAGGACGCATACCTGCATGTCCCCATATACTCCAGACACCAGAGGTTTCTTCGATTTGCTATCGGAAAGAACCACTACCAGTTTGTGGCCCTCCCGTTTGGCCTTGCCTCAGCACCCAGGACGTTCACCAAGGTGCTCGCTCCGATTCTGGCACTTTTAAGACAGCGGGGTATCGCTATCACAGGCTACTTGGACGACCTTCTGCTGAAGGCCCCTTCAAGCTCAGAATTAGAGGTAAGCGTGTCCATTACCTGTCAGACTCTTCGAGACTGTGGTTGGATACTAAACACGCAAAAGTCAGTATTGGTGCCCACTCAACGCCTAGTGTACCTGGGGTTGATTCTGGATTCCTCAGAGGCAAAGGTATTCCTCCCTGTGGAGAAGTTGCAGACCCTCCGGGCTACAGTACAGCAGCTGACTTCCAGGAATTGGTCGTCACTCCGTTTTTGCATGCGAGTGTTGGGCCTCATGGTAGCCTCCTTCGAGGCGGTCCCATATGCTCAATACCACACTCGAGTGTTACAGAAGGAAGTTCTGTCCAGATGGAACAGATGCCCTTCATCTCTGGATTATCAAATCCGAGTCAGCCACCTAGTCAGGAGATCCCTGGTATGGTGGCTGACAGCACCGGCTCTAATGGCCGGGAAGTCATTTCTTCCGGTTTACTGGATAGTGATCACGAGGGACGCCAGCCTTACAGGTTGGGGGGGAGTCTGGGTTGTTCAGTCGGCGCAAGGTCGCTGGACCCCAGAGGAAGCCCTCCTGCCGATCAATGTCCTGGAAATCCGGGCGATCAGGCTGTGCCTCTTCAAATGGTCTCAGAGGCTGCAAGGGCGTCCAGTCAGGATCCAGTCAGACAACGCCACAGCGGTGGCATATGTCAATCATCAAGGAGGAACAAGAAGTTCAGCTGCAGCATCGGAGGTTGCTCACATCCTGAAGTGGGCAGAGAAGAGCGTACCGGCACTGTCGGCCGTGTACATTCCGGGTGTGGAGAACTGTCAGGCGGACTACCTGAGCCGCCAGATGCTGGACCAGGGAGAATGGTCCTTACACCCGGAGGTGTTCCAACTCCTCTGCCAAAGATGGGGCACACCATACGTAGATCTTCTGGCTTCTCGACTCAATCGGAAGGTATTGAGGTTTGTGGCCCGGTCAAGAGACCCATGGGCAGACGCAACGGACGCATTGGTGGCATCGTGGGGTCAGTATTGGCTAATCTATGCCTTCCCTCCCTTAAGGCTTCTTCCTCTTCTGCTCCGCAGACTGGAGGCAGAGGGAATTCCAATGATCCTAATCGCTACAGATTGGCCTCAGCGTCCTTGGTACGCCGATCTAGTATGTCTGGTAGCAGACGTCCCCTGGCGCCTACCACTACGGAAGGACCTGCTATCGCAAGGTCCCATACTCCATCCTGCTTTACAGTCATTGGCTTTAAAGGTATGGCTGTTGAGAACCAGGTACTGAGAGACCGGGGCCTGTCAGACTCAGTAATCTCTACGATGAGAAGTGCTCGAAAACCGTCCTCTAGGAAGGTTTATCACCGCACTTGGAAGGCCTACATCTCCATGTGTGAGGAAATGAAATGGCATCCGCGTACCTATTTGGTTTCCAGAATCCTGCTGTTTTTACAGCATGGGGTGGACCAAAGGTTTGCCCTAAGTACAATTAAGGGACAGATATCTGCCCTGGCTGTCTTTTTTCAGCGACTCCTGGCGGCTCACTCTCTCGTGGGTACTTTTGTGCAGGGGGTTCGACATGTGGCCCCTCCGATCCGTCCCCCGCTACCTCCGTGGGACTTGAACCTGGTCCTCTCGGTGCTTCAGAAGGCACCGTTTGAGAATATTAGAGATATTCCGCTGTTGACACTTTCTCAGAAGGTGGTCTTTTTGGTGGCTGTTACGTCAGTTAGACGAGTCTCTGAGCTGGCAGCCTTGTCCTGCAAGGCTCCTTATTTGATTTTCCACAAGGATAAGGTGGTGCTGCGGCCGCAGCCTTCCTTTCTTCCAAAAGTCGTTTCGGCTTTTCATCTCAACGAAGACATTGTACTTCCATCCTTGTGTCCTCATCCGTCGAATCCTAAGGAATCGGCGTTGCATTTCTTGGACGTTGTCCGAGCTTTGAGAGTATACCTATCTGCTACTTCCCTGTTCCGGAAGTCAGACTCACTGTTTGTTTCGGTGGCTGATCCCAAGAAGGGCCAAGCAGTCTCGTCGGCCACCATCTCTAGGTGGATCCGACAGATAGTAATCCAGGCTTACGCCTTAAAGGGTCAAGCGCCCCCCTTTCCTGTCACGGCGCATTCGACCAGGGCAATAGGTGCCTCTTGGGCTTTCCGACATCAAGCGTCTGTTTCCCAATTATGTAAAGCAGCGACTTGGTCGTCCGCTCACACTTTCACAAAATTCTACAAAGTTGATGTAGGTGCATCTTCAGATGCCTCTTTCGGCCGCAAGGTTTTGCAAGCGGCTGTTTAGAGTTGCAGCTCCTCCGTTGGAGGAGTGCCGTTTTGTGTTTTGGGGTGAAGTTTATTTTTATGCTGTTACCACCCCTCGTTTTTTCTCTGACACTGCTTTGGGACGTCCCACTTTGTCAATAGAGAAGCTGTGTCGGTCCATGGACGAAAGAGTAAATAGGATTTTTTACTCACCGTAAAATCCTTTTCTCTGAGTCCATGGACCGACACAGCACCCACCCCTCCTTTTAAGTTTGTACTGCTTTTTGACTAACTGATCTGCGAGATGCAGACTGAGAGGTTATACCAGAGGGTCCGCCCCCTGGGCGGTACTGTAGAAGGTGTGATGCAACACTTTTTACAAGTTTTTCTGCCTAGTCACTCCTAATTAACGGATAATACCCACTTTGTCAATAGAGAAGCTGTGTCGGTCCATGGACTCAGAGAAAAGGATTTTACGGTGAGTAAAAAATCCTATTTTAATAAATATTAATAGAAATGTATATACAAATGTGCTCACATAAGGGCATGGTTTTACAGCCATGCAATCCAGAGTATAAGCTAGAGCCATGGCTGGCAGCCAAAACTGCAGGGATGAAGTGACCCCCCTCCAACTTTCAGGACAGCTTTCTAATAGGTGACTGTGTTTATGAGACTGTACCTGCAGTGAGTTCCATGCCAGAGCACACTTGACGCTGTGGGAGTTAGTTATACATGTACTTCACTCTCTGTGCTCCTGGTTGTCAATGCAATGTGTTTCAGGGACATGTCCCCCTTTCTCAAGCCTGCAGCTTTTGCCACTGAACATGACTCTATCTTACATACCAGATTGCATGGTTTTCAAACCAAGGCACCCTAGTTCCTGTGAGTACTTTATATATGTTTTTTATTGGTATTTATAAGTTGTTTTTAGTTGCACTGTTTTTGTTTTTTTTTCACTTTAAGATTTCAAGCTCTCCTTGTTGCTGTTTTAGAGAGAGCTGCAAGATCTGCTTTTCAGCTGTCTTGCCTTGAAAGTTCATTGTTAAAACTTCTCTTGACTAGTGCCCCATTCAAGCTGCAAAGCAAGGATGGGAAAGGTAAATCTATCTCTGTTCTAACAGATATATAAACAATCAACAATCTCTTTACAGGGCAACCCACGGCTGATTTCTGCCAATGCAGCAGGAATCGGCTGTTCTGTCTATGACAGCCTTTTAGCCTGTGAGTCAGGTGACTAATTGAAGACAATGCATTCTATGTGTGGCTGATGTGAAGGGAAAATTAACAAAAATGTTTCCTCCACATTCCTCCTACCTGTCCTTTATACTGTACCCTGTATAAAAAAAGATCTATGTACTTACCTAATTTTATTCTAGTCCAGTCTGCAGCTCAGGCTCCCCGCTGCTGCAGGGGAGAAGATGGAGTGTGTCAGTGTACAGCTTTGCCATGGGAGCCTATGGGTGACATCATAGCTTCACAGCCATTATTGAGCACCCCATTACACAGAGTAGCCAAAGCTGTGGAATCACGCGACTGGACCAGATTAAAAAAGGGAAGTATACAGATCTTTTTTTCATGGTAGGTAGGAGTAAGGGTGAGGGAATGTTTTTGATAATAGTTCTTGTTAGACCCTATTACAACTTTAACCATTAATCCACAAGGTGTTAAGTATCATTAACGCATAAGACGACCAAATATCCAAATTTCACATTGTATACAATAGCTAGATGGTAATTTAATCAGTTTGGAAAACAATCAATGTGTATTGTGTGTTTTGACCTTTATACATGTGCAGGTCCTTGAGGTATTCACTATAACCAATCGGGATGGTAAACATTTCTGCCATTGGGAAATTGTTAAAGAATGCAAAGGAAACAAACATGAATAGAGCATAGTGTTTGTGTGAGAAATATGCTTCTGCGTATTCAGTGCATTTTTCTATTCTTATTTTACATTAAGGGCTAGTTCACACCACAAAACACACTCCAGATGCGTTTCTGCATGCACGTTTTTAACGCATTCCAGTGCATTTTTGATGAGTGTCTGGATGCATTCCAAATGTTTTTTTCTTCTTTTTTCCTATTCGTTTTTCACTGTACTGGGGTCTGGTGAGTTTTTGATGCATTCCAGTCCATTCCAGTGTGTTTGTGATGCATTTTACTGTAGCGCTACCCCTGTAGGGGCTGCTGATGAATGTGGTCGTCTCTCACCCTGCACAACCAGGCACACACATTTTCCATTCACTTCAGAGACAAGAGGCAGTCCTTGCAGCTTTGTTTGCTTTTTTTGTTGGGGGAATTGAACTTGGGTGGGGAAGGGTGTATATGTGATGCCCATTTGATCGATGAAACTCTGAAGGGACTTGAACTATATACACTCCAGTACACACTTGCTTGCAAACTATCACTCCCAGGACCAGCTAGCATGGGTTTCAGACTCAGCACAATCTCAGCTAAGTCTATACAAATGCCCTTTGCAGGCAGGGACTGCGGGCCCCTATGATGTTGCAAAATGGAAGTCTTTAGTGCTAGCTGTTCTGTCTCTGGCTACTGCTCCCAGTACCAGTTCTTAAGGCACTGCCAGTCCTCCTGGCTGCAGCTGTCCCTTTCCACTGCCCGTGCCAACACAATCCTCCTGACTGGCTCTGCACCCATCCCAGACTGCTCCATCCCAGTCCCCTCAGGCATGCCTTGCAATCCTCCTGACTGTGTGTTACTCACCAGCCCTCTTGGCTGTTCCTTGTCCTCCCGGAGACTTGCCTGACAGTGTTCTCCCACTGTCCTCTCCTTGCTCCCATGCCTCATGGCTAGGACACCTCTGTGTGTCTTGAAGAGGGTCCAAGCCCAGGCCTAAGGTCACCCACCAGACTGGGGAGCTCCCTCAAAGGCCACCAACAGCCTAACACCCCATCTCCAGCTTCCACTCAAACATACTCCTCCCCAGCTGTGCTGACCCAAAGTATTTGAGGGGACCTGCCCTCTGCCAACCCAGATTGGAGATTGGTCAGGGCCCTCAGAATACTCCAGACAGCTCCACCATACATCCCCTCCCATTCTTCTGGAAGTTTAGCAAGTTCAGGAAGTAGGGGGGAGGTCTCACTGATGCTGTCTGTGAGTCATCCAGCTCTCCCAGGATCTGTGCCCAAACCTGAAAAAACACAGACAGGCTTGGCCAGCCAAGCCTGAACAAGTTTACCTACACTAAACAAAAAAAATCTATCTACACTTCTAGCACACTAGAGGTGCTATATTACCGCATTCCAGTGCAGGAAAAATGCAGCATGCTCCACTTTTTTTTTCTGCAACTGGAATGCCCTGGAACTGACCACAATGGGAAACCGTATAACCTACTTTCCATGCATTTTTGATGCAGAAAAAATGGACTGCATGTGGTGTGGACTGGTGTGGACTGGTCCTCAATGAGATGCTTCTAAATTTTCAAAACGTATGTAGAGCTAACCCTGCAGGAGCCGCATGGTAGATTAGGTTCTCTGTTCTTCTTCGACTTTGAGAGCAACCTTTGCCCCACTGACACACCTGGTTAAACAAATGGATACCACACTGCTACTGAGAGCACAAATATACAGTTGTGATCATAAGTTTACATACCCTGATGTAAAGCGCTGCGCAAACTGTTGGCGCTATATAAAATCCTGTATTATAATAATAATAATAATAATACCCTGGCAGAATTTATGATTTCTTTCATTAATGGTTAGTGTTTGGCTGAAGCCAATTATTATTAATCAACTGTGTTTACTCTTTTTAAATCATAATGGCAACAGAAACTACTCAAATTACCCTAAACAAAAGTTTACATACCCCAGTTCTTAATACCGTGTATTGCCCCCTTTAACATAAATTACAGCTTGAAGTCTTTTGTGGTATTTGTGGATGAGGCTCTTTATCTTTTAAGATGGTAAAGCTGCCCATTCCTCTTGGCAAAAAGCCTCCATCCAGTTCCTGTAAATTCTTGGGCTGTATTGCATGAACTGCATGTTTGAGATCTCCCCAGAGTGGCTCAATGATATTGAGGTCAGGAGACTGAGATGGCCACTCCAGAACCTTCACTTTATTCTGCTGTAGCCAATGAAATGTGCAGGGAGAGGAGTATGGAGTGTATGAAGATGGGTAGTATGTGCAGGTGAGGAGTGCAGAGTGTATGGTGGTGGGTAGAATGTGCCAGGTGAGGTGTGCGGAGTAATGTTTTTTTTTTTTTACAACAAACTTTTTTTTCATTTTTTCAAAATGCTTTTTGGCAGCTAGTGGGTGGTGTCACTAGGGCAGTGAACGGTGTCAGTAGAGCAATGGGCAGTGTCAGAATGTTCTTTGTCTTTATAATTTTTTTAAATCTTATTTTTTAAATAATTTATTTTTGTTTTATTAGACAGTGTCAGTAGTTTTGTTTGTTTTTATTATCTTATTATATTTAATTTTTTTACAATTTTGTTGTTTATTTTATTTTCTATATTTCTCTTAATATTTTTTTTTCATAGTGCTTCTGGGGAAGGGGGTGGGGGCATATTAGAGAGTGGACGGTGTCAGTAGTTTTTTAATAAAAAATGTACAATTTACAATTATATATTTTTTGCCAGTAAATTACATATTTACCAGCCCCTTCCTCCGCTCTCCTTCCTGACACATCCCCCGCTGCCCCCGGGAGAGGAGAGGAGGGAAGCTGGCTGAGAGGGACGAGGGGGGACAGAGGAGGAGGACACAGCGGGCCAGAGGAGAATGGGGGGGCGGAGGAGGAGAAGAATGGGGGAGCAGAGAAGGAGGACACAGCAGGCTGGAGGAGAACAGGGGGGTGGAGGAGGAGAATGTAAGAAGCGGAGAAGGAGGACACAGTGGGCTGGGAGAGAACACGTGGAGCAGAGGAGGAGAACGGGAGGAGGAGGATGCAGAGAACAGCCTGGGAGGATCGGTCTGGCGGGAGGGACAGCTGCAAGCACTGATAGCTGCGGGAGGGAGAGGAGGAGAAGTGGCTGTCATACAGAGAGATTTACGCACAGCTGTCCCTCCCGCCGCACCGATCATGTTGTTCAAACGTTGCTGTGACATCCACACACAGGTGCTTCCCACTCTTAGGTAGTAGCCGCTCACCTCTGAGCCTGCGACCTTGCGATTAAGCTTGGTCTAAACACGCTTATGAATCACCTCTGGAATCTAGATATATTGCTGGGTCCCAAAGTGCTTTGTGCTGCTGTCTCCAGCTCTGTAGTACTGTCTCCCCATAAACAAATGATAAAAACGGCTCGATAGTGTGATATAGTTTATATCAAAATATATTTATTTAAGAAAAAAGCCCATAGAAAGGGTACTCACATGGTTATGGTGCGTCAGTGCACCGCTCCATGCAAAGCATGTAAAACTCCATAAAAATCTGGGGATTTGTTTGCGATCAAATGTTTCTCCTCTGTGGGCAGACCAGCTGCCGTCTCCACCGTCCTGTCCCCTTCCTTACGCGTGTCGATACAGGGTTATTGTCATATCTTCATCAGGGGGATAATAATTGGACGGTGCATCTGTCAATTAATTAGTCGGT
Organism: Rana muscosa; assembly: GCA_029206835.1. Taxonomy (NCBI): domain Eukaryota; kingdom Metazoa; phylum Chordata; class Amphibia; order Anura; family Ranidae; genus Rana; species Rana muscosa. The sequence goes on along the minus strand of CM055122.1, from coordinate 941,491,701 downwards.
CGGCGGCCATTTTCTCGTAGCCTGCCAGCCGACTATTTAATTATTGACACATGTCCATCATAAAACCTAACCCTGTTGTAACGGATCTCAGATACCCCAGATGGGCACATCCGCCAGACTTGTGTCTCCTGTCCTCCAAACGCACCCGCAGCCTGCAGATTCGCCATAACCAGCCCTTAACCCCTCAATCACGAGACAAGCCACACAGGTGTTGAGGGTTAAACATGCAGAGCATCAACAGTTTATTAAATCCAAAACATACACTTTTACACACAGTTAGGGACACTCCCCTTAGCCTTGTCATAGAGGGGGGGTAGGGGACAAGGAAGAACCAATGGGAACTGAACCCTTGTACATTGAAACAGAGACTACAGATAAACATAAAGGGATTATGGTAAGCAGGCAACCCCTCAATACACATCCCCTGCGGAGAGATGTCTGCAGTCCAGACCATTGTCTATGTGCCATGACTCAACACAGCTAAACACAGCAACAAGAGGGGGGGGATGGGGGAGAAGGGATGTAGCATTACATTACATTATCTCAATGCCAGCTTCTCCCCGAGTCTCCAGTCTCTTCTGGGCCATAATCTGTGGGTAGGAGGCCCGCCCTCAGTCCCTTCCAAAGCACACAGTGACAGTGGGTTCTGTCACATTTCTCCCCTTTTAAAAACAGACTAACCAGGTTCCTGACCCCGAACTGGTCTGGACCTGCGTTAGTCGCAAACTTCCACCCCAGGCAACCAGGAAAAGGAAAAATACGTCTCTGGCGCTGGGGAGCAAAATCGCACATACGGTCTCCCGTGAATAAAAACAGGCGCTGCAGAGTGGGAACAGCTGTCCGCACTCCCGTGATCCGGGGCTGGGTTGCAGATATTGAGGAGAGCTGAATAATCCTCTGCCCCGATGCCAGCGCTTCAGCTTGTAGGGAACATAGGCTGGCAGTGCTATGCAGTTGGGGAGGAAAAGGTTCTTGCTTTTCTCCTGGAGTAGCTAACAGCCGCTGAAGAGGTATCTTGCAGGGACTGTCTCCCGGTCTCTCCATCTCTTTTTCTGATGCTGGGCAGAGGCCAACATCGCTCTGCCCCGTAGCCAGTGCTTCTGCTAGGGGGACATATACAATGGTAGAGTTCAGCCGCTGAAGAGGGGGAAGGATTTTCTCCCCTCCTGGTTCTGTGACCAGCTTCTGAGGCGACTTCTGACAGGGGCTGTCTCCCAAACCCTCCAAAAATCTACTGAGGGCTGGGTCGGGGCCGGTGACACTCTGCCATGCAGCCAGTGCTTCTGCTGGGGGGATATACACTGGGGTAGTGTCCAAGTGCTGGGCAACCAGCTCACTGAGGTCATCCCTCGGACTCCCTGGATCTAACTCTGAGGGTGGGCAGAGGCCCGCGGCACTCTGCCCCGTAGCCAGCGCTTCTGCTGGGGGGATGAACACTGGGGTAGTGTCCAAGTGCTGGGGAAACAGCTCACTGAGGTCATCCCTCGGACTCCCTGGATCCAACTCTGAGGGTGGGCAGAGGCCAGCGGCACTCTGCCCTGTAGTCAGCGCTTCTGCTGGGGGGATGAACATTGGGGTAATGTCCAATTGCTGGGGAGGGAGAATTGCTTCCTCCACTCCCGTTGGGGATATCTGCTGTTGGGGAAACGGCTCACGAAAATCATCTCTCAGACTCTCCGGATCCAACTCTTTTTCTGATGCTGGGTAGAGGCTAGTGGCACTCTGCCCTGTAGCCAGCGCTTCTGCTGGGGCACCGGATGCGATACTCTCGACTTGCTGCTGATCACCATTTACCAGCCTTCCAGCGCCAGTCTCAACTTCCCCTTCTGAGACCTTTATGCTATTATCTTGTCTCTCTGCTTGGGGAACCTCCGGTGCGTTCCGGCATTCTAGCACTCGCAGTGCCCTCTGTATCATCGCCGCTTCTTCCATTGCGGTTAGGACGGGAAAACGTAGGGGCACTCCTGGCCCCATTTGCTCCGCATCTTCGTGACTGTCCGCTATTTCTCCAGGACAGTCCCAGGCAACGGGAGCCATGCCAGGCTGCTGATCACCGTCAAACAGCCGCTTGTAGGCAATCTCGAGCTCCCATTCCTGCTCAACCAGGAACTCCAATTCCTCCAGGTCACACGCCTCTTCGGGGAGGTCCAGCACCTCATCTCGGAAGTCCAGGATGTTTTCCAGCCGCCACTCCTCATCGCTCCCAAAGTCTGGGTCTCCGTACATTTTTTGATAGAGCAGCCCCACGCTGCCGTAGCCAACGCCTTCTGTCGGGCTGCCATCTGCTGTACTTGGCCACAGTTGAGCCGCCAACAACCGGAGGGCTCTGTAGCTGGCGTCCAGCCTCATCTCCTCCTGGACCAATCTTCCGAGCTCCATCTTACACTCATCTCGCGGTCGTTCCCTCAGGAACACCTCTCGCGCACGGTACTGCGTCCAGTACATCTCTGTGGAGGAGGGAAGGATCTTCCCCTGATGGTGCCGCTCGTGGCTTAGTGTCTCATGCCAGAGTTGCCGGCGGATCACATCCTCCCAGCCGAGCATAGTGCGCTCTGTCGCTGGTCCCCAATGTTGCTTCCGCATGCCTTGCAGCCTCCTCCCATACTCCGCTCTCATGCTGGCCGGTCCCCGTATCGCTCCTCGGCGGCTGCCCGGATCTTGAATCCTGGTGGTGGTTTGGATGTCCCGGACTGCAGGAGACATCCCACTGCTGCCACCACTGTAACGGATCTCAGATACCCCAGATGGGCACATCCGCCAGACTTGTGTCTCCTGTCCTCCAAACGCACCCGCAGCCTGCAGATTCGCCATAACCAGCCCTTAACCCCTCAATCACGAGACAAGCCACACAGGTGTTGAGGGTTAAACATGCAGAGCATCAACAGTTTATTAAATCCAAAACATACACTTTTACACACAGTTAGGGACACTCCCCTTAGCCTTGTCATAGAGGGGGGTAGGGGACAAGGAAGAACCAATGGGAACTGAACCCTTGTACATTGAAACAGAGACTACAGATAAACATAAAGGGATTATGGTAAGCAGGCAACCCCTCAATACACATCCCCTGCGGAGAGGTGTCTGCAGTCCAAACCATTGTCTATGTGCCATGACTCAACACAGCTAAACACAGCAACAAGAGGGGGGGGATGGGGAAGAAGGGATGTAGCATTACATTACATTATCTCAATGCCAGCTTCTCCCCGAGTCTCCAGTCTCTTCTGGGCCATAATCTGTGGGTAGGAGGCCCGCCCTCAGTCCCTTCCAAAGCACACAGTGACAGTGGGTTCTGTCACACCTGTTTTTTATGTTCTGCATAGAGTATGAGAAAAAAATATATCTTTAGCCAGATTTTTGTCTGTCTAAAACAGTGGTTCTCAACCTGCTAGTTCCGTGACCCCTTGATAAATTGTGGGGATCCCTAACAGTAAACTTATTTTCATAGCATGGGTTGTCAGCACCCAAGGCAAGACAAGTAATTTGCGCCCCTAACCCACCGACATTTAGCGCTCCCTGAGTCCCTTCTATTTGTACAGTATTAAAACCCCTTATGGTACACTTTGGGATGTACCCAGTGGCAGCTGGTGCTCAAATTTTTTTGGGGGGGCGCAAACAAACTGAAAAAAAAAAATCATCAATTGCCGCCACTGTGCCCATTAAACGCAGCCACTGTGCCCAAACGCCACTAGTTTGTTCCCAAATGCAGCCAGTTTCCCCCCCCCATATGCAGCCAGTTTCTCCCCCATAATGCAGCCAGTTTCTCCCCCATAATACAGCCAGTTTCTCCCCTATATGCAGCCAGTTTCTCCCCCAATATACAGCCAGTTTCTCCCCCATAATGCAGCCAGTTTCTCCTCCATAATACAACCAGTTTCTCCCCCATAATACAGCCAGTTTCTCCCCCATAATACAGCCAGTTTCTCCCCCTAATGCAGCCAGTTTCTCCCCCATAATGCAGCCAGTTTCTCCCCCATAATGCAGCCAGTTTCTCCCCCATATGCAGCCAGTTTCTCCCCATAATGCAGCCAGTTTCTCCCCCATAATGCAGCCAGTTTCTCCCTCATAATGCAGCCAGTTTCTCCCCCATAATACAGCCAGTTTCTCCCCCATAATGCAGCCAGTTTCTCCCCCAACATACAGCCAGTTTCTCCCCCAATATACAGCCAGTTTCTCCCCCAATATACAGCCAGTTTCTCCCCCATAATGCAGCCAGTTTCTCCCTCATAATGCAGCCAGTTTCTCCCCCAATATACAGCCAGTTTCTCCCCCATATGCAGCCAGTTTCTCCCCCATAATGCAGCCAGTTTCTCCCCCATAATACATCCAGTTTCTCCCCCATAATACAGCCAGTTTCTCCCCCATATGCAGCCAGTTTCTCCCCCATAATGCAGCCAGTTTCTCCCCCAATATACAGCCAGTTTCTCCCCCAATATACAGCCAGTTTCTCCCCCATAATGCAGCCAGTTTCTCCCCCATAATACAGCCAGTTTCTCCCCCATAATACAGCCAGTTTCTCCCCCATAATACAGCCAGTTTCTCCCCTATATGCAGCCAGTTTCTCCCCCATAATGCAGCCAGTTTCTCCCCCATAATACAGCCAGTTTCTCCCCCATAATACAGCCAGTTTCTCCCCCAAATGCAGCCAGTTTCTCCCCCATAATACAGCCAGTTTCTCCCCTATATGCAGCCAGTTTCTCCCCCAATATACAGCCAGTTTCTCCCCCATAATGCAGCCAGTTTCTCCTCCATAATACAACCAGTTTCTCCCCCATAATACAGCCAGTTTCTCCCCCATAATACAGCCAGTTTCTCCCCCATAATGCAGCCAGTTTCTCCCCCATAATGCAGCCAGTTTCTCCCCCATAATGCAGCCAGTTTATCCCCCATATGCAGCCAGTTTGTCCCCCATAATACAGCCAGTTTCTCCCCCAAATGCAGCCAGTTTCTCCCCCAAATGCAGCCAGTTTCTCCCCCATATGCAGCCAGTTTCTCCCCCATAATGCAGCCAGTTTCTCCCCCATAATGCAGCCAGTTTCTCCCCCATAATGCAGCCAGTTTCTCCCCCATAATGCAGCCAGTTTCTCCCCCATAATGCAGCCAGTTTATCCCCCATATGCAGCCAGTTTGTCCTCATAATACAGTAAGTTTGTACCCCCCAGCCCTGCACTTACCTTCCTCGAGTCAGCGCCGTCCTTCTTCCGTCCTCGATGTCTTCTCCCGCCCTCGATGTCACTTCAGCCAATCAGGTTACCGGTAACCAGACCCGGTGAACCTGATTGGCCAGGGAACGCACCCCTGTGCGTCCTCTCATTAGGTATTTAGAAGCCGATTACAGCCCTCAGGCTGTAGTCGGGAAGCCTATCAGAGCCTGCTGGCTCTGATAGGCACTTCTAAAGGCCAATCAGACGCTGTGACTCAGATGGCCGGTGCTCAAGGGGCCGGCCATCTGAATAGTGGGCGGCAGCAATACATAGGTTCATGCAATGCATGAACCTATGTATTGTTGTGGTGAGTGACGGCCGGGCGCAGAAGCGAGCGGTAGCGGCGCTTCTGCACCCACTATGGTCGCGCCGCCATGTGTAAAAAAAAGACATTAAAAAAAAAAAAAACTCTTAAAGGGCCCGTTTTTTTTTTGGTGACCACAGGAGGGGGGGGGGGGGCGGCGCCCGGGCGCCCCCTATAGACGGGCCGCCACTGGATGTACCACTCTCTCTTTGTTCTCCTTTCTTTCCCTTTTATCTCTCGCTATCCTAATTTCTTGTTTTTTTTCCCCATCCCTCTCTCTAGCCGTCTTTCTTGTTCTTTCTCCTATTCTTTCTCTCTCGTTTTCTTTGTTCCTCCCCATTTTTTCCTCTCCCTTCCATGTATTCTCTTTTTTTATTCCTTCTCTTGCTCCTTGGTGGGGGAATGGGATGAGTGGCAGTGCTGGCAGGAAGTTGAGATAAGTGGAAGTGCTGGTGGGGGGTGAGATCAGTGGCAATGCTGGGTAGAGATCTGATCAGCCAACTTAGATGCTCTTGATCAAGGTCATCTGCTGATATTAGAACTGTAGTGGGGACTTTTAATGGCAACTATAATCACAGGCTTTTTGGTGACTCGCAGCAGTGACACCTATGCCAAAATCAGGAGGTGGGGTCTCCTCCAGCCCCTCCCACTTCACATTCCTCACCAGTCAGCTGACCTCTAGCCTCTGCCCCCCACCCATGCCATAAACGTAATGGGCGGCTGCGGAGAGGCTGAGTGGGCGGCCATGGGCTCCAAGAATAGCCCAGCTGTGCGGCCGCAAAAAGGCTGGAGAAGTGGTGCAGGCTTCAGGAACAGCCCAGGATTCGGTGACCCCTGGCAAATCGTCATTCGACCCCCAAGGGGGTCCCGACCCCCAGGTTGAAAACCAGTGGTCTAAAAAAAAAGGGACATTTTCCAAACCCTTTCGGTCCCTATGATACCTGTACAAGAAATAGGGGGTGAGGGTCACACCAATATAGAAATCCATGGACAGCACTAAGAATATACATAAATACATTATTTTGTATCCTGATTGCAGCTTGGATGTCATGTATCTTTAGAGATATACTGTATTTTGTGTGTTCACCTTCTTGTACTTATGCACCATGCAAACTTCTGACAAGCTGTCACATATTCCATAGCATGCATACAAGTTAAAAATAATAAGTCACAGTATACCTTGCTGTGAATGAAGGTGAAAGGTGTACGGCTATAGGTATGTTTATACAGAAGGCTAGTTTTTGCAAACCATTGATTGCATAATGTTTGTAACTTTTTTCAGTATATGTGGGCAGGGCTTTCCATGAATCAAGGGCTTTATTTGCATTGTAAGATATATAGATGCATTCCAAAGGGCATTATCCATTACTTCAGCTAAAGACTGACTGAGAACAAGGACTGCAATACAATCCTAATGTAAAAGGTAAGTCATAGATGAGGTCTGTGTGGGGTTAAAGCAGTATCAAGCCCAAAACCAAACATTTATTATATTGCAGCTTACCAATTCTTAGATGTGATGATTGCCTTTGTTTTCCTTGTAGCGCACCCACCTAACTCCTACCTGCATTTAACTTTGGCTCCTCGCAGGAAGAGAGAGGCACACTGCACCACAAGCCCGTACCCTCCTGTGTAAAGAGGTTGAGCGGTGTTGTTGTTGGGTCTTGTCCACAGCCAGAGCCAAAATCCTCCTGAGAATGATTCTCACCTCTACCGTGTGTAGAGACAAGTCCTTGACTTCCCCAGTAACATGAATGTCCACACCAGCTGAAGCTCCAACTCAAGGTTTATTCTCTCTTTGCAATAAACAGTCTCTTGGATAGGAAACAGGTTGGAGCAAGAAAACAGGACAGCCCAAGGTGTGGAGGAGGTCCAGGCACAAACGTAGCTCAATCTTTACTACTCAGATTTTCAAGCAGTATAATAGGCGCACAGTCTCTGCCACAGACCGTGAAGTTGGTCTCTGCCACAGACCTGGTGAATAAGGCCACTGCCACTGACCTGGTGAATAAGGCCACTGCCACTGACCTGGTGAATAAGGCCACTGCCACTGACCTGGTGAACTTGGAATCTCCCTCTTAGGACATGGCCCCTATCAAGGAGAAGACGTCCCCCTAGAGAGTCAACAGACCCTTCCTTCACCGTGACTCCCGCATCGGTCCTTCGGAATGATCCTCCCTTCTCTGAGAGTGCGGGTCCCCTCGCAAGGCGGCACCCTGGACTCCTCAATCCTTAGCGGACCCCAGCCAAAGGTCCTGGGCACCGGGCCTTCTCCCGCAACCCCTGGGTCTTCATACCCAGGCGAACAGGACGGCAGGGTAGTACCTCACCCCAGGCTAAAGGTGCCTGAGATGGAACTGGAACACAGCCTCCGGGCCTAGGGCACCCCGAGATGAACCTCACTCACTCCCAGGCTGAAGGTGCCTGGGCATGGACCCCGATCAGGAGATGTCTGCCCCTTATATTTCCTCTCCCGGCATGCACAGCAGGTTCCCCGCCCCACTGTACGGCTGCCGAGAGGGGACACAAAAGGCACAGCACTACGCTCGTGGTTCAACCCCGGCCCAGAATGGCAGCGCCACCCGCAGGCCACAGGGAACTCATCACCAGCATTATCCCCTGAGGACAAAAAATGGTCCATAACCCTTAACAAATTAAGGTGTCTGAGCCTAATTACCACTCAGAGACTCCCCCTAAATTGACCACCCCGCTTCATATTTTTTTTGCCTTTCTTCTATTTTCATTTGGTCTTCCGGCCAGTAAGTCTATTCTTTTTCAAAATAACAAGCTCTCTGTATCAGTTACATAGATGAGACAAGCTATTTAACACTGACAGGGGTGCTTACAATGATCAGTTTTTATATATGTAAAATGTGTATCCCAAAGGAAACAAAAATGTTTACTGTAACTGATTATAAAGTATAACCCCCCAGAATTAGATTTTTAGTTTTGGATTTAATACTGCTTTACCACTTTATGACCAGCTCACGTCGATATACGTCGGCATTTTGAAGAGAAATATCATTGTTATGGCAGCAGCTAGTTGTCATAACTCCAGTATCCTTTTCTTCAGTGAGCGGTCCGGTTTCAGATAAAAGTGGTCTCTGCGGTGGATTCGCCGCAAGATCCCTTTTATCGGTGGCGAGAGAGGGGTCCTTTTTTTTTTTATTGCATTTTTGTGTAAATATGAGATCTGAGGTCTTTGAGTGTCTTTTTCTATTACAAGGGAGGTTTACATTCCTTGTAATAGGAATAAAAGTGACACAATTTTTTTTCTTTTAACCACTTAAGGACCCCTCACTGTATATATACGTCGGCAGAATGGCTCGTACAGGCACAATCACGTACCTGTACGTGGCCCTTTAACTGCCGACGTCGGGGTCGCGCGCGCACGCCGCCGCCGGCGCGTTCACGACCCCCCTGCCTTCCCCGTGAGTCGGACCGCGGTTCCCGCGGACTCGATCGCCGCGGGGATCCCAGCGATCGTCTCACAGAGGCATGAAGCGGGGAGATGTTAGTGTAAACACAACATCTCCCCGCTCCCCTACTGACAATGTCACAGATCTCCACTCTGTGTAATCAGAGCAGAGATCGGTCATGTGTCACTCGTAGCCACGCCCCCACACAGTAGTAATCACTCCCCTAGGCACACTTAACCCCTTCAGCGCCCCTAGTGGTTAACCCCTTCACTGCCAGTGTAATTTTTACCGTAACCAGTGCATTTTTATTGCACTGGTCCCAAAAATGTGTCAAAGGTGTCCGATGTGTCCGCCATAATGTCGCAGTCACGAAAAAAATCGCTGATCGCCGCCATTACTAGTAAAAAAAAATAATAATAATAAAAATGCCATAAAACTACCCCCTATTTTGTAAACGCTATAACTTTTGCGCAAACCAATCAATAAACGGCGATTGCAATTTTTTTTACCAAAAATATGTAGAAGAATACGTATCGGCCTAAACTGAGGGGGATATTTATTATAGCAAAAAGTAAAAAATATTGCATTTTTTTCCAAATTGTCGCTCTATTTTTGTTTATAGCGCAAAAAATAAAAACCGCAGAGGTGTTCAAACACCACCAAAAGAAAGCTCTATTTGTAGGAAAAAAAGGACGCCAATTTTGTTTGGGAGCCACGTCGCACGACCACGCAATTGTCAGTTAAAGCGACGCAGTGCCAAATCGCAAAAAGGGGCCTGGTCTTTATGCTGCGTATTGGTCCGGGGCTTAAGTGGTTAAAGGACAGTGTAAAAAAAATTAAAAATAAATAAGAAAAAAACAGAAAAGTATTTTTTACCACGCCCCGTTGTACTGAGCTCGTGCGCATAAGCGAACGCATACGTAAGTAGGGCCCGCATATGAAAACGGTGTTCAAACCACGCATTTAAGGTATTGGCGCAATCGTTAGAGCGAAATCCCTAGACCTCCTCTGTAACTCAAAACATGCAACCTATATAGATTTTTAAGGGTAAAAGTTTGTCACCATTCCACGAGCGGGCACAATTTTGAAGTGTGACATGTTGGGTATCAATTTACTCGGCATAACATCATCTTTCACAATATTAAAAAATTGGGCTAACTTTACTGTTGTCTTGATTTTTTCATGCAAAAAAGTGTATAGGGGTATTCACTACAAAGGGGCTGCAATTGCAATTGCTGACCACCTTCTAAAAAATATGTTTCTATCTGTATCTTTGGCTTCAATACTTTGAGTCCCTGATTATGTGCAAAATTAATGTCAAAGTTAATTGGGAACTCCTGAAAATATTAAAGCCATTAGATCAATATGACAGCCAGCCAACTAGCATTTTCACTAGCCTCTTCAGCTCCAGCGATGTACCAGTGCATCACTGGACTTTGAGTGGTTATACCAGGATGTTAGACCAGGTGCAATCCAGCACCTAATTAGCTGCTAGATTGCTTGAACAAGCAGTGGGAGGGGACCCCCCTTCTGTAGCTTTCTTGGGCTAGCCTGCCCCTCTGACAGACCTGAGCAGCCAGCCAGCACTTCTGCCAGATGAACATAGAGGTAATCAAAGATCCGAGCAGCTCAGATCACCTCTATGGTGTAGGAAACCAGAAGCGATGAGCATACATCACCTCTGGTTTCCCTGGATGCAAACAGAGCCATTTTTAAATAGAGAAAGCATTTGATCACACTGATCTTGGTGTGATCAAATGCTTTTAAGGGCCCTTGCCCCCCCCCGTGCTCGCGCACAAAGGCAAACGCATGCATTAGTCCCGTACAGCGATCCCACGAATGTCAGATCGTGGGCAGTATTTCTAGCACCATACCTCCTGTGTAAATCAAAAGTGGTAACCTGTAAAAGCTTTTAAAGCATCGCCTATAAATAGTAAAATTTACGCCGTTTGTCACTGTTGCACAGGCATGCACAATTTTAAAGCATGACATGTTTTGCATCTACTTGGCGTAAAATTATCCCAAACAATTGGGTATTATACTGTGTTTTTGTGCATTAAAATTCCAAAAAAGTGTATTTTTTCTAAAAAGGACCCTTTACTAGGAGTGATAAAAATATATTTTTTTTGGAAATGTTGGATGCAGCTTTAACCACTTCAGCCCCGGACCATTTTGGCTGGTTAAAGACCAGGCCACTTTTTGCGATTCGGCACTGCGTCGCTTTAACTGACAATTGCGCGGTCGTGCGACGTGGCTCCCAAACAAAATTGACGTCCTTTTTTTCACACAAATAGAGCTTTCTTTTGGTGGTATTTGATTACCTCTGCGGTTTTTATTTTTTGCGCTATAAACAAAAATAGAGCGACAATTTTGAAAAAAATTCAATATTTTTTACTTTTTGCTATATTAAATATCCCCAAAATATATATATATATAGCGATACCCTCAGTTTAAGAGGGCTGCTTGTTTGTTTTGGGCCTTGTAATGCACCGCTGGCAACCCCTGGCAATCGGCTCTAACCTCTCGTGGCACAGTTAGGAAAGGGGAGGGATGGTCTAACTGTATTATATCTATACTGCTATATGGCACAACCCCTTTATCCCCAGCGCAGCAATTGACACTGACAACCAAATTACTTAACTATAACTTTCTACTATTGGTAAAAGTATAAAAGGTAATTAGTATACAGTATCTCATGCAGATCTTAGCAATATAGGTGTACACATCAAAAGGGTATAACATTCAGCAATGCAATGATAGTATAATAACCCCGCTGCAGCTATCCTCCCTTGTGAGCAAAAAAAATGGCGCCCAGCAATGTCCTATACTACCCAGTCAGGCCTGACTATAACTTGGGGTATAGTTTGTTGAAGAATCTTCACTAGCAAAACTCGGTGGTGCACATAAAGAACAAACTGTAATCCAAAGGGGTAGCGATGATCGCTAACTTGGTAAAGCTGGAGAGACTAATAAACTCAGTTCAGCAAACAGTCTCCCCAGAATATAACTGTAATCACTGATAGGCCTAGGCAAAGTTAATAGGCAACAAAGTTAATCAGATGCGGTTCTGAGCTGGCGCTCTCTCACCCGACCGGACCGACTCCTGTCCGGTACCTCCGCTACTGTGAGTCACTTCACAGTGCCCACGATGCGCCGAGTCTTCGGTCCTCCAGAAGATGGTGGCACCTCAGGTGGATCGGATGCTCCGCAGGCTCCTCGGAAGGCTCTCTGGAACAAATGCAAGGCCCAGGCTTCAGGCCTTGCACGCACAGCAGGTCAGTGCAGGGATCCTCTTGCAGGGAGGGTGGCGTCCAAAGAGAAAGAGAGAGGCCCCTCCTCTCCCTTTTAAAGTCCACCCCAGCAGTCCTTGCGCGGGGAAATGCACCCTGGGTGCCGCAAAGCGTGCTGGGAACTGTAGTCTGTGGGTAGGAAACAATACCCCGCTACATATAAAAAATATGTTTTTCCTCAGTTTAGGCCGATACGTATTCTTCTACATATTTTTTTTTCTACAACGCAAAAAGCGTTTATTGATTGGTTTGTGCAAAAGTTATAGCTTCTACAAAATAGGGGACTGTTTTATGGAATTTTTATTAATAATTATTTTTTTACCAGTTATGGCGGCGATCAACAATTTTTATCGTGACTGCGACATTATGGCGGACACATCTGACACTTTTGACACCATTTTGGGACCATTGTCATTTTTACAGCGATCAGTGCTATAAAAATGCACTGATTACTGTGAAAATGACACTGGCAGTGAAGGGGTTAACCTGTAGGGGGCGTTGAAGGGGTTAGATGTGACCTAATGAGTGATTCTTACTGTGTGGGGGCATGGCTTGGCATGTGACATCACTGATCGTCGTTCCCTATGACAGGGAACAGACGATCAGTGACACTCTTACTAGGAAGAACGGGGAACCCGATCGTGGGACACCGATCGTGGGACACCGGCGGCGATCGTGTCCACGGGTCCCGCGGGCGCAGTCACAAAGCTCACGACCGGGTCGCGAGCGCACCGCTGGCGGCGCACGCGCGACCCACGGCTGGGCATCTTAAAGGGGACGTACCTGTAAGTGCTTATGCCCAGCCGTGCCATTCTGCCGTATATCGGCGTTAGGCGGTCCTTAAGCGGTTAAAGTACTACTAAACCCAGGATCCTGCATTCACTATATCTGGTCTCCCACAGTACACAGAACAGGGAAATGCAATTATTTTAGAAAAATAATAACCTTTTCTCATCACCAGACCTGTGACTTCTATTAGTGTCCAGCCAAGCACTGGTTAAAGCTTGTAGGAGGAGTTTTCTGACTATCCTATGAGACTACATGACCCCTGACCCTCAGTCTGGATAGTACTGATTGGCCCTGTACTGATCACATGCACTCTCCCAAGAAAAAGATTGGCCCTGTGCTGGTCACATGCACTCTCCCAAGAAAAAAAAACCTCTCTAGCAATACACACCAAACTGAGCTTGTGCCGTCTGACTCCATAGGCTCAGTGTTATCAGGAGATGGTTTGGGGACTGTGAATGAAGGGGAGGAACAGCCTTTTTACACAATGCGGAGGATTAACCTCTTAGGTTTTGCAGTGAGTATAATAACAAGCCTGCTTTACTGGACCTACAGACTGTTGTGGGTTTAGTAACACTTTAAACAAGATTTTAGCAAGCTTAAGTATGCTTCAGTGCAGTTGGCAGCTTACATTTCCAGATGAAGAGCTTGGCAATGGCAGCCTAGAAATTCTTAAAGTATAGTCTTTCTTTAACCAGCTTAGACAGTTTTCATGATGCTCTGAAGACCCTTTCAGCTCCATTCATAGAATTTTGCCTGAAGCTTTTATCAAGCTTCGACTTGAACCTTTTTGAAGAATGTTTTAAACTCCTGTAAAGCTATGACTAGCTCTTCCAATAAGATTCATATTTAACATTCCCAGATTGGAACAGAAGGGTACTTTTAGGGCTTGCAGAAATCTGCACAAAACGTGTTAAATGCTTTGAAAATGCTTGCTGAGGTTGATGTCAGACTACAGTTTACAAGCACACCTATCATAAGAGAAATACTGTACATTGGCTCCCTTTCCTGGCTTCCTTCTGAAAATGCTAGTTGCCTGGATGTGCCTGGCTTATATACCCATACAGTGGCAGCTGGTGAAGTTTTAGGATGGGGGGGCGCCAGACCCCGCTCTTCCTTACCCCCACTTCTCATAAGCCCCACCCCTTGTATAATCCACCCACTCTTTCCCCTGTATTCCACTTGCTTCCAACCATAGTGTCAGGAGTATACAGCTCAGCATTACAAGACAGAGTATATAGCTCAGCCTCACAGATCAGGGTATATAGGTCAGCATTACAGATACGGTATATAGATCAGCATTACCGATAGTATATAGAGCAGCATTACAGATACGGTGTATAGATCATCATCACAGATCAGGGTATATAGATCATTATCACAGATCAGGGTATATAGATCAGTCTCACAGATCAGGGTATATAGATCAGCCTCACAGATCAGGGTATATAGATCAGTCTCACAGATCAGGGTATATAGATCAGTCTCACAGATCAGGGTATATAGAGCAGCATCACAGGACAGAGTATATAGATCAGCCTCACAGATCAGGGTATATAGATCATCATCACAGATCAGGGTATATAGATCAGTCTCACAGATCAGGGTATATAGATCAGCCTCACAGATCAGGGTATATAGATCATCATCACAGATCAGGGTATATAGATCATCATCACAGATCAGGGTATATAGATCAGTCTCACAGATCAGGGTATATAGATCAGCCTCACAGATCAGGGTATATAGATCATCATCACAGATCAGGGTATATAGATCATCATCACAGATCAGGGTATATAGATCAGTCTCACAGATCAGGGTATATAGATCAGTCTCACAGATCAGGGTATATAGATCATCATCACAGTTTAGGGTATATAGATCAGCCTCACAGATCAGGGTATATAGATCATCATCACAGATCAGGGTATATAGATCAGTCTCACAGATCAGGGTATATAGATCAGCCTCACAGATCAGGGTACATAGATCATCTTTACAGATCAGGGTATATAGATCAGTCTCACAGATCAGGGCATATAGAGCAGCATCCCAGATAGGACTGACAGCACTGCATAGTGCAAAGTCCTTCTGAGCCCTATGCAGATCTCCAAACCTCTGGGCTAAGCTATAGTCACAAAAGTCACTAGAGCAGGTACAAATAATAAGACTACAAGCAGGAGACAGGCAGCAAACATTAGACAGCATGGAGACTTTGACCACAAAACATTTAATGTCCATTTCCATTTCTTTGCTGCTCACAGACCGACTGCACCATACCCCCCCCCCCCTCCGGGCACGCACACCGACAGCCCTAACCCCCCATTCCAGCTTCCTCCCCTGTTCGTCTCCTTTTCTGCCAAGACGTCGGGCATCCAATAGGATGCCTGGTGCTTTGGCCAATCGGGAAACAGGTCTAGCTGACATGCCTCCTAAATTGGCAGGGAGGCACTGTGGTGTGAAAATAGCGAAAATTAATTTGCTATGGTCACATAACAGGGTGGGATCAGGGCACGCTCTAACCAGGTGCTTAAAAAAAAAAGAAACACCCCCTCCCACCCCTGCCATAGGAGTCCTGAAAAGGGCAGGGCGCATGAATAGGGAGGGCGGCGCCCGTGCGCCCACAATGCACAGGCAGCCCCTGTACCCATAAATCTTTGACCCCCTCACAGTAAACAAAAGTCAGAGGAAAACATAAGACCTTAATCCTATACATATTCTGAGTCTGTGATAACAAAGCCAAAGAATTATTAAAGTGGTTGTAAACCCACTTTTTCAACTTGCACCTACAGGTAAGCCTAGATTAAGGCTTACCTGTAGGTGCAAGAAATATCTCCTAAACCTACACGGTTTAGGAGATATTTAGTTAAATGACAGGTGCCGCTGTCTACGGTGCATGCGCGCCGTAGACAACGGCGCATTCATGGGGTTAATCCCATTCACAAAATCGGCTACTTCCCAGCAATCGCTGGGTGTAGCCGAATGTGACAGCTCCCGCGCGCATGCGCAGAGTGACGTCTCCGCCGCTTCGGCCAATCACAGCGCCGGAGCGGCGCTGTGATTGGCTGGTGCGGCGATACCCGGAAGTAACATTACGGCTATTGCCGCAGCGATGGCTGCGGCTCAAGACAGGGACACGGACGGCTTCGGGGGCCCCGGTCTAAGGTAAGTGGTACATAATGAGCTAGTATGCTAGTCATACTAGCTCATTATGCCTTTCTTTTGCAGGTGGGGTAAAAAAAAACAAAAAACGATTAGTGTGTTTACAACCACTTTAAAGATTAATTCCAGGTATTGATATTTTATACATAGTTACGTTGGTTCGGCTTGGGCCAATGTAAAGACAGTATGTATATACCATACCTGGCTGATGCCCCTGGAATCTGGAAATCACTGAAGTAGACACCACTACTCAAGTCATCTCCACTTGTTTCTGGGTCCCATGCTGAGTGTGATGTCACCACCCCGCCTCTCCCCCTCATCCAATCAGAGAATCAGATCCCAGCCCATTGATTTAAAACATCATAGTGTTGTGGCTTGTATAATTTATTTTGAACTTATTAAAACACAGAATTTGGATCATTGGATTGCACACACTCAAATGTTGTTTTAAATTTGTTTAATTTATATATTGTATAGATAGATGCCAATATGTATATTTGATCTGTTATGTTTAGGTATCCAAAGTGAATCCTTTTTTAAAGTTTTGGATAGAGTAAGGACGGCTTAGAACTCCTGTTTGTTTCTTTTTTATAGCTGCCATTGTGCCCGTTAGAAAGGGTGAATCTTCTTATTTGTCTTGGTGACCATTGAAGGTGATATAGAATAAAAAATATTACGGTTGTCACCAAAACCAAGAAGTAAGGGTAACAATAGGAACACCTATACAAAAGACAGCTACTTAAGAGGGGATTTTTTTTTCTCATTTTGGAGATGTAAAGGGGAACTGATGTAAAGGGGAACTGTACAGACCCTGATGTGAAGGGCAATAAGGGGAATGCTACAGACCCTGATATAAGGGAGTGCTCTGATGTAAAGTGAACTCTGATGTAAAAGGGAATGCTGCGGACCGTGATGCAAAGGAGAACGCTGTAGACGCTGATGTAACATCATGGTCTGCAGAATTCCCCCTTACATCAGCGTCTGCAGAGTTCTATCTTACACTGTAAGGGGACTCTGGTGTAAAGGGGAACTTTGATGTAAATGGCAATGCTGCAGACTATGATGTAAGGGGGACCATGGTCACCAGAGCCCCGCTTACATCAGAGTCTACAGCTATCCCCTTTACATCACGGTCCGCCACATTTCCCTTTACATCAGAGTTCCCCTTTACATCAGAATCCACAGAGCTCTCCTCTTCATTAGGGTATACTGTAAGGAGGAACCCTGTGGACTCTGATGGAAGGGAAAACTTTGTGGACTGTGATGTAAAGGGGAATTATGGAATCTGATGTAAAGGGGAACTGTGCAGACTCTGATGTAAAGGGGAACTCTGATGTAAAGGGTAACTCTGCAGACCCTGATGTAAAGGGGAACTTTGACATTAAGGGGAATGCTACAGACCCTGATGTAAGGGAGTGCTCTGATGTAAAGGGGAACACTGCGGACTGCGATATAAGGGTGGGGATGTCGGAGGGGGGGGGGGCTTCATGGTTTCTTGCACCAGGACTCTGCTACCAGGCATTAAAATACTGCATGTTTTCATTACTAAAATACCGCAAAACTTCATAAAATAACTCATGCGGTATATTAGTAGCGTTTTTTCGTGAATGCCAAAAAAAAATTAAAAAAACGCAGAGTGGTATTTTGCCGCATTTTTTAAGGGGACCAATACCACTTTGTAAATGGAGCCCACAGAGAGGGTTGTAGAGGAAGTGTAATGTCTGTCATCCTTGGACTTCCAGCAAATATGTTGTGAATGGTATAGTAGGTGAGCCAAGGAACACGTCCACTATTATAACTGATGTAAAGTTCATCTCTTCAACCTCTTTGATTTTTTTACTTTGCTATGGTTTTGTTCAATTCATTTTATCATTTTAATTTTCTATTTCTTTCTCCAGGTTTTGCTACAGAGATGTATTTCACTGATTCAGTTACAGTTGTCCTCTCCATTGTCACCTGTTTTTTTCTGGCAATTTTTTTATTCAGTCAGAAGAAAAAAGTTCATCCAAATTATCCTCCTGGACCACCACGTTTGCCTATTATTGGAAATTTGCACATTATAAATAAGAATAAACCTTACATAACATTTCATGAGGTAAGATTTAAAAATTTCAAGTGAGTGGTTAAAGTGTATGTAAATGGATTCAAGCTCATTAAAGTGGAGGTCCACCCAATTTTATAAGTTTAGCTCAATCGAATTACATTAATGTATACATTGTTAAACGGAACATTTTTATTTATTTATTTAATAGGGTGTACCTGTGTATGTGTGCTTTTCTCTTTGTTTCCGGTATCTGACCCCTGCGGCTATGGGCGGGTATTTTGCGGGTATGTACGTAATGTCCTGTACCCCGCACTGTCTCCTGGAAGCTTGTGTCATTGTTCCCAGGAGTCAGTGCGGAGGCCCGCCGCGAATTCTCGTGGAATTTGGTTTGGTACCATCTGTGTTTGTTGTTGTATACTTTTTGTTGCCATCACAACGGGCGGGAACTTCAGACGATGATGCCCGTTGTGATGGCAACCAGGCAGATTACGGCACTCCGCGCCATTACAACTGAGCATGCGTGGGAACGAGCAAGGAATGCTGGTAGCTCAGCATTCACTGGAACCAGGAAGTTAATGCTTGTGGGCTTTAAATACCCACAAGCAAGATGAAACCGGCCGTCCACAGTTTTTATAACTTAATTTTTACATGGAAACAAGACATCGGGGGAGTAATTCACCAACACAGTGAGTGAGACATTGTGATTAGGTGATTGTGTGAATGGCTGAAAAAAAAAAAAAAAGAACCGTCGGTGGACCTCCGCAGAGTTCCACCCATTTAAAAGTCAGCAGCTACAAAAAGGTGCAGCTACTGACTTTTAATAATCAGACACGCAACTGTCTCACGGTCCGGCGCACAAAGCCCTGCTCCTCTCCCCCTCTCCACAATGCCGGCATTCTAACTGTAGGGGCCCGTCTGTAAATGGCCAGGCAATCTTCTGGGACGTGTCCCATAATATTGCAGGGAGGGAGCGGAGAGAGATGAACTTCCTTCTGGCGCCGCAGAGCCAGAGGAGGAAGTGGGAGCTGGGTGCCCTTAAAAACTGGGTACCCGCTCCCCCCCCCCCAAAAATAATTACATGCCAAATGTGGCATGTCAGGGGGTCACCATCACTTAAAGCGGAAGTTCCATTTTTGGGTGGAACTCCGCTTTAAGAATGTTTTTATAATTGAGGAATACATATCGGGCGATTCAGAGAGGGTGTCTTAAACACTCTTTAGAATTCCATTGAGGCGCAACACCAAAAATGTCAGTACTTGTGCCTGATTCATGTACTGTACCTGTCAGAGGCAGGCACATGAATCTGTTGATGCCTGCACTGAGGTCAGATTGTCCATATAAAAGAAACAGGAGGGGACACCACTCTAAGTGTAGTATTAAAATATAAACATTTATTGCACAAGATTAAGAGCACTTACAAGATATAAGTGGAAGTCATGCTCATCATAAGTATGCAGTCCTGGCAGTTCTACTGCGTACCACAGGCTCCACGCACCATCCAGATGGCTGGGAAGAGGTCTGGTTGTTGTTATGCTAAACGGCTGTGCTTTAGGAGAACCAGGAAGTGGTCGGCTCCACGCTGACCAGCTTGAACCGCAAAAGCGGAAATTATGTCATCAGCACAGGGGCAGGAGGAAGGGATCAGGACTGTCTGTGTGAATGAGAGGCTACGCACTCGGAGCTCACAGCTCCTTCTACTGGCCTGCTGTTCTCTGGAGGAGAGCATCATTAAAAACACTCTCATGAGCATTACATTCGCAGCCTTGGAATCTACCTTAGATTGTCCATATTGGCCACTCTCTATACGCTCTCTCCCTCCTCAGCAACTGTGACGCCTAGTACACACGACTGGGATTCCCGACGGGAAAAGGTCCGTCGGAAATCCCAAGGGGAAAACCGAGAACCTGCTCTCTACTTTTCCCCTATACAGACGATCGGTTTTCCCGTCGGGAAAACTCAGATGAGAACTTTTCCTCGGGAATCCCGACCGTGTTTATGCTCCACCGGAGTTTTTCCCCACAGGAAAACTGCCAAAAATGACAATTTTCTGCTACACACGGCCGGGTTTTCTGACGGGAAAAAGTCAGTTGGGAATCCCGGCGGGAAAAAAGAGAGCTGGTTCTCTTTTTTTTGTCTGGCGGGTTTGGCAGTTTTCCCGTCTGAAAAACTGCGAGGGAGCATACACACATGGCTGTGATTCCCGGCTAAAGGCTCTCCTCGCAGAAGTGGAGTGGTGTCGCCATATTGACCACAAAGTGTTAAATTGATCATATCTATCATCTATTTTTGCTTGCATTTCTTCCATTAGCATGGTGTCATTAAGGATGTTCACCCACCCCGATAGGGGGGGGATGGAGTCCTTCTTCCAATATAGAGATATATTATGTCTCGCTGCTGAGAGAATAAACCGTAAGAGGCATTGTTTTTGCGCTTTGATGGGCCCTGGGATGATAGATAGGAGAGCAATCATGGGGGAGGGGGTCAGCGTGGTTTGGTACATGTCATTGTAAGTCTTAAATACGTTGTCCCAGAAGGGGCGTACCTTGATGCAGTCCCACCAGACGTGTATGTACGATCCCTGTCCTCCGCGACACCTCCAACAGGTGTCCGTTGTAGCGGGGAACATTCTGTGCACCGAGGATGGGACTCTGTACCACCTTGAAAGTAACTTAAAGTTCTTTTCCTGAGTGAATCCTGATCTGGATGCTTGGTGTGTATGAATAAAAGACGTGTTCCACTGGGCAGGGGTTACTTCTACCCCCAGGTCGCGGGCCCATTTGTGGGTGTACGTAGGGAGGGCTTCACATTGATGAGATTGTATGTCTTTATATATGAGGGAGAGAGTGTGTCTAGGGGTCGGAGAGAGACTACACATTGATTCGAAATTAGTGAGTTGTCTATGAACCTGTCCTGAGAGGTGTAGAGATCTGCTGATGTGGTTCAGTGAGAGTGTGGACAACCAGTCCACTTTAGTGTTATTCGGGGGATCCGATGTGGGTCGGAAGTGACCTGTAGAGGGGTGGATGAATTGATTGGCTGTGGGCCATTGCTCTCGGTGGTACGTTCCTAAATTCTCCCTGGACAGGGAGGTGAGAAGGGCTGCGCTATCGAATAGGGGGGGAGAGAGGGCCTGGGTCTGTGGTAAGTGCAAGTTTACTAGCTTTATCGTACCATAGGGTCAGAGCTGCGGATGTCAGTGGGGATAACCCTGAGAGCGAGCGAAAGGTAGTATTATACCCCCACAGTAGGGCTCTTAGGTCAATTTGCGCCATGTCTTGTTCTACAATAATTGATGGTTTAAGCAGGGGTCTTGGGAACCATTCAAGGAGTCTAGAGAAGAGCGTGGAGTTGTGATATGTTTGGAATTCAGGGAGTCCTATGCCCCCCCTGTTTTTGGGGGCACACAGCACTTTATGCTTAAGCCTGGGTGGGTGGTGTTGCCATATGAATTTGCTGACTAAGGTACGGAGGGTGAGAAAGAACGCTTTAGGAAGGAGAATTGGTAGCGTCTGAAATAAGTAGAGTGTTTTAGGCAGGATGTCCATTTTAATTACGTTCATTCTCCCCCACCATGTCAGTTTGAGGTTATGCCAGGATTCTAGAGAGCGTCTGATCATAGTTAGAAGCGGGCTGTAGTTCAGGGAGTAAATGTCTTGTGCATCCGAAGGGATCTCGGTGCCTAGGTATTTAATTGATTTTGCTTGCCATCTAAAGGGAAATCGCTGTTTGAGAGATTGAAGCTCCGGGGGGGGGGGGGGGGTAGAGATATATTCAGGGCTTCTGTTTTAGTGACATTTAATTTAAAGTTACTATGTGTCCCAAATCTGTCGAGTTCAGTCAAGATGGCCGGGATGCTATTTCGGGGTTGTGTGACATATAATAGTAAATCGTCAGCATAGAGCGATAATTTGCGCCCGGCAGAGGGGGTAGGGATCCCATGTATGTTCTCGTTTTTACGGATGGCTTGAGCCAGATGTTCCACAGTGATGGCAAATAGCAATGGCGAAAGGGGGCACCCCTGTCGTGTGCCATTAGTAATGTTAAACGGTTCTGATGATTCCCCGTCAGCTGATACCTTCGCTGATGGACGCGAATATAGGGCCATGATTTTGGAAATCATCTGTGGTCCTATGCCAATTTGTTGTAACGACACGTGTAAAAAAGGCCAGCTGACTCTATCGAACGCTTTTTCAGCGTCACAAGCCAGTAAGCAGGTCGGGATGTTGTGCGATTTCGCGTATGCAATAAGATGAAGAGTTTTTGTTGAGTTGTCCCTGGCTTCACGACCCGGTATGAAACCAACCTGATCACTGTGAATCAACTCAGGTAGCAGGGGGGCTATACGAGTGGCTAAAATTTTGGAGTAAAGCTTCAGGTCAATGTTCAATAAGGATATGGGACGGTAGTTACTGCATAGTGAAGGGTCTTTTCCCGGTTTGGGGATCACAACTATTTGGGCTTGTAGAAGTTGGAGAGATGGGGGATGTGTGTCGTCTACCTCATTGAAGGCTTTCATCATGAATGGAGTCAGCTGTTGAGCAAATTTTTTGTAAAATTGGCGGGTGTATCCGTCTGGGCCTGGACTCTTACCATTTTTTAGGCCTTTTATTGCAGTTGTGAATTCAGATATAGTCATTGGCAGTTCTAAAGCTTCCATGTCAGGTTGTGATATCGTGGGTAAGGCTGTATCTTGTACATATTGTCGCAAGGCCAGTGTGGTTGAGGAGGGAGAGTCATGAGCGGGTGGGAGATTGTAGAGTCTGGAATAGTATTCCCTGAATTCTGAGATGATTTCAGAATTTTTTGATCTTTTCTGTTGTGATGGGGATATAATATGGTTGATGTTCTGTCTCTTTTGTCTTGGGTGTAAGATCTGTGCGAGGTGTTTCCTGCATTTGTTTGCCTGAGCATAATGGACATGGCGGCCTTTGTTACAGGCGATTAGTGCCCTGTCTGTGAAGATCTGTAGAAGGTCTCTACGGGTATTGGACAGTTCAGTCAGGGTCTTTGTATCTAACGTGCGTTTGTGTCGAGCTTCGAGAGCAGTTATTTGAGAAAAGAGGCGTTTTATATCGGCGGTCCGTGCTTTTTTCAGTCTGGATCCATGATTTATGAAGATCCCGCGTAAGACGCATTTAAGGGTTTCCCACTTATTTAGGTTAGAGGTCTTATCGTGCATATGTGTTTGTGTGAAGTCTGCAATTGTTTTAGACACATCTGCACAGCATACTGTGTCGTTAAGTAGGTTGTCATTGAGTCTCCATGAGGAGCGACGGTTGGTGCATGGTAGTTTCCCCAGTGTTAAATGTATCGGTGCATGGTCCGACCACAGTCTCAGGCCAATCTCACAGCTAAGGTCAAAGTCTAAGAGTGTTTGTGAGAGAAGAAAATAGTCAATTCTACTGTATGATTTATGGGCTGGGGAGTAGTATGTGTAATCTCTCTCCGTGGGGTGTGTGAAATGCCAGACATCCACCAAGGACATGTCCCTTAGGGTGGTACGCATGGCGCTCAGTGCGGATGGTGGCATATGCGACTTACTAGTGGACGAGTCCATCCTCGGTACAAGTGGAGCGTTCAGGTCACCTGCCATAATCAGGTTGGTTGTCCCGAAGTTTTGTAGGCGGGTCATCACGGAGGACAGGAACCGCTGTTGGTTCTGGTTAGGGAGATAGATATTAGCAAGGGTTAGTACAGTTTGCGAGTATTGCAATTTCAAGAGTAAATATCTACCGTTCGGGTCAATGCAAGTGTCTAATATTTCTGGGGTGAAGGAACTGTGAAATGCTATGGATACCCCTTTTGTCTTAGCTAGGGGGTTGGTGCTGTGGAACCATGTGGTAAAGTGCTTATCTGGAAGTGTTGGTATCTTGTCGGTTTTAAAGTGGGTTTCTTGAAGCAGTAGAATGTGAGATTTGGTTTTATGGAAGTGGTGGAGAATCTGTCTACGTTTTTCAGGGGTATTGAGTCCTCTACAGTTGAGAGAGGATATCTTGATGCTTAAAGGAGCTGTCATGATATCAGTGTTACAGGTATGTTATTGTGTGTTCCTTTTGCTCCAGGTCACCTGCGGCTAGATTGTATGACTTTTGCTGAGCTACGCCAACTAGATATGGGGAGAGAGGCGAGTTGGGATGTGGGGTGGAAGTGAGGAGGAGGAAGGGGGAAGGGGGAGAAAAGTAAGAAAAATACTAGGGGGAAAGACGAAGAGGGAGGAGGGGGGAAAATAGATAGCGAAAGGAAAAAGAGAAAGAGAAAGAAGAAGAAAAAAAAGAAAGAAAAACAAACAAAAAAAAAGTATAGGTACTGACACAGGGAGGTAGGGCTTTTGTGTGTAGTGACGGGCACAGGGAAAAAACTATGCTGTCACTGGTGTTGTGTGTCTTGTGTCAGTGTATCAATTAACCTAGTAAATTGGTGAGTGCTGCCAAATTATAGGGAAGCTACTCCCTCTAGTGTCCAAAGTGTATAAGAAACGTTGGACACTACCTAGTAAACCTAGCAAAAAGAAGAATTCACCACAGAGGTAATTAAGACTCTGTAAACCCTAACGTGGGGAACGTGTTTGGTCTTTGAACAGGAGCTCCGCTCCAACCTAAAAATAGAGATTGTCTAGGTGTGTAAAAGATCAAGGCACACAGCAATAAAATGTAGATCATTTAAACCTTATTATGCAAACCGCATGTTTTCCTGATAGCAGGGAGATCTTTGGCTGTTTCCCTAAATATCTCCGATAATCGTATCGTCCCCCTATAATAGGTTAGACCTGGTCATCAGATATAGAGTCAGGGGAACAGTAGATCAGGTAAGGTATTTCAACAACAGTGGGAAACAGCCCATATAGAAATGGTCTATCAGAAAACAAAAAAGAGGAACGAAAATTGGATGCGGATCAGCTTTTTCAATGTAGTTCCAGTGAACTTAGGCAGGGCCACCACCGGCCGGTGGTAGTAAAAGGTGGTCATCCTGGAGGAGAAGAAGTGGCGTTGGGTCTGGATCTATTTTCCTTAGGATGTCTTCCCCATCCTGGTCTCCTGGGAAGGCCTGGGGTTTCTGGGTGCAGTGGCCAATCTGGAATCTTGATGTGGGGTAATTCAAATGTGCCCAAAAAATTGGGTAAATCTCCGAGATTGCGGAAGGTCGCTGATTTGCCATTGTGGGAAGCGAATAGGTGGAAGGGAAATCCCCACCTGTATTTGATTTGCTGTGCTTGCAGAGCGTCCGTAATTGGTTTCAGGGCTTTCCTCATGGTTAGTGTTTGCTTTGATAGGTCAGTCAGGAGCATGACTGGGAAGGTATCAAACAAAATGGATCCCTGATTGCGTGCAGCTTGCATTATGTCGTTTCTGACTTTGAAAAAATGTATGCGACAGATTATGTCTCTGGGGTATGCAGGGTTGGGGTTGCTGGGTCCGAGGGATCTGTGGATCCTATCAATTTCCAGGGGATCATCAATGGGCTTATTCAGTATGTTGTTGAACATGGTAATGGCCGCTGCAGGTACATCTTTATTTTCTACTGTCTCTGGTACTCCGCGTATGCAAATATTGTTGCGGCGGCTTCTGTTCTCTTGGTCATCTAAGCCATAAAACAATTGCTGTATCTGGATTGTGTGTTGCTGCAGTATGTCATCATGTTCTGTGATCCTGGATGTATTCTCCTCCACAGCTGATTCTACATCCTCAAAACGCTGGACAATATCGCGGCGCAGGTCAGAGATCTCTCTTCTGTACAACCCTTCCAGCCTGCTGACATAGGCCTCAATATCTCCTTTAGTTGGGAGGGCTTTAATGTAGCCCTCCATATCCCATTGAGCTTTCTGGCCCTGCATATCTGGCGAGGGGCTTCCTGAGTAGGGTGGTTCTTTGTGTGCTGTTTGGTCTGAGCCCGAGGATCGGGGTGAGGAGGGGGAGGACGGTGATGGCTGCGAGGCCTGTACCGCCATCTTGGAAGCCGGTGGGGCCCTACTGCTCGATCCCTTCAGCGGGAAATAGTCGCCGATCTCGGCCGGTTTTTGCTGTCCCACCGTGCAGGGAGTGTTGTATCCACCTCTCCTGCTCATGTGGAGTGTGTCTGGCGCTGTTTGCCGTTTATGGACAGTGGAGCGGGAGCTGAGCTCTCACACGTCTTTCCTCTCCATGCGCCAAGCCACGCCCCCTCTTCCCATAGGAATTAATCCTTCTGGAAGAACGAGACGCACTCTGTATCTTCCACACAAGTAGACTGAGTTTATTGAGAAAAACATTGTAACTTTTATATACATCCAATACACATTAGTTTAACATGAACAGTGGC
Source organism: Rana muscosa (assembly GCA_029206835.1). Classification (NCBI taxonomy): domain Eukaryota; kingdom Metazoa; phylum Chordata; class Amphibia; order Anura; family Ranidae; genus Rana; species Rana muscosa. Next base: position 941,465,200 of record CM055122.1, on the reverse strand, counting down.
CCAGCTCCACCCACACATTACAAGACTCAACACATTATTTTGACGTCTGTTAGGAGACAACAGACTTTACACAATAGACATAACGATCTTCAATACACATCTTAAATGACTTGCATAACCTTTGTGTTCCCCCAGTCTGTCTTTACAATACACACAAGTACAGACTTAATTATCCCTTTTCACAATGAAAGGGTCTCCAGACGCCGTCCTAGATTAATTTACAACACAAGCAGGCAGGTGATTAACCTGTCTGCTGCTGGTTCCAAAACCTATAATTATAGGCTTAATTCCTACCAGCCACAGTAGACAATAGAATGCAAATTACCTTAATTCCTCACAGCAATGATTACACAACCCCCCCCTCACAGTACACATCCAATCTAGATACAATGTATGTGCAGCATTGAATATGGCTATCATAGACCATATTGGGGTTTTCATTCACCCTGTGCCCCTAATAGAGACACAGGGTGGTTGACACATAAGAGACATTGGGGAAGCTGAAGCAAGGGTATCTCATACTTTCTAAGCGATTCTGAGTTCCCCGGGCCTTCCCGTTACATCTCTCCCCTTTCGGCAGGAAACTAACAGAGGAGGGGACCCCAGACGGGTTGACTCCGAAGTTAGTCCATAGGTCCCTTCTTCTAATGCCGGTATCCACACAGTACCCCAAATAAATTGCTCCAAACAGAGCATTACTTACCCAGCCAACCTCTGCCTCTCTCAGAGAATATACCCGCCGCTGGGGAGAGGCCTGGACTGGCCCTTCTCCCTGGAGTCCTTTCAGCCGCTGGAGAGAAGACAGGGTGACTGGGCTCAGTCCGTCATGCTGTTGGGGATCTGGGTCGACTGCCCGGCATCCCTGGGGTATACAAGTGGAGACTGAAGTCCCCTCCACTTGTGGTAGGTGAAAATCCCCCAGTGCTTGCAAAGCAAGGCTGACATCCTCCTGTCTCAGTGTCACACCATTCTCTGGGGTTGTGTCAGTGAAGACCGAAGTCCCATCCAATACCACAGGAACTCCCTCTTCTGTTAGTTGAGAGCAGAGGCCCGTGGCACTCTGCTCTGTTGCCAGCTCTTCTGCTGGGTTGCTGTGAGTGGAGACCGCAGTCCCATCCACCGATATTCGCTCAAGCTGCAGTTGTGTGCAGAGGCCGGTAGCATTCTGCCCTGCTGCCAGTGATTCAGCTGGGGGTAAAAGCTTTACCACCTCAGCTTGTTGCTGGAGAGAGGGGCCAACTGCCCCGGCTCCCTGAAACTCCACAGTTGTTTCCGGTGCTGGGAAGAGGTTGCCATCACTCTGCCCTGTTGCCAGCACTTCTGCTGGGGACTCCACACCATCTGCTCTGGTTAACTGTTGGGGGGGGAATGGCCTGCTTCTCCTCCCTGCATCTCTGAAATCCACTGGGAAAGAGGAACCATCGCCTTCTCACCTCGGGCCTCCAAAACTGCCACGGGTGTAGAGCAGGGGTCTGTAGTACTCTGTCCTGCTGCCAGTACTTGGGCAGGCGATGCATAATCCCTAACATCCTCTGAACAGTCCCTTAAGTCCATAACTTCTGTAATCTGTGGCTGGGGAGATGAGCTAACTGCTCTAGCTCCCTGGAACTCCATATCATCCACTTCGGCTTTAGGGAGGGCAATCTTCAGCTTTTCCACTGCCGATTCTTCAGCCAGGCTAGCTCCCTGGAACTCCGTATCATTCACTTCGGCTTTAGGGATGGCCATCTTCAGATTTTCCACTGCTGATTCTTCAGCCAGGATTTCAGAGTGGTCAACTGGTATTTCCTGATAGTCCCAGGCAAAGGTAGCACCACCCTGCTGCTGAGCAGATTCTAGGAGCTGTCTGTAGGCAATCTACAGCTCCCATTCCTGAACGGTCAGAAATTCCAAATCTTCCTCTGCCCAGTGCCCTTCCGAGACATTCAGTTTTCGCTCTCTGTGCTCCATTATTTCCTCCAAACGCCACTCCCGATCACTCCCAAAGTCAGGGTCACTGGACAGCCCCCAATACAACAATCCCAGGCCATCATAGTCAAAGCCTTCCCTGGGGCTGTCATCCGCTGACCATGGGCACTCTTGGGCTACATACCACCGGAGGGCTCTGTAGCTCTCGTCCAACCGCATCTCTGCCCGGATCAGCCTGCTTAACTCAGCTGTCCACTCCTGCTTTGGTTGTTCCCCCAATAACGGCATTCGTACTTCATACTGCGACCAGTACCTTACATAGATGGAGGGGAGAGTCTTTCCCTGGTGTTGCTGCTCGAGAGCTAGCGCTTTCTTCCAGAGTTCGCAGCGGATCGATTCCGACCATCCCAGCAGGACCTCTTCTGATACTGGTCCTCTATGCTGTATCTGCATCTCTCGCAACCTCCTTCCGAATTCCTCTTCCATGGCGGCTGGTTTTTTAGGCGTTGTCTCCGATTGCCGTATTTCCGCCATTCTCCGCTCATGTTGCCGCTCTAGTTCTCTCTTTTGTCGCTCCCGTTCTCTCTCTTGTCGGGCATCCTGCAGCTGGATGCCTTTAATGGCTTCCTGTATGGCGGCCTCTGATGGGTTAGCACCATATAATGCCAACCGCTGTTGAACTCGTTGCTGAAACAAGTCTTCATCTGACCAGGGTCCTGCATCACCCTCCTTCGGCTGCATAGCTGGTCATTCACTGTGGTGGTTTGGAGTGTCCCAGGAACTGGAGGGAAAATCCCGCTGCTGCCAACCAATGTAACGGCACCCCAAATATAAAGGGGGTTAACGTCGTATAAGATGTTCCCCTCTCCTGGACCCACATTCAAAAACCAATCTTCCACAGCCAGGCGACCCTTTCCCATAGGAATTAATCCTTCTGGAAGAACGAGACGCACTCTGTATCTTCCACACAAGTAGACTGAGTTTATTGAGAAAAACATTGTAACTTTTATATACATCCAATACACATTAGTTTAACATGAACAGTGGCCCAGCTCCACCCACACATTACAAGACTCAACACATTATTTTGACGTCTGTTAGGAGACAACAGACTTTACACAATAGACATAACGATCTTCAATACACATCTTAAATGACTTGCATAACCTTTGTGTTCCCCCAGTCTGTCTTTACAATACACACAAGTACAGACTTAATTATCCCTTTTCACAATGAAAGGGTCTCCAGATGCCCTCATAGATTAATTTACAACACAAGCAGGCAGGTGATTAACCTGTCTGCTGCTGGTTCCAAAACCTATAATTATAGGCTTAATTCCTACCAGCCACAGTAGACAATAGAATGCAAATTACCTTAATTCCTCACAGCAATGATTACACAACCCCCCCCCTCCTCACAGTACACATCCAATCTAGATACAATGTATGTGCAGCATTGAATATGGCTATCATAGACCATATTGGGGTTTTCATTCACCCTGTGCCCCTAATAGAGACACAGGGTGGTTGACACATAAGAGACATTGGGGAAGCTGAAGCAAGGGTATCTCATACTTTCTAAGCGATTCTGAGTTCCCCGGGCCTTCCCGTTACATTCCCCATCAGGTCTGTCTGGCTTTTGATTGACAGTGCACATCAATGGGTGGATTCATGTCTGTCATTAAGTCCAATAGAGGCTTTCGAATCCACCCACTACCCAATGGGTGGGCACTATGTGTTAAAATTATAGTTGTCTGAGCAATAGTTTGGCTACAAGAAGGATTGTGTTACAAATTATACTCTGTTTTAGTTCAGCTGGTTGCATGATGTCACCGCTGGTCAGGGTTGGAAAGGCAACAGGCTGGACATATGGGGTATCTCTTTCTCAGAAGCGGCTCAGGGGCGTGGTCAACCCACTGTGCATTCTGGGAGAGGGTACTTAAGTGACAGACGCCATTAGGGTGGGGGAGAGTTGGGGTCGTCATTCGTTGGTGGTGGGCACCACCCGCCCGACCCCGACCTGAGGGCCCTCATGGCCTCAGGGAAGTGCTGGCAGTTTCCGCCTCGGGGCCACGTTGGCCTGAGGCTCTGTTACTGAGATGTAGGCCCAGGAGTTACTGGGGGCTTACTGATCCGGGGATGATCCTGTGTCGCCTTGCCTGCTGGAAGGGACCAAGCAATTGAGGACTCAATTGGAAGATTCATCCGGATCATAATCTACCTCACATTGCTGCCGGAACGGCTGGAAGATCCTGGCACTGAGAGCTGTGATCTTTATTCAGAAGGTAACCCAGGGAAGGGTTACACCAAGTCTGTGGCAGAGACTGTTCTATTTTCACCAAGTCTGTGGCAGAGACTGTTCTATTTTCACCCAGTCTGTGGCAGAGACTGTTCTATTTTCACCAAGTCTGTGGCAGAGACTATATGTGATCGAGCTACGCATTAGTTGCTAGGCCGGTGAGAGTGGGCCTATCCGGTGTTTGCTGAGTCCAGCGTGGAGACAGTTGTTCCTCTGGACCTAAGAAAACTCCTGTGATCCGCAAATAAGGTACACAAATCCTCCCCATCCCTTCAACCCCCTCTGTTGGAAACTTTCTTCAATAAAACCCTTGAAAGAGACTTTGTGCTGGTGCAAACTTCTTCTGGACAACTCTTCAAGGAGAACCCCTGAGACGAGCATACGGAACAGTAAGGTAACGGCAGGCCCAAATTTAAACCAGCAGCTCCTACGGGTGTATTGCTACACCTATGCTGTCAATAAAAGCTAAAGTGGACACTGTACGTCTTTGGGGAGACCCCTTAACCTTAACGCCTTTCACACCTGAATGAAAAAACTATCCCCGCTCGTCAAAGCTGATGTCTCTGCTTTATGGAATCCTAATCTCTAAGCTATGTCAGCAAGTGGGAGCAAGACCTCAACACTCAGATTAAACCTGAACACTGGGACTACATTTGGGCTACCACTAAATCTAGCTCTCACAATACAGCAGCATACATGGTACATGGTTCCCACCAGGTTAGCCCATAATAATTCTAACACTTCTGCTTGCTGCTTTTGTGGCTGCTTGGAGGTGGGATCTTTTATCTATACCTGTTGGGTCTGCTGTGTGGTTCAGCGACTTTGGCGACAGGTATGTGGTATGCTTCAAACCCTTTTCTACAACACGGTGCTGCTGAGCCCACTGGAGGCCCTCATCAATTGAACACCGGAGGGACTGACTTAATCTCAGTTCACTCTCATGACTAATCCTTACAGCCACAAAGTAGTTGATTGCAATGGCATGGCTCGTGACCTGTCTATCTGTCTCTGAGGTTTTTTTCTTGTGAGGGTGCATGTGATCAGCACAGGGTCAATCACCACTGTCCAGACAGAGGGTCAATAGTCCTGCAGCCTTATAGGACAATCAGAGGAGAATGAGAACTCCTCCTACAAGCTTTAACCAGTCACAGAGAGAAGTCACAAGACTGCAATATACTGCTGATGAGAAAAGGTATTTAGCAGTTTATATTTAATAAAATAATTACATTTCCATGTCCTGTGTACTGTGGGAGACCAGATATAGTGAATGTTTTTTAATGAAAAACATTTTAATGAAAAACTCATAGCTAGACTTCAGAACAACATGTCTAAATTCCAAAAGATCTGGGAGCCATGAGTCTCACCTCACCTCCCACACGACTTGGACCTAGGGTGACCACATTTTTAAACTACCATTCAGGGACACCCCCCTTCCCAAAAATCAGCTTGTGCTGTAACGTATCACAGCACAGTGATTGGACACAAGAGGCGCGATTTATGATTTCTCCAATCACAAGCAGGGGGCGGGATTGTGCTCCTCCAGGCATTCCCGGCCAGGACAAGTACTGTCAGTGAGTAAAGCAGTGATGTGGCGCCCTTTTTTGGGGGCATCAGATTGGCCTGGGGGGTGGATGTGTCAGTTTCATTCCGTGACACTGTATTGTCCTGGAATGAATGTGCCCGGGACAGACCTGCAAAATGCGGGACTGTCCCGGGCAATCCGGGCAATGTAACAATAACTGCTACCAGACATGTCAACTTAAATTTAATGGTATCCCCCTGGCTGGCTCCTCCTCTTACCCCCCTCTTCCCTCGCCTCTTCTTTAACCCCTCCCCTCTCTACTGCTTTTTCATTTCCTGTTTTTTTTTTTTACGTTGTTTACAGATCCAATCATATTCCTTATGCTGCATATGTGACTCCTTTCACACTCTGAACCAACTGCAGTATATCTAGTATTAACTTCTTAAAGTGGGTGTACACCCACTTCAAAAAAATAAAAAAAACACCAACTACAAGACAAAGGCATAATGAGCTAGTATGCATAGCATACTAGCTCATTATGTAATATTCACCTCAGATCGAAGCCCCTGCAGCCGTCCTTGTACACCGCTCGGGCGGCCGACATCTCTCCTGGGGGTTACTTCCAGGTATCGCGGCTCCGGCGCTGTGATTGGCTGGAGCCGCAATGACGTCACTTCCGCGCATGCGCGCGGGAGCCGCCAGTCACAGCACGGCCTCCTTTAGGAATGGCACGATCGGCATTTCTGAAGTGTGCCTGCGCCGTTGTCTACGGCGCATGCGCCGTAGACATCGGCGCCTGACATTATTGTAAATATCTCCTAAACCATGGAGGTTTAGGAGATATTTCGAGCACCTACAGGTAAGCCTTAATATAGGCTTACCTGTAGGTATAAGTGGTTGTAAAGGGTTTAAGACCACCTTAACCACTTCAGATCCGCGCTATGGCCAAAAGACGGCCGCAGCGCAGACCTAAACTGCCGGGAGGGCGTCCCTCGATGTCCTTGTGTTTAGACGGCGCGCATCGCGGAAGAGCTGTGCCCGCTGTGTCACGCGGGTGCCGATGCGCGTGCCTGGCGGCCGCAATGTCCGCCAGGTACTCGCAATCGGCAGTCACAGAGCCAGGGACATGGATCTGTGTGTGTAAACACAGAGATCCACGTCCTGTTAGGGAGAGGAGGCCGATGGTGTGTCCCTTGTACAAGCGCAGAGGTGATCAAATACCACCAAAAGAAAGCTCTAATTGTGGGAAAAAAATTATACAAATTTCATTTGGGTACAGTGTTGTATGACCGCACAATTGTCATTCAAAGTGCGTCAGCGCTGAAAGCTGAAAATTGGTCTGGGCAGGAGGGGGGTTTAAGTGCCCAGTAAAGAAGTGGTTAAAAGCACTGTTTGGTCAATTAGATACCACATTTTGCTGTGCATTGCTGTTGACTGATATACCTTTACTTGCATATGTCATGCGTATGAAAATAGTGGATTTGCTCATCTTCTGTATCTTTGTATCTATTTTTTCAAAAATTAATACAAACGATTGAATACCATGGTAAAGTGGACATGATGGGGAACTACGGTAGTCTCTCAGGTCCCTATGAGGCTACACCATCTCAATGACAAGCCATTCTCCAAATATTGCCATTTTTGTATTTTTAAGTAAGGGTTAAGCCCTGTACACACGATCGGTTTTACCGATGAAAACAGACCGATGGACTTTTTTCATCGGACAAACCGATCGTGTATGGGCCCCATCGGTCTTTTTTCCATCGGTGTTAAAAAATAGAACATGTTTAAAATGTATCCGATGGGAAAAAAAACGATAGCAAATTACTATCGTCTGTGGGGAACTCCATCGGATAAAAAACCCACGCATGCTCAGAATCAAGTCGACGCATGCTCAGAAGCATAGAACTTAATTTTTCTCGGCTTGTCGGAGTGTTTTACGTCACGGCGTTTGGGACGATCGGTTTTTTGACTGATGGTGTGTAGGCAAGACTGATGGAAGTCAGCTTCATCGGATTTCCGATGGAAAAATCCATCGGTTTAAAATCCATATGAAATCCGATCGTGTGTACAGGGCTTTAGTGGTTTGTAGCACTTGATCATGTGAGAAAGTATGATTATCCACAGAAATCAGGCAGACAGGGAAGTCTAGAACATGAGTTTCCAGAGACAAAAGGATGACTATAGCCTTTTCAGTAAAATTTAAGGTGGTTCCAGAATCCACAAAGACCAGTAATTCATGAGGCCCAATTCCATAGAGGATAGCAGGGATCATTAAGCTGTTGTCCTTTTGAGCAGATGAAAGCAAACCTAGGGTGACCTTCTCGCAATTACCTTGGTTCTGGAGTTTTCTTAGACTTGTGGGGCAAGAGCAAAGCATGTGACCCTTGAAGCTACAATATAAATAAAACCCCATTTTATGATGGCATGTTTGTTCCTGAGCAGGTGAACAAGTGGACCCTAACTGCATAGGTTCCTCCTCAGAGGTGGAAGAATTGGGTGACAAGTAAGGCACAGGCTTTGCCTCAGTTATGCCAATGTCCTGTCTCTAGGGTGACCACATTTCCAAACTACTATTCAGGGACACCCTCCCTTCCCAAAAATCAGCTTGTGCTGTAACGAATCACAGCACAGTGATTGGACACAAGAGGCGGGATTTATGATTTCTCCAATCACAAGCAGGGGACGGGATTGTGCTCCTCCAGGCATTCCTGGCCAGGACAAGTACTGTCAGTGAGTAAAGCGGTGATGTGACAGCCTTTTTTGGGGGAATGAATGTGCCCGGGACAGACCTGCAAAATGCGGGACTGTCCCGGGCAATCCGGGACATGTGGTCACCCTACCCGTCTCCTATCCTGCTGGCAGTAGTCAATTCTGATGGTGTCATGGCCTTTTCCAGAGAGGCTGAGTAAGGGTAGTTGATTAAAATGTCCTTAATTTCCTTCCTATTCAGAATTAGTTGCGCAGAGCTGCATCATTTCATCAAGATTCCGGGGCCTACCTATAAAACTCTGAATAGTATATCTCAGTGGAGTCTGTCCCTTGTAGTTAAAGTGGATGTAAACCCTCCATACACCCAGTGAAATGAACAGCCTCAGATGATACACAGGGATGAACCAAATCTCCCTACATAAGTTTGACATGTATATCTGCTGTCTTCACATTTATATACTGTTTAGAAAGTTCAGATCGTGTTAGGAAATTTTCTATTCCTGTTTAACACAGAGTGTGATGTCTGGGCATACAGCCAAGATAGCTAACATTGCTGATTGGAGGAAAGGCACACACCCCCTCTCACCATAGGCAGAGACTCTCAGAGGTGTTTTGTAATAGGGCCAGCTCCCTGCTAATTTATTTTAGCAACCTCCCCTGACAGAAGATTCAGGCTGCATTTTTCTAAAGTGTCAGAGAATTTGTCAGGAGTTATCAGGCTGATAACAGAGGAATGGTTCAGGAGAGAGCTAGGGGATTTAGCTCATTGAAGAGATGACAAAATTCTGCAGATATATGTGCCCAGCTCAAATTTCATGAATCGGGTTTACATCAACTTTAAGCAAGGCTGATTCAGCAGTCTCAACACTCTCTGGGTCATCATATAGAAATCCCAGGGCTTCAAAGAAGGTATCTACTGTTTGCAGGGCTGGAATATATGGTTCCAGGCTAAAGGCCCAGGCCTGGGGGTTACTCTGCAATAATGAAATGATGATTTGAACATCCTGTGGTTCAGAGCCAGACAAGGGTGGCTTTAACTTAGGGTGACCAGACATCCCCGGTTTCAGGGGACAGTCCCCGGATTGAGGACACTGTCCCCGGACCAAGTCTGTCCCTGGTTTTGTCCCCGGATTGGATTTGAACAGGGGCTGGGGTAATTTCAAAGACAGTCAGTGCAGAATTAAAAAAAAAAAATTGAATTACACACCCTTGCTCTGCCGCTCCTACTTGCTTAGAGGAGGGGTGTATTTTATGTTTTTTCCATTATCTGTGCCCCTTTCTGATGATCATGTGCTGGTCGGAGCGGAGGGAATATTTCTTCAGTTTCGGGTGCATGCCCATTCAGCTCCGATCGCATGTTCTTCTGCATTGGCTCAAGTCCCGGCCAGCCGCCTGCTTGTTTATCTCCTTGCCTTCCCTAGTGGAGTGATCTTCCTCCGCTCCCCACCCAGTAGTAGCCGGGGCCCGGAGAGTAAGACTTGACAGGCTGTGAGGCGGGCGACGGGCAGAGAGTTGCTGATTGCCGCCATTACTAGTAAAAAAAACTTTTAAAAATCTGGTCACCTTACTTTAACTTGAAATATAATTGGCAGCTGTTTTTCAAGTTTCACAACCCTCTTCGGTCAGCAGAAAATCAATCAGGCAAAAGAATCCTTGGTTCGGGTGATGGAGTATTGGTAGTGGTGGTGGTAAAAGGAGACTGCACCTTAGTGAGCTGGGTTGACAGTTCCTGAACTTTATGGCATAAACAGCAATGTTCTTGAGCAAACATCTGAGCTTGTGTGGAATCCATTACTGTAGACCCCCTTCCCCTTGTGAGCTTGCTGGTACTTACGGTATGGTGCACTGATGAAGCACCACTGAGTTTGTAGCAGGAGCAGCTCAGAACATGCCAACTTGTAACAGTGAGCCTGATAACACAAGGGTCAGGCAGAAGCATAGTCTAGATAAGCCAGGTCACACATGTGTAGATCAAAGTCCAAGTTTTATTTGTCTTTTGCAATTTTTGTACAGTAAAGCTCAGACAGGAGGTAAAAGGAGCAGCAAGGGGTGGGCTGTGCTTTGGGAAGCATTGTGTGAATCTTAGTACTAGATAGACAAAAAATGTAAATCCTTTGGAAGGTAACGGGTCATTCACATGAATGCACAGACAATTGTTTATATTTTTGTATTTGCATTGTAGCTGCGTAAAGGCAGCCTATATAAAGTAATGGATATGCATTGGCTGTACAGACTCACCAGCACAATTGCATTTGACAAGTATGCAGAGATTGCTGCATTGCCCTAGATGCTGAGCTTGTAGGTATTATATTGTATTTGTGTGTACTAAATCTATTTTAGTGTAATTCCTCCTAAAAATTTGCATTTGATAAACAATTGTTCTAATATTGTGCAGCATAAAAATTTAAACTGTCACCATTTTATTCTACAGGGCATCTGCTTTCATGAAAATATATAATAGTTTGGTGATTTAAAGTAATTTTCAAACTAAAAATGCAGATTTTTAACGTGTGTGAAAAAAAAAAAATTCCCCAGTAGAAAAATGGTTAAAAGTCTTTAACAAACATGTTATACTTGCCTGCTCTGTACAATGGTTTTGCACAGAGCAGCCCCGATCTCCCGCTTCTGGGGTTCCCTGCCAGCGGTCTTGGCTCCTCCTCTTTGGTGAATGCTCCTATAGAAAGTTGCTTTCTATAGGGGATCAATCCTATACCACGCTGCCTGTGTCTATAGACGCACACAGGATTTGTAAGGAGCAGGAGAGCAGAGAGAGTTGCTGCTCTCATGCACAGCTCTAAATCAAAATCAGCCTCAGGTAAATTTAATGGGAACTGGGGGCAGAGCTGCACTCAGAAGGTGTTTACCTCAATGCAGAAAAATGCATTAAGGTAAAAAAACCTTCAGCTTTTAGAACCACTTTAAAGTGGTTGTAAACCCAACCACACAACTTGCACCTACAGGTAAGCCTAGATTAAGGCTTACCTGTAGGTGCAAGAAATATCTCCTTAACCTACACGGTTAAAGAGGTATTTGCAAAAAACCCTACACCAATGTCTACGGCGCATGTGTGCCGTAGACAACGGCGCATGTGCGCTGTAGACAACGGCACAGGCACACTGAGCGTTGCCGTTTCTCTCAATGGAGACTGCCGGTTTTCTCAATGGAGAATGACGGCCCCGCGCGCATGCGTGTGATGTCATCGCCGCTCCGGCCAATCACAGCGCCGGAGCGGCGATAACAGGAAGACGGTCGGAGGGGACATGGCGGCGGAGGGGGACGAGGAGCGCGGCGGAGGCTTCGATCGGAGGTAAGTGCCACATAATGAGCTAGTATGCATAGCATACTAGCTCATTATGTCGTTTTCTTGCAGGTGTTATTTTTTTTATTTTTTTCGAAAAGTGGGTTTACAACCACTTTAAGCTTACAGCTGCTGGTGTAACTACAAGCAATGTTTTTTTCCCACTGACTGTTAATGTAAGAAGGCCCTTTTCACCAATTAGGCACCAATTTAAGATGTCACCACCGATATCATTGCTCCACTGACCACCAATGTAAAGAAACACCGCTCCACCTGTAGGCAGGTGCAGTTTATTTTCTTCAGTGCAGGTAGCGCTCAACCTCAGTGGCTCTGCAGCTTAAGAGGAAGTCAGGAGGAACCTGGTTCCTCTATGGTTTCCTGGTTCACAGAGGAAGCGATCCAGTTGGATGCTGTTGCCCCATGTGACTATGGCAGCCATCTATGGTCAGGCAGAACCTAGTTAAGCCCTGCCTTCCTTGTTTCATGTGCTTTATGCGAGTGAGTAGTACAGGGAAAGATACTCCATCTGTTAGGGACAATACTAGCGGTAGGGAAAGGTTCCAGATGAGGAGGGAAAGCGTAGGGTTGCATCTCTTCTGGACATCTTCCTGGGTTGGCATGAAACAGCCAGGCCACATTCTGCCCCTTTCAACAGATGCTATCATTCTGTCTGGAGCCCACTCTATTCATGTTGCTGTAACTGCACCTGGCTGGGCAGTCTTCCCACTGGGATTGTTGTGAACTGTTGCTGCATTGCTTCAATACAAGTTTATTGTTGCACCAGACTGTGTGAATTATTGCCGTTGCACCCCAGCTACACACCGCCGACCACCAATGTAAGAGAAGTTTTAGTTACATAGTTACATAGTTAGTCAGGTTGAAAAAAGACAAAGTCCATCCAGTTCAACCATAAAAAAAAAAATATATATCGTACAATCCCATATACCCAATTGTTTACCCACAGTTGATCCAGAGGAAGGCAAAAAAAAACAGCAGAGCATGATCCAATTTGCTACAGCAGGGGAAAAAATTCCTTCCTGATCCCCCGAGAGGCAATCGGATTTACCCTGGATCAACTTTACCTATAAATGTTAGTTCTCAGTTATATTATGTACATTTAGGAAAGTATCCAGGCCTTTCTTAAAGCAATCTACTGAGCTGGCCAGAACCACATCTGGAGGGAGTCTGTTCCACATTTTCACAGCTCTTACTGTGAAGAAACCTTTCGGTATTTGGAGATGAAATCTCTTTTCCTCTAAACGTAAAGAGTGCCCCCTTGTCTTTTGTGTTGACCGTAAAGTGAATAACTCAACACCAAGTTCACTATATGGACCCCTTATATATTTGTACATGTTAATCATATCCCCCTTATTCTCCTCTTCTCAAGAGTGAATAAATTCAGTTCCTCTAATCTTTCCTCATAGCTGAGCTCCTCCATGCCTCTTATCAGTTTGGTTGCCCTTCTCTGCACTTTCTCCAGTTCCCCGATATCCTTTTTGAGAACTGGTGCCCAAAACTGAACTGCGTATTCCAGATGAGGCCTTACTAATGATTTGAACAGGGACAAAATGATATATCTCTCTCTCTGGAGTCCATACCTCTCTTAATACAAGAAAGGACTTTGCTCGCTTTGGAAACCGCAGCTTGGCATTGCATGCCATTATTGAGCTTATGATCTACCAAAACCCCCAGATCCTTCTCCACTAGGGATCCCCCCAGTTGTACTCCCCCTAGTATGTATAATGCATTCATATTCTTAGCCCCCAAGTGCATAACTTTACATTTATCAACATTAAGCCTCATCTGCCACATAGTCGCCCAATTAGACAGAGCATTGAGGTCGGTTTGTAAATTGGCGACATCATGTAACGACGTTATTCCACTGCATAGCTTTTAGAGCATTACTCTATTTGAATAAAAAGTAGACAGCGCCTGATCCTCCTTAACGCTAATTGCTCTTATATATACTGATGTGCCTGTTTAACCTGGCATGATTTGATCCATTACTAACATAGGTGCATGATTGTTGTGAACCAAATGACAATGATTAATTAATATTTGTGACAATAATTAAATAAAGTGACAATAGTGCAACCATAAATAGTGCATAAAGTGATGAAATAGCAAAATAGTCCTTTTCTTTGTGCCAGAAAGTGCTATAGTGCTCCATGTCCCAATGGTGTGGAGATCCACCTCCTGGGGATAGTGTAAAATTCCAGACTCACCAGATGAGTTGGACTCCTTTGCCTTACAGCAGAAAGGAGTCAATTGTGCCTGTAGGTCATTTCCTGGGAACTAAACCCAATGAAGCAACCTATGGTTACTTCCGGTGTCTCCTCTGCAGTGGGTATCCTCCGGTTGTGGCTCCAGAACTCCAGTGGTAAACCATACAGAGCACGTTGCAAAGGTAACAAAGAGCTCCTCATAGAGTAAAATCCTCTGATTTATTAGTTAAAAACAGCTTACAATTTATAAAATAAACTGTCATAATGACAGAACCGGCATCCCTATCCGAACCATCGGCCTGTGCAATTGTGGAGACGTAGTATCTAATCGACACACAATGTTTTATAAATTGTATTGTTCACAACAATCATGCACCTATGTTAGTAATGGATCAATTATTATATTATTTAGCCACATGTCATATCAAATCATCCCAAGTTAAACATGCACATCAGTATATATAAGAGCAATTAGCGTTGAGGAGCAGGTGCTCTCTACTTATTATACAAATTCACCTTGCCCCACCAGTGGCGTCAATACTGGACGGCAGCGGTCCAAATATATTTGTCATTTAAACACCAAGGCGCGAGTGTCTCATTATATTTAGTATTTACACTAACCACTAATATAAAAGAGACAATTGTACTGACAGCCATTATGAAAAGGGGTGTAGTTCGGAAGTCTTTCCATTATTATTACTCACCACCAAGGGATAAAAATAGAAGGGGAGCACAGAACATCAGTAAATAGGAGGTAAAAATAGGTGGTATTGACAATATAGGCAGCAGGCCATCAGCAGTAAAGGGGCCTGGTAAAGTTTATCAAAATGTCAGGTGCTAAAAAGATTTAATTGGCAGGGGAATTTTCTAATCTTGCTATGCAGATCCATGATTTGTAGAAATGTCTCTGGCACAGGTGCTTCTGAAGTTTTTCTGTGACTGGCTGCAACAACATTGAAGCAGCATTGCCATCTATCATTGTGGCGCTCACTAATGATACAGTTAAAAATTGCTGGAGTTAGGCTTTATATATTTTCCTTATTTTTTTTTTAAGTTCTTTGTGTCAATATGCAATGCACATTTCTAGATTTTTTTTTTTTATAACTGTTGTTTTTTGTTTTTTTCAAGCTTGCTGAGAAATATGGCTCAATATACAGCCTACAGATAGGATCTCAGAAGATGGTTGTGCTGTGTGGCTATGAGATGGTGAAAGAGGCGCTGGTCAGCCAAAATGACAAATTTTCTGGAAGACCACATATACCAGTTTTTCTTGACATTTTCATGGATCATGGTATATACCGTATACATATTTTAATGTGTTATATTTTTTGACCAGGCTATCATTCAGAGAATTATATCACATACTGTACACACAAGTCATGTGAACAGAATATAGGGTGAGTTGACAGGGTTGCAGATCAAGTGTAGTTCTGGTGCAGGGATAAGGCATTCTAGGAGGACAATTATCATTTTACCCTACATAAAGCCCACCAAGGTTGGTACATGCAGAAGTCCAAATTCGCCACAGCTGCTTATTTGCGTTTGAACCAGCTCCATTATTTATTGTGGAAAGGAGCAAGGTTAACAGTAAAACACATAAAATACATATTATACTATACAGATATAGGCAATCAAAACAGCAATGGCTCCAAAGGCAACACCCCCCACTTAACATGACAATAGCACTGTTAACTTTGGCTGCAATGGATTGCACAGATCACAACGTAAATTGGGCTTTAAGCATCTCTGAATTGTCTTTAGACCAATAGAATGTATGTGTTTTTTTTTTTTAGGTCTTATATTTTCTAATGGCAATAGCTGGAAAACCATGAGACGATTCACTCTTTCTACACTGCGAGATTTCGGGATGGGGAAGAGAACAATAGAAGACAAGATCACTGAAGAGTGCCAAAGTTTGGTAAAGGTTTTTAAAGCCTACAAGGGTCAGTAGTAGTGTGGTCGATAGCTCTGAGGCTTCACAATCCCACATACTTCACATCAACTGTTCTCTGTATCTCTATAGATTTGCACATCTGTACCCAAGAGACAGGGCCATACTACATCTATTGTATTTCTGATCATATTCTTCAGATCTCTTACACAGCCCCCTTTGTCTGCCTTCATTGACATTGCTCTCAATTTCTTGGGGGGGGGGTTTTGGGGGAGATCCATCTCTTCTGAAGTCAGGCCTACACTCCTTACTAGAATCTTGTGTTGTAAGCTGGTGTCTAGTTCCTGATAGGGATGAGCTTGATGTTTGAATCGAACATAAGTTCGACTTGAACATTGGGTGTTCCCCCGTTTGCTGAAGAGCGCACATTGTAGGGCGTTCGCGGCAAATCTGAGCGCCGCGGAACGCTCCATAATGCACTGCGAGATCGCAGTGCATTGCTGTATGATGATTGGCCAAAGCATGCACCTGACCTTTGGCCTTTGGGTGCCTTTGGCCAATCATGGCTCTGGGGGACTAAGTCCACGCCCCACACTATATAAGGCTGCTTACACGGCGGCCGTGTGTAGTGTTGCTGGTGTGGGCAGAGAGATAGCTTGATTTAGATTAAGCAGGCAGGTTATTAAGTTAGCGGCAGTGTATTTGATTGATATATATATATATATATATATATACACAGTCTCGTGTATGTGTGTGTGTGTATATATATTTATATATATATATATATATATATATATATATATATGTAGCGGCCTCACCCCTCTCACCCCTTCTTCTTCTCGGCTTGTTGTCTGGTCTAGGGGGATCAGGAAGGAGGGATGCGGTACACTACGGCCTATGTCCTCTAATGTGTAGAGGTGGAAGCCAACACCTGTTTACCTTCGGGCTGTGTGCATAACCCAGAGCCAAGTCTGTTCTGCAGATGACCCCCCTTTGTTCCCAGTAACTGGAGTCCCCCTTTGTTCCCAGTAACTGGAGTTCCACACCACTGAAAAGGTCCAACTCTTATTTATTCTCTGACAGCAATAAATCGTCTTTTAACAGCAGGTTGTGACCCAAAGAACAGTTCAGCATAGGTGGGAAGTAGGTCAAGGCACAATCCTCAATTTGAACTAACCATTGTAGTGTCACCAATGGTTATTACACACAGCCACTGCCACCGGCTGTGTAAAACAGGAACAGAATTACCTTCGCTAAGTGCAGCCCCTGTCAGAGGGAAGACATCCTTCCAAGAGAGTTACCAGAGGCCCCGCCGTCACCAGTAATGCTGCACCGGACTGTTCGGAGGGGTTACGCTCCCTGGCCTCCTCGTCTCAGATTCAGGCACCCAACACCTTAGGGCCCGTTGGACTCTTCCACCCTTGCGGAACCCAGTCGAAGGTACTGGGCCCCGGGCCTCCTCCGTAGTACCTCACCCCAGGCTAAAGGTGCCTGGGATGGACTCCATCTCCCGCTCCGGCCAGGCCAAGGGCTCCTGGGCCTGGAACTCTGGAACGCCAGCACCCAGGCTGAAGGTGCCTGGGCGCGGCTCTCTCCTCCGACGACTGACCACATGTTGAAGGCGTCTGTCCCCTTTATCTCCTCGTCTCCACAGGTCAAGCAGGTTCCCCGCCCCGCCATCACAGGACAAAAAGGGTACAGCACTGCAGTGATGGTTCAACCCCGACCCCAGGCGACAGTGCCACCCAGGGGCCGCAGGGAACTGAACACCACCGAAGTCCTCCACGAATAAAAAAAGGTCCTGAATTCCCTAACAATCAGTGCATCTGGGTCATACTACCACCCAGATGCTCCCCCTAAATTTAAATACCCGCTACATATATATACATATATATATAAATAAATAAATATATATATGTAGCGCACACACATCCCTAGGTCCGCTGCTTACCTCCGCCAGCAGGTGGGACACACCATGCCACATATCCTCCATCTTGTAGAGGGTGAGCGGTGTTAATTGATTTGGGTCCTGCAGCGAGGTACCTCTTTCCGTTGGTTCTCACCCCTAGAGTGTAGGGAAAATTCTATTCTTTCTAAACGTTCAAGAAGGCCATTGTCCACACAGAGTTAAACCCAATAGAGAAAGGTTTGTTTTTCCTTGCGTAGAAACTTGATAGGAAAGTTGGAGATAGAGAATTGAACAGGAAGGTAGGTTCAGGCACGGGGCACTTAACTGTCACCCATCACCACTCAAGCCTGAGTGGGTTTTGCTCACCCGGATAGTCCCCTCTCACAAAATAAAACATTATTTTGTAATTTTCCTCAGGATACGATCAGGATATTAACCTCTAAGTCCCGAACTTCCCAGCACTTGTAACACTTGAGACCTTAGGTGCCAATGGGGCACGTTACAAGGCTTGTGGCGGATTGTGGAGTCCTTCCCTCTGACAGGTAACCAGGCCTTTCCCGAGACAGTGACTTCCCTCACCGATTTCCTTGGATAGGTCCTCCCCTAGTTTCCTCTCCTTCAGAGCGTGTTACCCCGACTTGGGTACCCTGGGAATCCTCTTCTGGTGTAGGCCTCAGCTAAAATTGCTGGGCCTACCTGGAACGATGCAGCCTCGGGCTAAAGGTGCCCAGGACTGAACACACACACACGCACCCCTGGCCTGGAGGGCCGAAGGGCGCGAACTGCTCCCTGAATAATGGCATCTGCCCCTTACGTACCCTCTCCCAGCATGCACATCGGGTAGACCACGCCCACTGAACGGCTGCCGAGAGAGGACACCCAATAGCGCTGCAATGCCACCTGTGGTTCGGCGACAGCGCCACCCACAGGTCACAGGGAACTGTACTGCCAGGCAACATCAAGAGCAGAGACCAATTCCAACAGCCTGAGCCTAACTATTTGCTCAGGCCAACCCCTAAATTTAGGCATAGTGACCCCAGTTTTGGGGGGTCCGCTACATATCTATATATACTCTGCATCCAGTGTAGCCTATATCTACAATGCATTCTGTGGTGTACTGTTTCTAATACACTTCAGGCGGTGTATTAATATATATATATATATTTATATATATATACAGTCTCATGTACACAGTATCTAATACAGTGTGTACAGTTTCTACTACACTTCTGGTGGTGTACACAGTATAAAATACAGTGCAGCCGTTGTACAGTTGCTAATACAGTGCAGGCGGTGTACACAGTATCTATAACAGTGTGTACAGTTTCTCCTACACTTCTGGTGGTGTACTGTACACAATACAGTGCAGCTGTAGTACAGTTGGTAATACAGTGCAGGCGGTGTACACAGTATCTAGTACAATGTGTACAGTTTCTACTACACTTCTGGTGGTGTACACAATACAGTGCAGCCATAGTACAGTTGCTAATACAGTGCAGGCGGTGTATACAGTATCTAATACAGTGTGTACAGTTTCTACTACACTTCTGGTGGTGTACACAGTATCTAATACAGTGTAGTGTGGTGTTGCAAAACAAAATATACATCATATCTGGAAGGCAACCAAGGAGAGGCAGACGCTCACAGGCCACTAAAAGAGGGCAAGCAGCCTCTGTGTCTACAGTGAACAGTAGAGAGACAAAATTGCCGCTCCAAAAAGGTCCAACCTGGTTGCAGTCTTTCTTTCAGGAACCGAGGGTGCTGGCAATGCACAAGGCAATTAAGAACAGAGATGATTAGGACAGCCGCACTCCAAATCCAACGTGGCTTTATTGTCAAAAATAGGATAAAAACAGGCACTACATATCACAGCAACAAAACCTTAGGACAGCTGACGCGTTTTACACTTATTCAGTGTTTACTCATGATGATCTTGGTAGAGCTGGACAGCTGTGTGATGACAGGAGAGCTGGATGGTCGCAGGAGGATTCTCCAACAGGAACAGGCTGAGGGTCAAGCACAGGTAGGTGCAGCTCTTAACAGAACACTGACAGGAGACATAAGAGTCCAGAGCACAAGTAGAAGATCCAAGCAAGGAGACAGGTGTCCAACCCAGATTACAGGCTGAAGGTCTAGCACTGCAGACAAGTAGCAAGTCCTAGGTAGAAGCAGAAGGTCTGGGGCTGGAGGCAAGTAGCAGGTCCGAGATGCAGGCAGAAAGTCAAGGGCTGCTGACAAGAGCCAGATCCGAGTCAAATGCCGTGGGTCAAGCACAGATAGCAAGGCAGAGTCCGTTAAGCAGGCCGAGGGTCAGGTCCAGGAGGAGAGCAGAGTAGTCGGTGTCAATCCGGGACACAACAAGAGTTCAGATACAGGAAACAGGAAGCAGGAAGCAGGCTCAAAGAGGAAGCTGAAGACAAACCAGCAATCTGTCAGAGTACCTGGGCAGCCTTATATAGGCCAGCCAGAGTGCTGATTGGGCATGCACTAGCGCGCATGCGCGCACGCCGTTGCATCGGGCCACGAACGTGCATGTGCCGAAGCGCCATTCTGCCGGGCATGCATGCGGGGACACGGCTAGCGTGGCTGAACTGGTTGTTTTCTGACACTATGTCTGAAGCGGATAAAGTATGGCCAGAACAGCAACCGCTTTGGCAACAGCACTTGAAAGACCCACATCAAAGAAAAAGGCGGACTTCTCCTTGCTCCTCATCTGGGATCTCCAACCCTACTATACCTCCAGTCCTCTCAAAAACCTGCACAGAGAGGTCACACTTATTCAGTGTTTACTCATGATGATCTTGGTAGAGCTGGACATCTGTGTGATGACAGGAGAGCTGGATGGTCGCAGGAGGATTCTCCAACAGGAACAGGCTGAGGGTCAAACACAGGTAGGTGCAGCTCTTAACAGAACACTGACAGGAGACATATGAGTCCAGAGCACAAGTAGAAGATCCAAGCAAGGAGACAGGCGTCCAACCCAGATTACAGGCTGAAGGTCTAGCACTGCAGACAAGTAGCAAGTCCTAGGTAGAAGCAGAAGGTCTGGGGCTGGAGGCAAGTAGCAGGTCCGAGATGCAGGCAGAAAGTCAAGGGCTGCTGACAAGAGCCAGATCCGAGTCAAATGCCTGGGGTCAAGCACAGATAGCAAGGCAGAGTCCGTTAAGCAGGCCGAGGGTCAGGTCCAGGAGGAGAGCAGAGTAGTCGGTGTCAATCCGGGTCACAACAAGAGTTCAGATACAGGAAACAGGAAGCAGGAGGCAGGCTCAAAGAGGAAGCTGAAGACAAACCAGCAATCTGTCAGAGTACCTGGGCAGCCTTATATAGGCCAGCCAGAGTGCTGATTGGGCGTGCACTAGCGCGCATGCGCGCACGCCGTTGCATCGGGCCGCGAACGTGCATGTGCCGAAGCGCCGTTCTGCCGGGCATGCATGCGGGGACGCGGCTAGCGTGGCTGAACTGGTTGATTTCTGACACTATGTCTGAAGCGGATAAAGTATGGCCAGAACAGCAACCGCTTTGGCAACAGCACTTGAAAGACCCACATCAAAGAAAAAGGCGGACTTCTCCTTGCTCCTCATCTGGGTTCTCCAACCCTACTATACCTCCAGTCCTCTCAAAAACCTGCACAGAGAGGAATGGAGGTATAACAATAGGCGGCCAATCTGGTAGCAGTACACCACCATCAGATTAGCAGGCATATTTCCCTACCACAGTTGCTGAACCGTAAAAATAAATTCGGTCCCAGCCATCCACATGCTCAGTGTCTAAATTCTAGCTTGGCCAAATTGCTAGCACTGCAACTGCTGCCTTTCCAGCTGGTAGACTCTGCCCCCTTTCGTGAATTTGTGGAATTTGCTGTACCTCAGTGGCAGGTTCCAAAATGCCATTTCTTTTCACGGAAGGCGATTCCAGCTCTCTACCGACATGTGGAAAGCAATGTTTTTGCCTCGTTGGACAGGGCGATCAGCAGTAAGGTGCATATTACCGCTGACTCATGGTCCAGCAGGCAGGGACGTTACCTTTCCTTCACGGTGCACTGGGTAACTCTGCTGGCAGCTGTGAAGAATGCAGGACAGGGTTCAGTGCTGTTGGAGCATATCCGCCACCACGCCTCCAAAATGCTAGTGGTGATTCTGCCACAGCTCTATCCTACACCCCCTTCTCTTCTTCTTCCTCTATGGCCTCTTCTGCAGATTTGTTCTCTGAACCAGCTGTGCTACGTAAGTGTTCAAGGGGCTACACAAGCAGTCAGGCTAAAAGATGCCATGCTGTACTTGAATTGGTATGCTTAGGGGACAGGAGCCACACTGGGGTAGAGATTCTGTCAGCTCTGCAGGGGTAGGCTCAGAGGTGGTTGACACCATGCCAACTTCAGCCAGGAATGGTTGTATGCGACAATGGTACCAACCTTCTCTCCGCCCTCCGACAGGGACACTTGACCCATGTTCCATGTTTGGCACACATACTGAATTTGGTAGTGCAGTGGTTCTTGAGCAGGTACCCAGGCTTACAGGATCTCCTGAGGCAGGCCAGAAAAGTCTGTGGTCATTTCCGGCGATCATACAATGCCAGTGCTCGGCTGGCTGACATTCAAAGGGAATGCAACCTGCCCACCAACCGCCTCATTTGTGACATGCCCACCAGGTGGAACTCAATGTTGGCAATGCTGCAGCGGCTGCATGCACAGCAGAGAGCCATCAATGAGTACCTGCGTAAGTATGGCAGCAGTACAGGGTCAGGGGAGCTTGGCTTCTTTTTGCCACGCCAGTGGCTACTGATTAAGGATGCATGCACTGTCCTGTCACCATTTGAGGAGACCACAAGGATGGTGAGCAGCGACAATGCATGCATCAGTGACACTGTTCCTTTAGTCTTCCTGTTGGAGCACACGCTTTGTGGAATCATGGACAGGGCACTTGAGGCAGAACAGCGGGAGGAAGAGGAGGACTTCCTTACCTCTCAAGGCCCCCTTTATCCAGATAGCATTCCTGTGGGCCCACCAAACACACAGGCAGAAGAGGAGGAGGAGGAGGAGGAGGATTTTGTCAGCATGGATGTAGAGGATAACACTCAGCAGCAGTCTTCAAGGGATGGTTTTCAGTCCCCAGAAAACCAAGGAGTTTTACGTGGCTGGGAGGAGGTAGTTACGGATCATGTGATCCTTAGTGACCCAGATGACTCAGAATCAAATGCCTCTGCAAACTTACGCTGCATGGCCTCCCTGATTCTGCAAAGCCTGCGAAAGGACCCTACGATTCGTGGTATCAAGGAGAGGGATCAATAATGGCTGGCAACCCTTCTTGATCCACGTTACAAGGGTAAGGTTGCAGAACTCATCCTGCCTTTGCAGAGGGAGTAGAGGATGAAACATTTTCACGAGGCCTTGAAGAAAGGTTTGTGCAATGCATTTCCAGACCCTGGGAGGTTAAAATTTCCTGGTGCTGGACAACGTGTTGCTGATGCTTCGTTCAGTCAGAGGAAGAGCGCTGGAGAAGGTGGCCAGCTGACCGATACCTTTAAACAATTTTTCAGTCCTCAGTGCCAAGGTCTAATCTGTTCAAGCAACCATCGCCAGCGTCTGCATTACATGGTGCAGGAATATCTAGGAGCAAGAGCAGACTTGGAGACCTTTCCAACAGAGCATTCACTGGGTTACTGGGTCTTGAGGATGGACCACTGGCCAGAACTTGCTCAATATGCAAATGAGCTACTGGCCTGTCCTGCATTCAGTGTGTTTTCTGAATGCACATTCAGTGCTGCTGGAGGGTTTGTAACGGATCAAAGAGTGCGCCTGTCCAAAGACTCCGTTGATAGGCTCACATTCATAAAATGAATCAGTTCTGGATCAGCAGCTATCAAGCACCTGATGCTGATGTAACTGATTGAATTTGCTATGGATGTGGGATCCCTTGAAGACTGCCTATGATGACTATCCTATTTTTCCTCAATCTTGATGATGCTAGCTTCCAACAATATTTTTGGTTTAGGGCACCACCACCACCACCCAAGGCCCAATTTTTCTGCCCCTGTTTAAAAGGGGCATGTAATAAAAAAATTTGATCTAATATTTCACAGCAGGGCCCGTTCCTGCGCCCAACAAGAGTATCTGTGAGGGATTAGTGTTGTGGCAACACCACCACCACCACCACCCAAGGCCCAATTTTTCTGCCCCTGTTTAACAGGGGCATGTAATTACAATGTTTGAACTAATATTTCACAGCAGGGCCCGTTCCTGCACCCAACAAGAGTATCTGTGAGGGGTTACAGTGTTGTGACACCACCAAAGGCCCAATTTTTCTGTTCCTGTTTAACAGGGGCATGTAATTAAAAATGTTGGGATAGTATTTCACAGCAGGGCCTGTTCCTGCACTCACCAAGAGTAACTGTGAGGGCTTACAGTGTTCTGGTACCACCAACACCTAAAGCCCAATATATAGGGCAGGCCGTATAGTATATATACTGCTGTTCAGAGTATATAGTGCCTGGGGGACTCCCATGCCATTTTTTAAAGTCCCGTAAGGACTAACGTGTATGGGGGAGGAGCTATCATTGCGGACATCACCCGCAGCCATTTCGCTACACGCAGTCATTACACCACTGTTTTATTGCTACTTTTATGCCATTTACTTTGGCATTTTATACATGTTGTGGCAGAGCGTCCCAGAGAGAGCCTGGGAAAGTCCTGTTCGGGGTTTATACATCTCCCAGGCTCCTCTCATATACATTCAGGGATCTCTGAGCCAGGATCCACTTCAGGTGTTGGTTCTCTCCCCCAGGTTAATTAAAAGCTCACCTGAGCAGACAGCTTTTGCTCTGCCTGGGAAACACAGACAACGCTGGTCTGTGAGAGCAAGAAGGTTGGTAAAACTTATCAATCAGTTGATGTGGAAGCTGGTAAGCGGTAGGCTTGTTCAGCCTGGTAGTGAGGGCTTGTAAATACTGTATAGTTAGAGCCGAGACACGGCTAGGCTTTTGTTTAGCAATTTTTTTTCTTCTGTTTGTTTTTGCACACTGTACAGCACCTGTCATTGACTTTGTATATAGCACCAATAAACAGCACTGTGTTTTCACTGATCCAATGGACTTGGTATCTGTGCCTGCTCATCCCAGGGAGTTTTTTGTACCTACTACCTGTCCCCCAGGTTACATATGGTGGAGATTGCGACCAGCTGTAGTAAGTACTATTTAAAAGGCCAGTACCTAAAGTGACAACATGGAGGAAATCCTCAAACAAATGCTGTTATCCAACGCTGCACAACAGCAAACTAAGGCTGCATTACAGCAAGCAAACACTATCGCACAGGAGAAATCACAGAGGCTGTTTGAACAGCTTGCCACTGCTGCAAAAGCGGATAGGAAAACCCTGACTGAGGTTGTAGAGATGCTAGCACAGTGGTCACCTGCGATAATGAAGGATATTGGAGACAAGCCCTCAGCCATCCATGTGGGGTGCTTTCTTTCAAAGATGATAGCAGATGATGATCCAGAGGCCTTCCTACTAACATTTGAACGGACCGCTAAGAGGGAAGGTTGGCCCCAAACCCAGTGGGCAGGACTGATCGCCCCCTTACTTTCTGGAGAAGTGCAGAAGGCCTACTATGATCTGGAGTCAGCAGAAGCGGGAGATTATGAAAAGGTCAAGCGGGAAATCCTGGCACGACTCATGTCACCTTGGCTGTTCGAGCTCAGCAGGTCCACAGCTGGTTCTTCCAAGATAAGAGGCCCCCAAGATCGCAGATGTTTGATCTGATCCACCTGGAGCGGAAATGGCTACAGCCGGAGTCCCTGTCTGCGACACAAATAGTGGAGCGTGTGGTCATGGACCAATTCCTGAGGTCACTACCAATTCCCCTGCAAAGGTAGGTGAGTTAAGGAGACCCCAAGTCGGCAGACAACCTGGTGGAGCTCGTTCAAAGGTACTTTGCTGCAGAGAACCTGGTCACCACCCCTACAGCCGCACGGACTTTCCACCCAAAGCCACGGTCTCCCCAGGCAACCGGTAAGACTGTTCTAGGGGAAGTGGGTGGTAAGCATGGCAAGGAAATAGGGGGGAGGATTTTTGGTGCCAGGACTGAAGTTTGGCGGCCCAAACAAGGGAAGCCACTGCCTGTCAGCAAACCAAATTGGGGAAACATCAGGTGTTTTCGTTGCCAAGAACTGGGACAT
Organism: Rana muscosa; assembly: GCA_029206835.1. NCBI lineage: Eukaryota > Metazoa > Chordata > Amphibia > Anura > Ranidae > Rana > Rana muscosa. The sequence goes on along the minus strand of CM055122.1, from coordinate 941,439,268 downwards.
GTTGCAGCAAACTGTCCATTGACAGATGAACCAATGCAGTGTGATCTATCTTTTAGAAGGCAGTCTATGTTTGCTGCTGTTTCATGCTCTGTAGTGCCAAATGTGGGAAAACACATGTGTCAAGTGACTATTAATAATAAGCCTATTACGGCCTTGCTGGACTCTGGAAGTCTAGTTACTTTGGTTACAGCTGAGATGGTTGAAACTGTGAATTTTCATGCAAAAAAAGTTGCTGTGATCTGTGTACATGGGGATACCCGCGAGTATCCAATAGCCACTGTTCAGTTTAAAACTGGCTTAGGTACGGTGACCCATTCGGTCGGACTGGTGCCCCACTTAGTGCACGAGGCTATCATTGGTAGGGACTTCCCTAAGTTTTGGGAACTGTGGGATTGTCCCGACCCAGTCGCAGTACCTGACTCAGTCGCAGAGCCAGAACTCATGGCCATTACTGACATTGTGAGTTCAGGGGACTCCTCTCAGGGCCCTCCGGGTGATTCTTTCTCAGTTATGGCAGGAGAGCTGGGGGAGCCTGAAGAAGTCCCCACAACCAGTAGAGCTGGACAGCCGTCTGCTGAATCTGAGCTTACGTTAGAGTTTGTCGATCTTAATGTGCATAAGGAAAATTTTGGTACGGAGCAGAGAAAAGACCCTACCCTTGCCAGGGCCTGGGAAAATGTAATGGTGATTAATGAGGTACCTGTCAAACCAGGGGACAGGCCCTGTTTCCATATTTCTGCAGCAATGAGAATTTACTGTATCGTGTATGTAAAACTAATGATGAAGTGGTTGAACAGTTGGTAGTCCCTAAGCTATACAGGCGGGTGGTGTTGGAACTTGCCCATGGGCACTTGCTAGGAGGCCATTTAGGGGTTGAGAAAACCACTGAAAGGGTGTTGCGCAGGTTATTGTCAATCCTGTCCTGTGTGTCAGATGTCAGCCCCCCAACCCCACTTCCAAAGTCCGTTAGTGCCCTTGCCCATTATTGAAGTGCCCTTTGAGAGGATTGCCATGGACCTTGTGGGTCCACTCCCCAAATCTGCCCGCGGTCATCAACATATCCTCGTGATCATGGATTACCCTACCCGTTACCCCGAGGCCGTTCCCTTTACGCACTGCGTCTGCTAAAAACATTGCCAAAGAGCTGTTTATGGTGTTCAGTCGGGTTGACGTCCCGAAAGAATTCCTTACAGACCAGGGTACCCCATTCATGTCACGAATAACTAGGGAGCTGTGCAAGTTATTTAAGTTGACGCAGTTGCGAACCTTAGTGTACCATCCTCAAACGGATGGCTTGGTGGAACGCTTCAATAAGACATTAAAGAGTATGTTAAAAAAGGTTGTTGACAAGGATGGGAAAAACTGGGACTTCCTCATACCCTACTTAATGTTCGCCATCAGGGAAGTTCCCCAGTCCTCTACGGGGTACTCTCCATTTGAGCTTCTTTATGGGAGACACCCTCAGGGACTCTTAGACATAGCCAAGGAAACTTGGGAGGGGGAGCAGACACCTCACAAAAGTGTCATTGAGCATATCGCTCAAATGCAGGATAGGATTGCAGCAATCATGCCGGTGGTAAAAGAACATTTACTGCAGGCCCAAGCAGCCCAACAGAGGATATACAACAGGGGGGCCCAACTTCGTGTTTTCTCACCTGGTGACAGGGTCCTTGTGTTAGTTCCCACTGTTGAGAGCAAATTCCTGGCTAAGTGGCAGGGACCCTTTGAAGTAATTGAAAGAGTTGGGGAGGTCAATTACAAGGTGTATCAACCAGGTAAAAGGAAGCCCAAACAGATTTACCACATAAACCTGTTAAAACCCTGGAAGAATAGACTGGCATTAACTGTGAGGTCTCTCCCGGTAACCCTTAAGGGTACTGAATCCCCTCTGATCCCTGAGGTCATGATTCCAGACACCCTGTCATGATCCCAGAAACAGGAAGCTAGAGAGTTCCTGATAAGGAATAAAGAGAAGTTTTCAGAGTTGCCTGGTGCGACTTCAGCAGTTCAGCATGATATTGTTACTGAACCTGGGGTCCGTGTCAAGCTCAAACCATACCGAATTCCCGAAGCTAGAAGAAAGGACATCGGTGAGGAAGTTAAAAGTATGTTGGAGCTAGATGTTATTGAGGAATCCAATAGTGACTGGTCTAGCCCCATTGTATTGGTCCCAAAACCGGATGGCACTTGGAGGTTTTGTAACGACTTCAGAAAGCTTAATGCGGTAACAAAATTTGACACATACCCAATGCCCAGGGTAGACGAGCTTATAGACCGACTTGGCAAGGCCCATTATCTGACCACTTTGGACTTGACCAAAGGATATTGGCAAATACCCCTGACTGGTAGTGCCAAAGAAAAGACTGCAATTGTGACCCCGGAGGGGTCGTTTCAGTATAAGAAAATGCCTTTTGGGTTGCAAAATGCCCCTGCAACATTTCAGAGGGCTATGGACAGGACCCTAAGACCTCACCGACAGTATGCTGCAGCCTATCTGGATGACATAGTGGTGCATAGCAGTGACTGGGAGTCTCACTTGTCCCGTGTCCAGGCTGTCCTGGATTCCCTCTTCAAAGAAGGGTTTACGGCAAATCCAAAAAAATGTGCCATTGGGCTAGAGGAAGCCAAGTATTTGGGCTACACTATTGGCCGGGGTGTCATAAAGCCCCAGATGAATAAGATAGAAGCCATCCAGGAGTTGCCACGTCCTGCAAACAAGAAGCAGGTCAGGGCCTTTCTTGGCATTGCGGGGTACTATAGAAGATTTATCCCAAATTTCGCAACTATAGCTGCCCCACTGACAGACCTTACGAAAGGGAAAGACTCCGTAATGGTGAAATGGTCTCCAGTAGCAGAAGAGTCTTCAAGTCCTGAAGAAGGCTCTTTGTGCACAGCCAATCCTATACTCCCCCGATTTCTCCAAAAACTTTTTGGTCCAGACGGATGCGTCTGATGTTGGTATCGGGGCAGTACTATCACAGGTACACAATGGGGAAGAACACCCTGTGGTGTACTTAAGCAGAAAGCTCAATGACCATGAAAAAAAGTATGCAGTCATTGAAAAGGAATGCCTCGCCATAAAGTGGGCTGTGGATGCGCTCAGGTACTACTTGTTGGGGCGCCAGTTTGAGTTGATAACTGACCATGCTCCCCTGAAATGGATGGCCCAAAAGAAGGAGACTAATAGGCGGGTGAACCGGTGGTTTTTGGCCCTACAAGATTACGCCTTTACGGTAAAACACAGGTCAGGTGTGGAGATGGGAAATGTAGATGCCCTGTCCCGTGTTCACTCCTGTTGGGCTACAGGTGTTCCAACCCTGGGGTTGAAACAAGGGGGGAGGATGTGTGGCAGAGCGTCCCAGAGAGAGCCTGGGAAAGTCCTGTTCGTGGTTTATACATCTCCCAGGCTCCTCTCATATACATTCAGGGATCTCTGAGCCAGGATCCACTTCAGGTGTTGGTTCTCTCCCCCAGGTTAATTAAAAGCTCACCTGAGCAGACAACCTTTGCTCTGCCTGGGAAACACAGACAATGCTGGTCTGTGAGAGCAAGGAGGTTGGTAAAACTTATCAATCAGTTGATGTGGAAGCTAGCAAGCGGTAGGCTTGTTCAGCCTGGTAGTGAGGGCTTGTAAATACTGTATAGTTAGAGCCGAGACACGGCTAGGCTTTTGTTTAGCTATTTTTTTTCTTCTGTTTGTTTTTGCACACTGTACATCACCTGTCATTGACTTTGTATATAGCACCAATAAACAGCACTGTGTTTTCACTGATCCAATGGACTTGGTATCTGTGCCTGCTCATCCCAAGGAGTTTTTTGTACCTACTACCTGCCCCCCCAGGTTACAATGTGTATGGCCACTTTATACCAGTTTTTGTGAAATCATTTAAATAAAATGATCATTACAGAGAGCTCTTAGATCGTGTTTATTTTTCCTTGCTCCCGCACTGGATACATTGGTTCCATCATCATTGCCAACTACTGCCGGACTGACTGACCATCTGCATCCCATGTGTGGATATAAGCGCTTCAGACCATCTGATCATTCAGAGGTCAATCTTATCTGGTAAGAATATCTACTTTGCGGTGGAGGATTTGTCACTTTGGATATCCGAGTTTTGCTGAATAGTCATTTTTTCACAAGGTGTCTTCGCCCTATATTACGTGTAAACCCATTTCACATTTGTGTATGGACTCATTTATATTGCACTGCAGTGTTTCATTTTTTGTTTATGTTATAACTAAACTAGAAGTTCTTAGTAACATCTTTGCTTTTTTTCCAGGAAAACCATTTGAAAACACTATGATAATGAATGGGTCTGTGGCCAATATCATTGTGTCCATATTGCTTGGTTATCGCTTTGACTACGACGATCCAAAACTTGGAAGGCTTTTAACAATAGTCAATGATATTGCCAGAATTTCTGGTTCCCCAATGGTTTTGGTAAGGTTATCTTTACTGCAACATTTTGGGCCAAGGTACATAAAACACTGGTGCCACTACTCATATATGTGGCACCACAGAATTGAGTCCTATTTTGTGCTGCCACATATAATGTATGTGTACCTGGTTTGTGCTGGAAGCACACTCACTTGCGGTTGCCCATCATTGTGAATACACTGTCATAGACAGCTCCCGGTCACATAGCAACAATCAGGGACTGGTGGGACAGGCACCCAATCACATAATCACTGTGACAACCAGTCACAGTCACCTCCAGTGTTCAGATACTCTTAAGAGGCCAGCAGTATTCCACTAAAAGGAGTGACGGGGCTTTTTCATGGTGTATTATTTTTACATTGTCACTTACAGGTATTTTGGGAATGAGTAACACCCAACTATAATGGCCCCTATTCCCTTGGAAGGGGCAGATATCTGGGGACCCTCTTACTCTAAAGGGGCTTCAAGATTCCTATACGTCCCCCCACAAACCCTGTTTTTAGGGGAATCCCCCACTAACCTGTTTGGGTGATAGGATGTGAGAAATGGGCCCTCAACAACAGAACTAGGTGTCTTAAGAGGTAGAAGAGGCTTTGCTGCCCCCCTTGCAAGGTAAGTCTCAATGTTGAGAGGCATCTGGCCTGCTATGTCACGGGAAGAGGGGAGCACATGCTTCCTGCTTTCCTTTTTCTAGCCACCTAGGCTGCATGCCTGGATAAGGGTCTCATTGGAATTTAAGGGGGAACCCCATACTGTTTGCCTTTTCATTTCACTTTTAAAGTACTATATCATAATGTAGATATTACGGCATCCCCCAGCATGTTTTTTTCAATGTTGCTCTTTAAATGTTATGAAAAGACTCTCTCCACTGAATGGTATTTTTTGCATGGGTGCCTGTCACCCATGGCAGTGCCCAGCACAACTTTGTCCTTTCTTACACAACAGATAGTCTAATTAATTGAAAAATTGCAGTTTTGCCTCCCATAGACCTCAATGAGATTCATTCCTAAGTCCGAGATTCATAGACTTCCTACTCGGTTCACCCAGCTGGGTAACACCCAACATACAGAACAAGTGTGGCTGTTCAATGTGATCTGGCCATGTGATCAGAGACATTTACATGTTTATAGAACCATTGTGCAATTACATTTAACTGAAACAATTATCTAGATGGTTAGGGAATCTGTCATGATTCTTTTTTGCTGTCCATATTGCCACTTTCCTTTCCTTTGATGCCTATTTTAAAGCAGAACTTAAGCTGAAAATAACATGAAAATAAATATTTGCCCAATAATAAACAAAACCAGCTTTCCCTGCCATTTTCAGCTTCAATGCAGAGGTTCCCCAGGCAGTAGTTGTTTCTGCCACGAGATGTCCTCCATCTAATTGTTTTAAATCTTTTTTATTAATTTTCCAACAACATATAACACACATTACAATACATAAACACATATACTGTCTCAATATATCCCATTACAGAAAAATAAAAAAGAGTAATAATGATAATAATCGACGGTCTAAACTCCCATATAAAAAGCATAACCATGAAACCCCACCATCCGTATACTAGGAGAGTCAGGGCTGGGCGGGAAGGAGGGAGAAAAGTGCACAGAGGAGGAGGAGGAGATGGGAGGGAGAGAGAGGGATATGAGAGAGAGAGAGAGATGAGAGGAAAAAAAAGGAAGAAGAGAGGGGGGGAGGGGATGGGGGAATAAAGTCCCCCATACTCTCCTCCAGGTGTATTATGTGCTAGAACTCTAGTGTTGGTGCCCTTTAAGGTGAAAGTGCATGATGAGGAGTGACTAGTGATGGGGCAGTAAAGGTGTAAAAGTGATTTCAGGGAGGCTACTGCAAACTGAAAAACAAGTGTTAAAATATAAAAGTGAACTGTGTAGAGGACTGGGGGATGGGTTTGCAAGTGGCTGTATTGATGGAGGGACAAAACATGTATGTAGAGAGGAAAGTGAAAGGGAGAGTGGCCTCGCCTAGGTGTAAGGAGATTTTTTTTTTTTACAGTATGTGTCTCTTATCGCATAATTGGTAAACTCTAGTGCCCTTCGTGGATAATTTATCCTAAGTTCATTAAGATCCCTCTCTTAGTGTATATATAAAGAGAGGGAAAAGAAAGAGGGGAAAAAAAAAAAAGGGGCCCAGAGAAAAACAGGTCTCTTTCATAGTTAAGTTTGTGGTGTATATACAGTCCTTGTTCAACAAATGTACTTCCTTTATAAAAAATGACTTCCTGTGAACAGAGCATTTTGCCCTATAAATTTCCTGTATTAATTTATAAAAGTTCCTTATCCATAAGTTATCACAGTAGGTTTTAAAAGGAAAATTGGATCCATCGTGGTCATTGGGATATACACTGTGCAATCAAGTTGATTGGTCTGCTCAAGCAGACTAGGAAATCCACTTTTTGTCTGAAGCCAGTGATTTAAACGCCTATGGTCTAGAGGAGGTACATTGTAAGTGTAGGGATTGTCCCCTCAGAGATATGTAGCTCCTTGCCTCCCTCACACAGGTATGTATAAACACACTTGGATATACAGTATGTATAGTTCCTGGTCCAGGGAAGTCACATAAAAGGAAAATGGATTCTCGCATTAGAGCGTTATTCCCTCGCAGGAACTTGTACACGATGAATTCACAAAAGAGGCCCATCAGCACATGATTTCCACTTCCACATATGTAGCATATTGTGCATTATCATATATATTCAATGGTTTATATCATTATATATTGACTTGGTCACTAGATCAGTCACAGACCATGGTGCTGGTCCAATCCAATAAAAGAAAGAGCTTTATATATTATGCAGACTGTTTGGTGTTCACCACCATTTATATGGTTATTCATACAGGCAAGTCTCTTAAAGAGTACTAAGTACTTATCAGGTATGCAGCGGTCGAGTTAATCAGATATCAATCATTGCCAAGTTGAGCCTATATACAGGAAGTGGACCCATTCAATGTGTAGCTGCCTCTGAAGCAGCAGGGACACCCGGCGAAACTGGTCAGGCTTTGCTCCAGTCCAGCTACCTGCTCCTATGGCTACTCTGACCTGGAATTGATGGTCCTATCCAGCTAGGGTGACCACATTTCCAAACTACCATTCAGGGACACCCTCCCTTCCCAAAAATCAGCTTGTGCTGTAACGAATCACAGCACAGTGATTGGACACAAGAGGCGGGATTTATGATTTCTCCAATCACAAGCAGGGGGCGGGATTGTGCTCCTCCAGGCATTCCCGGCCAGGACAAGTACTGTCAGTGAGTAAAGCGGTGATGTGGCGGCCTTTTTTGGGGGCATTAGATTGGCCCGGGGTGAGGGAGGCAAGGAGCTACATATCCCTGAGGGGACAATCCCTACACTTACAATGTACCTCCTCTAGACCATAGGTGTTTAAATCACTGGCTTCAGACAAAAATTGGATTTCCTAGTCTGCTTGAGCAGGCCAATTAACTTGATTGCACAGTGTATATCCCTATGATCACGATGGATCCAATTTTTCCTTATCAAACCTAATGTGACAACTTATGGATAAGGAACTTTTATAAAGTCATACAGGAAATTTATAGGGCAAAATGCTCTGTTCACAGGAACCAGACAATAGGAGCAGGTTGGCTGAAATGCATTTTAAATAGTTTTGTGATAAATGTGGTTGAGTCAATATGATTCCAGGACTTAAATGGATATAGTGCAACTTTTCAATGCATTTGGTTTATATATACTGTAGGTAGGGGAGGAGTATCATCTATTTTGATTAGCTTATACATAGGTAGGGGTTGAGCATCATCCATTGTGTTTTTGAGTAGGTTTGGTGGTCTTATGGTGGAATAGCTCCCCCAACTGTCTACAGGGATTAGTGACTTGAACCTTATAGGACTCCACAGTGTGGCTTTTTATTGTACAAATAGACTGTGAACTTTGTAAGTGCAGTTGCTCTAACAGTGTATAAAGTGAATATCAATCTGCGCAATCTCGTGAAATAAAGTGGTGTAAACAAATTTTGAATAATTATTAGCTGCTATCACTAACAAGTGTTCTCACTTCACTTAAAAAGTGCAAATAATCAAGAGACAGTGCTGCGCTATAGAAAAACATCAATAATAATAAAATTGTAAAAATGGCAAGCAATAAACATATATTGTTGAAATGTATTATGTTTATTAATTTATTATGGTTAATGCCAGGTGTACGTCATATAACGTCCTCCCAGATCACGTCTTGTGTGCGCCGAGGGGCCGCACTGCAACACGATCTGTCAACGGCTGTGTCTACTGGACACAGCCGATGACTGATCACTGTACTGACCCTGTACCGATGTAAACATGCCTTGTAATAGAAAAAAGCATGACAGGTCCTCCTAAATATGAGATTTGGGTTCAAAGAGACCTTAGATCTCATATGTAGACTAAAATGCAATTAAAAAAAATGTTTTTTATGTCATTAAAAAAAAAAAAATATATATATATATATATATATATATATATATATATAAATAAATGGCCCTTTAGGAGCATTGGGCGGATGTGATGTTTTGACATCGCTTCCGCCCTGCAGTGGTATGGAAATGGGTGGGGGCCATCTTCCCCTCACTCGTCTCCATACCCAGCCGGCAAGAGGATACGATCTCCTCCGCCGCTGCGAATGGCTCCGGTAAGCGGCGGAGGGCACCAGAGAGCGACGGGGGGCCCTCTCCCACCACCGATAAAAGTGATCTCGCGGGGTATCCGCTGCAGAGACCACTTTTATCTGAAAGAGGACCGCCCGCTCTTAAAGAGGGTACAGGGGTCATGGTAGCTAGCTGCTACCATAACAACGGTATTCCTCTTCAAAGTAGCGACGTATACCGATGGCGGGCGGTCCGTAAGTGGTTAAAAAGAAAAAAAAATACTTCCCTAGAGAAGTACAATGTTACTATGGTAACATTATATTGTTCTGGTCAAAAGTGTGTTAAAAAAACATTAAAAAAATCTACAATAAAAAAATAAAAGAAATTGTAATATATATATATATATATATATATATTTATTTATTTTTGTTCTGTCACCAGTCCATGTCCCTGATCACCGCCACACCAGTTATATGATGCCACTGTACTGCACTGGTGACAATATGTAAAAAAAAAAATTCTTTATTTTCCAAAAAATTTAAACTCACCATGCCTCTTACTAAATACCCTGAATTGTCTAAATTCCAAAAGGGGTAATTTGGGGGATATCTGTACTGTCCAGACATTTTTGGGCCTCAATAAAAGAGATAGGCCATCAGTACATCAGGATCAATTTTCAAATATATACCATAGTTTGTGGACTCTATCCTACAGACTAAATAATATACAAAGAAATGTAGCAGAATACATTATGAAGAACAATTATTTATTTGCAAAATTTTATAACAGAAACAAAGAAAAACTTTTTTTTTTTCTGTCTTTTTTTTATTTCGCAAAAAATAAAAACCCCATTGGTGATTAAATACCACCAAAAGAAAGCTCTAGTTGTGTGAACAAAATGATAAAAATATATTTTCTGGTAAAAAAAAAAAATATTTGTTTGGATACAGTGTTGCATGCTCGCGTAATTGTCATTCAGAGTGTGACAGCGCTGAAAGATGAAAATTGGTCTGGGCAGGAAGGGGTAAAAGTGCCTGAAACTAAAGTAGTTAAAAACCTACATATCCTTTTTAAACCTGTTATTTGTGCTTAATCTGTTCACATAATATGGTTACTTATCATTATCAGGAAACTAACTGCATGTTTACGCTTTTAGCTGTACAATGCATTTCCATCTCTGGTCCGATGGCTGCCTGGGAGTCACAGAGAAGTCAAACCAAATATAGAGGAAATGCACACTTTTATCCGAGAAACCTTCACCAAGCAGAGAAATCAGCTGGATGTCAACGATCAGAGGAATTTCATTGATGTCTTCCTTGTCAAACAAAAGGAGGTATACAGAACCTACTTGCTTGTACCTGCTAATTTTCACTAAATTTTTAGGGGGAGCAGACTCAACTGGTAGTGACAGCAGCAAACATGCACAAGACGGGGACACCCAGGAGCATTCTATGCAGGTTTGCCCTGCACTTTTATTTAGCAAGGCAATAAACAGAGTTCAATGCAGAAGTGTAAAATATGCTGTTCTCAAACCCTGAATCGAGTCACCCTTGTAGAAGATCAGATACTAAATGCCAACATGGGCTTGTTCTATGAACAAAAAGGAAAAAAATGCCTTGCACTCCAAAGAAAATGTAAGCATTGGCATCTATATTCATTCAGACAACGTGAACAGAGTGTTGCCATCTAGGACCTCCTCCTCTGATGTGATTTACCCACAAAGGTGGGCCTATGATTAAGCCTAGCCTTGTGGGTGAAAAGGGTCTTTGGTCTTTTTGATCTGTACAGTTTAATGCAGTAAGACTCTGTGTAGCATGTCTATAGTATAAAACAAACACAAAACATCTGCTCGTCCAAGCTGAACTCCAGCTTTTATTACACTTTGTGAAATAGAAAGTGTAGCGCTAAAAGTATGTTGGGTAGGTGAACCCAACCAAACCTTAAAGAAGGTTAATGCCGCATACACACGTCCGGACTTTGCATCGGGACAAGCTCCATTGGAATTTCCGACGGAAAAATAGATAACCTGCTCTCTAAGTCCGTCGGAAATTCCAACGGGAAAAGTCCGATGGGGCATACACACGGTCGGAATATCCGATGAAAAGCTCCCATCGGACTTTTTCCAATTTCGACCTTGTGTGATAAAGCAATGAGGTAAAAAATATATGTAACTCCTAGTGAATGGGCGCAATATAATATTAATATTTTATTACACTTTACATAGTTTGTTTGGGCCAAGCTGGCCCAAACAAACTATGTCCCTCACTAACATGTGAGGCCGCTGGATGTGCTGTATAAGCTGTATGTAGCTAAGGCTACATACAGCATACCGCACAGTGTTCCAGGTTCGAGCTGGGACCTTCATGTCTCATAGCCGGAACACAATAGTCTGTCTTAGCGGCGCTCAGCCATTTGTATGAAGGTGATTTATTCTAGCGATGAATACAAAGCTCCCTCTGATTGACTAAGTCAGTCAGAGGTTGTGACATCATCAGCCTGCCTCTCTGACTCAGCCAATCAGAGGAAGCTTTGTATTCATTGCTAGAATACATCACTTTCTATGAATGGCTGAGCACCACTCAGATAGACTCTATTGTGTTCCGGGTATGAGACAGGAAGATCTCGACTCACACCCAGAACACAGTGCGGTATGCTATGTAGCCTCAGCTACATACAGTTTATACAACACATTCAGCGACCTCACATGTGTTAGTGAGGGACATACACTATATTGTCAAAAGTATTGGGACACCTACCATTACACGCACCTGAACTTTAATGGCATCCCAGTCTTAGTCCGTAGGGTTCAATATTGAGTTAGCCCACCATTTGCAGTTATAACAGCTTCAACTCTTCTAGGAAGGTTGTCCACAAGGTTTAGGAGTGTGTCTATGGGAATGTTTGACCATTCTTCCAGACGCCCATTTGCAAAGGTCAGCCACTGATGTTGGACGAGAAGGCCTGGCTTGCAGTCTCCACTCTAATTCATCCCAAAGGTGTTCTATCGGGTTGAGGTTAGGACTCTGTGCAGACCAGTCAAGTTCCTCCACCCCAAACTCGCTCACCCGTGTCTTTATGGACCTTGCTTTATTGGTGCACAGTCAGGTTCGAACAGGAAGGGGCCATCCTTAAACTGTTCCTACAACGTTGGGGACATGAAATTGACTTGGTATGCTGATGCCTTAATAGTTCCCTTCACTGGAAATAAGGGGCCAAGCCCAACTCTTGAAAAACAACCGCACACCATAATCCTCCCTCCACCAAATGATTTGGACCAGTGCACAAAGCAAGGTCCATAAAGACATGGATGAGCGACTGGTCTGTACAGAGTCCTGACCTCAACCCGATAGAACACCTTTGGGATGAATTAGAGTGGAGACTGCAAGCCAGACCTTGTCGTTCAACATCGGTGCCTGACCGCACAAATGCTCTTCTGGAAGAATGGTCAAACATTCCCATAGACACACTCCTAGACCTTGTGGACTTCCTTCCAAGAAGAGTTGAAGCTGTTATAGCTGCAAAAAGTGGATCAACTCAATGTTGAACCCTATGGACGAAGACTGGGATGCCATTAATGTGCATGTGCATGTAAAGGCAGGTGTCCAAATACTTTTGACAATATAGTGTAGTTAGTTTGGGCTGGCTTGGCTCAAACAAACTATGTAAAGTGTAACAAAAGCTGGAGTTCAGCTTTAACATATGTCAGTTCCTGACTAGGGATGAGCTTGGTTTGGTCTTAACCCTGTTCACTATGAACCTGTCATTGCTGGGCCAATGGGCTGTGGGGAGGAGATTACCACCCCACAGCTGCATGTATACCAAGGGGCAGAAATGCTTGTATAATATTTGACCTAAAATAGCGACATAGCCATATTAGGTTATTGAAATAAAACAAATGCAGCGCTAACCTAAACAAAGTGAATATCAGTGACAAAAATAAACCTTAAGGGATAGGTACATGGATGTGCTCTACCCAGATATTCAAATTGTGATAAATGAAAAACATGAATAATACATGTAAACATGTGAAAAAATATTTCACCAAAAACACATGAATCTTCCAATAAAGTGTCCCATGTTCAACTCAAACAAAAAGTGAAGTCTGTGTTTAATCCGTGATGGACATACTGAATCCACTATGAGATTTTAAAGGTGTTCACGTTGTAAGCTGTGTTGAAAACAACAGGGGTAGGTGTAAAGATGCGTTCCAACGACTCCCGTACACAGGTAGGTAATGAATACTCTTACCGTGAATCTGATGTCAATAGGCCTGGACGGGAACTCCAAGGTAGATGCTCCAATGTGGATATCGCGAACCTCTCCTCCCGGTATCACAGCTGCGATGGTAGGTGGTTATCCAAAAAGGTGTAACTCTTTATGGACTATCCGTTGGAGGTAACGCTTTGAAACACGGTGTCATAAAAAGAAAAAAATGGATGGCTCCATATGGTGTAAGTAAAACCAGGGTATGGTGTAGAAAAGTATAGCCTTTATTGGCATATCATCATGGTAAAAAATTGTATTTGCATCCATTAATGTTGCATGTACCAAGAAAAGAGGACCTCGAGGAAAAAATTGAAATAATTGCGTGATAGCAAGGGTGGCAGCAGACTAAAAACCTGACATGTTTCGAGCAATGGCCCTTCAACTGGAGTATTAGCCTACTAACTTGCATCACGCTATTTAAAAACTGTGTCTATCACTCATTGGTTGTCTGTAAACGCAAGGCAGCTGAGATCTAAAATCAGTGTCTCAAAGTCACAGACCAATGATATATCACATACTCATCCACCTATGAGCAACCACCTAACATGGGCCATGGCGAGGAATAGTGATGTCAGTCTATTATCTATGTGTCCCCAGACATATGATTACTCTCAATGTTAAGGATAATAGAAGACCAGAGGGCAAAAATCATTACATTGATGTATGTAAAGCTCCACCACCTACCTAACTATCATGGGACTCCCCCATGTGTGCTATTAAAAGCTCACATGTATTAAGCCCCATGTAATCAGACTTATAGGAACCATTGGTGTCCCTACGTTGCCCAATTGCGTCAAGAGACCACGCCGATCCCCGCAATCATCCAGCCAATGGGGGTGCGGCAACCAGCTCATACTGACGTATGGGCCTGGGGGAGGGGCTGATCTACAACGTCCTATCTTGGGCAGGCACCCATCGTGGCGACGCGCCAACGTCCTCCCACGTGGGAACCATGAACCCCTCCTACCAGCACTCGAGGTGAACGCACTGCGCTCCAAAGATCCGGAACGCACAGCGTCCCCCGACGTGAAACTATCATGTGCTAATGGGCGGGCCCTGCCACAATGACACAAGCTAAATGGGCCAACCCATCAGACGTGAAGCCACCCAGAGGGGAAAACCCCCTTCCCACAGGGCGCGCAGATATCGCGCGGCCATAGGAAATGGACAGGACTCACTTAAATTGATGAATTCTAACGCGGTGACGTAACGACATCCTCCCACGTGAGAACCGTGTTGGACGTCAATCACCGGAGCTGGAACGCATCTATTGCGCTCCAGGAAGTGGAGACGTCCAACACTAATTTGTGCGGTTTGATGGACATAATGGTCAATTCTAGCCGCATAAAGCAGACTAGAGGTACCGCCGTCTTCACACATAAAACCACATACAGATGGAGTTATCTACTCAGGGTGTCCACCGTGGGAAGCCACCTATACATTCTAAAGGATAGTTCACCCAATGTTGGAATGAACTGCAAGAGGAATAGCCAAATGTGGAAAATCTACTATAATAATAAAATCATAATGGGACAATGGACTTTTAAGATAATCGGGTCCCTGATTACCTAACCACATATGTATCACATATTGCAACAAATGTACCATACATAAATAAAAAATAAATAAAAAGCAGTTGAGAGGGTTAATATTTTTGTTAATAAGGTGTGACAGGGGGTCACTTGGGAGCACAGGGTGAGCAAGGAAATAATGGACATTGAGAATATGGCTTGGATTGCTTAAAATGGGTCTGTAATATTTATCCACCATATTCCCCAGGATAGCTGCAAAGAACTATCTACTGTTTTATGAACTCAACAGGTTAAATTAAGAGAGGCTGATGTGTCTCCTGTCTCCTTATGTAATGCTAATGAGCCTCACCTATGCTACAGGCCCTTTCATTGTGACAATGTGGATTGGAGCCTGGTAAAGCGTCTGGCTCCATATTATGGGATGTGGAAGTGTCTTCTGTGAGGAGGGGGGGGGGGGGGGGGAATCAACCCTCCTGCCTAAGACTGTTTATCAAAGGAGAAGTTTGAACACACCTGACCTGTATCACCATTGTCATTGGACAGTTTAATATTAGCAATTATATATAGGGGGCGCTAAAGCATATAAATAATGAGAATTAAATAAATTACTTACATTAAATTATATATTCCGTGAATAAATTGTGAACACCAGCCTGCCTGTGTGAACCGCAATAACTAGTCTATGACTATCCAATCATAATGACCAGCCTCTATGCAGTCCCCTTAATGGGTAAAATAACTTTGCCAAACAGATTATGATACAATCACAGGTAAATATGTGACAACAAATGATCAAACATGCAATGTCAATTGTGTGAGACTCAATGTCCCAAAAATAAATAAATATTTGTCAAAGAAACAAATGTTAGTCCATAAATTTCAAAACAATGAAGTGAATCCTGAGAAACGACTCTGTCAAACAGACAAAAGAATTTGCTTGAAGTGATAGCCTTCACCACCTAAATACAGGACACCCGATAGTGCTCGTGGTAAATTAAAGCAGCTTACCAGATATAGTTGACTCTTTTAGTTAAAAAGGAGTCAAATGCGCTTTGTGCAAGTTCCACTTGCTAGCATGGACATTGATGTCAAAGAGCAGGCATAAGGAATCCCTGCTTCCTGGAGGCTCGGATGGAGCAATGCGAACCACAAAAAAGAGAGATAGAGCGGAAAATAGTGTAATCCCGTTTTATTACAACATGATAAAATATGACAGCCAAATGCCCCCTTACTTGGTTAGTGCCTTGAGCCCGGCACTGAGGCTATAGAGCATGGACTAGTAGGGCTAGTGACCCGTATGGAGATAAGCCGGCGTGCGTTCCACCTGTATCAGAGGAAGAGCCAGCGGGACCGGAAGTGTCATCAGAACGTAGTCTGGCGCCTCGACAGCTGTTTCGTGTAAGCACGTCGTCAATTTATTTAGGCGCGAGATCATCAATTTACACATTGGACAGTTTAACCACGCCTGTTCCCCAAAGGATGGGAGGGGAGGGTTTTGAAGAGAAATGTGTTACCATGTGTTTTGAAAATAAAGTCATTCCCTGTTTTGGAACTTGAATACAGAGCGTTGTCTCGTATCTGGGGGGAGAATCATTCGTATGGGGTCTTATTCGGCTGGTTGGAGTGTCTGGTGGCTGTCGTGTGGTTGGAAAGGGAATATCCTAACGGTGATAACCCCTTTCATATTTGGGGTGCCGTTACATAAAGCTCTCTTAGTGTCTCTGTATGTACTAAGGTGTTTGGAGTTTATACATGTTTTTTAGATTTTGGATTTTATTGTTTTTACATTAATGTACCCATTTGTACATTTTTTATAGTTTTTGTACAATGGTAATCTTTTGATGTACAGCATGTTAAGTCATACTAACTGCTTTTTATTTATTTTTTATTTATGTATGGTACATTTGTTGCAATATGTGATACATATGTGGTTAGGTAATCAGGGACCCGATTATCTTAAAAGTCCATTGTCCCATTATGATTTTATTATTATAGTAGATTTTCCACATTTGGCTATTCCTCTTGCAGTTCATTCCAACATTGGGTGAACTATCCTTTAGAATGTATAGGTGGCTTCCCACGGTGGACACCGTGAGTAGATAACTTCATCTGTATGTGGTTTTATGTGTGAAGACGGCGGTACCTCTAGTCTGCTTTATGCGGCTAGAATTGACCATTATGTCCATCAAACCGCACAAATTAGTGTTGGACGTCTCCACTTCCTGGAGCGCAATAGATGCGTTCCAGCTCCGGTGATTGACGTCCAACACGGTTCTCACGTGGGAGGACGTCGTTACGTCACCGCGTTAGAATTCATCAATTTAAGTGAGTCCTGTCCATTTCCTATTGCCGCGCGATATTTGCGCGCCCTGTGGAAAGGGGGTTTTCCCCTCTGGGCGGCTTCACGTCTGATGGGTTGGCCCATTTAGCTTGCGTCATTGCGGCAGGGCCCCTCCATTAGCACGTGATAGTTTCACGTCGGGGGACGCTGTGCGTTCCGGATCTTTGGAGCGCAGTGCGTTCACCTCGAGTGCTGGTAGGAGGGGTTCATGGTTCCCACGTGGGAGGACGTTGGCGCGTCGCCACGATGGGTGCCTGGCCAAGATAGGATGTTGTAGATCAGCCCCTCCCCCAGGCCCATACGTCAGTATGAGCTGGTTGCCACACCCCCATTGGCTGGATGATTGCGGGGATCGGCGCGGTCTCTTGACGCAATTGGGCAACGTGGGGACACCAATGGCTCCTATAAGTCTGATTACATGGGGCTTAATACATGTGAGCTTTTAATAGCGCACATGGGGGAGTCCCATGATAGTTAAGTAGGTAGGTGGTGGAGCTTTACATACATCAATGTAATGATTTTTGCCCTCTTGTCTTCTAGTATTCTTAACATTGAGAGTAATCATATGTCTGGGGACACATAGATAATAGACTGACATCACTATTCCTCGCCATGGCCCATGTTAGGTGGTTGCTCATAGGTGGATGAGTATGTGATATATCATTGGTCTGTGACTTTGAGACACTGATTTTAGATCTCAGCTGCCTTGCGTTTACAGACAACCAATGAGTGATAGACACAGTATTTAAATAGCGTGATGCAAGTTAGTAGGCTAATACTCCAGTTGAAGGGCCACTGCTCAAAACATGTTGGGTTTTTAGACTGCTGCCACCCTTGCTATCATGCAATTATTTCAATTTTTTCCTCGAGGTCCTCTTTTCTTGGTACATGCAACATTAATGGGTGCAAATACAATTTTTTACCATGATGATATGCCAATAAAGGCTATACTTTTCTACACCATACCCTGGTTTTACTTACACCATATGGAGCCATCCATTTTTTTCTTTTAATGACACCGTGTTTCAAAGCGTTACCTCCAACGGATAGTCCATAAAGAGTTACACCTTTTTGGATAACCACCTACCATCGCAGCTGTGATACCGGGAGGAGAGGTTCGCGATATCCACATTGGAGCATCTACCTTGGAGTTCCCGTCCAGGCCTATCAGATTCACGGTAAGAGTATTCATTACCTACCTGTGTACGGGAGACGTTGGAACGCATCTTTACACCTACCCCTGTTGTTTTCAACACGGCTTACAACGTGAACACCTTTAAAATCTCCTAGTGGATTCAGTATGTCCATCACGGATTAAACACAGACTTCACTTTTTGTTTGAGTTATACATGAGACACTTTATTGGAAGATTCATGTGTTTTTGGTGTAATATTTTTTCACATGTTTACATGTATTATTCATGTTTTTCATTTAACACAATTTGAATATCTGGGTAGAGCACATCCATGTACCTATCCCTTAAGGTTTATTTTTGTCACTGATATTCACTTTGTTTAGGTTAGCGCTGCATTTGTTTTATTTTTATATCTTTTCACAATACCGTTTTATTGTTTATGTCAGCAGCTCATTCCTTTACAGGCAGCGCAATTTTCTTTCTTATATATTAGGTTATTGACATTGACCTACTTTGACCATGTACATATATTAGGTCAATGATGTCATGAGCACCCTGTCCCTTTGTGTGAGTCGAGCTGTAACCTCGTTCAGATTGAACATAAGCTCATCACATTGGTACAATATTCTATATCAGGTTAGGACCAGCAAACAAAAAAAAGTAGTGTAAGAGGTGATCCTAGTACGAGGATGTGGGGGAAAAACGTAGAACTCTAAAGACTGAGAGTCTGCAGGCCCTAGTGATGGAAATCTATTCTTGCCTATGCATCACCCCCTTGACCCTGAAAGCTTGGTGGCACCCCCAGAGACAGGGTGGGCTGACATCTCACCTAAGGATGTAGATTGCTTGGGCAATTGTGGGATGTGAACAAATGGGCACCAGTCACTTTTTTAGGGTGCAAACAAAAAGGAGTTTATTGATTATCACTCAAAATTCCAGGGAGAGAGTGATAGGGCACAGGACACCCAAAACTAGCAAGCTAGCAGACTCCATGAAAAGGGAACAAAAGTACCTTTTAGTCTTCACAGATAGAGGACTTTGAATCTGACCTGGCATTCAGTGCTAGTAGCTCCTGACCATATAGCACTTGTTAAATCAGCTGCCAGCCCCCTTTGTGTGAAGACACTATACTCCAGTGAGGTCCAAGCTCCACATCCAAGCTTCTCCAGCCACTCAAGACATCTGGAGGTCCTCCGTGGCTCCTCAATACCCAGGCTACACTGGCTAGGTCCCAGTTCCAGGCATCCACTCAGCCACATGGTCACCCTCTCGGGCAGTAGGCCTAAGAGGTTTCATCAGCCAAACACACTCCTCCCCAAGCAATATCCTCTCCTAGCCAGCACCAGTGGCAAGGAAACTCCTAGGGAGAACATAAATATTTGCAACTTTGATTAATGCAGCTCTCATTCTATTACCAGAGGCAGCTGTGCCACCTAGTAGCAACAGAAGAACACACATGATAGCCAGAGCCCTAAGGAAACAGAACTATCAATTCAGCTAATCTGTCTGCAGCTTAGCACTGATAAATTTAGAAAGACACTCCTGCATAGGGCAGGGTGGCTACACATATAAGAGCTAAAGTGGATATGATATACTCTGAATTGTATGAATTTCAGGAAAAGCCAAATCCAGAGTTATATTTTAATGATAAAAACCTAACAGTTCTGGTGATGGACTTGTTCGCTGCTGGAATGGAGACAACCTCCACTACTCTCCGATGGGGACTCCTGCTGATGATGAAATATCCAGAAATACAAAGTGAGTGATTTTTGTTTTTGGTGCGCTTTTTTTCTTGTTAATTGCTGTGGTATTATCCATTCACATGACTTCCCAGTTACATGACATCTTCCTTATAACTGCTCAGACCATATGATTGGGTTAAAGGTCATTTATCCATGAGGCATGGCACCTGATAATGAATATGGAACATTACTCCCATTGCTAGCAGCTCGGAAGCTAACACTTTTAAACAAATCAGGAGGGACAGGTTTGATATTGCTGTTTGGACAGATTCCAGTTTTAGGAGACACAGAAATTGATTTATTGTAAATAATAATCTGTCTATTAAAATGCTGCTGAAATGCCGTTCTCTTTTAACGAAGTTTGGGAATGACCTAATTTATGGTAAGAGAAAACATAAAACACCTTAAGACCCCTTTCACATTGGGGCGGTTTGCAGCTGCTATTGCGCTAAAAATAGAGCCTGCAAACCGTCATGAAACAGCGGTTGCTGTTTCTCCAGTGTGAAAGACCGAGGGCTTTCACACTGGAGCAGTGCGCTAGCAGGACCGCTCCAAAAGTCCTGCTAGCCGCATCTTTGGAGCGGTGAAGGAGCGGTGTGTTTACCGCTCCTCCACCGTTCCTGCCCATTGAAAGCAATGGGACACTGCGGCTATACCGCCGGCAATGCGCCTCTGCAGAGGCGCATTGCCGGCGGTATTAACCATTTTTAGGCCGCTAGCGGGGGGTAAAACCGCACCGCTAGTGGCCGAATAACACCGCAAATCCGACGGTAAAGCGCCGCTAAAAATAGCGGCGCTTTACCGCCACCGCACCTCCCGCCCAGTGTGAAAGGGGCCTTAGTAATCCTGTATGCCTTTCTTTCATTATCAGAAAATGTTCAGAAGGAAATTGAAAAAGTAATTGGTTCCGGAGAGCCTCGTCTGATACATCGAAAAGAAATGCCTTACACTGATGCCGTTATCCATGAAATCCAAAGGTTTGCAAATATCGTGCCAACAAGTGTTCCACATGCCACTACTCAGGATGTGACTATCAAAGGATTCTTTATACCCAAAGTAAGTGTTACATTTTATCCTTCATCCATTACAGAATATAAAACACAACCAAACTGAACAACTCCAAAAGTTCAAAAGTCAAGTATTACTCATATGGAGGAAAAAGGTGTATCCTGGACTAAAGTGACCCAGACTTAAAGTAGATCTATAGGCAAAACCTTTTTTTAGTTTTAGATTTTAGAGTGGAGAGGGGTTTTATTGATGTCTGTTCCCCGTTAAGGAGATTTACCCTCTAAACTCTTTAGTTTGACTCTGTTGTTTTCCTTCCCAGTCTATACTATGCCCTTCAGGTCTGATATGAAATTTAAGGGGGACCCAATACCAAAAACACAAAGATAAAATGGGATGAGGGTCCCCCTCAAATTCTATACCAGACCTTTATTCGAGCATGCAGCCTGGCAGGCCAGGAAGAGGAGGGGGGGGCAGAGTGTGTGCTGGCTCCATAACAACCAACTCTTAATTTATACATTCATTAAATAGCAAGTGCCTATACCATGAGATATTGAACACATATATTTTTTCTTTTGTGAATTGACTTTTATATAATTTTATGTGGTATTTACCATGTGTTTCATATTTATTCTGTAAATAAACAGATAATGAATTGATGATTTATTATCATGTAGCAGTACCCCCGTAGAAGCTGCTGGTTTAGTTTTGGGTCTGCACGTTACCTTACTGTTCCAAATGTTCGGCTCAGGGGTTCTCCTTGAAGAGTTTATCCGGAAGAAATGTCTGCACCAACACAGTCTCTTTCAAGGGTTTTATTGAATAAACTTCCAACAGAGGGATAGAAGAATGGGGAGGACTCAGGTATCTTACTTGTCGATCACGGAAATTTCCCAGGTCCAGAGGAGCAACTGTCTCCACGCTGGACTCAGCAACCACTGGATAGGCACACTCTCACCGGCCTAGCAACCGGCGCGAAGCTCGATCAAAGATAGTCTCTGCCACAGACTAGGTATTGGAATTTGTTCAATAGTCTCCATAACAGACTAGGTATAGGAATTTGTTCAATAGTCTCTGCCACAGACTCGTATAACCCCTCACTGGGTTAGCTCCCTCAGAAAAAACACAGCTCTTAGTGCCAGGATCTTTCAGCCACTCCGGCAGCACTGTGAGGTAGATTTCTGGGATCCGGGTACATCCTCCAATTGAGTCCTCAATTGCTCGGTCCCTTCCATCAGGCAAGGCGACACAGGATCATCCCTGGATCAGCAGGCCCCAGTAACTCCTGGGTCTACATCTCAGTTGCGAGGCCTTGGGCCAACGTGAACCCGAGGCGGGAACTGCCAACACATCCCTGAGGCCAGGAGGGCCCTCAGGTGTGGATCGAAGAACTAACCCCACAGAATGGCGTCCGTCCCTTAAGTACCCTCTCCCAGCATGCACAGCGGGTTCACCACGCCCCCTGAGCTGCTTCTGGGAAAGAGGTACCCAATACGTCCAGTCTGTTGCCTTTCCAACCCTGATCAGCGGTGACAGCGACACCCACCGCTGGGGGGGGGGGGGAATCATGCAACCAGCTGAACTGAAGCAGCGCCATAGTTTGAATAAAATCTCTCTGGGCCAAACTAATGCCCAGAGAACTATAATTTCAACATATAGCGCCCACTCATCGGGAGCAGGGCGCTACAATCGCATACAATAATTACATGAAAGAAACATTGCTTTGTGAATTAAAGTCCTTAGTGACAAGTGCTGCTGGACAGTTCCTCTGAAGTCATGTCTGGGAAAGCTATTTATACGAATGAAACAAATTTTATGGTGCATTCACACTTGCGAATGCATCCTGTCTGTGATCAGCTGCAAGAACCCTAGTGGGGGTTCCTGCGATTAGCTGCAAGTAAGTTGCCCTATTGAAATTAATGGAAGGCTGTCTGCTTTTACAGATAATCGTGCCCACTTACATGTAATTGCTCAAGCAGACACATTACAAGGGGTCGGCCCTGGATGCATAAAAGTGAAAGATACATAACAAAGTTTGCCTGGTTTTTAGTTCTTGGGCAGAGTCCAATTCCCTTCAGAGTCACTGGTTATCAGAAGCTTTCATGTTAGCATTCTGGCATGATTTTGGTGAACAATGAGAGCCCTGAACAGATGTAGCCATCTTTTGTGGTCCTTGAAGAGGGCGTTTACAGAAATGGCACAACCAGTCAAAGGGTCTGAGGGGTGTTTAAATGTTTATGAAACTCCAGCAGAAAATTCTTTATTGATAGTTGTTCAATAGACATTAAAGAGGGCATGGATCTCACAGTGGTGTACCTAGCATATATGGCAAACGGGACTGATCATTTTTTAATACACACACCAAAAGTTGTTGCATGCAAATTGTACTGTGGGTACGGCTAAATTGCGCTAACAGTGGAATGGGTTTAAATTGGTGTTGTAAAAAAAAACAAGGCAACATAGTGTCTATCCTGAAGGGTTTAAGAGCAGGTAAGGCACAGAATGAAGGAGACAGCAAGATTGCAGGTCTCAGGAGTAGGTAATGCACAGAGTACAGAGCACAGAAGTATATAACACAGAGTGCAGGGGTCAGATGAGTTTAAGACAGAGGATAGAGGGCTTAGAAGTGCAGAGGTCAAGAATGTGTATCATTCAGAGTTCAGGAGTTAGAGGCGCATAACGCAGAGGCCACTGCACTGAACACAACCAAAAATCACACCTCCTCCTATCACAATCCCCCCAAGACCATCACTCCCACAGTACTGATCTCCACCAAGAGCTCTAAATTATCCCTCCCAATCCACGGTCTAACTACAGCCCCACTCTCAACCTAACCCCCTGTCCAGGGCAGGGGGGAGTGTGTCTGTATGGGGGTGGGCGTGTGCCCACAGCGCATCGGCGCCACGCATCCTGCCTCACATGTGACGTCAGTATTGGCGTCATCACGTGGAGTATGAGTCATTCACATCAATTTTATCTTTTATATACCTTGTACACATCAGCATTGGTGTTTGTACTTATTTTAAATAAATGTAGCTCCCTCCCCAAAATTTGGGGGATCTATGTTTGAAATTTAAGGGTGGTCTGAGCCAGTAGTTGGGCTCAGACATGTTATTGTTCTAAATTTTGCTTCTGCTCTGGGTGTGATGCTGCCTGGCAGTAATGTTCCCTGTTCGCCTGTAGGTGGCACTGTCACCACCGGCATAGGTTAAACTACAGGGGGTATCACAACACCTTGGGTGTCCTTTCTTGGCAGCCTGCAGTGGGCGTGGTCTACCCTCTGTGCATGCTGGGAGAGGGTACATAAGGAGCAGACGCCATTAATTGGGGTCCGTTCTGGGGTTCCATCAAGGGAGCCCCACCCGTTGGTGTGCGCGCCTCATGGCCCGCATGGCACGGGGTGCGCGTGTGTTCTGGCCCCGGGCACCTTCAGCCCAAGGCTACATCGCTACCTGTTAGGCCCAGCTCTACTGGCTGGGGCCTACACCTCAGGAAAGGATCCCAGGCTACCCACCTGCGGGAAGCCAACACTTGGGAAAGGAGACCAGGGGAGGATCTGTCCCAGAGGAGACTAGTGACGGTACTGCTGTCTCGGTAGAAGGCCTGGAGCTCACCTAAGGAGGGATCCATCATCATCATTACAAGCCCTGCAATACGCCAATCTGGCATAAAGGTTCTCTCACTATTGCTTGGCTGGGAGGTTCGGGACTTTTAATAATTCTGTGGCAGAGGATTCCTGATCGTATCCCTACTTTCTAAAAGATGGGATTGATTCGTGCCTTATCCCAGCTGCTAGGGCCACTAAACGGGACTATCCGGGTGAGCAATACCCACTCAGGCTTGAGTGGCGACGATTGCAACTTTAGTGCTGCGTACCTGAACCTTCCCCTGTTCTTCTCTCATATCTGACTTTCCTCTCAAGTTTCCCTCAGCAAAAGTAAATAAAGCCTGACTGTTTGGGTTTTACAACCAGCCGGTCCCTTAAATGGGGGTAAGTGCTACATAAACATCCAATCATTTTTGATCTACACTATGGAGAGCCTTTTTTCTTATAAATAATTTCATGAATATCCATGGTGGTTCAGATATTGGCATATCATCTTGGAGTTCCAGTGAGGGTCGGTTGGAGTTCTGGCTTCCACACTCGTTCCTCTGCTTGGAGTATCTGAGTTTGACGTTTCCATGACTGTCTCGCGGATTTCTGGCTTCCATGCGTTTTTGACTCTCTGCCGCTGGCATTAGAGTCCACACATTCTGGTAAGAGTACCTACTCCTTTCCCTGGGTGATGGGCGTACATCTTTGGTGATCTAACAGATAATGACCCACAAATGTCTTCATTTATAGACTATTCATCTCAGACATCCATTTTCAATATCATGCTTGGATGCTGATGAACTTTTTCATTGTCACAAATATATATTTTCATTGTCACATTTTTAATCTACCCATTGTTCTATTCAAGTGATTTACTGCATGGTTTGGTCATTCCGTATGTAGTACCAGCATGCTGGCACTTTATTATTGTTCACTCACAATATTTTTCATTTGTGCACATTTAATATTTTCATTATCTTGGTTCACATGGTGTCACTTTACACATTGGCACCCATCACTGCAGTACCTTATTTTGCATGGTACTGCAGTGTCTAAATTATTAGCAGTACAGTGACGCACCCCCGAGTGTCAGCACCCAGTGAGGATAAAGGAATGTCACCAGTACACTACGGATCTCCAAAATGGGTCCAAAGCTTTAATCTGCAATCTCATTGTTAAAGAAGCAATATTTCAGAGCATCGCAGGACCCCTTCATCAGGCATGTGGCAAAGTGGAATACAGTGAACAAACTATTTAAGAGCCATCCATTAATCAGTGAACAGAAAAGAAGCTAACCCCTGCCCCCTGGCATCATAATGACATACTCCCGCCATAGACACGTACATTTGAAAAACAACATAAATACATGTAGCGGGGTCTTTAAATCTAGGGGAATGTTTGAGTGGTAGTTGTACTCAAACACACTATTTGATAGGGTTCTGTTAAACCCTTTTATACTACAGGTGGGATACTGGTGCATAGTTCCCTGTGGCCTGTTGATGGCGCTGTCATCGGAGGCTAGGGTTGAACAACTGGTATAGTGCTGTGCCTTGGATGTCCCCTCTCGGCGGTGGTGTGGTGGGCGTGTCGGCCTGCTGTGCATGACGGGAGAGGATATAAAAGGGGCAGACACTGCCTGTGGGGTGTGAGTTCCCGCGGGTCCAACCGGGTGTTGTTATGTTCGTGGGCCTCCCCGGGCACCTTTAGCCCTGGGGTGGGGTTCCTAGCCTGGGCCGGTACACTGGCGGATCAGTCCCAGGCACCTTAAGCCCTGGGGCTGCAACTGAAGGCCTTGGGTCCAGCACCTTCGGCTGGAGCCCACAGAGGGAAGAGGAATCCCAGGGTGCTGCCTTGCGAGGAGACCCGTATCTAGAAGAGGAGGCCGGGGAGGACCGTTCCGAGGGACTAGTGAGAGATCACAGTGAAGGAAGGGGCCCGGTAACTCTCTGGAGGGATGTCATCTTCCTGAAAGAGGCCTAATACTGGAACCAAAGTTCACCAGGTCTGTGGCAGAGACCCAACGTTCACCAGGTCTGTGGCAGAGACCTAAAGCTCACCAGATCTGTGGCAGAGTTTGTGCAGAGACTGTGTGTGTTATCTAATGCGAGCATCACTCTGGCTGCTAGAATCCACTCTAATGGGAGACTATCCGGGTGAGCTGAGACTACTTGAAGATACAGGTAGTGAATATATCTTCGTTTGTGCCTGGACCTACTCCAGCACCTCTTGCTGTCCTGTTCTCCATTCATCCTTTTCTATCTAATGACTATGCATATGAGAAAATAAACTCTACGTTGGAGTTACAACTGGTGTGGACCTTGGAGTTATTGGGGAAATAGAGACTTGTCTTTATTGTAGTAAAGATGGGAACCATTCTCTGGAGAACCGAACCATAGAGACCCTGTTACATTTACACCGCTCAACCTCTTCACACAGGAGGGTACGGGCATGTGGCATGGTGAGCCCCTTTTCTTACAAGTGAGCCGAAGGTAGGAAGAGGGGTGTGTGTGTTACATACAGGTAAATACATTTGCATCAGCAGAAACAAAGTAGAAATCAAGTTTGCCCAAAGTGTAGCAGGGAAAAAGCATAGGTAAGTGTTTGGATTGAAAACTAAAATGCTCTGACTTGAGGGGGTACTGTACTGCAAAGGCTAAGCTAGTCTCTGAGTCTACAGCATACCCAGTGAAGACCACACCTCCCTTAGTACATCACTGGGATCTTATGTGTATTTGTCTTAGGAAATGTAACATGACCCATTTGGCTGCTTCACATTATCAAACTTATTGTATTTCCCTAATATATTAGTGTAGCCATGTTTTTATAATGATATCTCCATTACAGCTTCAGATTAAGTAAGGCCAAGCTTACCAATTTGTTGTGCTGCCAGACTATTTTATGACTAATTATGATAGGTTTGTATTTAATGTCGCTGCCTTTCAATGGCCCCTTTAAGCAATGTTTACAACAGTTGTGATCATAAACAAAAATGATGATGCTCTGCTTGTGTTTTTTGTATCTTTAGTGCAACTTGTGTATTTTTAGGCTGAACTGTGTTCTGGAGTGGGGTGTTCAATTTGGCCTTTGGCTTTTAAAGGTTGTCATCTGCAATACAAATTAGATTTAAATCCTAACATTTTGTCGCAGACTTGTGCATTTTGGAGGAATGAGGATTGCATTTCCCCCACTCCCCACTAAAGCAATGTCTGGATAAAAAGGTTGAAGGACTGAGTAGGTAGTCTGTGTTTACTGAATGCATTTCAGTCTTTAAAGTGAATGCAAACCCCCCATACACCAAGTGAAGTGGACAGCCTCAGATGATACACAGGGATAAACCAAATCTCCCTACATAGGTTTTACATGTATATCTGCTGCCTTCACATTTATATATTGTTTAGAAAGTTCAGATCGTGTTAGGAGATTTTCTCTTCCTGTTTAACACAGAGTGTGATGTCTGGGCATACAGTTAAGATAGCTAAAATTTCTGATTGGAGGAAAGGCACACACCCCCTCTCATCATAGGCAGAGACTCTCAGAGGTGTTTTGTAACAGGTCCAGCTCCCTGTTAATCTATTTTAGCAACCTCCCCGGACAAAAATGTCAGGCTGCTTTTATCTGATATGTCTGAGAATTTGTCAGGAGTTATCAGGCTGATTACAGAGGATCGGTTCAGGAGAGATAACAATCTCTTTGAGGAGAGATAACAAAATACTGCAGATATTTGTGCACAGATCAAATTTCATGAATTGGGTTTACATCCACTTTAATATTTTTAGCTTTGACTGAAGTGGACCTTGAACAGATCCATCAACAAATAACAACTGTTAATTATTATTATTTTTATACAGGATTTCTATAGCGCCAACAGTTTGCGCAGCGCTTTACAACATCGGGGAAGACAGTACAATACAATTCAATACAGGATGGATTAGAGGGCCCTGCTCGTTAGAGCTTACAATCTAGAAGGGAGGGTCAAGTGGAACAAAGGGTAGTAGCTGTGGGGGGTGATCAGATGGAAAAAATGAAAATACAGTTGTTAGATGTGGGTAGGATAGGCTTCTCTGAAGAGGAGGGGTTTCAGGGATCGTCTAAAAGCTAATAGAGTAGGAGATAAACGGACAGATTGGGGTAAGGATTTCCATAGGTTTGGAGAGCCTCAGGAAAAGTCCTAGAGGCGAGCATGGGAGGAGGTAATGGGAGAGAGCTAGAGAGCAGGAGGTCTTGAGAAGAACGAAGAGAATGATTAGGTTGGTATTTTGAGACTAGGTCAGTGATGTAGCTGGGATGGCTTTGTAGGTAGTTAGTATTCGCAGGACCTCTTGCTCTCTAGCTGTCCCATCACCTCCTCCCACGCTCGTCTCCAGGACTTTTCCAGAGCCTCTCCAAGCCTATAGAATGCCTTACCCCAATCTGTCCGCTTATCTCCTACTCTATTAGCTTTTAGACAATCCCTGAAAACCCTTCTCTTCAGAGAAGCCTATCCTACCCACGCCTAACAACAGTTTTTTCATCTTGTCCATCTGATCATCCCCCACAGCTACTACCCTTTGTTCCACTTGACCTCCCTTCTAGATTGTAAGCTCTAACGAGCAGAGCCCTCTGATTCCTCCTGTATTGTATTGTAATTGTACTGTCTTCCCCGATGTTGTAAAGCGCTGCGCAAACTGTTGGCGTTATATAAATCCTGTATAATAATAATTTAATTTGTTGGGTGAGCGGAAGACAGTGAAGGGATTGACAGAGAGGTGTAGCAGACACAGAGCGATTGGTAAGGTGGATGAGTCAGGCAGCAGCATATATGATGGATTGAAGGGGGGATAGAGTATGTAGAGGTAAGCCAATGAGGAGGGAGTTGCAGTAATCGAGGCGAGAGATGACCAGGGAGTGAATTAAGAGCAAGGAAATGGGGTGTAGGTTGTTAAGATTGGATGGGTCCAGTGAGGGCTTTTTAAGTATTGGGCTGACAAGTGCATGTTTTAGATAGTTGGGGAAGATGCCAAAAGAGAGGGAGAGATTGAGGATGTGGGTTAGAGCAGTATTTCTCAACTCCAGTCCTTAAGGCGCCCCAACAAGTCCTGTTTTCAGGATTTCCCTCAGATAAATCAGCTGTGGTAATTACTAAGGCAGTGAAACTGATCAAATCACCTGTGCAAAATAATGGAAAGCCTGAGAACATGACCTGTTGGGGCGCCTTGTTGGACTGGTGTTAAGAAACACAGGGTTGGAGAGTGTAGAATAGAGCCAGAGGGTGAATGTAGCATTTGCGAGGGAACAGGATCCAGAGGGCAGGTGGTAAGATGGACGTTAGCAAGTAATTTAACAACCTTGTCTATAGTGGTGGGGTTGAAAGAGG
This sequence comes from Rana muscosa, assembly GCA_029206835.1. Lineage (NCBI taxonomy): Eukaryota > Metazoa > Chordata > Amphibia > Anura > Ranidae > Rana > Rana muscosa. Next base: position 941,409,244 of record CM055122.1, on the reverse strand, counting down.
GAAGTAATGATTGTACCTGTGGGCATGCGGTGTAAAGCGTGGAGGGTATCTGAACAGTAGAGATCTCCTCGCAAATTGTATCAATCTTCTGTTTGAAGAGATTGGCGATCTCCTGGGCAGTGAGTGAGTTAGTGGGTGGAGGCAGTGGAGGACGAAGTAGAGAGTTGAAGTTAGAGAAGCGTTGACGGGGAAGGGATGATAAATTGTTAATGAGAGTTATAAAATGGGTCTGCTTGGCAGTGAGGAGGCAGGAATTGTATTTTTGGAGGGCAGATCTATACTGGTTGAAATCTTTCTGGGACTTTGTCTTACAGGCGCTCGAGAGCACGGCTGTGTTTTTTCAGACTTCTAGTATCATCTGTTTGCCATGCTTAAAGGGGACAGGGCCAAGATTCTGTGTGTAGTGAGGGGGGCCAGTGTGTCCACTGAGGCTAGAAGTGAAGTGTTGTAGACAGAAGTGGCTAGGTCGGTGCAGGACAGGTGTGCAATTTTGTCATAGAGGTGGTCAGTCGCAGAGTAGAGAAGAGAAGTATCATAAGAATACTTATGATCCATCCAAATGTCTCTCTCATCTATTCATTGCAGGGAACCCAAGTGATTCCATTACTGTATTCTGTCCTACGAGACAAAAAGTACTTTGAGAAACCAGAAGAGTTTTACCCTCAGCATTTTCTGGATTCAGAGGGAAACCTTACCAATAATGAAGCTTTTATACCATTTTCTGCAGGTGAGTAAACCAAAGGTAAGAACTCTAAATTGCCACAAATGTATCAAGGGTCCCTCTATGGCTGTGACCTAAATTGGAACAGACCAAGTCAGCAGAGGGCACCAATGCAATAATAACAAATGGGGCATCATTTCAAATTTCATACTGCTCAGTTTTCTGAGATGGAAAGATGGACAATGTACAGTCCACAAAAAAACTCTAGAAGACAGAAAAAGCTTTGTAAATATCAACTGGGGAGCACAGAAACCATTAGGGCTCTAGCAAAGTGATATGCAAACCACCACATCGCACCCACTTTGCAAGAGTTTTAAAGATGGCATATGCAAGGTTTGCTAGGTAAACTACATATGTCCCCAACTGGCTATAGAGAGACACAAAGGGGATGATTTATTAAAGGCAAATAGACGCAGCAGTTTCTCCAGAGCTTAGTAAATGAGCAGAAGCTCTGCTGACTTCCATCATCCAATCATGTGCAAGCAAAAATGCTTTTTTTTATTTTTTTTCTTGCATGTGATAGGAAAAAATACCCAAAGTGAATCATTAACCTCATTTGCTAAGCTCTGGAGCAACTGCACTTGCAGATTGCAACTGCACTTTGCCAAGTGTACAGTCTGTTTGTCTTTAGTAAATCAACCCCAAAGATGGCTGTAAAGCCATGTACACACGATCGGTTTTACCGATGAAAACAGTCCGATGGACTTTTGTCATCAGACAAACCGATCGTGTATGGGCCCCATCTGTCTTTTTTCCCATCGGTGAGAAAAAATAGAACATGTTTTAAATTTATCCTATGGAAAAAAAACGATAGCAAATTCCGATCGTCTGTGTGGAACTCCATCGTACAAAAAACCCACGCATGCTCAGAATCAAGTCGACGCATGCTCAGAAGCATTGAACTTCATTTTTCTCGGCTTGTCAGAGTGTTTTACGTCACGGCATTTTGGACGATCAGTTTTTTGACTGATGGTGTGTAGGCAAGACTGATGGAAGTCAGCTTCATCGGATTTCCGATGGAAAAATCCATCGGATTAGAATCCATAGGAAAACTGATCGTGTGTACAGGGCTTTAAAGTCAATATTCGTCCTTAGTAATTTTCTTATGATTTTATACTTTATTTTTTTTCAAGGTAAAAGAAGTTGTGCCGGAGAGAATTTGGCTAAAATGGAACTGTTCCTCTTCTTTACAACACTGCTGCAAAACTTTACCTTTCAGGCTCCACCTGGAGCAAAACTGGACCTCACAGGCGCTGTTGGCTTCACAACTCCTCCACTCAAGTATAATAGTTGTGCAATTCCTCGCAGTTAAAGAGAACTAGCAGTAAATATATGAATAATAATTGTGGACAAGATGTACTCTTTTTGGAAAGAGAACCTGTTTTGGATTTGTGGAAATGTACAGTAGCTAATATATGGAAATCAAAAGCAACTCCAAACTGCTGAAAATTACATATTTTAAGACTGAACAAGATGAAATAATGTGAATTGTTGTAATATTTGCTAAAGCTGGATAAGTATTAGTACAGGAACTGGATCATGGATGGAACCTAAATAATCAAATCACTGACAGCCACCTGTTTATATATATATATATATATATATATATTATGACCTGTCAGGTATGTATCTATGCAGACTTGCAAAGTTACCAATAGGACTACTATAAAAGAGGACTCCAGTAAAGTAAACAAAAACCTAGTAAAATGCAGCTATATGGTTATCACTTGTGTAGCTTTGTTGGCATACCAGGTTATTAGCCCGATGTTCGATGTTCTTCTATCCACTTGAGTTTCCCATAACAAAGTTATAGGTAAGTAAAAAGACTTAATACATGGCTAGAATATGCCTCCATATAACTGTGCATCAAGCAAAGCTTGAGACAGGTCTTTGCATAGGGTGTTGTAGAGTAGAGTGACCAGACATCCCCAGGTTCCGGGGACAGTCCCCGGATTGAGGACACTGTCCCCGGACCAAGTGTTTGCCCGGTTTTGTCCCCGGATTGGATTTGAACATTTTCAAAGACAGTCAGTGCAGAATTAAAAAAACAAAATCTGATTTTTTTTTTTTCATCATCTGTGCCCCTTTCTGATGATCATGTGCTGATCGGAGCGGAGGAAATATTTCTTCAGTTTCGGGTGCATGCCCATTTAGCTTCCGCTCGCATGTTCTTCTGCCTTGGCTGAATTCCCGGCCAGTCGCCTGCTTATCTCCATGCCTTCCCTGGCAGAGCGATCTTCCTCTGCTCCCCAGCCGGTAGTAGCCGAGGCCCGGAGAGTTATGCCCCGTACACACGATCGGATTTTCCGCCCTTATAAACTCAGACTGATTTTTCTGACTGAATTCCGTTCAAGCTGTCTTACATACACACTGTCACACCAAATTCCGACCGTCAATATTGCGGTAACGTACAACACTACGACGAGCCGAGAAAAATTAAGTTCAATGCTTCCGAGCATGCGTCGACTTGATTCTGAGCATGCATAGTTTTTTCTCCGTCGGAGTTCCCTACAGACGAATGGAATTTCCGATACAAATTTTTTCCGTCTGAAAAAAAGAGAACATGTTCTCTTTTTAAATTCCGACGTAAAAAGTCAGATGGGGCACACACTTGTAAAAAAAAAAATATGTCCCCGGATTTCATTTTAATAATCTGGTCACCTTATTGTAGAGTCAAACCTAACTTCTAGCACTTACCATATTCTTCCAGTCTCTTGGTGACAGGTATCAATGGGCTTACAACCAACTGTTTCTGTTCCTTCTCACCTCAGCTCTTAATATTTAAAAGCAAGCAATCTAGTAAGCAAACCCCTATTACATGTTTGCACCCCACCTCCAACATGGCAACTTCTAGACTAGGCCTGTCTATAAGTGGCACAGCACTAGAGGTTTGTGAACTTTTGAAAACATAAATCAGTTTGAGTTTGGCCCAACATCCAACATTGTTATTTTTTTAGGTCAATGGATATTTTTAAAGGCAGTGGAAATTTGAACCTGCCTCCATGCAAGGCAAAGTGACAGTGTCTTTCCAAAGGGGCCTGCTGATGCCCTTATACTCTCTTGACTGCTCCCTCCGCCCTCCTTTGCGAGAAGGTGCAGTTATGTAGGCAATTGGCTACTATGCCTGACCCTGTCACAGGGAAGGAGGTCACATGCACATCCATACCTGGAAGGGCCTTGTACTGTTTCCAGAAGAAGAAGTGGCGAGGGAGTGCTGGTGTAAGAAGGGGCTGCTGCATTTTCTTTATTGGTTTCACCTGCCCACTGACATGGAGCTATAGGTTGGCCTTTAACAAGTGGGGGAGGAGTAAGCAGAGAGGGAGAGAATGTAGAGCAAGAAGCATATATAGAGAGACTAGAAGATTTGGACCTCTTCAGAGGGGAGCCCGTGGTGAGTCCTTTGGTATGAAAAAAAGAAACTGCAACCACCATTTTAGAACACTGAGATTCTGCAGTAACTTCCCTCTCCCTTCTTACCACGTTATATGGGACAAGTTGTGAACTTTAAAGGTCTCTATAGGAATGGACTACTTTGGAACTGAAACTACCAAAGGTTTTAGAAGGAACCTTATTACTTAAAAGACTCTTGGACATGAATCTTAAGCCTCGTACACACAGTCGGACTTCTATCTGACATTTCCCTGGATTTTTATCCGAACGGAGTTGGCCAGGCACACCCATAGCATACACACCACAGGACTTTTCTGCAAACTTTCCCAAAACTTTTTCCAACATCTTGTGTTTTTTCTGCTCTTTACCGCCACCCTTTGGTCAACTTCTGCTTTTGTTGGTTGATTTTAACATTATTTGTTTTGTCCATCGGACAAAAGTCCGATGGTTTTCTGTACACATGGTCGGACTTTGCTCCATCGGACTTTTGTTGGCCAAAAGTTTGTCCGTTTGCAGACCCAACTTTTGTCCGATGAAAAGAAAAAAGAAAAGTTTGTCCGATGGAGCGTACACACGGTCGGATTGTTGGTCCAACTTGCTCAAAATGAAGTTTGTTGGCCAAAAGTCCGACTGTGTGTACGGGGCTTTAGCAAACACAATATACAGCGATATGGGAAATGAGTATCTACACAAACACCCACCCACAGAGGTTGGGCTGGATGGACTATTGTCTTTATTTAACCTTACCAACTAGGTAACTTATATAGGATGCTGTAGTTGTGTATCATATTTGTTAATTGTGGCTTGGATAAACTGTTCAATAAACTGGTTGAGGAAAAACAATCTTTCATCTGTGTAATAAACCTGAGTGTAATGGGGGCTATTGCTTAAAGTGATACTAAACACTCACTGTTTCATTTACATAATCCCTTCTCTTTCTGTATGTTGATGGTGGCACTGTAATTATTTTAATTAAAAAAAAAAACGATGAAATCACCTCAGCCTAGGCAAATTCGCTAAACTAAAGCTCAGGTACTGCTATTAAATGATATAAGGTGAAGCTTTGAAAACGCTTTTGATAAACACTGATTAAATTAACACCCATTTCAGGGATTTATGCATTCAGACATGTTAAAGTGATACTTAACACACGCTGTTTAAATTACATTGTCCCTTTTATTTCTATATATGGATGATTGTACTGTAATTATTTTAATAAAAAAAACATCTGAGTACCTTTTTCCTAGTCGATATACAGCGGCCACATGACCTAAATCTTTCCCAGCCTGTCTGCAGGACAACATATGCAGAAGAAGTTTCTAGTCCTCTATAGCTGGTCATATGTTCAAAAAAAAAAAAACAGCCTTTGGCATACAGAGTGAAAATAACTAATTAATGTCTTTAAACTTTTTAAAATTGTCATACAAATATATATTTTAAATTAAATCTTTATTATTTTGTGGAAATAACATGGTGTGGGTAGATTTCTGCGAGTCACAGGCTGTGTTATGCCCCTCCAGCCTGTGTCTTAGAATAACGGAGGAGAAGTCTCCATTAATCTACATGCAATATCTCACCCCCATTGTGTTTAGCTGGTTAGTGGGCATGGAGGTGGAGGGAGGGAGTGGGCGGTCATTTACTATTGGTTATATGCTCACATATGTCATTCTATGGTTACATGGGCTGCTCAGATGTGATGGGGAGGAAATGCTCAGCATAGAAACGCACTAAACACTGAGCATGTGCAGAGTTGCCACAACAGCTGTAAAATCTCTAGCTGAATTGGGGACAAGAACAGAAGGTGGAGATAGAGAACAGCAGGATCAACCAGAAAACAAAATTCGTAGTGACTGAGTATGAACAGCATTTATGGATAGTTTCTGATGTGGGTTTAGTGACACTTTAAAGGCTGCAGGCAGTCGTGTTCAGCAGTAAAGTCCTACAACACTGCACATCAACTAGATGGAGATGATGTATGCTTATGTTCAGTAAGGATGATCCAATTATGCCTGGATTTAGTTTGGGGGGTTTAGCCAAACATATCAAAAGTTTGCATGCTGAAACCGAACCCCAATGAAATCAATAAGAGACAAATCTGTCAAATCAATTTTCTCCACTTTTAAAGTGGTTGTAAACCCTTACAACACACTTTATGCTACAGGTAAGCCTATAATAAGGCTTACCTCTAGCTACCCTGGATATCTCCTAAACCTGCATGGTTTAGGAGATATCCCCATGTGCATTTTTTTTTTTTTTTTTTAGGGTTTACAACCACTTTAAAGTGGTTGTAAACCCTTGTAAAAAAAAAAAAACCCTGCAAGACAAAGGCATAATGAGCTAGTATGCATAGCTAGCTCATTATGAATTACTTACCTTAGATCGAAGCCCCTGCATCGGTCCTCGTACCCCCCTCCGGCCGGCGATATCTCTCCCGGGGGTTACTGTGATTGATTGGCCGGAGCCGCGATTACGTCACTCCCGTGCATGCACGTGGGATCCGCCGCTAACGGCGCACGAACTGAAGCAATGGCACATACGTGCCATTGCTTCAGTTTGCCCCAGTGCGCATGTGCCGATGACATTGGCACATACAGGGGATATCTCCTAAACTGTGCAGGTTTAGGAGATATCCTGGGTAGCTACAGGTAAGCCTTAATATAGGCTTACCTGTAGCATAAAGTTGTTGTAAAGGGTTTACAACCACTTTAAGGTTATTAGCCAAGGGATTGGCAAAAAAAAAGTTAATGGAGGCTGGGCAATGCTCCAGGAAATGTGCAATTTTTTTTATATTGTTTTACAGGAAGCATTGAATTTAATAATGCTTAAAGTGTAACGTTAGAAATACACCATTCCAAAAGCTTGCTTGGGGTCCCATAAACCTGCCTGTGAAGTGTGGCATCTTTACAATGGGAAAAAAAGCAGTTTAAACTGCAGATAATTCACATTTCCCTTCAAGCTTCCTTTATTTTGAAAGTAATGTAATGGGGACCAGCATGGAGAATGAATATCTAGTATGTATTTTTTGGGGTCTGTTGCATTTATATAATAAAGGAAGCTTGCAAGCAAAAATTAATTAACTGATTTTTTTTTTCTCCTATACAGTATGTCATTTTGTATACATTTTGAAGAAAATTACATACGTTCTCCCCCAACGTCAGATCACTCATATCTAACTGACCCCAGCTGTGGGCATGACCATTTTGGTAATTGCATGTGGACCATTATAGTATATATAACGGCCTCCTCACTCCCCTCTTTCTCTCGTCTCTTGTCTAGGGGTATCTTAGAGGGGAGGGAGCGGGGACACCACGCCTGGCCTCCACCACATGTGTCAGTGCGGCATAAGCAACGTTCTTGTATTACCTTCGGGTCAGTGCTGTGCACCTGGATCCTCCATCCAAGAGTCACCTTGAACAATGTCTGTCAGGAAATGAGCCCCACACCATTAAAGTTCAACACCCCTTTATTCTTCTTGAATGAACACAATCAGTTGAACTCCCTTGATAGGAACAGAACAGAAAAGGAGGTGTGGATGTGAATAGGCCCAGACACAAAGTAGTTCTCCACTTTCCTTCCTGAAAGTGGGTTACGATCTCCGCACGAGGGGGAATTTCCTTCCAGGCGGTCTCCGACGAGAGGCTCACCTGTCACCGGCAATATGCTGCACCGGGTCTTCAAGTGAGGAGCTCCTCCCGGTCCATTTCGCCTTCACGGATTCGGGTACCCACTCCCGGGGTTCCCTAGGATCTCCTTCCCTCGCAAAACTCAGTGTTGGGCACTGGGCTCCGGACCACCATCCGAGTACCTCACCCCAGGCTAAAGGTGCCTGGGATGGAACACGACCTCCGGCTGTCCTCTAGGCCTAGGCCACCCAGAGGACCGACACGAACCACCGTCCGCAAGCTGAAGGTGCCTGGGACTTTGACCCCGTGACAAAGATGGCCGGCCCCTTTATAGCAATGATTCAACCCCAGCCCAGGGCAACAGCGCCACCTACTGGGCTGCAGGGAATTACACATCACTAATGTCTCTGTCAAATTCAAATTTACACCCGGGAAAGTACATACCCACTACACTCTCCCCCTGGTGGTTTGACACTGGTCCCCAGTGTCTGGAGTAAATCATGCCCTCAACGGCTGACATAATCCAATCCAGAAACCGACTAACAATTGTACAAAAATAAAAACTTTTGAAAAAAACTATCCAACGGAAACATTGTGTCTGAGCCCTGTAAAGAAAGGGAATAAAGACAGAAGAGAAACAACAGCACTGATCCATAACTTTGAATCACATATTCACATTTGACTTTTCCCACCCATCCTGACTAAGACCCACCCCATCCTCAGTGGTCTTGATGGGATGTTCTCCTGCAGAGGGAAAAGAAAGGATTAACACACATAACCCTGACACCTGTATTCATGTAATGGAAAATAAACTTCTCAGAGAAGAAATCCCTTTTCTCCAAAGAGTGAGTGCATGAAAAGTGTCTTAACGTTGCGCAACACTGCCACCTGGTGACAGCACCGCGGTAACTGCACTCGTGGGAACTTTCTTCTTTTCTTTCGGCCCTATCTACCCCAGAGACCATAATCTCTTTCAGGAAAGTGAAAAACAACAGGAACAGTTCTTCATTCCTCTGGGCACAAAAGCAAGGAGCCCCAGAAAGTTCAGCAGCATGATAAGAATGGAGTCTCTTTTCTCCTACAGGTAAAAGCGGGGATGCGGCAGAACAAGTGGTTTCAAGTGCTGATCCATGGTTTCCAGATGATACTCCACATCTTCTCCTTCTTTGCGCCGGATCAACACTTTATCTGCATGGATGTGTCGTCCCAACATCCATTCTGCCTTGCAGTCTTTAAAACGTTGAGAGGCCTTTGGAGAGCATGCCAGGTACCTGCGGGCGTGGGGAACCTGAAGGTGGGTCCACACAAAGTCATTGTACCAGCGCTTCCGGCACACTTCCACCTCATAAAGCAGTTCCTTCGACAAGTATGGATACTCCCATCCGTAGTCTGCAGCAACTTTCTGGCCAAATAGGCGTTGTAGTCTCGCCAAAGGAGGTATGGTAGCTTTGTCCCCTTCGCCAGGCAACACTATCGAGTCCGGGTGGCGAGGGACCTTGATCACATCTGATCTGGGCATAGGTGCCCGCAGCAGCAGTCTCTTTTCCCCGGCCTTCGGTACAGATGGCACCAGGGATGTAGAAGCAGGCTGGGGACCGGACCTCTCTTCAGGCGCTGGTGCCTCCACCCGGGGTGTACTTACCCCTGTTGACATGGGTGGATCTCTGATCCTCCGAGATGAAGCGAGAGGTACTTTGTCCCAGCCCTTCCCGGCAAACAAATCGTCTATGGCAGCGTCGTCTCCCATGTCCGAGAGCGACTCCAGGTCAGAGGTGTCACACTCCTCCGCGGGTATGTAGCCAGTTGTAGAAACTGAGCCACCACCTCCCGCGGATTCGCTAGGCCATGACTTCCCGACACCTCCACCCACACACCAAGTCTCTCCGCCTGGCTTACCTCGACCTTTACTTGAAGCGGGACGTCCGGAACTCTTGTCAACGGATCCATCCAGGCCGGGCGTAAGCGGGCGAGACGGTCCACCACAACCGCTGGTCGGGGCTACCATGCCGGACTTTCTCTTCTGTGGCGGACGCTGCGAGACAGTGGTGACCGAGTCAGCATCCTCGGATTTCTCCCGTTGGGGTTTTACGACCTCCTCCGCGGTCGTTGCAGTGTGCATAGGGATGGCTCTCACAGCAGTGATTCCTCCTCTCTGAGTGGTGTTGTCCGCAGCACGGCCGGGGTATATGGTTCTCGGCCCCTCCACCGCCGGATCCACTTCGAACAGGAACTCCCCACAGGCCTCACATCGCCCGAATGGCTTCAGCTGGCACACCAGTCCCGAACAGCCGGGACAAATCACGTCCAGGGCCTCAACGTCCATGCACGAGTACAGGGCGAATCGACCCCTTGGCTTTAGCCAGATCCCCGTATCTGTTACCGGAGCAGCAGCAGTCAATGTCGTGGTGGAAGGGTGAACTGGAATCCACGATGTATGTCCGAACATGGCGACCTGTTGCTGATCCATCGCACACTGCAGAGTTTTTGCGCCAATGTCCCACGTGTAGTCCTTCACACGTAGTGGACTCCTCCCCTTTGCTCCAGTTCACAGGCTTTTCTTCTTTTCTGTTTCTGAGTCACGCCCACGAACTAAGCAATGGGGGTGTGCCTGGTGGCGCAGTGCAATAGAAGCCCCCATGTGTAGTACTTCACACGGCTGAACTTCCCCCTCTTTCCACTCTTCTGCGCGGGCCTTTCCCTTCATTGGGTCATGTCCACGACTTCGAGCAGGGATGCACTTCGGCCAATGAAGGCCTGCCTATTCGCTTAACTCTTCCAACAGACACGTTCAATACTGTGGTGCACAAACACTATACCGGACCCGAGCCCCCACGTGTAGCGGCCTCCTCACTCCCCTCTTTCTCTCGTCTTGTCTCTTGTCTAGGGGTATCTTAGAGGGGAGGGAGCGGGGACACCACGCCTGGCCTCCACCACATGTGTCAGTGCGGCATAAGCAACATTCTTGTATTACCTTCGGGTCAGTGCTGTGCACCTGGATCCTCCCTCCAAGAGTCACCTTGAACAATGTCTGTTAGGAAATGAGCCCCACACCATTAAAGTTCAACACCCCTTTATTCTTCTTGAATGAACACAATCAGTTGAACTCCCTTAGTAGGAACAGAACAGAAAAGGAGGTGTGGATGCGAATAGGCCCAGACACAAAGTAGTTCTCCACTTTCCTTCCTGAAAGTGGGTTACGGTCTCCGCACGAGGGGGAATTTCCTTCCAGGCGGTCTCTGACGAGAGGCTCACCTGTCACCAGCAATATGCTGCACCGGGTCTTCAAGTTAGGAGCTCCCCCCGGTCCATTTCGCCTTCACGGATTCGGGTACCCACTCCCGGGGTTCCCTAGGATCTCCTTTCCTCGCTGAACTCAGTGTTGGGCACTGAGCTCCGGACCTCCATCCGAGTACCTCACCCCAGGCTAAAGGTGCCTGGGATGGAACACGACCTCCGGCTGTCCTCTAGGCCTAGGCCACCCAGAGGACCGACACGAACCACCGTCTGCAAGCTGAAGGTGCCTGGGACTTCGACCTTGTGACAAAGATGGCCGGCCCCTTTATACCCTCTCCCAGCAAGCACGGCGGGTTCCCCGCCCCACCATACCGCTGCCGAGGGAGGACAAAAAGGAGGCACAGCACACAGCAATGATTCAACCCCAGCCCAGGGCAACAGCGCCACCTACTGGGCTTCAGGGAATTACACATCACTAATGTCTCTGTCAAATTCAAATTTACACCCGGGAAAGTACATACCCGCTACATATATAAGGCCTCTGCAAGAAAGTGTGTAGTGCTCTTATCTGAACTAGGGCCTGCTAAGAGAACCATTTAACCACTTCAGCCCCGGACCATTTGGCTGCCCAAAGACCAGAGCACTTTTTGCGATTCAGCACTGCATCGCTTTAACTGACAATTGCGCGGTCGTGCGACGTGACTTCCAAACAAAATTGACGTTCTTTTTTCCCCACAAATAGAGTTTTATTTTGGTGGTATTTGATCACCTCTGCGGTTTTTATTTTTTGCGCTATAAACAAAAAAAGAGCGACAATTTTTTTTACTTTTTGCTATAATAAATATCCCCAAAAAATATATAAAAAAACTTTTTTTTTCCTCAGTTTAGGCTGATATGTATTCTTCTACATATTTTTGGTTAAAAAAAAATCGCAAAAAGCGTTTATTGATTGGTTTGCGCAAAAGTTATAGCGTCTACAAAATAGGGGATTGTTTTATGGCATTTTTATTAATAACTTTTTTTTTTTTTACTAGTAATGGCGGCGATTAGCGATTTTTATCGTGACTGCGACATTATGGCGGGTACATCGGACACTTTTGACGCCATTTTGGGACCGTTTATACAGCGATCAGTGCTATAAAAATGCATTGATTACTGTAAAAATGACACTGGCAGTGAAGGGGTTAACCAGTAGGGGGCGCTGAAGGCGTTAAGTGTGTCCTAGGGATGTGTTCTAACTGTGGGGGGGATGGGCTACGCGTGACACGACACTGATCACTGCGAGCTGTGATCAGTGTCCTGTCACTAGGCAGAATGGGGAAATGCTTGTTTACATCAGCATTTCCCCGTTCTTCCTCTCCGTGAGACGATCGCGGGACTCCCGGCGGACATCGAGTCCGCGGGACCCGCGGTCACACGCACGGAGCTCGCGGCGGGCGCGCACCCACAACGCCGCATCTTAAAGGCGACGTATATATACGTTGATATGCCCAGCCGTGCCATTCTGCCAACGTATATCGGCGTGACGCGGTCGTTAAGTGGACCGTGGGACAAGGTGATGATTCGACACACAAAGCTGCTTAGTGAGTGGCCCCTGTAGACTAGGGAACTTGCTCAACAACTCAGATGTTAGTGGGCTGTACACTGGAGAGGGGAGTATAGAGAGGCTGAGAGGGAAGGGCTTTGGAAGGACACTGTCACTTTGACTTGCATGGGCCAGTTGACAGTGTCTCTGTAAATGTGGTGGTGTAGTCACTGATGTCACAGGAGCAACCAGGCTCATCTTCCCAACAAATTGTCTTCAAGTTTGCTGCTTTTGCACTGATCATCAGTGCACTTCATCATAAAGTACAACTGGGACAGTGCTTCAGTGGTACTTCAGTGGTGGATGGGACATACAGTATGGAACCATGATGGGTGTAGCCATACCAGAGTTAGCAAATTAGTAAATATTACGCATGGACACTGCTGATAAGCTAAGGTGTTTAGGTTTCATGCACAAGTAACATTACCAAGCTTATTCAATTAGTGCAAATGTGCAGAGCGTAGTAACCTAAAGGATCTAATCAGATTTCAGTCTTTAATGAAAACTTTGCACTTTGCTTTAAAGTTGAACTAAACTGAAAAAGTAAAGATTTGTTGCAGGGGTCATTAGGAAATGTTCCATGTGCAGTGCTCAAAAGAATGTACTTTTTGTCTGTGATTATACCTGTTAAATAGCAGTGCACTTCCTGGTATATGAGGATGCCTAGGCACTCCTTTGCCTACAGCCTCATAGTAGTTATACTCTCATTCGCCACTTTATTAGGTACACCTTGCTAGTACCTGGTTGGACCCCCTTTTGCTTTCAGAACTGCCTTAATTCTTCCTGGCATAGATTCAACAAGGTGTTGGAAACATTCCTCAGAGATTTTGGTCCATAGTGACATGATAGCATCACACAGTTGCTGCAGATTTGTTGGCTGCACATCCATGATGTGAATCTCCTGTTCCACCACATCCCAAAGCTAGGGTGACCAGACATCCCCGGTTTCAGGGGACAGTCCCCGGATTGAGGACAGTGTCCCCAGACCAAGTCTGTCCCCGGTTTTGTCTCCGGATTGGATGTGAACAGGGGCTGGGGCAATTTCAAAGACAGTCGGTGCAGAATTTAAAAAATACAATTCTGAATTACACACCCTCACTCCGCCGCTCCTACTAGCTTAGGGGGGTGTATTTTTTTCCATTATCTGTGCCCCTTTCTGATGATCATGTGCTGGTCGGAGCAGAGGGAATATTTCTTCAGTTTCTTCACGCCCATTCAGCTCCACTCGCATGTTCTTCTGCCTTGACTCAAGTCCCGGCCAGCCGCCTGCCTGCTTATCTCCTTGCCTTCCCTGACAGAGTGATCTTCCTCCGCATCCCACCCAGTAGTAGCCGGGGGCCCGGAGAGTAAGACTTGACTTGACTGTGAGGCAGGCGGTGGCGGCGACGGGCAGAGAGTCGCTGATTGCCGCCATTACTAGTAAAAAAAAAACTATGTCCCCGAATTTCATTTTAAAAATCTGGTCACCTTACCCAAAGGTGCTCTATTGGATTGAGATCTGGTGACTGTGGAGGACATTGGAGTACAGTGACCTCATTGTCATGTTCAAGAAACCAGATTGAGATGATTTTAGCTTTGTGACATGGTGCATTATCCTGCTAGAAGGAGCCATCAGAAGATGGGTACACTGTAGTCAAGGGATGGACATGGTCAGCAACAATACTCAGGTAGGCCGTGGTGTTTAAACGATGCTCAATTGGTACTAAGGGGCCCAAAGTGTGCCAAAAAATATCCCTCACACCATTACACCACCACCAGCCTGAACCATTGATACAAGGCAAAATGGATCTATGTTTTCATGTTGTTTATGAAAAATTCTGACCCTAACATCTAAATTTTGCAGCTGAAATCTCTCTAATCCACTATTAATTAAATAACACTGCCATGAGTTGGGTGTGGCATTATGGTCAGGGGGCACTGATGGTGAAATCGGACATTGAGTCTGCTTTCCAATTGCTTCCGGTACACCCAGACAGTTTTCGCTTGTTGGGTGCTGTTGGCAGGAGGAGTTTTATGTTGATCAGTGTCTGCCCATGGGTTGCTCCAATTGCTGCACCATGTTTGAGATGTTCAGCTCATTTTTGGAATGGGTGGTTAGGGACGTGTCAGGTTTGGATTCGGTCATCCACTATCTGGATGATTTTTTGTGCGTGGGGCCCCCTTCTTCCAATGTGTGTGCGATTCTCCTTTCAACGTTGCAGCACATTGCGTGGCGGTTCGGGGTACCTTTGGCTGTGGATAACATGGAGGGTCCAACCACGGAGCTCAGTTTTCTGGAGATCATGATCGATTCCCAGGCAATGGAGTGCCGACTGCTGGGGGACAAGGTGGAGAATCTCAGGCTTGAGATTAAGGGGCTGTTGGGGCGGAACAAGGTACAGCTGCGGTCGTTACAATCGCTGTTGGGGAAGTTTAACTTCGCTTGCCGGATCATCCCGATGGGGCGGGTATTCTGCCGGCGGCTGTTGGCGGCCCCCGCCGTGGCTCGTGCCCCGGAGCATTTCATTAGGTTTACCAGGGAACTGAAGGAGGACCTACGGGTTTGGCATACATTTTTGGAAACATATAACGGGCGCTCACTTTGGATGGAGGGGCCGGTAAGTAATTTTGACTTAGACCTGGTCACGGACGAGGCTGGGTCAACGGGCTATGGGGCTTTCTTTCAGGGACAGTGGAGTGCGGAACCCTGGCCCGAGTCTTGGGGGGGGGCAGGTTTTCCCCGGAACTTGGTGCTGTTGGAATTAATTCCGGTGATCCTGGCAATGGAGTTGTGATGTGAGTCGTGTCAGAATTTGAAGATTAGGCTGAATTGTGATAACATGGGGGTGGTTCAGGTCATCAACCGGATTTCCGCTTCCTCATTGCCGGTGGTTCGGTTGCTGCGACATTTAGTGTTGAGGTGTTTACAATTTAACATTTTTCTCTATGCTGTGCATATCCCAGGGGTTGATAACACGCTCGCTGATTCCCTGTCTCGATTTCAGTGGGACAGGTTCAGGGATTTGGCTCCTTCAGCGGCGGAGACCGGGGTTCCTTGCCCGGGGTGGCTGTGGGAGATTGCCTTGGAGTTGCCGCAGGATGGATCAACCGGTCGGTGAGTGGGTCGACCTGGGCGGCGTACTCGAGAGTAGGGAGGGAGTGGTTAGACATTAGACGGCTGGCGAATGCCGAGCTGGGGGCGGCTGAGACCGGGTTGTTAATGTTGTACTTTGTTTCCAGGCACATGGAAGAGGGGGGATTGGTATCGGCCATTGATCGAAAATTGGCGGCTTTGGCCTTTTTGTTTAAACTGCAAGGTTTGCAGGATTACACAAAGGGTTTTTGGGTGCGGCAAGCGGTGAAGGGGTACCGCAAAGGGCACTCACGTAAGGATACTCGGAGGCCAGTATCTTTTGCTATCCTTCAGGCTATCGGTGGGAAGCTGGGGTCGGTGTGTTCTTCCAGCTATGAAGCGCTGTTGTTTAAAGCGGCTTTTTCCGTGGCGTTTTTTGGGGCACTTAGGGTGGGGGAGTTGGTGAGCCCTTCAAAAAAGATGGCAGGGGGATTACTGGTTCAGGACGTGAAGGTTGAGGGTAATAGTGTGGTGTTGCGGTTACGCCGGTCAAAGACCGATCAGGTGGGAAAAGGGGTACGGGTTGTGCTCTATGCACTGCCAGGTTCTGATGTTTGCCCGGTGAGAGTGGTTAGGGAATTTTTGGACGCTCGTCCAGCTGGGGTGGGGCCATTTTTGGTACATGGGGACGGGGCCTGTTTATCTAGATTTCAGTTTGTAACGGTCTTTAGGAAATGTTTAGGCGTGGCAGGGTTGGATGGAAAACAATTTGCTTCACACTCCTTCCGGATCAGGGCGGCCACTGAGGCTGCCCGGTGCGGGTTGGATGATGCGGCAGTTTGAAAAATAGGTCGGTGGGAATCTCGGAGATTCCGCTCTTATGTGCGCCCACAATTGTTGTCTGATTGATATGGAGGGTGGAGTTTTTTGTTTGGGGTCATCAAAACGAGGGGCTGTGTATTCCTTAGTTGTATATTTAGTGCTGTTGATGATTATATTACATGGTTGTCAATTTTTCATTTCAGATGGAGGTCTTATATGCCTCGTCTGGATTTTAGGGCATTCATATGTCTTTTGGGGGGCCAGGAGAGCAAACGTGCGTCCGGAATGGCAGGCAGTTAGGCATTTCCCGGAGGGAGGCCTGTATCAGGTGGCTGGGGTTTCCGGGGATGGTATGGAGCAGGGTAGTGCCGGAGGTACGGCGCTATGCTCGTCTTGATCGACCACCAGATGTTTTGGTCCTTCATGTGGGAGGGAATGATTTGGGTGTCAGACCAATAGGGGAACTGATGTTGGCCATTAAATCTGATTTTATGACACTCCGTTTGGCTTTTCCGGGGATGTTGCTAGTGTGGTCGGACATTGTGGTGAGGACCTCTTGGCGCATGGCTAGGTCCGTGGAGAGGGTTAATAAAGCTAGGATTAAGGTGAACAAGGTGGTGGGGAGATTCGTGGCTCGTAATGGGGGCCTGGTGATCAGACACACTGAGTTGGAGGTCAATGTGGGTTTGTACCATAGGAGGGATGGAGTGCATCTGTCTGAAGTGGGAATTGATTTGTGGGTGTTGGGTCTTCAGGATGGGATCCAGCGGGCCCTGCGGGGGTGGAGGGGCCCTTATGGTTAAGGGGTTATCCTTGCGGGCTGTGGCGGTGTCCTTGGTCTTTGATGGTGGAAGATAACAAATGTGATGGAAGTGGTGGGGGGTCCATCGATGGTATGGGCCCCTCTGGGGTATTCCAGTGGAACTGTGTCTGCTGGAATACGGTTATTGGTTGCACTGCAGGAGAATGGGTGTCTCCGACCTGGTGATACGGCTGGAGGCCTGGTATGGAAAAAGGTCCCGCAGTGTAGTGGTGGTAATGTTACGTTTTGGGGTGCCGTCAAAGACCAACAGGCTGTGTGTGTGTGTTTAAAAAGTTGCCGTTATAAATGTTATTTGAATTTTTTATTTTTTTTTATTTAATTATTTTGTTTAATAAAAGGCTGCTATGGCCAGTTATACTCCAAACTCAGGTGTTGTCTCTTTAATGGGGGGTTTAAGGAAGGGTATGTGGGGATGTGAAAATGGGGGGAAGAAAGGGGTGTTAATGCGGGTTTATCCAGACTGCATGGGTCATGTGAATTTAAACATTTTCTCAAAATTGATTGCAGGATGACTTGCTTTAATTTTACCTGCTTTAATATCACAGGCTCAGGATGGATTTGTCAAAGGGCGTTCAGCTGTCTCGAACACTCATAAAGTGTTGCCGGCTCTTGAATATGCAAAAAACAATCCAAATTAAGAAATAGCTTTGATACCAATTGATTCTGAAAAGGCATTTGACAATATGTACCTGGCCTGGTTAGTTCAAGTTCTGCAAAATATGGGATTTCAAAGATAGTTTCTGCATTTCCTATCAATTATGTATAAAAACCCAGTTGCTAGAGTATATACCCCAGGCTTCACCTCTTCCTCCTTTCCGCTTTCTAAGACCCCTTTCACACTACTAGCGCGACCACATTAGCTGTAAAGCGCTGCTAGTTTTAGTGTCGCTTTTCGACCACTAGCCGGGCGCTTTTTACCCCGCTGGAGGCAGAGGAAAGGGTTAAAAGAGACTGCAAAGCGCCGCTACCGAAGTACTTTGCAGGCGCTTCGGCAGCGCTGCCCATTGATTTCAATGGCAGGGGCAGTGAAGAAGCGGTGTATACACCGCTCCTTCACCGCCCCAAGGACGCCGCTTGCAGTACTTTTTTTTTCGGTCCTGCAAGTGGACCACCCCAGTGTGAAAGCACTCAGGCTTTTACACTGGGGAGGCTTGAGAGGAGTTTTTCAAGCGCTATTTGTAGCCCTAAAGCGCCTGAAAAACGCCTCCAGCGTGAAAGGGGTTTAAAGGAACTAGACAGGGTTGCCCATTGTCACCGTTGCTGTTTAATTTGGCAATGGAACCTTTATCTAGACTACTGCAATCTACTTTCGAGACTTTGGGAATTTCTATAGGGGCTGAACAACTTAAAATCTGTCTTTTTGCAGAGGATATTATATTATTTCCGACAAACCCAAACCATGACATTCCTAAATTGTACAAGCCAATTACGCAATATGGTTCAATCTCTGGGCTACGAATTAATGCCACTAAATGCGAGATCTTCTTGTAAATGCCTGGGGTGGGACGAACATGGAGGTAGAAGGTTAGTTTTGCAGTGGTTAGTACGTTTACATGTTTAGGAATTAAAATAGGGAAGACTCCAGCACCTGTATATGCATTACATTTTCCAGTATTTATTCAAAAAATATGGTAGCACCTTGGAATCTAGTAGCCCTTTTGCATTACCCACCTCTGATCTTGCCTATAATGAATCGCCTCAACATCTTGATAAGGGATACTGTTGTCGTGGCAAAATTGGTTGTTTGCAGAGCACCCAGCCATTTTTGCCTTGTGCTAAATGAGCACACACTTTATCTTATTGCAATAATGCTTCTTAAACTAAAATTCACTCACCATTCATTCGTCCCATTCATTCAAAGAAGGAAGCATCACCAGACTGGTCTTATCATCAAGGCATCCCAGCATCAACTGACCGTCGACGCCCAAAAAAAAGTTTATTTTATTAAACTCCAAAGCATGTGACCTCCATGGGAGTGGTCATCACAGAATGTGACCTCCTCCATAGGAAGTGAGGACACAGCATCTGACCTCCATGGGAGTGGTCATCACATGATGTCCTCTTTACACAGCAAATGTCCATATAAAGATATCCCTTCCAACAGGGTTATTTAAATACATACAATACATGACATGTATACATTCAAATAGACTAGTAGTGACATGCACTGCTTCCAATGACGGGAACCATACGACGATTATGGCTCAATGGACCACAATTATCGTATAGTTATGCTATAGTTCCTGTGGACGCAGATCTGTCCGCTCGGAGTCATTTAATGCCAACGTCAAGAAGTAGCCAGTCCCTTGGCGAGGCATTAAAAAAATATCCCTAAAAGGAGCAAACATCGCTGTGTCCACAGGAAGGTTTTTCCCGCCACCGGTCTTCCACCAACGTCTGTATGTGCGAATACGCTCAGATGAGTGCACTGCAGCAAAACCGACACTGGGGGACATCTGACAACATACATTAATAAAATTTTCCACAACACTGTGGTGATGTGGAGAGAAGTGGGAAAATATACTCATAAATCTTTGTATTGCACAAAATACTCTATATTACCAAAAGTATTGGGACACCTGCCTTTACACGCACTTGAACTTTAATGGCATCCCAGTCTTAGTCTGTAGGGTTCAGTATTGAGTTGGCCCACCCTTTGCAGCTATAACAGCTTTAACTCTTCTGGGAAAGCTGTCCACAATGTTGAGTGTGTCTATGTGAATGTTTGACCATTCTTCCAAAAGCGCATTTGTGAGATCAGGCACTAATGTTGGACGATAATGCCTGGCTCGCAGTCTCCGCTCTAATTCATCCCAAAGGTGTTCTATCGGGTTGAGGTCAGGACTCTGTGCAGGACAGTCAAGTTCCTCCACCCTAAACTCGCTCATCCATGTCTTTATGGACCTTGCTCTGTGCACTGGTCAAAATCATTTGGTGGAGGGGGATTTAAAAACTTTATTTGCCCAAGACAGAGGGGGGAATGATCTTACCCAATATACGTTTATATAACCTATCGTTCCTGTTGAGACATGCTATGGACTGGATTGTGGGTAGATTTAAGTTTTCAAATAGTGATCTGGAATCAAATATGGTAGCACCTTGGAATCTACTAGCCCTTTTGCATCGCCCACCTCCGAACTTGCCTATATTGAATTCTCACAACATCTTGATAAGGGATACTGTGTTGATAGGGAGAGAAGTGGGAGAATAAACTCATAAGTCTTCGTATTGCACAAAATATCTTCCTATTAGAAGTAACCTAGTATTTCCTGCAGGGGAACAATATATGGCTTTTCGTAGATGGGCAAATCAAGGTTTGGCACATTTACATCAATTGTTTGATATGGAACAGGAAATCCATACACTTTTTGGGCTTTATGTCAGAAATATATTCCCCATGGGATTATTTTTATTTTATGCAAGTGTCCTGGAGGATTATCACACTGCATCCTATACGGGACATGCCTACTCCCTTTTTGGGCACTGTAGTAGAAACTATAGATGTATCCATATCAGTTACTGTATTTATTCATCCCTAGCTTAGAGTCTTTGACTTGGGTACGTCTAATATCTAAAAATGGTCTTTGGATTTTCGGGTGGATAATACAGTATCTAAAATGCTCCAGGGATACTGAAGGGTCTGCAAAATTATAATAAATAAAGCATGGCATGCAGACAGGATTTGATCATTGATGCCCAAAATGTGGAGAAAAAATGCCACATTATTTTTGGTAATGTACCTTAGCTAATAAATTTTGGAAGGAAGTATTGGCTTATGCATCTACGATTTGTGACTATAGTATACTGGAAGACCCAATGCTAGTTTTGTTTAGCTGTTGGGAGAGGGTGCCAGAGATACAGCCAAGAAAATGCAATATAGTATAGGTTCACATATATTTAATAACAGCAAGAAGATACATATTTAAAGGTGTTGTAAAGTCAGAAGGTTTTTTATCTTAAAGAGGAGGTCCGCCCACCCCTGCAAAAATTAAAAGCCAGCAGCTACATATACTGCAGCTGCTGACTTTTAATACTTACACTTTTGGGTGGAACTCCACTTTAATGCCTGCTATGTCCACTAGTGTCTTGGCTGTCCGAGACTCTCCCTCCTAACTGACTGAGACACATCAGCAGTGCCATTGGCTCCCGCTGCTGTCAATCAAAGTCAGCCAATCAGGAGAGGGGGGGTGAGGCTGAACCACAGCTCCGTGTCTGAATGGACACATGGAGCTTTAGCTCAGCTTGTGTGCCCCCATAGCAAGTTGCTTGCTGTGGGGGCACTCGACAGGAGGGAGGGGCCAGGAGCACCAAAGAGGGACCCGAGAAGAGGAGGATCTGGGCTGCTCTGTGCAAAACCACTGCAACAGATAAGTATGACATGTTTTGTATTTTTATAGAAAACAAAATAGACTTTACAATCACGTTAATGCTTGGTCCATTTCCTCCCACTCTATAAATGGTGCAAACTCAGTAATAAACTTAGTTAACCTACTATCAAACCAGGAAACTCTCTTCACCTGTGTCACGAAAAAAAAAAACTTGCTTTACCTGAGTTATTTTGAAAACTTGCTTTACCTCTGTCCAAAAAAAAAAAGGCTTCACGAGGGTCAGACAGAAAACTCTCTTCACCCCTGTCAGCAAGAATCCTCACTCAATATCAGCCAGAAAGGAAGCTCATTTCACCTGTGTAATGTCGTTAGACCATAATCATTAGCTAAAACTCTTCTGACCTGTACATTTGCGTACAATGTAAATAAAATACACCAGTAAGCCGTACATATTAGATAGTAGTTTCACCATGCTTACAAAAGCCTGTTTTTGCCTTTGCAATTTGTGCATAGAAAATAAACTCATATGACTTCTTAAATGCAGAAAGAAGATACTCTATCTTAATCCCCACTTAATCTTAGGGG
Source organism: Rana muscosa (assembly GCA_029206835.1). Taxonomy (NCBI): domain Eukaryota; kingdom Metazoa; phylum Chordata; class Amphibia; order Anura; family Ranidae; genus Rana; species Rana muscosa. The sequence continues at coordinate 941,387,081 of CM055122.1, read as the reverse complement.
AACAACAGACATAATCAGGAATCTGCTCTCATGTGAAAGTAATAATACCAAGGGCAGGAACTGATGTGAATGTATAATATATATGTAACGCGCTGTGTTAATTGATGGTGCTATATAAGTACCTGTAATAAATAAATAATAAATAAACCAAGAGACACTTTAAAATGAACTTGTGATTTGCTTAGGTACTTTTATTTTCACTACCACCATTTACTTGGGAGGAATGAATGTCCTGTGTAATCTATGAATTACTAGGGTCATAGCTTTCATGGGGCTATAGACTCACCTTGTGTGAGCACTGAGTGGCCAAGCACGGTCACATAGAGCAAGGTGTATGCTCTTTCATGGCTGGTAGTACTGGCTACTTCCTCAGGTACTGGTGCTAAAAGGAGCAGCATTCGAATAGAGGAAAGCTAAATATATGCTAGGGTTGGTTGGATAATGTAAGTCTGCAACTCACCAGGGCAATTGGAAAAGAGAATGTGCTTGGAAATGCATAATCAGAGGATAACTTCTCTGAAAACTAGATAGCAGAAAAATCAGTAGGTCGAAAGATATGGACAACAAAATGTTTTATGCATAAATAAATATATATTAGTTTTAATTTACAAGGACATGCTTCATTTAAAGTCCCACTTCCTTCCCCCATTCTTTATAAAATGTTTTATGCAGATCATTATATTTATTGTAAAGATCTAATTTAACCCCAGCCTATCTTTGATTGTTTTTTTATCGGTCATTAATCACTAGCAAGTGTGACCCTTGGAGTAGTCTTTCTTCAAATTCAGGTCCATGCGAAACACACAGACTCAGGGAATCTAGGACCTGGATACAGATTTGGGGCCTTTGTGCCCAAATCACCAATGACTGTGAGACTCAGAACAGATGTTAATATAATCAGCTCAAAACAACCTGATGCTTGGGTCTCCTGCTATAATCTGTTTATTAATGTGTCTTTCTCCTACGATATAATTTCCCCATTGTGTGTCTTCTAGGTGTGAATTTGCATTGTTAATTGAGTCACCTATTGTTTCTGTCTGTCTGCTAAACCTTTAGAGATTTGGACAGCCCTAGGTCTTCCTACTATGGAACTGGTGTCAAACAGCCTGGGTGGGCACTGAGTCACCTAGGCTTGTCTAGGTGACTAGTTAGCTTACTGTTTAACCACTTAAGCCCCGGACCATTTCGGGCCATTAGGACCAAGCCTGTTTTTGGGATTCGGCACTGCGCTGCTTTAACTGTAAATTGTGCGGACATGCAATGTTGTACCCAAATGAAATTTGCGTCCTTTTCTTCCCACAAATAGAGCTTTCTTTTAATGGTATTTGATTGCCTCTGCGATTTTTATTTTTTGCGATATAAATGGAAAAAGAACGAAAATTTTGAAAAAAAAAGATATTTTCTACTTTTTGTTATAAGAAAAATCGAATAAACTCAATTTTAGTCATACATTTAGGCCAAAATGTATTCAGCCACATGTCTTTAGTAAAAAAAATGTCAATAAGCGTATATTTATTGGTTTGCGCAAAAGTTATAGCGTTTACAAACTAGGGTACATTTTCTGAAATTTACACAGCTTTAAATTTATGACTGCCTATCTCATTTCTTGAGGTGCTAAAATGGCAGGGCAGTACAAAACCCCCCCAAATGACCCCATTTTGGAAAGTAGACACCCCAAGGAAATTGCTGAGAGGCATGTTGAGCCCATTGAATATTTTTTTTTTGTCCCAAGTGATTGAATAATGATAAAAAAAAAAAAAATTACAAAAAGTTGTCACTAAATGATATATTGCTCACACATGCCATGGTTATATGTGGAATTGCACCCCAAAATACATTCTGCTGCTTCTCCTGAGTACGGGGATACCACATGTGTGGGACTTTTTAGGAGCCTAGCCACGTACGGGACCCCGGAAACCAAGCACCGCCTTCAGGATTTCTAAGGGCGCAAATTTTTGATTTCACTCCTCACTACCTATCACAGTTTCGAAGGCCATAAAATGCCAAAATAGCACAAAACCCCCCCAAATGACCCCATTTTGGAAAGTAGACACCCCAAGCTATTTACTGAGAGGCATGTTCAGTCCATGGAATATTTTATATTTTGCCACAAGTTGCGGGAATATGACAAACTTTTTTTTTTTTTGCACAAAGTTGTCACTAAATGATATATTGCTCACACATGCCATGGGCATATGTGAAATTACACCCCAAAATACATTCTGCTGCTTCTCCTGAGTACGGGGATACCACATGTGTGGGACTTTTTGGGAGCCTAGCCGCGTACGGGACCCCAAAAACCAAGCACCGCCTTCAAGGTTTCTAAGGACATAAATTTTTGATTTCACTCCTCACTACCTATCACAGTTTTGAAGGCCATAAAATGCCAAGATGGCACAAAACCCCCCCAAATGACCCCATTTTGGAAAGTAGACACCCCAAGCTATTTGCTGAGAGGCATGTTAACCCCATTGAATATTTTTTTTTTTTTTGTCCCAAATGATTGAATAATGACAAAAAGAAAAAAAATGTACAAAAAGTTGTCACTAAATGATATATTGCTCACACATGCCATGGTTATATGTGGAATTGCACCCCAAAATACATTCTGCTGCTTTTCCTGAGTACGGGGATACCACATGTGTGGGACTTTTTGGGAGCCTAGCCGCGTACAGGGCCCCAAAAACCAAGCACTGCGAACGCTGCAGTTATGTGTGTTGTGTTTGGTAAGTAACAGTGATCGATCGATACTGCACTTGGGTGGGCTGGGCTGGGCGGAGGGGCTAAACGCAGGCGCTAGCAGGTATCTGGGCTGATCCCGCTAACACTGCGTTTTTGGGAACCCTAAACCGCTGGGGATGCTAGTATAGATCTGATCAGATCTGATCAGATACTATACCACTAAGGGGGGTGTATGCTTTGCGCGTGGGTGTTAGCGTTACTGTCACTAACCTAACACTGCCTGGGGCGACGCAGACCCTCTCTGGCGCTAAAACCTAATTGATCTCACCCGCCGGGCGATCAGGGGGGTTAAACCTTTATTGGGTTATATACGGCGGGTGCCCTGATGCTATAAAAAGCAAACTAATCAACCAGCGTCCCCCGTAACCTTTATATGGTGATCACTGGTGAAAGGGTTAACTAGGGGCAATCAGGGGGTTAAAACCTTTATTAGGTTAAATATGGGGGTACCTGACACTATATAAAAACCTGACGGGTAACCTAAATAACTAAATAACTTACTGGCTAACCAGTGACACCAGTGACGCTTATACGGCGATCACTGGTGAAAGGGTTAACTCTAGGGGCAATCAGGGGGTTAAAATAATATATGGGGGTACCTGACACTAATAAAAACCTGCGGCGAACCTAAAAAAAAATAACTGCCTATCTAAAACACCAGCGACACGAATACAGCGATCGGAAAAACAATCGCTTAGTGACGCTGAAGTTAGGGGGTGAAAGGGTTACCTGGGGGGTGATCAAGGGGTTAAACCTTTATTAGGGGGGTTAGGGGGCTACCCTGGACCTAAAGGGGCCTAATCCTAACTGCCCTGCAACTTTTTACAATCACAGATGACACTAAATGCAGTGATCAGTAAAATAAATGATCACTGCAATCAGTGACACTGTGATTGGGGGCTTTGGGGTGACCTGGGGGGTGATCTGGGGGTGACTGGGGGGTGATTTGTGTGCCTATGTGTACCTACGTGTCAGTGGACTGTTAGTGCACTAACCTGCTTCCTCTCTGCTCGGCGCCGGGAACGAAAAGACCGCGGCGAGGGAGATGACATCACTTCCTCCAGCCTTGTTTACATCACATGGCGGAGGAAGCATTTTCATTGGCCGGGAGCGATCGCGAGGGGGAGGACGGAATCGAGCGCCCCCCCCCTCATGCCTGATCGCTCCCGAACACTTAACGGCCGCTCACTGCAGTGAAGGGGGGTCCGGATGGACCCCCCAACTGCACAAAGGCGATCACGTAGATCTACGTGATTCTGCCTGTCCGTGCCATTCTGCCGACGTAAATCGGCGGTGGGCGGTCGTTAAGTGGTTAATTAGATTACTCTCTATTTTGGCTGTTCCTTATCGATGTTAATTTTCATACTGTTTGCATAACATGATCAAGCTCTTATCTGATTTTGTGTGGTACATATATTCTGTGTGCATTTACAATAAAGTGCATTCCAGTTTGCACCCAAGCTAGTGCCGTCTAGATCTTGGGTTCAATATTCAGCTATAATACCTGGTTCCAGACTGGAGGAATCTGTATCTTGACAGAGGCATCCAGGCTGGGTGCTGGACGAGCTGTCACAGCCGTGTCAGGACTCCTGTCAGGACTTGGATCACCTGCTGGTGGCACTGTTGCTTCTAGAGCAACAGTAATAGAAAACCTCTGGAGGGTAACTTGCTATTGCTCATTGTATAACACAGACCTTTCCCGTCCTATAAATATTAACTAATAGACTTGTGCACAACGGAAAAATTCGTTCCGTTTCGGTTCGTTTCTTTCCGGTCCTGTTGATTCGTAATCATTCGTAATTTTGCTAGACGGGATTTTTCGTGTTCGGACTCATTCGTATTTTTGCAAGCGACATTTTTCGTTGAATTTTTTGTTGCTTTATAATTCGTACTTTCGGTAGAGTACGTTGTTTTTCGTTGATTCTGGACACAACTCCTACTTTCGTAACTTTTTTTGGGTTCGTACTTTCGGTAGAGTACGTTGTTTTTCGTTGATTCTGGACACAACTCCTACTTTCGTAACTTTTTTTGGGTTCGTTGATTCGTAATTTTCCGTGTCTCTCTCACAACGACGCTGCCTATTATGCCTAATGTGCTTCGAATGGATTTGTACTTTTCTAAATACATTGCGGTTATTTGTAACGATTCGAAATCTCGTATTTTACTTTCGTTTTTAACATGCGGCTATAGGCTCCGCCCCTGTACACCATTTTGAGAGGGTTCAGCACGGTGAGGGAGAAGCAGAGAGCAGAGCAGAGTGAGTGTTATTGTGCTTCGTATGGATTCGTACATTCGTAACTTTTTCATAACGAATTATGCCGAAGACATTCGGGCATTCGCTATTTGCGGTATAATTTATTTCGGATTCGGTCTTATTCGTAATTGCTTTGTTCGGAAATTCGAATGCTTCCGAATGTCCGAAAGTTGCTAAATTCGGACGAATTTCAATTCGTTACGAAACGAATTGCACAAGCCTATTAACTAATAATATCCCATTATGGGGATCAGTAGTCTAGACCAAAGTAACCAGTCTTGTACAAGCCACCTCTATCATGGGTCAGTCTGGCTGGTACCATATACCATCATAGTAGAACCTTGTAATTAGCTTCTATGATTGAGGTATTCAGGAGTGAACGGGACGCTGTGTCTGTAATTGCCAACCAATTGTCCAAGTCCAATTTTCCTGAAAATCACTTTCCCATAGAAGCATGTATTTCAGCTTATTCGTAACAGCCATCAATATTGTATATATAGTAGATATAAATCCTTTAAGTCTATCATAATGCTTACACATATGTTCCATGGGGGTCAGCTTCGCTAGGTCACCCTTACGAGCTAATGTTTGGACAAAATGTTGTAATTGAGTATATCTATAGCGTTCTATTGGTGGCATTTGATGTTTCTCAGCCATTAAGCGTTCCGATATCATACCCTTATGATCACATAGGTCTGCAATACGTAGTAATCCCTTATTGGTCCACCACGAAAAAGCAAGAGGAGTGAGACCCGGGGTGAACAATCTGTTCTTTAAAATAGGTGCTAAGGGAGTATGGGGCTATTTAAGCCATTGGCATTTATAAACACACGGCCATATACGGCCACCAATAAAAGTAAATGGCATTACGTGGCCAGCTGCTTGCAAATGATGTTGCTATCTTCAACTCCCTGGGAGCTGGAAAGTGACAGAAATTTTTCACTAGAAGACCTTTTAGCATGTGAACCTTTATTATGTGTATGAGGCCAAAAAGTTGAGCTTGGTATATAATTTTGAATGTATTTTTTTCTGAATCTAATTATCATTTTGTCATGCAGTTTATGATTAAAATTGTGGGGTTTTTGTACATATTTTCTTAATTTATTGATTATGATTGGCACTGGAAAAGTGTTAATTCAAAAAAGTTCACACTTTTTAGTAAACTTTAAATATTGCATATTCATATTTTTTTCATATCGAGCAAGCAAGTGGCTGCAATTTCCAATTTCCTCTAACTCATGTATCTGCTATATTGTAAAAAAAAAATTGTGGTCTTTAGAGTGAAAAAGTTTAAGCTGAAAATTACAGAAAAATGTGTTAGTAAAGTGATTTCTTCCCCTCCATATGAATGGAAACTCTTTGAAGAGCTAATTACTTCTGTGTTCTGGTAATCCTCTATTATTTAGAGGTGTTCCGTAAAACACAAACTACAATACATAGTGCAACAAGATCTATTTTTCCCTTATTGCTGACCCGAAATTAACTTGGATCCTGCTCCTGCCTTGTCGCCAGTTCTTGTCTCTGTTCCTTACCCGGCTCCGTTCCCGACCACATCTCTGCCTTATGATTCTGTACCTCACTGCCCACCTGTTGCTGACCTTGGCTATTGTGGTGACCATGCTTCTGGTCCTGGCTCTGTTTCCACATCCGGTTCAAGTGCCTACCTGGCTGTTATCTGTACCAGCTCTGCTCACCAGTGAGTTTCTGTCTCAAGTCTACTGGAAGCTCTGACAAGTCTCGCATCTGGAACCTGCAGCCCATGTGGAGTACCCCTTTAAATTCAACTGGACCTCGGTTACTATTCCGGACCTGATGTTCTCCCAGCCTGCCTTGGACCGCATCACCTGCTGCAAGCGCTCCTATCATCACTTGCCAGGACTCATGTTCCTCCTGTCCCTCTGTACCCTCTGTTCCATCTTCAGTGGGATCTAGGCTTGAGATACAAATGAGGCCAACCTTGTCATTTCAGCCTTCGATTAGATACATGACAGCAGCCCAGCACCTACCTACAAGCAGAGAAAAAGCTTAATTTTTGCCAAGATTTCAATAGCAACTTCTTTTGCCTGGAAAAAATACATAACAAGAGAGGGACATCAACCTAAACTACATTATTCAGTCCTTGTCTGGACACCTAATAGGCACACATGATAATAGAGATCAAATAAAAGCAACTTAAAATACTCACCAATGATTGATTACTATTGAAAAAAACATAACAGTAATCTTATTGTAGCAAGCTTTCACATTGACCACAGGGTTAGACAGCACTCGGTTGTAGTCATGATTTTGTGCCATTCATCTTCACTCAATCTTAAGCCTCGTACACACGGTCGGACTTCCATCGGACTTTTCCGTGGATTTTTGTCCGAACTGAGTTGGTTGGGAACACCCATAGCATACACACACTCTGACTTTTCTGCAAACTTTCTTAAAACTTCTTACAACATCACGTGTTTTTTCTGCTCTTTTCTGATCTTTACTGCCACCCTTTGGTCAACTTCTGCTATTGTTGGTTGATTTTAACATTAGTTGTTTTGTCCATCGGACTAAAGTCCGATGGTTATCTGTACACACGGTCGGACTTTTCTCCATCGGACTTTTGTTGGGCAAAAGTTTGTCCGTTTGCAGACCCAACTTTTGTCCGATGAAATCCAAAACCAAACGAAAAAAGTTTGTCCGATGGAGCGTACACACGGTCGGATTGTTGGTCCAACTTGCTTAAAACGAAGTTTGTTGGGCAAAAGTCCGACCGTCTGTACGGGGCTTAACAATGACCATACATATAGTGATATACAAACAATCTATCATATATTTAATTGTTTGAAGCAATTAGCAGAATTTATCCCTGTATAGAGTCTAGGTATGAGCTTCGAGTTCGAGTCGAACTCATGTTCGACTCGAACATTGCCTGTTCGCCCGTTCGGCGAACAGCAAACAATTTGGGGTGTTAGCGGCAAATTTAAAAAGCCGCGGAACACCCTGTAAAAGTCTATGGGAAAAATCTAAAGTGCTAAGTTTAAAGGCTTATATACAAGTTATTCTCATAAAAAGTGTTTGGGGACCCGGGTCCTGCCCCAGGGGACATGTATCAATGCAAAAAAAAGTTTTAAAAACGCCCGTTTTTTCGGGAGCAGTGATTTTAATAATGCTTAAAGTGAAACAATAAAAGTGAAATATTCCTTTAAATTTCGTACCTGGGGGTGTATATAGTATGCCTGTAAAGCAGCAATTGTTTCCCGTGCTTAGAACTGCCCCTGCACAAAATGTCATTTCTGAAGGAAAAAAAGTCATTTAAAAGTACTCGCGACTGTAATGAATTGCCAGTCCCGGCAATACAGAGAAAAGTAATTAAAAGTCATTGATAAAGAAAACAAATGCATGGGGGTCCCCCCAAATTCAATTGCCAGGCCCTTCAGGTCTGGTATGAATATTAAGGGAAACCCTGCGCCAAATTAAAAAAAAAAATGTCGTGCGGTTCCCCAAAAAATCCATACCAGACCCTTATCCGAGCACGCAACCTGGCAGGCCGCAGGAAAAGAGGGGGGGCGAGAGAGCGCCCCCCCTCCTGAACTGTACCAGGCCACATGCCCTCAACATGGGGAGGATGCTTTGGGGTCTGGACCCCAAAGCACCATATCTCCATGTTGATGGGGACAAGGGCCTCATCCCCACAACCCTTGCCCGGTGGTTATAGGGGTCTGCGGGCGGGGGAAGACCCCTTTAACAAAGGGAACCCCCAGATCCCAGCCCCCCCTATGTGAATTGGTAAGGGGTACATTGTACCCCTACCATTTCACAAAGAACGTGTAATAAAAAAAAAAAACACACAGACACAGTTGGGTCAAGTCCTTTATTAAAAAAAAAAAAGAATAAAAAAAAAAGACTCCAGCGGTGGTAATCCACTCTCGATCTCCACTCCAGCGATGTCGGTATCCTGCGGTGGATGATCTATCCAGGCTCCAGCGACGAGGAACAGCAAACAATCCTCTCTTCACCGGAGTGGAGACACCCCGAGAATGACGCCGCTGAAGCCTGACAGGTCTTATGTAGCCAAGGACGGGGCCACCCGTCACGTGACCCCGTCCTTGGCTAGCAGTGGATGCTCCTGCACCCCCTCGCAATGATGCAGTGGTTCCAGGAGAGTGATTCCGTCCCACACAGGCTTTTTATTACCTCTCCCAGCATTCAGTTCTACTGTCAGAAAAGCAGAAAAGGGTACTCACCGAGGCCGAGATGCAGAGAGCGGCTCACTCTTGCGACTAAGCGCACTCCACCCCCTGGAGATGGGACAGAGGGTGGATGGCACCAAGAGGCACAAGCTACCAGTAGGCTGAGCAGGACTTGCATGAAGGTCTCAGAAGACTTGTACAGGAACTGATGGGAATCAGAACTCAGCTGGTGCGGTTATGCAGAAAGTCCAGAACAGGCCGGGGGTCAAATACCCAAGAGGAGAAAAGTCCAAGGCAAGCAAAGGGTCAAAGCACTAGAGACTGGAGACAATCCGGGTCACAGGCAAGAAGGTCAGGTGCAGGAGGCTGGCAGCAAAGTCAGGGTCACAAACAGGGGGTCAAACACAGGAGATAGCAGCGGAGCCCAACAAGCAGAGCCAAGGGTCAGGTCAGGAGAGATCAGGGTAGTCAAAAGGCAATCCGGGTCACAGCAGAAGATCAGGCAAGCAGGAAACACAGGAAGCTGAAGACAAAATAGCAATTTGCTTGGGGACTTGCTCCGCTTTTATAGGCAGCCAGGGTGTCATGTGACACATGCACTAGTGCGTGTGCGCGGGCGCCACTCAATGGGGCTGCGAACGCGCATGCACGGGAATGCCGTTCCACCGCGCATGTGCGGGAGGAACTGGCACCGCTGAACGGATTGAAACTGTCTGTTTCCCTGACATCTACGCCCCAGCAGGCTGGGCTTTGTAGTCCACAACAGTCCGACTGAATGTAAACTTGGCTCTTTGGACTACATGTCCCAACACGCTTTGCCCCACTCTTAGCTCTTTTCACTCGGCCTTCAGGATGTGATGAGCTGAGCACTAGAAGAGAACAGTCTCACTGTAGCAATGCTGCAGAATGTCTCCTGGTGATGCAGGCAATATTTGCCAGCTCCTGGCCACACTTAGGATGCAATATAGTAGAGAAATACATTTTGACTTTAGAATCATTTTAAGGACAACATCAAAAATGCAAAATTCCTTTAAATAACATGCCCGGGAGGATGCTGGTAACCTGCCTGTGAAGTAACACATCTGTATGACGTATACAACCTACAATACCTACAAATAGGGGACAGAAGCCTAATAATAGCATGCAATGCCAAGCCGCGGTTTCCAAAGCAAGCAAAGTCCTTTCTTGTATTAAGAGAGGTATGGACTCCAGAGAGGGAGATACAGTGGAACCTTGGATTACGAGCATAATCCGTTCCAGGAGAATGCTTGTAATCCAAAGCACTCGCATATCAAACCAAGTTTCCCCACAGAAGTCAATGGAAACTAAAATTATTTGTTCCACATTGACTTATATCGCATACAATACCGCATGTGGCCAGAGGTGGGGGCACCAGAGAGACTTGGAAATACTCGGAGACTGTTCAGAAACACTCAGAAATTCTCGGAAAGGCACGGAAACACTCGTGAACTGAGTATTTCTAAATATTTCTGAGTGTTTCAGAATATTTCCGAATGGCTCTGAGTGTCACCTGCGCCCCTGCACTTCTGGCCAAATGCGGTACTGCACACAGCAGGAGCCTGAATCCTGCTCGTTTTGCGAGACAACACTAGCAAACAGAGTCAGGATTTAAAAAAAATAATAGCTCATATTGCGAAACGCTTGTTAACCGCGTTACTCGCAATCCAAGGTATTACTGTATAATTTTGCTCCTGTACAAATCATTAGTAAGACCTCATCTGGAATATGCAGTTCAGTTTTGGGCACCAGTTCTCAAAAAGGATATCGGGGAACCGGAGAAAGTGCAGAGAAGGGCAATCAAACTGATAAGAGACATGGAGGAGCTCAGCTATGAGGAAAGATTAGAGGAACTGAATTTATTCTCTCTGAATAAGAGGAGATTAAGGAAGGATATGATCAACCTGTATAAATACATAAGTGGTCCATATAGTAAACTTGGTGTTAAAGGGGTTGTATAGGTTCGTTTTTTATTTTCTAAATAGGTTCCTTTAAGCTAGTGCATTGTTGGTTCACTTACCTTTTCCTTAGATTTCCCTTCTAAATATTTTTTTTCTTTGTTTTCTTTGTCTGAATTTCTCACTTCCTGTTTCTCCTCAGTAAGCTGTTCAGTAAGCTGTTCTGGCTGACTCCACACCACTCGGATGATGGTGTGAAGTTTAGTGAGGAGAAACAGGAAGTGAGAAATTCAGACAAAGAAAAAAAACATTTAGAAGGTAAATCAAAGGAAAAGGTAAGTGAACCAACAATGCACTAGCTTAAAGGAACCTATTTAGAAAATAAAAAACGAACCTTTACAACCCCTTTAAGTTATTCACTAAGGTCATCACAGAGGACAAGGGGGCACTCTTTACGTCTAGAGGAAAAAAAATCTCCAAATACGGAAAGGTTTCTTCACAGTAAGAGCTGTGAAAATGTGGAACAGACTCCCTCCAGAGAGGGTTCTGGCCAGCTCAGTAGATTGCTTTAAAAAAAGGCCTGGATTCTTTCCTAAATGTACATAATATAACTGGGTACTGACATTTATAGGTAAAATTGATCCGGGGAAAATCCGATTGCCTCTCGGAGGACTAGGAAGGATTTATTATCCCTCCTGGATCATGCTTTGCTGGGTTTTTTCACTTTCCACTGGATCAACTGTGGGTGAAGGATTGTATATATGGGATTGTGTGATATTTCTTTTCTTTTTTTTTTTTGGTTGAACTAGATCGTCTTGTGTCTTTTTTTAGCCTGACTAACTATGTAAGCAAGAAAAGCCGCTCCAGGTGTCTGTTCCAAAATATCAACCCCCCCCCCCTTTCCAAATGAGGGTGGTTGCTCAGTATGCAAGACACATGTAGGCAAAAAAAAGGTATCCGGGTGGCCACACTCCAAATATTTTTTTTTATTGAGGATTTAATCCATACAAAATCATTATAAAATGCAAACACTGACGCGTTTCACACCACTCTCACTGGTGCTTAATCATAGCTAAATCACAAATGAACAACAGTGATATATATACAGATGATAATAAAACTTAATTGAAGAACTTGTTAATGCCCATCACGTCATGTGAAGATCTGGTTCCATTCAATAGTAAATGGAACAGCTGAAACTGTGGTCCTCACATGCACAATAATAGCTCTTTGTTGGTGATAAAATTAAAAGAAACCAAGCCTTCAAAATGTGTTTTAACATTTTGTGATTGAATATAAACCAGTGAAGAAGAAACCTCACATATATAAAATCCTAAAAACAAAATCAAAAGTGAAAACAATTAATAAACAAAATGTGTTCATTCACGATCAAAAATGTTGGCAAGATCTGATTTTAAACATAAATGCATACATAATAAAAATATATATATACATATTTATCAAGAAAATCAAAGTATTAATATCCCATGTATCCAAATAATGGCTAACAATAGTTTTCCAATAAAGAAAAACTACAACCGGTAAGCAGAGCCCCAATAACGTTACCATAACACAACATATCAGCGTAAATTCAAAAATAATGTGACGACAGGGAAACTCCTGTATAGAAAACCATGATGTCCCAAAAAAAAAAATGTGTTTATATAAATCAATGTCTCCCAAATATATTCTTAATGGGATTTATGATAAAGATAATAATAAATGTACTATAAAACTAAAACATAAATATATTAGACATGACTTTCTACACACACATTAACTATCTTACCCGTATCTGTAGAGGCACATAAGGATATTTACTCATAAAAATGGAAATTCGAAATTCATCCCTGCTGGCTTCCTTGTATTAAAGAAAAATATCCAATATACATCGCTGTTACATAAAATCCTGAATTTGTCCCCACCTCTGGCTGGCAACATTATCTTTCCTACAGCTTGAATGACTAAATTAGACACATCCTTCTGGTGCTTATCATTCCAATGCCTAGTAACATTGGTATTTGTGATTCTTTTCTATGTCATATACGTGGTCGTGGAGACGATTCCGGCAACCTGGGGGTCGTTTGACCAACATATTGGATTTTACATGATTTTCAAGTAATGATATACACCAGATATCTTGTGTTGCAGTTGATGAATGACATAATTATAGATGATTTGTCGATAGCGGTAGCCTGGATGGTCTCCTCCTTAAGAATATGGGGACAACATGAATATCCATTAGAACCGCACCGAAATGTGCCTTTAAACTGCAGCCAATTAGAATATGATTTGCTACTAGTGTAAAGACTAGGAGACAACGTGAAAGCCATACGTTATACTGTCATTACCCCTTTTGATAGGATCTGTGCGTAGGTTGGATCTTTTGACAGAATTGGTAAATATTTTAGTACAATATTCCTAATTTTATTCAACTCTGTACTGAATTGGAGACAGGAGTTTGAGTATGTGAGGAAAATTTATTTTGTCTATTTGTATTTTTCAGTCTGTTAGTTCTGCTCTCTTGTAATATATTCACACATGGGGTATTGTCTGCAATTTTCATCGCTCTATGTAGAACTGATTTAGGGTAGCCTCTACTCTTAAAGCGTTGACACATGTCTGTAGCTTCCCGTTGGTAATCGCTTTCTACACTACATATATGCTTTGATCTTAAAAACTGCCCTACTGGAATGCCTCTGATGCCTCGTACACACGACAGGTTTTTCAGATGGGAAAACTGCTATGAGAGCTTTTCATCGGGAATCTCGGCCGTGTGTATGCTCCATCGCAGTTTTTCAGACGGGAAAACTGCCGGACAAAAAAAGAGAGCAGGATCTCTTTTTTCCCGTCAGGAAAAAATCCTGGCAGGAAAACCGTTCGTCTGTATGGCTTTCCGACGGGCAAAAAAACGTGCATGCTCAGAATCAAGTGTAGCGCTACCCCCAGTTAAGAGAGCCGCTGGTTTGTTTTCTCGGGCCCTGTATACAGCACCGCCAACCCCCGGCAATCTGTCTCGACCCACTCTGGCACAGTTAGTCTAGGGATAGCTTCCTATCACTCTCAGGTGTAAGATACTTAACAGTTCCTAAATAGACAGACAACACTCTGAGCCAGGAATATGAATAGGTAATAGCTTTACTATAAAATGGTGGCATAAAAACATGACATGCAACACTTACATGGGTCTGCAGAACCCTGTATCAACCAATGCTACAGAGGCAGCACTATAAAATAGCGCCGCGCAGTATCCACCACGCGGACCTATTATGGCGTGCGCACCCTAAGACACAGCAACACAAACTTTATAACTTTCCCCCACCTATGTCAGGCCTGACAGTGTATGAAATAGTCCCCTTTCCCTAAGGGAGTAAGATTCTCTTCACCGGCCAGCTTTCGTTGGTGCACTTGAAGAAATGAACCATCTGTAATCCAAAAAGGTGGTAGCTCGTAGCAACAGTATGCAAACAGGGGGGGGGGTGGAAGGCACTTCAACTCTGTCCCAACTACCGGACCCCCAAAGAACACTGGTGAGCGAACAGTGGGCCTAGGCAGGCTATAGGCCTGAATATAACTCAGTCTATGGATATGGGCAGGTGCCCGCTCACCGTTCCAGGCGTGATCCCAGCCTGGGTCTTCGACCGCGTGTGTCCGTCGCACACAGCGTCTGCAACCGATCGGGTCCCCGATCGGACTGGAGTCCTACACTGACGATCCAGGATCCACCCAGGCTCCGCAGGACGGTGAAAGGCTCTTCGGACTTCGTGATAAGGCCTTAGGCTTCAGGCCTTACCCCACAGCAGATCCGCGCAGGATGACTTGTTGCTTGAAGCGCGTTGTCCCAAGAGAGCGAGCTTCCCCCCGCACTTCTCTTAAGTAACCTCTCCCATGAGTCTCTGCGGCGGAACCTCCGCCCTGAGTCCGAATGGGGCTCTGGGTACTGTAGTCCCGGGGCCTTAAAGAAAACCCCACTACACACTCCCCCCACCTGAACTCTTTGGTCCCCAAAGATAACATAATCTCCAACTACAGATCTCATAACATCCATCAATCCTTCATATGATGTTGGCAGAGGAAATTCCCACCAAAAACGAGGCAGTGAACTCCCCTGCCCACAGGACACACTAACATTAGTATCCTGTCTAACTGTGCCAGAGAGTGAGCTGGGGCTGCCTCCCACCAAATGAACAGCGGGAGGGTCATGGTCTTCCATACTCCTTCTAGCAGTGACTACAGTGTCTTCCGCACTTTCACCCATCTGTGGGTAGGTTAATCTCCTGGGAGGTTTTATTGCCCTCCGCTTCGTCTGTCCTCTTGGGCTTTCTGTTGGAGCCGACTCTTCTTCTGTTGCTAACTCAGGACTTCCCCCTTCCTCTGGAACATCCGGTTCCGGAGCAGGAAGGTACATGGCTTCTCTTGGATCTTCCTTTTAAGATGGTTCACTAGCACTTTCCCAAGCATCCAACCAAGGACAGGAAGGGATAAACTCTGTTGCTTCTGCATTCAGTATGGAGTTCCATAAGAATGATGGGCACCCGGTTGACTCCTTCACCGGGGCCCGCTGAAGTTTTCCGGCGGCTTGTGGTTGTTCATCTTCCTCTTTTTGGGACTGGAACACACTCTGGCTGCGTGACCAACTCCTCCACAGTTGAAACAGATCATATCCCCCCTATCTTCCAGGGATGCGGGCGCTGAAGTATTTGGAAACAACTCCTTCCTTGGGCTGTTCCTCTCAGGTACCCTTGACTCCTTTTCCATCAGGGAGGTCAACATTCCCAACACTTGGGACATCTGTGACTTTAAGGTATCCACCTCTGCGTCTCTTTCTAAGGTCGTGGCGGCCCTGACCATCACTGGAGGGGGCTGCACCAGCTCAACTGGTTGGCTCCTTTTCTTCTCCTCCAGCATAGCTTCTTCTTCTCTGACTACTCGGATCAAGTCAGGGTACTCCAGGCTCTTCCCGTCCTGTCTTGTACGTAGCGCCAGTGCGATGGGATCCAGGGGTTGAGATCCTCTCATGACCTGCTGGACCCGGGCCTCATCCACCTTCTTCGGGTCAATCCCCTTCTTTAAGATCATCTTGTGCAATATTTTATCTAGGCGCATCATAAACTCTGATAGCTTCTCCCCTGCCTTCTGGTAGCAGTGCTCTAGTTGGTAGGTAAGCTCAGTGATCTTTTCTGTTCCTCCAAACACATTCTGCAGAATGTCTAGATAGTCTTGCGCAACACAGTCTTTCTTGCTCATCTTAAGGTTGCGTATGGCCTCTAGGGCAGGCCCCTTTAAGCTCTCAGCAATTCTCTGCTTCTTTCTGTGGTCTGGGACTTCCCACTCCTCTAAGGCCTGAGTAGCGCCATCTAACCACTCCTCAAATCCTTCCTCTCCTGAAGGTACAGGCTTCCTTCCTGAAAACATTCTAAGTTTCCGGTATCCTGACATTTGGTAATCCGCAGGATCTTTCTTGCAGCGCGCTATGATTTCCCCTAGGACCGCGCATAATTCTGTGCTGAGAGCGCCCTGTGGCGACCCAGGATTCATCTCTGTCTTCACATCTTTTAAGTCGGGTGGAGCGCGTATTAACTTAAAGATTTGTTTATCCGCCGTTTCTATGCTCGGCTTCTTGAAGTCTTCTGGGACTCCATCCTTCCACTTCACCAGTACATATGTCAAAGGAGATTCTGATCTGACATCCACTATGTATGCTTTTTGTTGCGGGGACAGTGACGCCACTAACTGTTTCACGGCATCATCTTGCCAGGTCCCTGCAAGTTCTATGATCACTACTTCATGTGGATCTGTTTTTACTACTGCGCACCACTTAGCTATTTCTAGTGGGTCCATGCTGGTACCTTTTGGCTGCTATTTGCTGCAACAGAATCCCGGACTCAAGAGCCCCCACGTGTAGCGCTACCCCCAGTTAAGAGAGCCGCTGGTTTGTTTTCTCGGGCCCTGTATACAGCACCGCCAACCCCCGGCAATCTGGCTCGACCCACTCTGGCACAGTTAGTCTAGGGATAGCTTCCTATCACTCTCAGGTGTAAGATACTTAACAGTTCCTAAATAGACAGACAACACTCTGAGCCAGGAATATGAATAGGTAATAGCTTTACTATAAAATGGTGGCATAAAAACATGACATGCAACACTTACATGGGTCTGCAGAACCCTGTATCAACCAATGCTACAGAGGCAGCACTATAAAATGGCGCCGCGCAGTATCCACCACGCGGAGCTATTATGGCGTGCGCGCCCTAAGACACAGCAACACAAACTTTATAACTTTCCCCCACCTATGTCAGGCCTGACAGTGTATGAAATAGTCCCCTTTCCCTAAGGGAGTAAGATTCTCTTCACCGGCCAGCTTTTGTTGGTGCACTTGAAGAAATGAACCAATTGTAATCCAAAAAGGTGGTAACTCGTAGCAACAGTATGCAAACAGGGGGGGGTGGTAGGCACTTCAACTCTGTCCCAACTACCGGACCCCCAAAGAACACTGGTGAGCGAACAGTGGGCCTAGGCAGGCTATAGGCCTGAATATAACTCAGTCTATGGATATGGGCAGGTGCCCGCTCACCGTTCCAGGCGCGATCCCAGCCTGGGTCTTCCACCGCGTGTGTCCGTCGCACACAGCGTCTGCAACCGATCGGGTCCCCGATCGGACTGGAGTCCTACACTGACGATCCAGGATCCACCCAGGCTCTGCAGGACGGTGAAAGGCTCTTCGGACTTCGAGTAAGGCCTGAGGCTTCAGGCCTTACCCCACAGCAGATCCGCGCAGGATGACTTGTTGCTTGAAGCACGTTGTCCCAAGAGAGCGAGCTTCCCCCCGCCCTTCTCTTAAGTAACCTCTCCCATGAGTCTCTCCGGCGGAACCTCCGCCCTGAGGCCGAATGGGGCTCTGGGTACTGTAGTCCCGGGGCCTTAAAGAAAACCCCGCTACACAAGTATGAGACGGGAGCGCTCTATCTGGTAAAACTAGCGTTCGTAATGGAGATATCACATTCATCACGCTGTAAGGGACTAAAAAGCACGAGGCTGAAAAGCGCGAATCGTCTCTCACCAAACTTTTACTAACACGAGTGTAGCACTGACCCCCGTAGGAGCTGCTGGTTTTAAATTTGGGCCTGCTGTTACCTTTCTGTTCACCACACTCGTCTCAGGGGTCCCTCTTGAAGAGCTTTCATGAATGTCCACACCAACACTTGGTTTCTTTTTCTTCAAGAGTTTTATTAAACAGTTCCAACAGAGGGGTAGAGGGATAGAGGGATAGGGGAGGTTCAGGTACCTTGCTTTTGCAGATCACGGGCACAATCTTAGATCCAGAGGACAAATCGGTTCCACTCTGGATTCAGCAACCACCGGATAGGCCTACTCTCACTGACCTAGCAACTGGTGCGAAGCTCGTTCAAAGTCTCTGCCACAGACTTGATGAATGCCGTCGAGTCGTTTCACAATCTTCTGCCACAAGATCGTGCAACCACACTGACGCTTTGCAAAGTTCCTCAGAAAATACACAGCTCACGGTGCCAGAATCTTTTCAGCCATCCGGCAGCACCGTGAAGTAAATTGGCCAGGATGCGTCCTTCAATTGAGTCCCCAATTGTTCCGCTTCTTCCCGCAGGCAAGACCGCGTAGGACCATCCCTGGACTAGTAGGCCCCAGAAACTCCTGGGCCTACTCTCAGTTGCAGAGCCTCGGGCCAGCAGGCCCCGAGGCTAAAAAACGTCTCGCACATCCCTGAGGCCAGGAGGGCAAACGAACCCTGCTAGAGCGGTCTCTGTCCCTTAAGTACCCCCTCCCAGAATGCACAGCGGGTTGACCACGCCCCCTGAGCCACTTCTGAGAAAGGAATACCCAATACATCCAGCCTGCTGCATTTCCAACCTTCACCTGTGGTGACAGTGACACCTACTGTCAAGTGGAAAAACGTGCAACCCAGCTGGACTGAAACAGAGCAAACAATTTAGCGTAATCCTTCTGAGCTAAACTACAGCTCAGACAACTAAATTTAACACATAGCGCCTACTTGAAAAGTAGCAGGGCGCTACACAAGGATCAGCAAAAGCAGCCCAAAGGGTGGCGCCGTTGGAATGGAACTTCCTCTTTATAGTGCCGTCGTACTCGTTGTACGTCACCACGCTTTGGACGGGAGGACTTTTGTCTGAGCGTGTGTATGCAAGGCAGGCTGAGAGGAATTCTGTCGGGAAAACCATTGTTTTTTTATCCGACTGGAAAACCAGTCGTGTGTACAGGGCATAAGTGTATGTTTAGGGTGGCTAGAATATGCTCGTAAAAGAGTGTTACCCGCTGTTGGTTTCTTAAGGAGGCTTGACACTACTCTGTTTCCTTCTCCCTTCAAACGTACATCAAGAAAGTTGATGGAAGTAGAATTACAGAAACCCGTAAACCTCAGGTTCAAGTTGTTGTCATTCATGTAGGACGACCAATCATCTAGACAATTAGCATCTCAAACTATAAAGAGTAAGTCGTCTATGTAGCGACAGTAAAAAAAAGCGTCAGTACGGCGAGGACTGTCATGTCCAAAAATGCGGGACCTCTCTTACCATCCCATATAGAGGTTGGCATTTCTGCAAATAAAAGTCTATTAAGTGCTGGCTGAAGTCCAGGGCTGAAGTGAGGCTGCCTAATCAAAATGGACTGGGGACCCAAGGCACCAAGCGGCCACTGGTGTAGCACAGTTTATTTTAGAAAATTGAAGCACAATATAAGATACACTCACAGATAAAAGTAAGGTAACAGGCAGTCTGGTGCCGGTGTAGTCTCTCGGGGAAGTCCAGAGAATGACAGAGCTGTCGGTAATCGCAGCTGTTGGGGCCGCTATGTCAGATGCTGGATGATCCTGCTGGTGGACGCCTCAGAGAGGGAGCTGTCAGACACAGAGAACGACTGTCTGAAAAGGATAGACCACCATTCAAAGTCATGTAGCATTGCCACCATCTCTAATACATGAATAAGGAAAATGTACCTCAAAAAATTTGGATTTTAAGGGCAATGAAATATAAATATAGAAAAATACAAAAATATATAGAAACATTAAATAAAATATAGAAATTTATTGAATATAGACATAAATCACCACAGGTGATAAGGAAACATAAAATCAAATAATAAACCATGCAAAATACATGAAGGTGACTGTAAGGAGCCCCAAAAAATTGGGGTCCTGAATATGAATAGAGTTGCTGATGAACTCTATTCATATTCAGGACCCCAATTTTTTGGGGCTCCTTACAGTCACCTTCATGTATTTTGCATGGTTTATTATTTGATTTTATGTTTCCTTATCACCTGTGGTGATTTATGTCTATATTCAATAAATTTCTATATTTTATTTAATGTTTCTATATATTTTTGTATTTTTCTATATTTATATTTCATTGCCCTTAAAATCCCATTTTTTTGAGGTACATTTTCCTTATTCAGAGAACGACTGTCAACCCACGATTCTAGATGGCCCATCTGGAAGCGTTTCGGAGGCAAGCCACACCTCCTTCCTCAGCCTCCTCTACATTAAACTGTGCTACACCGCGTGGCGCCTTTCTCTCCCTCCCCTCTTCTATTGCAGGTCCTGGCTGTCTACTTCTATTTGTAAACAGTCAGAGGTTCACTGCAGCAAGAGGGGCAAAAAGACCATTTCTATTTTTTTGTTGTGAATCCTGCATTACCTTTATCTCTGCTTGAACCTCATTCCTAATCTCTACAGCCATAGTCATTGAATAGATACAAATATTCTACTATGTATCATGTGTGGTATGATTACAAGGGTACTTAGGGCGTGGCAATGTTATGACAATGACACATGACTAATATACTGTAAATCCTAACTCTGTTTCGCATAGTTGGTGAGGAAGGTTTATTTCTGTCTAAATCCATTAGGGACACTTTCCAAGACCTTTCTGCCCCTATGATGCCTGTACAATAAATAGAGGATGAGGGCATCACCAATATAGAAATAAATAAACAGAAATAAGAACATACAGCTGGTAAAATAAGTATTGAACACGTTACCATTTTTCTAGGTAAATATATATCTAAAGCTGCTATTGACATTACATTTTCACCACATGTCGGTAATAACCCATGCAATCCATACATACAAAGAAACCAAAACAGAAATTAAGTTCTGTGTAATCAAATGGAATGATATAGGGAAAAAGTATTGAGCACATGAAGAAAGGGAGGTGCAAAAAAGCATGGAAAGACAAGACCAGCTGAAATCTCTCAGTTATTAGAAAGCAATCCTGCCCCTTGTCAGTGCAAATTAATATCAGCTGGTTCAGTCTCAACTGATGGCCTATAAAAAGGTGTCTCATTACCAAGGTGTCACACAAGAAAAATCTCATGATGGGTAAAAGCAATGCGCTCTCTCAGAACCTTTGCAACCTTAGTGTTGCAAAACATATTGATGGCACTGGTTACAGAAGGATTTCTAAACTTCTGAATGTTTCAGCGAGCACTATTGGGGCCAGAAGTGTAAAGAACATAATTTCACCGTAAACTGGCCACGACCAGGTGCTCCTCGCAAGATTTCTGGCAGAGGAGTGAAAATAATTATCAGAAGAGTTGTCCAAGAGCCAAGGACCATTTGTGGAGAGCTTCAGAAAGACCTGGAATTAAAAGGTACAATTGTTTCAAAGAAAACAATAGGTAATGCACTCACCCACCATGGCCTGTATGCACGTTCAACATGCAAGAATCCATTGCTGAAGAAAAAGCATGTTGCAGCTTGTTTATAGTTTGCTGCACAACATTTAGACAAGCCTGTGAAATACTGGGAGAATATAGTGTGGTCAGATGACACCAAAATTGATCTCTTTGGATGTCATAATACACATTATGTTTGGAGGTCAAATGGCACATCACCCTAAAAACACTATGCCAACAGGTAAATTTGGAGGTGGGAACATCATGGTGTGGGCGGGGCTGTTTTTCCACCATACGGTACTTAGTCTGTCCCTCCTCACTAGGAACTTTCTCCTGGGGCTATGTATGCTGTCCCTATCCAGCGTGGATCTTGTCCCTACTACACAAATGCACACCAACCACAGTGGGGCACTGCTATTTATAAGCATTGCCCACACTAAAGATGGTTGCTCAGGTTAAAAATAATGAGCTACAGTATACGTTGCTGTGAATTTAGGTGAAAGGTGTACAGTTTCAGGAATGTTTATGCAGATCTGCCATGAAACATTTCATAATGTTTTTGACTTTTTCCAGTGCACGTAGGCAAGACTTCCTAGAATCGAGGGCTTTGTTTGCATTGTAAGGTATATAAATGCATTCCAAAGGGTACTGACCATAACTTCAGCTGAAGACTGACTGAGAACAAGGACTGCAATATAATCCTAATGTAAAAGGTAAGAAGTACATGTCTTTATGGTATTAAAATCATTGTGGGAGGGGGTTATCTGATGCATAATTATTTTGCAAAGCATTTGTAAGTTACAGAGCTGTTGGATGAATACAGCTAACACTTGTCTAATGTTTCATATATTTTACATGACAATGGGAATTCAGTATAATGGGGCTGTAATTGCTGAAAACAAGTAAACAAAAAACTGCAGCTGCTGAAAACTGGGGTATTCAGTACAAGTGTGCTGCAACTGCTAACTACCCTTCTGTCTGCCTTCCTAGCTTCAATACTTTGTGACTAGTGATGAGCCGAACACCCCCGTGTTCGGTTCGCACCAGAACCCGCGAACGGACCGAAAGTTCGCACGAACATTAGAACCCTATTAAATACAATGGATGCGAACGTTCGGATTCTAAAGTGCTAATTATAACGACTATTATCCATGTTATTGTCTGAAACAGAGTTTGGGAACCCGGGTTCTGCACCAGGGGACATGTATCAATGCAAAAAGAAGTTTTAAAAACGGACGTTTTCCGGGAGCAGTCATTTTAATGATGCATAAAGTGAAAAAAAAAAGTCAAATATTCCTTTAAATATTGTACCTGGGGGGTGTCTAAAGTATGCCTGTGAAGTGCCACGTGTTTCCCGTGTTTAGAACTGTCCTTGCACAAAATAACATTTCTAAAGGAAAAAAAGCCATTTAAAACTGCTTGCGGCTTTAATGCAATGTCTGGTCCCGGTAATATGGATGAAAATCTTTAGGAAAAATGGCATAGCTACCCCATCAACCCCCCCCCCCCCTACCCCAGCCCATTACCAGCCCCTTTGGGTCTTGTATGGATATTAAGGGGAACCCCGCACACAAAATAAAAAAGGACCTATATACTCTGAACAGCCGTATACAGGCGGTGCATACAAGACAGGGACTGTAGGTTTGTTCTTATGTAGAATCTGTTTGTAATTTTGAACAGCTGCATTGTTTAAGTGTAGCTCCATGCCAAATTCCTTTTTTTTAGCTTTTTGTAAAACATAGGGAACGGTTATCACCCTTGTAACATTTTTTTTGCTGTCTGTGCCCCTGTTCAGAACATTTCACCTCACTTTGCGTCCCAATGACAACTGTTTTTGAAATGTGGTGTTTTTATTGAAACAAGGATTGGTGATAAAGCATCAGTAGAGAGGAGACACCTTTCTCCCATATTAATTCTTACAGGAGAGAATTTTCCTTCCAAGGGGTAGATTTCCTCTCACTTCCTGTTGTCTTCTTCCGTTTGCAAGTAGTAGTAGTTTGTAAGTTGGATGTTTGAAAGTAGGGACCTGCCGTATATACTCAGCAGAAATTGGCCCCTTAGGTGTTGGTGTTGGCACAACACTGAAAGCACTCACAGTTATTCTTGGTGGGTGTGGGAACGCCCTGCTGTCAACTATTATATCAGGAATTGTAATAACATATAATTGTTGATCAGTGGTAGTAAAAATTGGGCCTTTGATGGTGGTGCTGGTGCCACAACACTGTAAGGCCTGACAGTTACTCTTGGTGGGCGCAGCAATGGGCCCTGCTGTGAATTATTAGATCAATAATTATAATTGCATGCCCCTGTTGAATAGGGGCTGAAAAATTGGGCCTTTGGTGGTGGTGGTGGTGGTGATGGTGGTGCTGGTGCCACAACACTGTAAGGCCTGACAGTTACTCTTGGTGGGCGCAGCAATGGGCCCTGCTGTGAATTATTCGAATAATAATTATAATTGCATGCCCCTGTTGAACAGGGGCTGAAAAATTGGGCCTTTTGTGGTGGTGGTGGTGGTGATGGTGGTGCCACAACACTGTAAGGCCTGACAGTTACTCTCGGTGGGCGCAGCAATGGGTCCTGCTGTGAATTATTCGATCAATAATTATAATTGCATGCCCCTGTTGAACAGGGGCTGAAAAATTGGGCCTTAGGCACTCGTGGCACAACACTGCAACCCCTCACAGATACTGTACTTGGAGCACAGCAATGAGGCCTGTTGCAAAGTATTGCATCAAAAATTTTAAATTACACGCCCCTGTTAAACAGGGGCTGAAAAATTGGGCCTTAGCCACTGGTGGCGTCACCCATAAACCAAAATGATCTTCCAAGCTATCATCATTAATCGTATCATTGAGGAGGAGGAGGAGGATAGCCAGTCAACATAACAGCACAGGCACTCAGCATCAGCATCAGTCTTGAAGGGATGTGACATTTTAAAATCAATTAGTCTGTTATATCAGCATCTGGTGTGTGGTAGCTGGTGGTGATCCAAGACTGGTTCATCTTGATGAAAGTCAGTCGATCAACCGAGTCGGTGGACAGGCGCACCCTGTGATCCGTGACAAATCCTCCAGCAGCACTGAATGTGCATTCTGAAAGAACGCTGGATGCAGGACAGGCCAGTAGCTCAATTGCATACTGTGCAAGCTCTGGCCAGTGATCCATCCTCAAGACCCAGTAAGCCAGAGGATTTTCGGTGGGGAAGGTGTCCAAGTCTGACCTTGCCCCTAGGTATTCCTGGACCATGTATATCAGACGCTGGCGATGGTTGCTGGAACCGATCATACTTTGGGGCTGCGGACTAAAGAATTGTCTGAACGCATCGGTCAGACGGCCACCTTCCCCACCGCTCCTTCTTTGACTGCCCGAAGCCTCAGCAACTCGTTGTCCAGGACCAGGAGTTTGTAACCTCCCAGTCTCTGGGAACGCGTTGCACAGACCTTTCTGCAAGGCCTCCCGGAGTTGTCTCATCCTCTGCTCCCTCTGCGATGGTACGATAAGGTCCGCAACCTTACCCTTGTACCGTGGATCAAGGAGAGTGGCCAGCCAGTAATGGTCCCTCTCCTTGATCCGAAGAATACGAGGATCCTTCCGCAGACTTTGCAGGATCAGGGAGGCCATGCAGCGTAGGTTAGCTGAGGCATTCAGTCCGGAGTCCTCTGGGTCACTAAGGACGACATAATCCGCAGCCACCTCCTCCCAGCCACGTACAAGTCCACTGGTTTCTTGGGACTGTAAATCATCCCTAAAAGACTGCTGCTGATGATGCTGAGTGCCAGCCTCCACCTCCATGCTGACACAATCCTCCTCCTCCTCCTCCTCCTCCTCTTCCTGTGTGATGGGTGGGACAGAAGGAACACTGTCTGGGTAAAGGGGGCCTTGAGAGGCAAGGAAGTCCTCCTCTTCCTGCCTCTGTTCTGCCTCAAGTGCCCTGTCCATTATTCCACGCAGCGTGTGCTCCAACAGGTGGACAAGAGGTACAGTGTCACTGATGCATGCACTGTCACTGCTCACCATCCTCGTGGCCTCCTCAAATGGTGCCAGGACAGTGCATGCATCCCTGATCATGCCCCACTGGCGTGGTGAAAAAAACCCGAGCTCCCCTGACCCTGTCCTGGTGCCGTAGTCGCACAGGTACTCATTGATGGCCCTCTGCTGCGTGTGCAGCCGCTGCAGCATGGCCAACGTTGAGTTCCACCTGGTGGGCATGTCACATATAAGGCGGTTCTTGGGAAGGTTCAACTCCTTTTGCAGCTCAGCCAGGCGAGCACTGGCATTATAAGATCTGCAGAAATGCACACAGACTTTCCTGGCCTGCCTCAGGACATCCTGTAAGCCCGGGTATCTGCCCAAGAACTGCTGCACCACCAGGTTAAGGACGTGAGCCATACAGGGCACATGGGTCAGTTGTCCCTGTCGGAGGGCGGAGAGGAGGTTGGTGCCATTGTCGCAAACCACCATTCCTGGCTTAAGCTGGCGTGGCGTCAACCACCTCTCAGCCTGTCCCTGCACAGCAGACAGGACCTCTGCCCCAGTGTGGCTCCTGTCCCCCAAACACACCAGCGCAAGCACGGCATGGCATCTTTTTGCCTGCGTACTTGCGTAGCCCCTTGAACGCCTACGGAGCACCGCTGGTTCCGAGGACAAACCACAGGAAGAGGCCATGGAGGAAGAAGAAGAGGAGGGGGTGGAGGAGAGAGGTGTGTCACAACCAGTAGTAGCATTTTGGAGGCGTGGCGGTGGAACAACTTCCATCACTACTGCACCTTGTCCTGCATCCTTCCCAGCTGCCAAAAGAGTGACCCAATGGGCCGTGAAAGAAAGGTAACGTCCCTGTCCATGCCTGCTGGACCATGAGTCAGCGGTAATATGCACCTTACCGCTGACCGCCCTGTCCAGCGAGGCCAAGACATTGCCTTCCACATGCCTGTAGAGAGCTGGAATCGCCTTCCGTGCGAAAAAGTGGCGTTTGGGAACCTGCCACTGAGGAACCGCACATTGCACAAACTCACGGAAGGGGGCCGAGTCTACCAACTGAAAAGGCAGCAGTTGAAGCGCTAGCAATTTATCCAAGCTAGCATTCAACCGCTGGGCATGTGGATGGCTGGGAGTGAACTTCTTTTGACGGTCCAGCAGCTGGGGCAGGGAAATTTGCCTGCTAGAATCGGACGTTGGTGTACTGCTAGCAGAGTGCCCGCAAGTACTTGCCTGTGACACACCTAATTCTACACCTTCATTCCTCTCAGAGCAGGTTTCAGAGAGGAGTGAAGGTATAGTGGGGTTGGAGATCCCAGCTGATGCGGTGCAAGAAGAGGTCAGCTTTGTTCTTTGGTGTGGGTCTTTAAGGTAGGCTTGCCAATGAGCTGCATGGCAGGTCAACATATGTCTGATCAAGCATGTGGTGCCCAAGCGGCTGATGTTTTGGCCACGCGATATACGCTTGAGACATATGTTGCAAACAGCAGCTGTGCGATCTGATGCACTCGCCTCAAAAAAGGCCCACACCAAAGAACTTTTTGAATGACGGGCAGAGGCAGCGCCCTGCACAGGCGCAGCTCTGCGGTGTGATTCCGTCGGTGTGCTGCCCATACGCTGGCCACTCAAGGGCATCCTGCCTCGTTGGAGATGTGCCTCCTCCTCATCCTCCTCCTCCTCTCTCCTATTAGGCACCCACGTGGAGTCAGTGACCTCATCATCCCCTCCCTCCTCATCACTGGAGCCAATCTGGCAGTATGCTGCAGCTGCTGGAGCATGACTGCCAGATTGGTGTCCTTCTTGAGCATCCCCTCTCTCTGCTCTCACGCTGCTGCCTTCCTCTAGCTGGGTATCATCATCAGATCCTTCCAAACGCTGGGCATCCTCCTGGAGCATGTACCCAACACTGTGCTCAAACAGTTCGGGGGACTCCTCAGGAGGAGGACATGGTGGGTCTAGGGAAGGATTGACTAATGAAGATAATGATACCAGAGAAGAGGACGCTTTGGCAGCTGCTTTGCCAGTACCCTGAGCCTGGGTGAGAGAGGATGAGGAGGATGAGGTGGGCTTGGTCATCCACTCTACCAAGTCTTCGGCATGATGTGGCTCAACATGTCCAGCTGCCGAAAAGAAGGACAAGCGTGTCCCATGGCCATGTGCTGATGACAATGCACCGCGTCCACGACCAGCACTGTTGCCCCCAGACACAGAGCCTGCTTGCCCTCTTTTTTTGCCTCCTGACTGTCTGCCTCTCCTTGTTTGCCTTCCAGACATTTTAATGGATGGCCTGCAGGGAGATGGGAAAAAGAGCAATAAGGGCTACCTTCAGGTGTATACTGTGCAGGAGGCTTAGCAACAATGACACTGACACTGTCCCCTGCCTATCCTTCTCTGTCCCTAAACACAAGGATTGAAAATATGGTTCAGCAAAATTGGTTTAGAACAGAATAGCACACTGACACTTTCCCTCACTGTCCTACTCTGTCCCTACAAACAAGATTTAGCACAGAATAGCACACTGCTAATTTCCACGAGTGTCCTTCTCTGTCCCTCACCTCAAGGATTTCAAATATGGAACAGCAAAATTGGTTTAGAACAGAATAGCACACTGTCAGTTTCACTCACTGTACCTCTCTGTCCCTAAACTCAAGGATTGAAAATATGGTTCAGCAAAATTGGTTTAGAACAGAATAGCACACTGACACTTTCCCTCACTGTCCTACTCTGTCCCTCCCTACAAACAAGATTTAGCACAGAATAGCACACTGCTAATTTCCACAAGTGTCCTTCTCTGTCCCTAAACTCAAGGATTTCAAATATGGAACAGCAAAATTGGTTTAGAACAGAATAGCACACTGACACTTTCCCTCACTGTCCTACTCTGTCCCTCCCTACAAACAAGATTTAGCACAGAATAGCACACTGATAATTTCCACGAGTGTCCTTCTCTGTCCCTAAACTCAAGGATTTCAAATATGGAATAGCAAAATTGGTTTAGAACAGAATAGCACACTGTCAGTTTCACTCACTGTACCTCTCTGTCCCTAAACTCAAGGATTGAAAATATGGTTCAGCAAAATTGGTTTAGAACAGAATAGCACACTGACACTTTCCCTCACTGTCCTACTCTGTCCCTCCCTACAAACAAGATTTAGCACAGAATAGCACACTGCTAATTTCCACGAGTGTCCTTCTCTGTCCCTAAACTCAAGGATTTCAAATATGGAACAGCAAAATTGGTTTAGAACAGAATAGCACACTGACACTTTCCCTCACTGTCCTACTCTGTCCCTCCCTACAAACAAGATTTAGCACAGAATAGCACACTGATAATTTCCACGAGTGTCCTTCTCTGTCCCTAAACTCAAGGATTTCAAATATGGAACAGCAAAATTGGTTTAGAACAGAATAGCACACTGACACTTTCCCTCACTGTCCTACTCTGTCCCTCCCTACAAACAAGATTTAGCACAGAATATCACACTGATAGTTTCCACGAGTGTCCTTCTCTGTCCCTAAACTCAAGGATTGAAAATATGGAACAGCAAAATTGGTTTAGAACAGAATAGCACACTGACACTTTCCCTCACTGTCCTACTCTGTCCCTCCCTACAAACAAGATTTAGCACAGAATAGCACACTGACACTTTCCCTCACTGTACCTCTCTGTCCCTAAACTCAAGGATTGAAAATATGGTTCAGCAAGATTGGTTTAGAACAGAATAGCACACTGACACTTTCCCTCACTGTACCTCTCTGTCCCTACAAACAAGGATTAGCACAGAATAGCACACTGACACTTTCCCTCACTGTACCTCTCTGTCCCTACAAACAAGGTTTAGCACAGACTAACACACTGACACTCTCCCTACCTATCCTTATTTGTCCCTAAACACAAGGAATCCAGGATTAGTAAAGGAAAAAATATGACACTGTCCCTGCCTATGCTTCTCTTTCCCTGCTCCGGAACACACTACACAAGGCCGCCGCGCTGGCGGCCTTTTATAGTGTGGGGCGTGTACTAAACCCCCTCAGCAATAATTGGCCACAGGCATCCTGCCTGTGGCCAATCATTGCTCTCCTCGCTGCCGGCGCTGTGATTGGCCAAGCATGCGGGGTCACAGTGCATGCTTGGCCAATCACAGCGCCTGGATGACACTGCGATGGCGTAGTGCATTGTGGGCAGTTCGCGTCACTCGAATTTGGCGCGAACGGCCCAAATCGTTCGATCTTCGTCGAACGATCGAACAGCCGATGTTCGAGTCGAACGTATGTTCGACTCGAACACAAAGCTCATCCCTATTTGTGACTCTGATAATGTCCCTCTGTCCCACTTTCCTCCTCATTTGTCCCTCAATTTGGTCTGGTCTATATAGTTGTATATAAATGCACTATTTATCTTTCAAAAAGTGTTTTCCAGTGTTAAACCTTTCATCCAATTTCTAAATTGCTGCATTTGTACATTTCAAAAGTCAATATAAAGGAATAGTATTGGTAAAAATAAGCACTTGTGGATTTAACTAATGTTTTTTTTTGTATAATTGTCCATTAAGGGGGCGTGGTAGGGGGTGTGTCCTATGCCTACATACTTTTGTTAATAGGTGTCCCTCGTTCCCATCTCAAAAATTTGGGAGGTATGATAATGCCAACAAAAAGTAAGAACTCCTGAAAATATTGAAGCCATATATGACAGCCAGGCAACCAGCATTTTGACTAGGAAAGGTCAGCAACTGCAACCTCTATAATTTTTCACTATGGTTCTTCCTTAACAAGATTTTACCAGCTTTCTAAATGCACCTGTAGCGGCCTCCACTCTCTCTCTCCGCTGCTGGCTGGTTGCTGCTTGTCTAGGGGTATCCTGGAGGAGAGAGTGCGGGGTCACCACGCCAAGCCTCCACCGCAGCTGTTTGTGTGGTGTGAGCAAAGTTTCTTTACCTTTGGGTCGGTGTTCGGTGTTTGAAGCCTCCGCTCCTTCTGTGGAACAGTGTCTGCCAGTAAATGAGCCCCACACCAATAAAAGTCCAACACTCCTTTATTTTCCAATGTCAGGATGAAACACAATCAGTTGGACTCCCTCAACGAACAATCAGGGGGGGGTGGATACGAGTAGGCCCAGGCACAATGAACTCTCCTATTCCTCTATCAGCGAATAGGTTTGGCACATGGTCTATGCCACCTGCTGAGAATCTTGGTCGCTGCCACCGACCGGATGAACGGTGAACCTTCCTCCTGACTGCACTCGGCCCCTGTTTGGGAAGATACCCCTCCGGGCGGTCTCCTGAGGCTCACCCGGCACCGGCAATCTGCTGCACCAGGTCTTCGGGTGAGTAACTCCTCCGGTCCCTTACGCCTCTGGATTCGGGTACACCACTCCTGGGGTCCCCTAGGAAATCCTTCCCTCTCGGAGCCCAGCGGAGGACACTGGGCCCCAGGCCTCCAACCGAGTACCTCACCCCAGGCTGAAGGCTCCATGGGTGGAACACGAGCTCCGAGTGTCCAGGCCTAGGCCGCCTGGACACCGACCACGAACCACAGCCCTCAGGCTGAAGGTGCCTGGGACTCGACAACCCCGTGACCAAAATGGCCGACCCCCCTACACCCTCCCCCAGCAAGCCCAGCGGAGCCCCCGCCCCACCGTACTCATGCTGCGAGAGGCCAAAAATGGCACGGCACCACAATGATGGCTCAACCCTGGGCCCAAAGCGACAGCGCCACCCGCTGGGCTCCAGGGAACCATACATCACAGATATCCCCACCAAATTCAAACATGAGAGAAAAGCATATACCCGCTACACTCTCCCCCTGGTTGTTTAACACTGGTCCCCAGTGTCTGGAATAAACTATGCCCTCAAGGGCTGACACAATCCAGTCCAGAAACCGACTGAAAATTAAAAAAAAAAAAAAAATTTGAAAAAAAAACTAACTACCTAGAGCAGTTGTGCCTGAGCCTCAAATGAAAAGGGAGGGGAGGGGAACAAACAACATATAACTGTAAAACATCTCAAAAGTCACATCATTACATTTTCCCCCACCCACATCAATGACTAAGACCCGCCCCACTCTCAGCGGTCTTGATGGGATGTTCTCCTGCAGAGGGGAAAATAAATATTAAACACACAAATTCCTGACACATATGTTCATGTGAGAACGAAAGAACCTCTCCGTAAAGAAATCCTTTCCTTCAAAAAGTGTGTGTGTGAAAAGTGAATGCCGATGCACGACACTGCCACCTGGTGACAGCATCGCGGTAACTGCACTTGTGGAGACCTCTTTTTCTTTGGCCCTCTCTACCCCAGAGTCCAAGATCACTTGTTGGAGAATGAAGAACAACAACAGGAACAGTCCTTCAATGCCTCCGAAGAGCACAAACACCCATTAGCTTGGGTACAGTCACTGAGTTTTCCCGGGAAACAAACAACAAACCCGGAGAGTTCAGCAACATTAAGCGGTAAATGGAGTCTTTTTATCTCCTACAGATAGAAGCGAGGGTGCGGCAGGACAAGTGGTTTCAAATGCTGGTCCATGGTTTCCAGATGGTATTCAACATCTTCCCCTTCCTTGCGTCGAATCAGCACCTTGTCCGCGTGGACATGCCGCCCCAGCATCCACTCTGCCTTGCAGTCTTTGAAACGCTGAGATGCCCTGGGAGAACACGCGAGGTACCTACGGGCGTGTGGGACCTGAATGTGGGTCCATACAAAGTCATTGTACCAGCGCTCCCGGCAAACTTCCACTTCATACAATAACTCTTTAGACAAGTATGGGTACTCCCACCCGTACTCAGCAGCAACCTTCTAGCCAAATAGGCGTTGTAGTCTTGCCAGTAGAGGCATGGTGGCTTTATCCCCTTCACCTGGCAAAACTGGACGGGGCTATCATGCCCGCTGGACGGGGCTATCATGCCGGTCTTCCTCTTTGGCGGTGGAAGCTGAGAGACAGTGGTGATCGAGTCAGCATCCTTGGATTTCTCCCGTACTTCGGTGATCGCAACCTCCCCCGCGGTCGCTGCAGTGCGCACAGGGATGGCTGTCAAAGCGGTGATTCCTCCTACTTGAGTGGTGCTGCCTGTAGTGCAGTTGAGGTGGATGGTTCTTGGCTTTTCGATAACTGGGTCCACCTGAAATAAGAACTCCCCGCAGGCCTCGCATCGCCCGAATGGCTTCAGCTGACACACCAGTCCCGAACAGCCGGGACAAAAAAAACCTCAACGTCCATGCACGAGTACAGGGCGAATCATCCCCGGGGCTTTAGCCGGATCCCCGTATTGGTCACCGGAGCAGCAGTAGTCAAGGTCGTGGTAGAAGGGTGAAGTGGAACCCACAATGTATTTCCGAACATGGTGACTCGCTGCTGATCCATTGCGCACTGCAAGTTTGGCGCCAAAGTCCCCACGTGTAGTCCTTCACACGATTGGACTCCTCCCCTCTTGCACTCCAGTTCACAGGCTTTCTCCTTCCCTGGGTCGCGCCCACGAACTGAGCAGGGAGAGTGTGCCTCGTGGTGCAGTGCAATAGAAGCCCCCACGTGTATTACTTCACACGGCTGGACTCCCTCCTCTTCTCGCTCTTCTGCGTAGTCCTTTCCCTTCTTAGGGTCATGCCCACGACTTCGAGCAGGGTTGCACTTTGGCCAATAATATGGCCGACCTACTCGGAACTCCTCCGGGCAGACACGTTCAAACTCCGTCCATTCTAGCTCCATAGTAACACGAACACCATCCCGGACGAGCCCCCACGTGTAGCGGCCTCCACTCTCTCCGCTGCTGGCTGGTTGCTGCTTGTCTAGGGGTATCCTGGAGCAGAGAGTGCGGGGTCACCACGCCAAGCCTCCACCGCAGATGTTTGTGTGGTGTGAGCAAAGTTTCTTTACCTTCGGGTCAGTGTTCGGTGTTTGAAGCCTCCGCTCCTTCTGTGGAACAGTGTCTGCCAGTAAATGAGCCCCACGCCAATAAAAGTCCAACACTCCTTTATTTTCCAATGTCAGGATGAAACACAATCAGTTGGACTCCCTCAACGAACAGACAGGGGGGGTGGATACGAGTAGGCCCAGGCACAATGAACTCTCCTATTCCTCTATCAGCGAATAGGTTTGGCACATGGTCTATGCCACCTGCTGAGAATCTTGGTCGCTGCTACCGACCGGATGAATGGTGAATCTTCCTCCTGACTGCACTCGGCCCCTGTTTGGGAAGATACCCCTCCGGGCGGTCTCCTGAGGCTCACCCGACACCGGCAATCTGCTGCACCAGGTCTTCGGGTGAGTAACTCCTCCGGTATCTTACGCCTCTGGATTCGGGTACCTCACTCCCGGGGTCCCCTAGGAAATCGTTCCCTCTCAGAGCCCAGCGGAGGACACTGGGCCCCAGGCCTCCAACCGAGTACCTCACCCCAGGCTGAAGGCTCCATGGGTGGAACACGAGCTCTGGGTGTCCAGGCCTAGGCCGCCTGGACACCGACCACGAACCACAGCCCTCAGGCTGAAGGTGCCTGGGACTCGACAACCCCGTGACCAAAATGGCCGACCCCCCTACACCCTCCCCCAGCAAGCCCAGCGGAGCCCCCGCCCCGCGGTACTCATGCTGCGAGAGGCCAAAAAGGACACGGCACCGCAATGATGGCTCAACCCTGGGCCCAAAGCGACAGCGCCACCCGCTGGGCCCCAGGGAACCATACATCACAGATATCCCCACCAAATTCAAACGTGAGAGAAAAGCATATACCCGCTACACACCCTTCACCCTGAGTCTAGGAGTGCTGAAAAGAGAGCTCGATGAGAATGTTGGATGAAGCTTTGAACAAGATTTTAGCACAGTTATACTGTATATATTACTTCTGATATACTGCTTTTTGTGTTAGTACAGTATATGTCACATAGTTGCCAACATTCTCAAAAAAAATTTAGGGACACTTTTTTTTTCTGTAGGCGGGGTATTATTTTAATTACCAGTAGGGCATTAATTTGTAGGCGTAGTCTAGGAAGAGCGAAAAATGCGGTGCACGAAAAATGGGCATAGTTTAAATAATGCTAAATATTTGGCGTGGCTTAAAGGGGGTGTGGTTAAGTAGAGTCTGAGATTACTTACATAGTAGAGAATGTGGTAATATATAGGGAATGTAGGTAGGGCAGTGTTCAGAGGTCAGTAGTACGTATGGCATGGGGTTGGGGGGGGGGGGGGGTGAGCAGAGTTGGCAGGGGGGAAAAGAGGGGGGTAAGCAGAGTTGGGGGGTAAAGAGGATGCATTTTTTTTCTTTCAAAAATATTTCCCAGTGCTAAACCTTTCATCCAATTTCTAAACTGCTGAATTTGGAAATTCCAAAAGCCAATTTAAAAGAATAGTAGTGGAAAAAAATCACCTCTGGGTTTAACCAATTATGTTTTTGTACAGATCACCTTTGATGGGGGCGTGACAGGGTGTGTCCTATGCCTACATACTTTTGCTAATAGGTGTCCCTCATTCCCATCTCAGAAAGTTGGGAGGTATATTATCCATGTCTAATGACATTCTAGACTCACCATATATACGCGTTACTGTAATATGCGCTCTGCAGTCATTAAACTGCCACTGATGAAAATTTTAAGAAAATCTCTCACCATCAGTTTCAAAGGCTTGGTAAATCCTTTAGCGAATCCAGTACAAATAACGCAGGCCATAGATTATGCAATTTTTTTCTTTTTTTTTCTGTTAAAATCCATGCTTCTTTTTTATTTTATTTTAGGATTTGGATAGAGTAGGGAAAGCTTAGAACTCCTTTCAGCTTTTTATGACTGTCATTGTATCAGTTGGGGAGATTTATCCTTTTTATTTGTCTTGGTGGCCATTGAAGGTGATATATAATTAAACACGTTACAGTTGTCACCATAGGTGTGCGCAGCCTATTGCATTAGGGTGTGCACACTAAAGCTCAAACACACATGCATGTGTGTGTGTCTACATATATATGACCCCGGCACATTGATCTTCCTGCCGTCACAGTGAAAGAGAAGAGAGTAAACACTTCTCTTATGGCAGAGCCGGTAAGAGGGAGATCTTTCCCATGTTCCTGCTGCTACACAGCGATAATACTAATGCGCATGGGGTGATTAGGGTGTGCCTGGACACACCCGGCACACCCTGTGGGCACACCTATGGTTGTCACCAAAAAAGGAGGTGAGGATAATTCTTTCAATGGGGACACCTATTGACTGCTGCCTAAGAGGGTTTTTTTTTCCATTTTGGAGAGATTTCCCTTCACTTCCTGCTGTGTCTATCTAATATAAAGTAAGGAAAAATTTTCCCCAATGGGGTACATACAAAAAGGAAAAGGTGTAAATTCTCGCCCCCTCTATTTTGGCTTAGAAACACTTTTAAATAACATAGTGAAGCACACAAATGTGGGCATATAAGAAGTTTTATTAAAAAAGATCTCGAAATGCTCAGATTGTTAGAAATCTTTTCTATTATACATAACATAACCAAAGTGTTTAGGGGTTTGGAATGAATCCACAATAACAGAGAACCCCACTTTTCCCAAGGTATCCCATCCTGGCTCTACATTGAACCAATACCATACACTGATTTACAATTCCAAGCCTTAAATAGGATGTCCAGGCTCCCTCAGAAAAAAGTTGTGATGTTTGTGCTGGAACACTGTGACCCTTCACCATTTTTCCTTATGCATGCTGGGGGAGGGGCTGTACCAGGAAGTAGAGAGGGTGTGTGTGTGTGACTGGAAGCAGCAACAGCATGGATGCATAAATCTGGTAATGACAGAAGCCTGTTGTATTAAGACTCCTCCATGTAACAAGTCATCATGTTTCTGAGTGAGTAATAAACCCTCTCCATGGTTAAGAAGTTCATCCGGCCTGTGTGTGTAACTTGCTGAGCAGATACTGGCAGCATTGCTAGCACCCCGTGTCTAAGGGACATAACAGTGGCGAAGAGGATTGTGGATTTTAGCACACATGGCCTTCATAGGGTTTATTCAACCATTTGATCCTGCTGCTGAATCATGGAGCTCCTGGGTGGAGAGGCTGGAGCAGTATATGGAAGCAAATAGTGTGGCTGCAGAAAAGAAAGTTGCAGTTTTCCTCACAAAATTGGGTCAAGCTGCATATGGCACTCTCAGAGACCTAATTTCTCCAGACAAGCCGGCCTCTAAGCCCCTGCCTGAGTTAATTCAGAAGCTACATGAGCACTACAACCCAAAGCCATTAGAGATTGCAGAGCGGTTTAAATTCTACAGTAGAAGGCAGCATGCTGGGGAGGGCATAAAGACTTATATCATTGCTTTACGTAAACTAGCTGTCACTTGTCAGTTTGGAGACTACCTGCAGACGGCTCTCTATGACATGTTTGTCATGGGACTCTGCGACCCAGCCATACAGAAACGTTTACTCACAGAACCCGACTTGACTCTGACGAATGCCACTGACCTTGCTACGGTCATGGAGTTGGCTACACGGGACGCCACCCTACTGAAGGCACCACCTGAAACTCCTGCAAGCCAGGGAGAGGAAATATTCCACTCTGCTATCACCCGACACCCAAGACGACCGTCTCCAAATCTGCCTAAACCTCGCCACCCTAATTCTTCTGTCTCTAGGACACCAACTTGCTACCGTTGTGGTAACACTACTCACAGTGCACCTGCTTGCAAGTTCAAGGATGTCATTTGTTTTCTTTGTGGAAAGACTGGCCATATTGGGCGTGTTTGCCACAGCTCACGCTCCCTGAACACTACCTCAAAAGTTAAACGTAAACAGACATTTCATATGGATACTGACAATAACGGCTCCAGCTCTGATGAGGTAACCTGTGTCCAGCATGTTGGACTGTTTCGGGTAGCTGGGAGTACTCCTGCGATAAAAGTGGATGTCACACTCAATGGCTGTCCTGTCTCCATGGATGTTGATACAGGGGCGGCTGTGTCTGTCATTTCATGGACTGATTTAAAGGCATCGGGTCTGTCCCTACCGCTCCAACCTACAAATCTCACACTACAAACCTACAGCAAGGAACTACTACAGCCCTTGGGTTATGTGAAACCCCTTGTTACATTAGGCAACCGCAGTCAAACTCTACGCCTTTATGTTGTCAATAAAGGAGGTCCTCAGCTGTACGGTAGGGACTGGATCAAAGCCCTGGGCATGCCTCCTCTTGCCATTGCCCAATGTACATTGCTTTCTGAGGTAGACCATTGGGTGGAATCCCTGAAGTCACGCTTTAAGGGGGTTTTTGAGGACTCTTTGGGCACAGTAAAAGGAAAAATGGCCCACCTCCTCTTGAAGCCTGGTGTTACACCCGTTTTTGTAAGGCAAGATCAGTACCTTTTGCCTTGAGAAAGAAAGTGGAAGCAGAACTGGACCACCTATTGGCTGAAAAGATCATAACTAAAGTTGATAGAAGTGAATGGGCATCGCCAATTGTGCCTGTCAAGAAAAAGAATGGAGACATTAGAATTTGTGGAGATTTCAGGGTTGCCCTGAACAACCAACTTCTTGTGGATCAATACCCATTGCCTCAACTTGAAGATCTATTTAGCTCATTGGCTGGGGGGAAAAAGTTTACAAAATTAGACTTAAAGCAAGCTTACCTGCAACTTCAAGTACACCCAGATTCACGCCATCTGTTGACCATTAACACCCATAAAGGATTATTCCAATATAACCGCATGGTTTTTGGCATAGCCCCAGCCATCTGGCAGTGAATCATGGATGAGGTCCTGGCAGGCATACCTTTCACTCAATGTCTACTAGATGACATGCTCATCACTGGTCCCACTGATGAAGAACACAGAAAGAATGTTGAAACTGTGCTAGAGAGACTCCAAAGGTATGGTTTACGTGTCAATCTTTCAAAATGCAAATTTCTAAAGTCTCGACTGGAATTTTGTGCCCACACTGTGGACCGACATGGGTTACACACTACTGAAGAAAAGGTTAAAGCCCTTACCCATGTCCCTACACCCCAGAATGTCACACAGCTCAGGTCCTACCTTGGCCTCCTGAATTACTACCACCGTTTCTTGCCGAACCTAGCACACCAGCTTTACCCATTACATCGCTTACTGGATGCAAGAGCTAAATGGATATGGACAGCCAAATGTGAAGAAGTTTTTCGGCTTTCTAAAGAACTCATTCTGTCTTCTCGAGTTCTGGTCCACTATGATTTAAAGAAACACGTCACCTTGGCTTGTGACGCCTAGCCTTATGGACTGGGTGCTGTACTTTCCCATGTCATGCCAGATGGCACAGAGCGCCCCATTTATTTTGCCTCCAGGTCTTTAACCTTAGCAGAGCAAAACTACTCCCAGATAGACAAGGAAGCTTTGGCCATTGTGTGGGCCACAAAAAAAATTCATACGTACATCTATGGTCGGGAGTTCACACTTATCACTGACCACAAACCTCTGTTGTCAATACTGAACTCTCAGAAAGGAATTTCTACAACAACCGCATCTCGCTTACAAAGGTACGCTTTATTCTTGGGAGCTTATACTTATTCTATCAGATACCGCTCCCATGATGCCCATGGCAATGCAGATGCATTTTCCAGATTGCCAATTGGAGACCACTCACCAAGAGACGTACGCATAGTGGAAATACACAGGCCGAAATCCTGTATGTTCACCTCCCTAATTGCCAGACATACAGTCACAGATCCCGTCCTGTCTCAGATATTCTCATATGTTCAGGCTGGAGAGAAAGTCCCAGGTGAATTTCGTTCGTACCTTGCCAGAAAATGTGAGCTTGTGACTAATGCTGGTTGCCTACAGTGGGGCAACAGATGATTATACCTGAGTATTTGCAACCAACCATGCTAAGGATACTGCATGAGTGCCATCCTGGCGTGATGCGCATGAAGCAGCGAGCCCAGAGTTATGTTTGGTGGCCACAAATGGACACAGCAATTGAAGATTATGTGGCTCAATGTCCTGGCCGACAGAACCGTGGTCAAGACTCCATCTTGATTTTGCTGGCCCAATCCAGGGTAAAATGTATTTGATCGTTGTAGATACACATTCAAAATGGCCGGAGGTTTTTCAAATGCCTTCTGTTACCTCAGCTGCTACCATTCTAGTCTTAGGGAAACTCTTTGCTCAATATGGCTTGCCAACAGCCATAGTCTCGGACAATGGGACTCAATTTACATCGCATGAGTTTCAATCCTTCCTCAGTGGCTTGGGCATCCAACACTACAAAACAGCTCCTTATCATCCAGCCTCAAATGGGCTGGCAGAACGGTTTGTGAAGATGTTTAAGAAGCACTTACTGTCCACTCTGGACCAGGTCGGACTGTCAGAGGAGAAGCTGCTGGAGTTCTTGACCATGTACCGAAACACAAAACACGCTACTACTGGGCTGTCCCCAGCTTTTCTTATGTTTGGCAGGCATCTCCGCACCAAACTGGATTTAGTTCATCCACAGGAACAGTCACCAACACCTCATCCGCCAGGCCGTCCTGGATTCCGTGCCGGTGATCTTGTATGGTTTTGGAATTACAGAGTTTTGCCTCATTGGCTTCCTGGCATTATTGATGGACCTTTTGGACAACGAATGTACCTTGTTCGCCTGGAGAATGGCGTTTGTGTTCGAAGACACCTTTCGCAATTGAGAAAGCGCATTTGCCTGCCAGTAGAAACAAACCCGACCTCTCTTTCTACCCAACCACCAGAGTCTACTCAGGGCTCTACTGGTGACATATGGCATGGTGTCTGGCATGATCCCACAAGTTTACAACCAACCCCTGAAGCAGTTGGTCACTATATTCCTGAGGAGCCCGGACATGTGCCTGGAGTTGCAGAGACTGATTTGTCTGTTGGACACCCACTGACATCTCCAGAACCTTTGACAGCCTCTACCCCTCCTGGTGCTGTGCCACTTCGTAAGTCTGCCCGCCAAAGACATCAAACTCCTCGTTGGCAAAGCACTGAAATCTTACGGGACACTTTGGAGGTCAGGAAACAGAGACAAAGGGCTCATAACGTGATGCGGGAGCCACAGAACTAAGTTGGAGATACTACTTGCTGAACTGATCCTGCTTGCCTTGTTATTTGATGTGTTGAGTATTTTGTTCTCTTGTTATGTTTATTTTTTGTTTTTGTTTTTTTTGATGGGAAAAAGAGGAGATGTGATGTTTGTGCTGGAACACTGTGACCCTTCACCCTTTTTCCTTATGCATGCTGGGGGAGGGGCTGTACCAGGAAGTAGAGAGGGTGTGTGTGTGAGACTGGAAGCAGCAGCGGCATGGATGCATAGATCTGGTAATGACAGAAGCCTGTTGTATTAAGACTCCTCCATGTAACAAGTCATCATGTTTCTGAGTGAGTAATAAACCCTCTCCATGGTTAAGAAGTTCACCCGGCCTGTGTGTGTAACTTGCTGAGCAGATACTGGCAGCATTGCTAGCACCCCGTGTCTAAGGGACATAACAAAAGTAAATACAAATACTGTAGCTGCTGACTTGTTTTATTAAAAAAATACAGTTTTCCTGGGGCAAAGTCCAATGTTGAATCAGCATGATGAATAAAGTCCTATAATCAATAGCAATGATAGTAAATAGTTCATGTGCAATCTATGCAACAGTCCATCATTAATGGAAAAGTTCATGAAAATAAAGGTGGCAGCTGTCCTCAGAGTATACAGTAGCTAGCTCTGTAACAAAGATAAGATGGGAGAGCAAAGGAAGTGCCACCTAAGTGTAGAGGTTAAAATAATTTATTTCATAAGGATGGAAAACACTTACAAGATGTAAGCTGATATCAGGCTCAGCAAAGCAGGGGGGAGAGGGAAGGCTGCCCCGGTTGGTCCTTTGGGTATCGCTCCATCCATGGGCTTGTAGAGATCTGGTGTAGGTCCTCTCAGC
Source organism: Rana muscosa (assembly GCA_029206835.1). NCBI lineage: Eukaryota > Metazoa > Chordata > Amphibia > Anura > Ranidae > Rana > Rana muscosa. Next base: position 941,345,516 of record CM055122.1, on the reverse strand, counting down.
ATCCTGTGGCCACCAGGAAGCAAACAAGCGTAGAACGCAGGCGAAAATAACGTCACCGGATGGAGAGAACGGCCAGGGAGACAGGCAGGCCTGCCTGTTTTCGTCCATCCATTTTTGTCCATCTGATGACGTCATTTCCACCTGCGTTCCACGCTGGTTTGCTTTCTGGTGGCCACAGGATGCTGAGAGGACCTACACCTGATCTCTACAACCCCGTGGATGATGCAATACCCTGAAGGATGGACCAGAGCAGCCTTCCCTCTCCCCCCTAATTTGTTGAGCCTGATACCCACTTACATCTTGTAAGTGTTTTCTATCCTTGTGAAATAAATTATTTTTACCTCTACACTTAGGTGGCGCTTCCTTTTCTCCCCCTTCTTGACTTTTAATATTAGGACACCTACCTGTGAAGGAATCCAGCGATGTTGGCACCCCAGCCGATTTTTCCATCGGTTCTCGGGTGCTGCCACTGCCATTATTTGTAAGGGAAACCGTGGCACAGTCTCTCTGATTTTTCCTTACTTGGCCTTGCTTCTGTTCGGTTCAATTCATGATTTTCATTACTATTTTTGTCTCCAGGTTTTGCTGCAGACATGTATTTAATCGACCCAGTTACAATTCTACTCTCCATTGTCACCTGTGTTTTTCTGGCAATTTTTTCATCCAGTCAGAAGAAAAAAGTTCATCCAAATTATCCTCCTGGACCACCATGTTTGCCTATTATTGGAAATTTGCACATTATAAATAAGAATAAACCTTATATAACTTTTCATGAGGTAAGATTTACAACTTTCAAGTGAGTGATTAAAATGTATGTAAATGGAGTCCAGCTAATTATTAATGTTTTATAATGAAGAATACATACCGAGGAATTCATAAATGGTGCGAGACACCGTTTAGAATGCCAACAGGGAATAGCAACAAAAGAGTTGGTAACTATGCGTGATTCTTCTGATGAATATGTTGGGCCTTCACTAAAGTTAAAGTGTACATACTGGTCACTCATTCCTCAATGCGTTATTTCCCTCCCCAGCCACTGCATCTATCACACCGACAGGTGTATGGCCGAGGAGTTGTGTAGTAGAGGTGAGCGGATCCTGATTGGGAACTGAGAGACTAGTTCCCAGTCAGGTCCTCCTGGTTGTTGACAGAGCACGGCTTTTGTATACACCCACTGCATTGGCTGTCAATTTAAGGTAAAGTGGACCTGATGGGGAACCAGTCTCTAAGTTACACATCAGGCTCCACCCACCCAGCGACAAGCTATTTCCCAATTTTGGCCATTTTTATGTTTGCGTAATGACATCACCACTATTCCTGGTCCATTTGTTTACATTAAGCTTTCACAGAGGGAATCTCCTGGCCGATAGCTGAATGAAGCCAGTGATACAGTTTTGTCACATTCATGTCAACTTCCCAGTACAGAAAGAGCATTGGCATACGTCTGTACACCAACTCAGATCTGGGTTTAACCACTTGCTGACCGGCTAACGCCGATATACGTTGGCAGAATGGCACAGCTGCACAAAGCAACGTACCTGTACATTGCTTTGAATTTGACGCCTTGCGCGCGAGCGCACCGCAAGCTCCGTGACCATGAGCGTGGGACCCGCGGACTCGATGTCCGCCGGTGTCCCGCGATCGTGTCACGGAGCTGAAGCACAGGGGGATGCCTATGTAAACAAGGCATTTCCCTGTTCTGCCTAGTGACAGGACAGTGATCTACTGCTCCCTGTGATCGGGAGCAGTGTTCACTGTCATGTCACGTGTAGCCCAGCCCCCTCACAGATAGAATCACTCCCTAGGACACACTTAACCCCTTCATCACACCCTAGTGTTTAACCCCTTCCCTGCCAATGTTATTTACACAGTAATCAGTGCATTTTTATAGCACTGATCACTGTATAAATGACAATGATCCCAAAATAGTGTCAAAAGTGTCCGATGTGTCCGCCATAATGTAATAAAAAAAAATTATAATAAAAATTCCATAAAACTATCCCCTATTTTGTAGACGCTATAACTTTTGCACAAACCAATCAATATACGTTTATTGCAATTTTTCTAACCAAAAATATGTAGAAGAATACATATCGGCCTAAACGGAGAAAAAAAATATTTTTTTAATATATTTTTGGGGGATATTTATTATAGCAAAAAGTAAAAAATATTGTTTTTTTTTTCAAAATTGTCTCTCTTTTTTTGTTTATAGCGCAAAAAATAAAAACCGCAGAGGTGATCAAATAACACCAAAAGAAAGCTCTATTTGTGGGGAAAAAAGAACTTCAATTTTGTTTGGGTGCAACGTCGCACGACCACATAATTGTCAGTCAAAGCAACGCAGTGCCGAATCGCAAAAAGTGCTCTGGTCAGGAAGGGGGTAAATTCTTCCGGGCTGAAGTGGTTAACTACCACTAGTTTCCTAATCTGAGAAGTGGCAATAATCCTTTAAGAATGTGTCACTGTCATAATGCTAGGTTTTCAAAGTGGCAGTAGTAAGAACTTCCTGAATTTGATGCTTGTGTCTGTATTAAGCCTGTACTGTGCGTGATTTTTTTTCTCCAACAATTCCTATAGACGTATATTTACTGCTTCTTAAGGAGTACATCTAAAAGTTTTTTAAAGTTGTCAATGCTCAGCGAATACCACTTCTAATTGCTCTGCTAATAGTCAGCATTCTTGATGAGTGCATTTGACAGGTCCCTCAGCTCCTATTAACCTCTGTGGCACTGTAAAATTATGGCTTTATGGGTAGGGGCAATAAGAAGATGGAAGAATGAAAGATGGAAAACACTTCTCATTGATTTTAAGTAATGCCCCTTGAGCTTAATTTTTTTACATTTTTGACTAAACGTAGCCTTTACTAAACAGATTGAATACCATGGGCCCTAAGACAGAACCCTGGGGCACACCAGTCACTACTTTAACCCATTTAGATATCAAGTAATTTATCACTACTCTCTGGACCTGTTCATTCAACCAGTTTCCTGTCCATGCACATACAATTTCAACAAAACTAACAGACCCTTTTTATTGCTTAAATGGTACAGTATCAAATGTTTTACCAAAATCTAGATAAGCTACATCCATTGGACTTCCACCATTTAATTTTATTGTTTACTTCCTCAAAGAATGATAACAGACTGCCCTGACAAGAACAGTCTTTCATAAATCCATGCAGGTTGTCACTTATGATATCACAGATACATTTCTGTAGAGTCCCTTACAATACCCTCAAGTACCTTACATACTTGAGGGAATAGGGGGTGGCGGCGGCGATGGATAGATTCATGCTATGCATACTACACAGAGGGGGGTGGCGTGATAGAGGGGGCGGCGTCCGAGCACCCCTAATGGACGCACCATCACTGGTGACTACCCTTTTGGATTCAAACCAGCATCAATTCTTACACTTGCACATTTTTTACACTTGCACAAAGTCAGGGATTTTGTAGGAAAATGATCATCAATTTCATATGTAGGTTGAAAAAGGGTCATTAACTGAAACAGAAACAGCTGTGTTGGAGGCTTAAAACTGGGTAAGGAAGATCAAAACTCTGCTACTAAGGTGAGATTGTGGAAGACAGTTTCATGTCACAGGTCAAACACCATGGCAAGACTGAGCACAGCGACAAGACACAAGGTAGTTATACTGCATCAGCAAGGCCCCCCCCCCCCCAGGCAAAGATTTCAAAGCAGACTGGGGTTACAATATGTCCTGTTCAAGCTCTTTTTAAAAAGCACAAAGAAACAGGTAATGTTGAGGACCATAGATGCAGTAAACTTAATGCAGCAGATAAGACACACCTTGCTTAATTCCCTTCAACATTGGAAGATGTGCAGCAATGCCATCAGCACAGAACAGGCAGAAACAAGTGGGAATCATGTACACCCATTTACTGTTCATAGAAGTCCTGCCAGAAGTGGTGTTCATGGAAGAATTGTGGCCGAAAGCCATACCTCTGATGTGGAAACAAGGCTAAGTGACTCAGCTATGCACAAAAACATAGGAACTGGGGTATAGAAAATGTCAGCAGGTGTTTTGGACTGATGAATCAAAATTTGAAATATTTGGCTGTAGCAGAAGACAGTTTTTTTGACAAAGGGTTGCAGAGCGGTGCAATAATGAGAGTCTGCAGGCAACAGTGAAGCATGGTGGCGGTTCATTGCAAGTTTGGGGCTGTATTTCTGCAAATGGAGTTGGAGATTCGGTCAGGGTCAATGGTGAAAAAAAACAGGCAGATATTTATTCATCATGCCATACCATCGTGTGATTGGCCCCAAATTTATTCTGCAGCAGGACAACGACCCCAAACACACAGCCAATGTCATTAAGAACTATTGTCAGTGTAAAGAAGAACAAGGAGTCCTGAAGTGATGGTTTGGGATTGATCTCAACATCATCAAGTATGTTTGGGATTACATGAAGAGACAGAAAGATTTAAGACAGCCTACATCCACAGAATGTCTGTGGTTAGTTTTTCAAGATGTTTGGAACAACCTACCTGCCGAGTGCAAGTGTATTTAGAAGAATTTATGCGTTTTTGAAGGGTGGTCCCATCAAATATTGACTTGATTTGGATTTATCTTCTGTGCATTTACTTTCCATTTTGTTAATGTAGCACCCTCTAGTTAGGTAGGTGCTAAAGTGAGGATTTTTCTAGTAGAGTATGAAAATTTAGGCAGGCCTAGCTGGTGGCTAGGCCTGTTTGTTTTCATTCTGGGCTGGGAGTGGCTCAGAGCAGGGCTGGTTGACTCACAGGTAGCATCACTGTCACCTCCCTCTTCTTTCTAGAAGGTGCTAAAAAGAGAGGAGGAGAGGAGAGGTGGCGCTGCCTGTGGTATATTAAGGAGCCTTGACCATTTCCCAACTTGGATTGGCAGGGGGCAGGGGGCAGGCATCCTTAAATACCCAGGGTCAGCCAAGCTGGGGGAGGAGTTGTTGGGTGGATGAGCTGGTGGGAGAGAGTGTGGAGGATGTCAGGGCCCACAGGGAGCTCCCCAGTATGGGGATGTTGGGCCGGGGAATATCAGTGTCAGGCTTAACCATGTGATGCTAGCTAGTCTGGAGGAGCAATGGTCTGCAGCAACTGAAGGGCTGGAGAAGTAAAGGGAAAGAGATCTTAAGCAAGAGTGTATATACAGGAGTGTATATAGTAGTCCCAAGCAAGTTGCACTGAATGTTTGTGGACATCCCATAATTTCCTATTCCCATCCAAATTCAATCCAATCAATAAAATACAAAAAAAACAAAGTTTATGGACTGATCTGTGTCTCTGAGTGCCTGAGAGATGGATGCCGGGCTGGGCAGGGTAACAGGTGAACCACAACATTCAGCAATCCCTACAGGGGCATGGCTACATTAACCGCTTCCGGACCAGCCGCCGCAGGCAGGCTGGCCCCCCTGCACGAGCTGTCATAGCTGTACGTCGGCTCTTTAAGATGCCTCCGGCGGCGCGTGTGTGCCCGAAGCGTGTCCCTGGAGCCGATGCGAGTGCCCAGGGGTCGCGATGACCGCCGCCGGGCACCCGCGATTGCTCGTTACAGAACGAGAACTGGGATGTGTGTGTGTAATAAACATAGGAAATTCCTACTACAATGTTTAGAATTTTGTTTGACCAAAGATTATTTTTGGTACAATAAGAGTTTTTATTTACAAATCATGGGCGTTGCAATGGGGGCAAAGTTTGCCCCCAGCGTCGCTAATTTATTCATGGCACTATGGGAGGAAGAAAGTGTCTTCAAAGACCCCCCACATCAATTAAAATGTTACAAACGATATATTGATGATCTCGTCATGATATGGGAGGGAGACATGTGTAGTCTCGAGATATTTATGCAGAAATTAAATACCAACATGAATAATATCTCCCTTTCATGGAACATTGACTTCCAGAAAATCATATTTCTTGATGTGGAGATTTATAAGGAAGGAGACACATTCAAGACACGTAATTATTTTAAGCCTTCTGATAGAAACGGTTATATAGCGTTGGATAGTTGCCATCACAAAAGTTGGCTTTGCAACATCCCTAGGGGACAGTTTATTCGTCTCAGGCGAAACTGTACCTCTAGCAATGATTTTTTAGTACAATCCAACATTTTAGCTGATAGATTTCAACAAAAGGGTTATAACAAGGACATTATTCAGAATGAAATAGTAAGGGTAGGCTCTTTAAACATGACTGACCTTATTTCTGACTCCAATAAGAAAAAAGAAGTAAAGTATGAATTTAAAATCATTTTGGATTACAATATCCAACATAAACAGTTTGAAAAAATAGCGGGAAAACATTGGGAGGTATTAAGAAAAGATAACTTAGGTTCTGGGAGCTGTTCTTCCTCCGCGCCCTTTATTTATATACAAAAAGGAACCTACTTTAAAACCACTTCGCGCCCGGCCTATCTGCAAAAGACGTCCGCAAAGCGGTCGCCAATTGCTGATAGGACGTCTATGGACGTCCTCCCATTCACTTCCGCGATGCGCGCCGCCGCGGGCGCGCATCGGGGAAAAGCTGTGCCCGCCGTGTCAGGCGGGTGCCGATGCGCGTGCCTGGCGGCCGCGATGTCCGCCAGGTACCCGCGATTGGCTGTCACAGAGCCAGGGACGTGGATCTCTGTGTGTAAATACAGAGATCCACGTCCTGTCAGGGAGAGGTGACGGATGGTGTGTCCCTTGTACATAGGGACAACCATCAGTCACCTCCCCCAGTCAGTCCCCTCCCCCCACAGTTACAATCACTCCCAGGGAACACATTTAACCCCTTGATCGCCCCCTAGTGGTTAACCCCTTCACTGCCAGTCACATTTATACAGTAATCAGTGCATATTTATAGCACTATTCGCTGTATAAATGTGAATGGTCCCAAAAATGTGTCAAAAGTGTCCGATGTGTCCGCCATAATGTCACAGTCACAAAAAAAAAAAATCGCAGACCGACGCCATTACTAGTAAAAAAATAAAAAAATAAATAAAAAAAAATCATAATTCTATTCCCTATTTTGTAGGCGCTATAACTTTTGCGCAAACCAATCACTATACGCTTATTGCGTTTTTTTTTTTACCTAAAATATGTAGAATACGTATCAGCCTAAACTGAGGAAAAAATAGTTTTTAAAAAAAAAAATTGGGATATTAATTATAGCAAAAATGAAAAAATATTGTGTTTTTTTCAAAATTGTCGCTCTTTTTTTGTTTATAGCGCAAAAAATAAAAACCACAGAAATGATCAAATACCACCAAAAGAAAGCTCTATTTGTGTGAAAAAAAGGGTACGTCAATTTTGTTTGGGAGCCACGTCGCACGACCGCGCAATTGTCATTCAAAACGTGACAGCGCTGAAACCTGAAATTTCGCCTGGGCAGGAAGGGGGTTATGTGCCCAGTTGTCAAGTGGTTAAGGGATGTTATTGCCCCAGGGGAAATCGACCCACCTACATTTAACCATTTCAATACCAGGCACTTATACACCTTCTTGCCCAAGCCAATTTTCAACTTTCAGCGTTGTCGCAATTTGAATGACAATTGCACGGTCATGCTACACTGTACCCAAACAATTTTTTTATCATTTTGTTCCCACAAATAGAGCTTTCATTTGGTTGTATTTGATCGCCTCTGTGATTTTTATTTTTTGCGCAACAAATAAAAAAAGAGCGAAATTTTTGAAAAAAACTACGTTTTTCTTTGTTTCTGTATTTTTTTTTTGTAAATAAGTACCTTTTCTTCTTCAATGACGGGCACTGATATGGCTGCACTGATAAGGCGGCACTGATGGGCACCGATGAGGTGGCACCAATGAGGTGGCACTGATGAGGTGGCACTGATGATGGGCACTGATGATGGGCACTGATAGGCGGCACTGGTATGCGGCACTGATGATGGGCACTCATAGGCGGCACTGATGGGCACTCATAGGCGGCACAGATGGGCACTTATAGGCGGCACTGATGGGTAGTTATGGGTGGCACTGATAGGTGGCATGGACGGGCACTGATAGGTGGCACTGATGAACACTGGTAGGTGGCACTGATGACACTGGTGGGTGGCATTGCTGGGCATCACAAATTTTGGTCGTGCCATGATGGTGCCAGTCAGTGCCCATTTGTGCCCACTGATTGGCATATGTTATGCATATATTTGTACATGTGGTTGGCCATGGGGGACTTACCTGGCCATCCACATGTTAGGTGCTTCCCTGGTGGTCCTGGGCGGCATCCTGGTGGTCCAGTGTGGGCATCCGAGGGGGGGCTGTGCTGATAAACAATCAGCACAAACCCCCCTGTCAGAAGAGCCGCCGATCGACTCTCCTCTACTCGCGTCTGTCAGACGCGAGTGAGGAAAAGCCGATCAACGGCTCTTCCTGTTTACATTGTGATCAGCCGTGATTGGACACGGCTGATCACGTGGTAAAGAGCCTCCGCCGGCTCTCTACCGGGATCAGTGTTGCGGTGTGTCAGACTGACACAACGCACCACCGATCGCCACGATGCATGCCCCCCCGGGCGCGCGGCGGCTGTTATCCTGCAGGACGTCATATGACGCCCAGTCAGGATAACTGAACCACTTCCCGGACGTCAATCTCCTATTGACCGGGCGGGAAGTGGTTAAGGAGAGTAGAATTTTCTCATTTCTCACAGGCTTTTATGCCTGTGGACGCTGTCAAGCGTGTAAAGAGTGTAAATTCAATACTAAAAAACGTAAGGAGTATACTTATTTTTCTACGAAAAAATCCTACACGATTAAGAACCTTATCACATGCGGTACTGTTGGGTGGTCTATGTGCTGGAATGTAATTGTGGGTTCCAGTATATAGGCCGGACCTCAAGACCGTTGGGAGTCCGAATTGGGGAACACGTGAATAATATCAAGAGGGGCCTTAGAACCCACAGTGTCTCCAGACATTTTCGGCAATGCCACAATAGGGATCCTAGATGCTGAAAATTCTGGGGCATCGAAAGGGTGGATCGACACTGGAGGGGTGGAAATTATATCCGTCATATTAGCCAGCGAGAATCTTATTGGATCGTAGAGACAAAGGTTTTGACACCTGAGGGGTAAATGTTGATTTAGATCTCAACTGTTTTATTTCGGATAAATAAATCCCCCCCCCTTTTTTTTACTAAGAAATATTAATCATTGGTCAGATCAGTTTATTTAGTTGTTATTATAATTTTTAGACTTACCGTATATTCTCAAGTATAAGCCGAGTTTTTCAGCAATGCCCCCCCGGCTTATACTCAAGTCACCTTTTTGCGCCTGATCTCCCAGACTTTGGCGACCCAGTACCGGCCGGCCGTAGGTCCCCTGAACTTGGCACACATATAGTCCCACTTTTCCTCTACAAGTGTGCAAAGTTTTATGTCCGGGGGACCTACGGCCAGGGAGCACCGATTTTTCAAATCCGGGCACCCCTTCCATAGACTCACATGTTAAATTGTAATTTCTCTGGTGACTTTGGGGACCCGGTACCGGTCGGTTGTGGGTCCCCTGGACCAGAAACATGTAGCCCCATTTCCCCTCTACAAGTGTGCAAAGTTTGTTGTCTGGGGAACCTATGGCCGGGGAGCACTGATTTTTCAAAGCCGGGCACCCCTTCCATAGACTCCCATGTTAAGTGTCAGTCTAGTCATGGACACAGTGAGGCATGGGCACAGTGAGGCATGGGTACAGTGAGGCATGCACATGGACACAGTGAGGCAAAGTGAGGCAAAGTGAGGCACAGTGAGGCATGCAGATGGACACCCTAGGCTTATACTCGAGTCAATACGTTTTCCCATTTTTTTGTGGTAAAATTAGGTGCCTCGGCTTATATTCAGGTCGGCTTATACTCGAGTATATACATTGTTTTTTCTTCCTATTTTTATTATGTATTTAATGTGCGGTATTTTAAAAGTTTTCGAAGGACAACATCGGGTGATTTAATACGGAATGTATAATCAATTATAAATAGATATATTGTGTAGGTGTAATTTCAGTATTAGCCACATGAAGGCGATATTTTAATCCTACAGTCCTTTGGGTTATCTCCACTTGTTTTATTCTTATCTTTATTTATTTTTTCCATGTACAAATGGTTAGTAGATTTAGATTATTGAATGAATCAATTGTAGGCAAGATTGACAACCTTAAATTCCTTCACATATAATTTTTCCTTATCGGCTGACAAGCTGTGAAGTTTACTGTTCGGCTTGGCATCTGCTGTTGCTATAATAGCGGCGCACTTCATTGGGCTGACGTGTGACGTCTCAGCTATGCCCCGCTGTGTTTGGCTTCGGTCGTTGCTATAGCGATGTTTTTTTATAAATAGAGTGACGGCTGACGCCGTTAGCCCCACCCCGCTGAGGAAGTTCTAAGGAACGTAACACGTACGGGGGATGAGCTGCGTATGACGTCACCCGCTGCTGTCCTTCAGAAGTGATACAGACCCATGTTGGCTATACATGCTGTATTTTATCGTTTTTTATGTGAGTATTCTGTGTGTGAACACATAAATAAATTCTTATTGCTAAGCAGTGAGCACTTAGATCCTTTCTTTTTATTACTTATGACCTGGCGCCTTTGCTGAGGATTAAGGAGACGTGTTAAGAAGTATATGGTCCATGACAACCTGTTGTTTTTCTGCTTGCATGACCACCTGTTCACTCAGGGGTCCATGCTATAAGGTTAGAGTAATTAGTTAGACCGGAGGTGGAGGGATTGTCACCCATTGTGGACTTCTTCAGCACTGGTGAAAGACTCTGTGGAACTTGTTGTTCATCGTCTCTCTGGACTGTTACTTTATCTCATCACCTTCTGATATTCTGTTAATATTTAGGACTGATTGAATTGCGCTGCACTTATAGTCTATTTTAATATTTGCCATTTGAATTATGTAAAAATTCTGTAGAGTTTAGCTTGCATAGGGGGGTATTATTTAAATGATTTTTTGAGCTGATTGCACCTTTCTGCTTTTAAAATCAATATACGGTTATTGCGATTTTTTTTTTACCAAAAATATTTAGAACAATACATATCGGCCTAAACTGGAGGAAAAATTTTGTTTTTTTAAAAAAAATTGAGATATTTATTATAGCAAAAAGTAAAAGATATTGTGTTTTTTTTTCAAAATTGTCGCTCTTCTTTTGTAGAGGTGATCAAATACCACCAAAAGAAAGAAAGGGGAAAAAAGGACGTCAATTTTGTTTGAGTACAACGTCGCACGACCGCGCAATTGTCAGTTAAAGTGACAGTGTCGTATCCCAAAGAATAGCCTGGTCATTGAGCAGCCAAATCTTCCGGGGCTGAAGTGGTTAACTTATCAAAACAAACTATTAACACCTCTATTTCTGAAAGCATTCTTAATTTACATCAAGTTTTCACACCTGCTTAAAACCTTTGCAAAGTAGTATGTAGGCAAGTGCAGTCTACTTTCTCCCCTGCAGGTGCCGTTCTTAATGCCCTGGATCCCAGGGTTGGCGCATTTGCAAGTTGGTAGAGTAGGGACAGGTACCCGTCTGGTAGGAACAGAACTAGTGGCAGGGAAAGGTTCCTGACGAGGAGGGAAAGCCTTAAGCAGAGCTCCAGGCTCCTTCAGAAAAAAATAAGTCAGCAGCTACAAATACTGTAGCTGCTGATTTTTAATATTAGGACATTTACCTTTCCATGAATCCAGCAGTGTCCTCAACCAAGCTAATTTTTCACTTGGCTCTCGTTTGCTGCCGTCGCCATCTCGGCACTTTGCTTTGTGAATGGCCCAGCGGTGGGGGAAGGAGGGGGGTAGCAGAACTTTCAGCTGAGTTCGCCACAGCAAGATCAATCGGAAGTGGGAGCGAGTACCTGTTAAAACAAGGTACCCATTCCCCTCTCCCCCCAAAAGGTGCCAAATGTGGCAGCAGTTGGAGGGGGGGCAAACAAGCGGAGCTTTCCTTTTTGGGTGAGCTCTGCTTTAAGGCTTGCAATGTCTCTGGACACCTGCCTGTTGGGCACAAGATAGCCAGGCCATATTCTTCCCCTCTCTACAGATGCTGACAGTTTGGCTGCATTCTACTCTCTACACCCTGTTGGAACCATGTTGGGCTGCCTTCTCACTGGGTTGTTTTTGACGCTTCATTATTTCAATACAAGTTCTTTCATTGCACTGGGATTGAGTGTGTAATTCCGCCGTGCCGCACCCCACATACAAGTTTACTTCTGCCTAATACTTTACCCAATATCTCCCTAACCAGTGGGGACTCTGTCCCTATCTTACTCCCACACTGCAGGCACACTGAATAATGCAAAGTCTTACTATATATGTAACTCTCAGTCATGATGGCTGCACAAATCTCTTGGGATTTCAGTATCCAATAGGACTGCTGTCCTCCCCAAGATGGCTTCCTGGAGCCAATAGCAAGGAACAGTTAGTCATCAATGGGCTCCTACTGCCAGCCTGAAGAAATGGAACAGTGCCATCCTCGGGTTGAAGACTGACCAACAATGTAAAGGAGCACTGATTCACTGACCACCAATATAAGGGGGTATTTACACTGACCACTAATGCGATGGAGGCACTTGAATTGACCACAGTTACAATTTTTTTTTTTAACAGGAGGTATTATTATGGGGGCTGTCCACTGACCATCAATGTAAAAGGGATGAAAATAGAAGGAGAGCACAGAACACCAATAGGAGATAAAAAATAGTTAGCAATATAGGCAGAAACACATCTTAAAAAGGTTTGACAAAATGTCAGGTGCTTTACAGATTTCATTGGAAGGGGGATTTTGTCATTTTGCTATGTGGACCTGTGATTTGTAGATATGTTCTCAACATTGGAGCTTCTGAACTCACTCTGTGGCTCGCTGCAACAACATTGAAGCAGCATAGCCACTATCAACCAGGTTCTCACTAATGATATTTGGTAAAAAATTGCTGGAGTTAGGCTTTAAATATTTTACTTTTTAGTGAACAAGATCTTTCTCGGTTCTAAATTTTAATATTTATAACCATTGCTTTTTTGTTTGTTTTTTTGTAGCTGGCTGAGAAATATGGTTCAATATACAGCCTACAGATAGGATCTCAGAATATGGTTGTGCTGTGCGGGTATGAGATGGTGAAAGAAGCACTGGTCAACCACGCCAACGAGTTTTCTGGAAGACCACATGTACCAGTTTTTATTGAAATATCCAAGGAACATGGTATATAAACATTTTTAATGTGTCCTATTTTATTTTGACAAAATTACTTATCAGAGAAGTATAGCACATAGTGGTCATGTTACCAGATTTTGGGGTGAGTTGACAAAGTTGCATATCAAAAGAACCCCAATTTTCTCATTTAAAGATTTTTATTGTTTTAAATAGTGAATAACCACAATTACAGTATATCAAGCGGCATCAATAAAATACAACATTGAAGTATGGATTTATACAAATAGAAACAATACATCATCTTTGCCATTAATGAGAAAGAGCTCAATGTACAATAGGAACTGATATTCAACTTGAAAATAAGAGAGAAATTAGCGTATAGTGCTCCATGTAATAGTGAGATATAATAAAACTATAAGAGTCAAAACTATTTACAATTTGCAATTGGGAAGTTTGGTTCTGACATAAACTAGGGTAATCTTAAATCTAACTATTTAAACGTTTAATTTACCCAAACCAAAGCCATAACTTTGATTATAAAGTGAAAATATATACTGTAATATAAAAAAAAGATGAGATAAGATAGATAGAAGTACTCAAAGGTACAGTAGGGGAGGAAATGATAAAGGGGGTGGGACCTAATGGGGGAAGGGTACAACATAATTCTGGAGGCAAATTCCATGTATACTATTAGTATTCGGGGATCCCTGAAGAAGCATCAATCACCATGATGAGAGAATTTGTGAATCAAAATTGGCTGGCAAGTAGTATATGATCCATGGTTTCCATATGCTATTGAATTTTTTTAACTTATTTTTATCTAGTGCATCAGTTTTAGCATGCATAAACTCTTGATTCATTCTCTTTTTGGCTTCTGCCAGGTTCACAACAGGTGATTTCCAAGCGCTAGCTATTGTCTGCTTTGCGACTGTCATGAATGTAAGGAATAGCTTGTATTGATTTTGAGAAAGGGATATTGGCTTAATATTGAGAAGAGCTGCCATTGGATCTGGTATAATAGTACAGTCAAATAATTTGGAAGCAATTCGGAAAATCTTTTCCCAGAATATATGCACGAGTGAACATTGCCACCAGATGTGCAAGTATGTACCTTTATCCGGACAACCGCGAAAGCAAAGATCAGAGCTGTTTATTGCAAATTTGGATAACCTGGCAGGAACCAAATACCAACGAGAGAGTACTTTGTATGGCGCCTCATTTGCCGTTACATTAGTAGAAGAGGAGCTAGCATTAGACCAGATGTTTGCCCAGGTCTTGTTGTCAATCTCACAATCGGGTCTTTTTCCCACTTAGCAACATATGAGGGTAAGATTGTATTTGATTTGGTGATCAACTGAGATTAAAGTACAGAGATGCGACCTTTAGCATGTGGTTCTTTTAGACATATTCTTTCAAATTAGGATAGACTATGTAGATTATCACTAGAATTGAGGAGATGATCATAGAAATTTTTAATTTGCAAATATCTGAAAATTTCAGATTGGGGAAGCCCAAAGGTCTCGTGCAGTTCTGAAAAAGGTTGTATTGAGGTTGTTGATGTTAAATGATATAAACACATAATGATAGCCTTAGACCAGGCTTTAAAAGTTCTAGGAAATATCCAAGCTGGATAAAAGGCCGGGTTTTTATAAAAAGAAAGGAGCGGGTTATGCAGAGACTTTAGACCATGTGAGCTTTTGTGCCTATCCCAGATTGATAGAGAATGTTTAGATATTGGATTCTTTAAAGCTCTACGATCTGAAGGACGTAACCATAAATTATTATTTGTAGGAAGTGGGTCGAAGTCTAATGCTTCGATAAATACCCATAAGGGAGTCTCCACAGTTGAATGATATTGTGATAGTTGTGCCATTTGAGCTGCTTTATAATAAGTAGCAAAGTCTGGAAATCCCAGACCGCCCATTGACTTGGGAAGGGTTAAGGTTTTTTTGGGCAACCAAGGCTTTTTCTTTCCCCAAGTGAACTGTGTTACTTTTTGTTGGATCAATCTAAGAAAATAAGCAGGGATATGGACTGAACACATCGCGCCACTTGTGGAGTTTGCTCTGCGGCTGCCGTGTCGGTGTTCTTCCCTCTGAAGTGCAGTCCCTGTAAGCTCTGCATCAGACACCAGTGTGCGGGGAGAGGACCCTTCGTTCTGGGATTATGTACACAGCCCAGATACTGAGAAGTGGAGAAGGATTCGGAGCGCCTGTGTGTATGGTGCCCAAAATGAGGAGTCGATAATTGGGTTTTCTGGCTTTCAGAACAAGAGGAAATCGTAGCCTCCAGAGGACAAGGATTTTACACTATCTAGTGTCCTCCCTTCCTTCCATGTTCCGTATCGAGTACTGCATGATGGTATATGAGCGTTTTGGCTACCAAAAAAATTGAGGCTCAACATACACTGAAGTTTGGAGTCCTATTGATTATCAATTGAGGCTGTTTGGGGTCCTCCGTCATAGGGGACCATCGCTTTTTGGTAAGCAGGAATTCTTACTGGTGGTGGTGAAAGTCACGAATACAAGAAGATTTGGAATCGTTTTTGTTTTGTTTTCTTTTTTCTTTTTTCTTTTTTCATCTAGTATGGACACTTGATCACGGGTGTTTTTTTGTATGGACTTTAGACTTGATTATTTAAGGGTCCTATTCAAGCATGTAATAATATTATTAATTAAGTTTGTATTATTTCATATGTTTTGTTTACACTGTTTAGTTATTGTTCTTCACTGAGCACTTACATAATTTATCACTGTGGTGATTTTGAAATTTTTTTCAATCATTCAGTGGTGGGCTTATGTTTATACTCATAAGTTAGCGCGACTATATATTTTTTCTTATATGGATTGGAAGTGTTCTAAATAAATATAAAAACTTGGGGAGTATGGTAATTTTTATTATGTTAATTTTCCCGAACCAGGAGATCGGTAGGTCTGACCAGTTAGATAACAAACCTGTGATGTTTTTCAATAAAGGTGGGTAGTTGGCAGTAGGCTTGTGCAATTCGTTTCGTAACGAATTGAAATTCGTCCGAATTTAGCAACTTTCGGACATTCGGAAGCATTCGAATTTCCGAACAAAGCAATTACGAATAAGACCGAATCCGAAATAAATTATACCGCAAATAGCGAATGCCCGAATGTCTTCGGCATAATTCGTTATGAAAAAGTTACGAATGTACGAATCCATACGAAGCACAATAACACTCACTCTGCTCTGCTCTCTGCTTCTCCCACACCGTGCTGAACTCCCTCTCAAAATGGTGTACAGGGGCGGAGGTTATAGCCGCATGTAAAAAACGAAAGTAAAATACGAGATTTCGAATCCATTCGAAGCACAATAACACTCACTCTGCTCTGCTCTCTGCTTCTCCCTCACCGTGCTGAACCCTCTGAAAATGGTGTACAGGGGCGGAGCCTATAGCCGCATGTTAAAAACGAAAGTAAAATACGAGATTTCGAATCGTTACAAATAACCGCAATGTATTTAGAAAAGTACAAATCCATTCGAAGCACATTAGGCATAATAGGCAGCGTCGTTGTGAGAGAGACACGGAAAATTACGAATCAACGAACCCAAAAAAAGTTACGAAAGTAGGAGTTGTGTCCAGAATCAACGAAAAACAACGTACTCTACCGAAAGTACGAACCCAAAAAAAGTTACGAAAGTAGGAGTTGTGTCCAGAATCAACGAAAAACAACGTACTCTACCGAAAGTACGAATTATAAAGCAACAAAAAATTCAACGAAAAATGTCGCTTGCAAAAATACGAATGAGTCCGAACACGAAAAATCCCGTCTAGCAAAATTACGAATGATTACGAATCAACAGGACCGGAAAGAAACGAACCGAAACGGAACGAATTTTTCCGTTGTGCACAAGTCTAGTTGGCAGCAAATAAATCTGAGGAATTGGCCGTTAGTTGAATACCCAAATATGGTAGGCTACGATCTACCCATTTAAATGGTAGTGAGTTCTGTATATTCTGCTTTTCCATTTCGCTAAGTGAAATGTTCAAAGCTGAGAATTTTTGAGTATTGACTGTAAGACCTGAAATATGTGAGAATTCCTATAATAATAAGATTAGGGGCCGAAACTTGTGGCGAAGATAAAATAAGAGTATGTCATCTGCGAATACGCATATTTTGTGATGACATCCACCTAAATCAATACCCGTGATCGTTGGTTCCATCCTTATTCTTTGTGCCAAGGGTTCGATGAGTAGCGCAAATAATAATGGCGAGAGGGGACATCCTTGACGCGTCCCTCTCTGTATATCAAACTCTTCTGATTTGTAGCCGGCATATTTGATATAAGCTTTGGGTTTATGATATAATGCAGAAATCCATACCAAAAAATGTGGGCCAAAGCCCCATTTTCTGAGTGTGAAATGCATATAAGACCATGATGATACAGTGTCAAATGCTTTCTTAATATCAAGAGAAAGAAAGCACGAGGGAATTCAACGTGTCTTAGCGGCATGAGACAAAAGGGTAGCGCGTCTGGTATTATCACCAGCTTGTCGAATAGGGATGAAACCGGTTTGATCACGGTGTATTAGGTTGCCTATAATCTTATTTAATCTGCTAGCTAGGATTTTGGCTAGAATTTTAACATCTATATTTAACAAGGAGATGGGGCGATAGTTTGACCAAACTAAGTCATCTGTATGTGGTTTGGGGAGCATGCATATAATCGCAGTCAAGGTTTAGGACTCCAATTTTCATTGTGCAGTTCTGGTGCAGTGATAAAATATCCTAGGCGGGCAATTCTCAAGAAATCTATTCTATCAATAAATACAAAGCTTCCTCTGATTGGCTGAGCCAGGGAGCAGGATGATGATGTCATAACCTCTGACTCAGCCAATCAGAGGAAGCTTTGTATTCATTGATAGAAAACATTGCTTGTTCTAAACGGCTGAGCGCCGCTGTGGTAGACTCTTCTGTGTTTCGGGTATGAGACAGAAAATCTCGGCTCGGACCCTGAACACAGTGCGGTATGCTGTATGTAGCCTCAGCTACATACAGTTAATACCACACATCCAGTGGCCTCCCTCACAGGTACGTTTTTCTTTAAACAAAATGTTTACAGTGCTAGACGAGACAGAAAGCAGGCAGGTAGGGGCATCTACCTGCTCGCAATTTTTTTTAAAGCTGGACTTTAGTTTCACTTTGAGTCGACACCAACTCCTTTGTTGAAACTCTCTACCAATTATTCCTTTTTCTCCAGAAAAATTGACCAACCTCCATGGAGATCCATCCTCTGCATAAACATCTGCAGGAGAGTCAGCTAGTCTCCATGGGATTCCATCCTGCCTCCAGTGAAAATCAGCAGCACCAGGACTTAGCTCCAGGCCAAATCACTTCCTGGCCCCTTAAGGCAAGCAGGCAGGACTAAAGCAGCAGCTCTATCACATGCACCCTCCCCAGGCCAGAGCCAGGGAGGAAGAGAGCTTGCTTCAGCCAGCCCCAAATATGTATACCCTTTTCCATAATGCACCACTGGCACAGGAATCTCCTATTGGTGGGCTGGGAAAAGATATGAATATTCATAATCCCGACCTGCTTTGTGATCTCATACTAATATCAGAGGTGACAGTGCCACCTACTGACAGAAGGGAAAACTGACAACCAGGCAGAACTTAGGGGAAGGTGTACAAGACACAGACTACAAATTGACATTGGGTGACTGCAGCCATGAAGAACTAAATTTAGACACTCCTGCATATGGCAGGGTGGCTACGCTTATTTTTTTTAACTTTTTACTGTACTTTTGTGCCGCAGCAAGGGCTAAGATGCCCTGTGCTGGCAGCAAGCTGAAAATCAACAGCACAGAGCAGGAAACATGAGCTAGCATGAAAAGTTCTGTTGAGTTGCATTCTAACCCCCTGCTACAGCACAATGATACAGTTAAAAAATAAATAAAAAATGATGCCTACATTTATTGCCATTTATGGAACCTAACAGTCATAAAGAAAACAAAGCTTCAGTTGGGTCTTAACCGGTTCCCGACCGTATACTGTATATATACGGTGGCAAGGCAGCTCTCGTGCACAGGATCACGTACCTTGTACGTGATCCCCCACTTCCAGGTCTGGAGTGTGCACGTGCGCCGCTGTTGACCTGCTTCCACTGTGATTGGACACAGCAGGAGCCAATCAGTGGGTCCAGCAGACCCTATGTCCACCAGGACCCACCAATCAATTGGGACACAAGCAGAACAGAAGTCTACCTATGTGAACAAGGCAGACTGCCATTCTTTCACTACAGAAGACATGGATCCTGTGTCTCTGCTAAGCAGGGGCACCGACCCATGCCTTCCCATAGTACAAGCACCTTCCACACAGTAACCAATCACATGTTAGGCACATAGTTAACCCATTAATCGCCCCTGACAGCCAGTGTCGTTAGTAGAGTGACAATGCATATTTTTAGCACTGATCACTGTATTAGTGTCACTGGTCCCCAAAAAAGTGTCAAAAGTGTCACTTAGTGTCCTATTTGTATGCCGCAATAAGTTGCTTACCTGCGCCATTACTACTATAAAAAAAAAAAAAAAAAAACATACAAATTCCATAAATATATCCCATAGTTAGTAGATGCTATAACTTTTGCGCAAACCAATCAATATACACTTATTGGGATATTTTTTAATCAAAATTATGTAGCAGAATATACAGTATATTGACCTAAATTTATGAAAATTTTTTTTTTACATTTTCTTGGATGTGTTTTATAGCAGAAAGTAAAACATAATGTATTTTATTTTTAATTGTCAGTCTTTTTTTGTTTATAGCGCAAAATATAAAAACTGCAGAGGTGATCAAATACCACTAAAAGATATTATGGGGGGAAAATGTCATACATTTTATTTGGGCACAGCGTCACACGACCATGCAATTGTCAGTTAAAGTAACGCAGTGCTGTATCGCAAAAAAAATGGCCTGGTCATGAAGGGCGGTAAACCTTCCGGAGCTGAAGTGGTTAAAGGATAAGTTCACCTTTGGGAATATGTTACATATTCCACCTGTTTTGAGGATGGAACATGCTCTCAATGCTGAAGCCACTACCCGAACCCCGCTCCTGTGACAGCAGTATGGAGAGAAGTTCCCCGTACTAGCCGTCACCTTTTGAAACCAGCTCTGCATGTGAATGAACTACAACCCTGACATCCTTGGCGGCTGTTGGCTTGTAGTTCTCAATTAACTATCACGGTGCTGTGGAGCTGGTGCAATGCTGTACAGGCGCAGAAAAAATAAATAAATGCACATTTTTTTACCTGCAAATTTTTTTTTTTTTTTTTTTTAGAAAGGTGAACTTATCCTTTAAGCACCTTATTTGTTGCCTGGAGTTGACCTAGACTGACAGAGTGTATGTGTTATTTTATTTTTTCTTTAGGTGTGGTATTTTCTAATGGTAACATCTGGAAAGCCATGAGACGTTTCACTCTTTCTACACTGAGAGATTTTGGGATGGGGAAGAGAACAATAGAAGATAAGATCACTGAAGAGTGCCAAAGTTTGATAAACATTTTTAAAACCTACAAAGGTCAGTAGAGGTGTAGTGTGGTTGAAAGTTCTGAAGTTGCACAATCCCATATACTCTCACTATCTGTATACATTCCCACATCTGTACTCATAAAATGGCCATATTACATCTACTTTTTTTCTGTTCAGATTCTTCTGGCCTCTGACACACTCCCTTACTCAGGGAAAGACTTTCTTTGTCTCCTTTCATTGACAGTGCCCTTGTTTTCTTTGGTGAGATCCATCTCTTCAAAAGTCAGGCCTAAGCGCCTAACTGGAATTTTGTGCTATTTGGGGTTCCAAGATCCTGATAGCAAGTAGTTCACAGGCCTCCAGAAGGCTCTTTGTTGATGACTAAATAACTAAATTCATATGACAACTGCTGCAAGTTTGAATTAGGCCTTTTGCACATGGACGCACATTCCAGGGTATTTCCCCTGCCTGGAAAGCCCAAGCCCATTATAGACACAAATGGCTGTGCTTGGGTATACGCCAGTGCTTGCATATAAATCTTCCCTTTTTATATGATGATTTTTGCATATGTAGCTAGGTGCTGGCTATATTGCTTTTTGCCATCATGGGACATTCCTTACTGAAGATTGCATTTAGCTTGTTCCCTCTATGGCCCAGCATGGGGATTATGACATAATTTCTTGATTGCGGAAAGAGAGAGAGAGACCACTACTGAAAGCAGGGGATCATGGGACATGTAGATAGGAAAACCGGGATTTCATGGGATCTAATGCTGCTGCAAACTGCCAGTACCAGCTGACTGGAGAGAGAAAATTCTGGGTGAGCAGATAAATATAACAGTCCAGATAGGGGCTTGCACTCTTGGGACACAAGATCTGCAGCTACAGGAGCAAGAGGCTAGGCTCCCTGGGTCGGGGTGAGCGAGCGCAATGGCCTGGATGGCGCATAGGGCTTTTTTGTGAGTAAGCCTTATGCCTGGAGGCAGATCCTCAGCTACTGGCTTCTCATCAGCAGAGTGGCTATCTGGGGCCACTCTCACCTACACTCACACAGATGCTGCTGCATCCCTGGGTTGTCAGGTTGCCAGTCGGGCCTCTTCAACTGACTGCAAATACTTCAAAAGCCTGTTCCAGGACACCCTATCTCTATAAGCCTTGGCACCTCCAGGATTAGTGAGCGGGCAGAAACCCATCCTTAGCATTGCATTCAGAGACACTACATGCAGACACCTTTACCCCACCCTTTCTACATCAAAGGCTTTCCATTGGGAAACACCTTGCTTATTGTCATGTTTCACATGCTTTTTGATATGCCTTTAAATGTTATATGTATTCTTCTTCTTACGGCTCCTCCCCTCCCCTTAGCTCAGTTTTATTCTGTATAGATAGCTACACCCTTTTGTCCATTTTTCCCAGTCATGCATCTCAGCCTCATGTCTCATGGAGTGGATCACATTATGATCTTTTGATCTATCCGATGTTCATTGTTGTAAGATCCTCACAGTTTATGGATTAAACTTTACAAGATCTTCAAGGTGTTGTCTGGATTGAGTCAATGTCTGCTAATTCATTTAAGATTGACAGTTATCGATATCTCATTACAACTGTAAGTTACAGAGATCACACTTTCAATGCTTAGATTGGAGAGGCAGAACACCTTTCTATTTACCTTTGCTGGTCACCATTTCACTGCAACATCTTTGAGCCCCTTGATAGCTAGCTGAAGATTCCAGACTCTCTTACTTCAAGGACTTCTCCACACAAAGGAATCAGCCTACAGCACCTGTTTGTCTTAAAGGGGAACTCTCACTCAGGTTTTACATTTTGTGTTTGTTATTTCTTGCTGCCTGTGGCATTAGGGCTTAGAGCAGTGGCTCTCAACTCCTGTCCCCAGGACCCACTAACAGGCCAGGTTTGCAAGATAACTAAAATACATCACAGGTGATATAATTTGCTGCTCAGTGATTGCAGTATTCTAGTCTGCATCTCCCCAAGGTAATACTTAAAATCTGGCCTGTTAGTGGGTCCCGAGGACTGGAGTTGAGAACTACTGGCTTAGAGGGAGCTGACTGACAAAAAGTGTTTTCTCTCCTTTTTGTATCTGGGGTCATAGGTTTCCCTTAAGATCTGTTGGTTTCTACTGCCAGGCTCACTGTTATTGCCATTTTATTGTGTATCCCTGTATATCTGTTTGATGCCAAGTTGCAATTTGGGAAATACCCACACTTTACATTTTTATTTCCCTTGTCAGCTCAAGAATATCCAGTAAAATATCCATTTGCAATCGCTGATATTTATTTGGCGTCTTTTGCATTTGCATTCTCTCTTTGAATAATGTCAGAACCCAGAGTGTCAGGAGGCTTGCAAGGTGAGGGTATCCTCTGGGCAAAGTCATCTTCCAGAGGCCCCTATGGTGGTGGCGCTACACTTATGTGTATACTCAGTGGTGTAGCGTGGGTTGTCAGCGCCCGGGGCAGGGCAAGAGATTTGCGCCCCCTAACCCACAGATTTTTAGCACTCTTAGTCCCTATAGCTAGTACAGTAGTACTGACCAACCTGATTCCTACACCGACCTACTTGACCACTATACTAACCTACCTGATTCCTATACTGACCTGCCTGATTCCTACACTGACCACTAAACTGACCTGATTGCTATACTGACCACTGCACTGACCCACCTGATTCCTACACTGTCCACTACACACCTTTTTATTGCTCACTGATTGGTTGCTAGACGATACTGCACATAATTACCGCATACCCATTGTTTGCTAGAGGTTACTGCACATCATTACTACAAACTGATTGGTTGCTAGAGGTCACTGCAAAATATTATTGCTCACTGATTGGTTGCTAGAGATTACAGCAGATCATTACTCTTTACTGATTGGTTGCTGAAGGTTACTGCACATCATTACCACTCACTGGTTGCTAGAGGTTACTGCACATTATTAATGCTTCCCAATTGGTTGCTAGACATTGCAGCACATCATTACGGCTCACTGATTGGTTGCTAGAGGTTACAGCACATCATTACAACCCACTGATTTGTTGCTTAAGGTTATAGCACATCATCTCACTGCCTGCACACCACAGACTGCAGAAGTGACGGGACCCACCAATAGACAGAAAAGAAGAACTAGAACTAATTATTAGCAATGAGGGTTGAGGGGTGCGCTGTGTATTGAGTGCAAGGCTGAGGGATGCACTTTGTACGTAATGCAGGGTTCAGAGGTGCACTGTGTATGGAGTGCAGGGTTGAGAGGTGTGCTGTGTACTGAATGCAGGGTTTAGAGGTGCGCTGTGTGTGGCGTGCAGGGTTGAGGAGGTGCGCTGTGTACAGCGTGCAGGGTTGAGGGGGGTGCACTGTGTGTGGCGTGCAGGGTTGAGGGGGGTGCGCTGTGTGTGGCGTGCAGGGTTGAGGGGGTGCACTGTGTGTGGCGTGCAGGGTTGAGGGGGTGCGCTGTGTGTGGCAAAATATTATTGCTCACTGATTGGTTGCTAGAGATTACAGCAGATCATTACTCTTTACTGATTGGTTGCTGAAGGTTACTGCACATCATTACCACTCACTGGTTGCTAGAGGTTACTGCACATTATTAATGCTTCCCAATTGGTTGGTAGACATTGCAGCACATCATTACGGCTCACTGATTGGTTGCTAGAGGTTACAGCACATCATTACAACCCACTGATTTGTTGCTTAAGGTTACAGCACATCATCTCACTGCCTGCACACCACAGACTGCAGAAGTGTCGGGACCCACCAATAGACAGAAAAGAAGAACTAGAACTAATTATTAGCAATGAGGGTTGAGGGGTGCGCTGTGTATTGAGTGCAAGGCTGAGGGATGCACTTTGTACGTAATGCAGGGTTCAGAGGTGCACTGTGTATGGAGTGCAGGGTTGAGAGGTGTGCTGTGTACTGAATGCAGGGTTTAGAGGTGCGTGTGTGTGGCGTGCAGGGTTGAGGGGGTGCGCTGTGTGTGGCGTGCAGGGTTGAGGGGGGTGCGCTGTGTGTGGCGTGCAGGGTTGGGGGGGTGCACTGTGTGTGGCATGCAGGGTTTAGGGGGTGCGCTGTGTGTGGCATGCAGGGTTGAGGGGGGTGCGCTGTGTGTGGCTTGCAGGGTTGAGGGGGTTGCGCTGTGTGTGGCTTGCAGGTCTGGGCTGTGGGGCGGGCTAAGTGGACGGAAAGCATGTCGCACGAGCTGGGATCCTGGACCTTGTGTGTGGGGAGTGGCATGTAATGGAGAGGAAGCCTCGTGAGTCGCCTGCCCTCCTCCTTCCCCCCAGTCTCCGCACGGTCACAATCCCTGGGATCATGGATGGTCTTCAGTGTTCATTTACTCACTGCTGTGTCAGTGTCACCGCTGGAGCCTAAGCCGGGACTGCACCACAACTTCTTTCTCATTGCGAAGCGGAAGAGCTCACAGTCTCCTAGACTGCACAGTGCAGGAGAAGAGCTGCAGGTAACCTGCCGCCTGCTGCTGTGCCCCTCTAAATTTTTCGCCCAGGGCGACCGCCCCCCTGCCCGCCCCACGCTACGCCACTGTGTATACTCAATGCCAGCATTTATGTGAGCAATGGCATATACTTGGTACAGGTAGCTGTTTGAAGTACCTGGGATTTCTGAAAACTTCTGGTTGGCTGACAGAATACTTCTGCATACATCAATGTCCACCCAAAACCCGTAGTTTTTCTCGACGAGATTCTTGTCAAGCTTGACGGGATTCTTGTCAAGCTTTCCTTGCATACACACTGTCAATTCCAAATCTCGTCGTTGTAAAGCGCGGTAACGTACAACACGTACGACGGCAGTATAAAGGGGAAGTTCGATTCCAATGGTGCCATCCCTTGGGCGGCTTTTGCTGATCTCGTGTTACCGCGTGTTAGTAAAAGTTTGGGGAGAGACGATTCGCGCTTTTCAGCCTCGTGCTTTTCAGTCCGTTACAGCGTGACGAATGCGCTATCTCCGTTACGAACGCTAGTTTTACCAGAAGGAGCGCTCCCATCTCATACTTGATTCTGAGCATGCGCAATTTTTTAAGACTCGGAAAAGCATACACACGACCGGTTTTCTCGTCGGAAAACAGAGAATAGAGGGCACAGGATACAAGAATAGTGAGGGGAAAAGCCAAGGTCAGGGCAACAAGCAGACAAAGATAAACGAAGGACAAGCCGAAGGTCAAGGTCACAAGCAGACAGGGATAGTAGGGAACAAGCCAATATCGAAACACAGAGACAGACGTAGCACACGGCAGGCAGGAACCCAAACACACAATGCTTAAACAAACACGTTGATCAGCAAGGCAGGCTTGCAGTGCACAGGTTAATATAGTGTTCTGTGATAGGGCCTGGGGTGGAGTCAGGCTGGGAGGAGATTATAAAGGCAGCCAGGTGTGAGAGAGTCTGGCCTTTAAGATGAACACATGGGGAGGAAGGTAAGCTGACAGACAAACATTACTGCATATCCATGACAAGAATCCTGACGAGAAAATAGAGAGCAGGTTTTTTCGACGAAAAACTATACACACGAACGGTTTTCTCGGCAAGAAAGATCTCCCAGCAGTTTTCTTGTCGTTTCTTGATGAGAAAACCGGTCATGTGTACAAGGCCAAAGACATCCACCAATCTGTGTCAGGAGACATTCTGCCTTTGTGAAACAAAATTAAGTTAGCCCCTTCCTCTCCTTGCTCCCCATTTGCATTACCATATTTGGCCTCTGTACTTAGAATTATGTTTATTATTACTAAATGTTGAGGTCTTGGTAATATCTCCACTTGTATTTCAGGAAAACCATTTGAAAACACCATGATAATGAATGGGGCTGTGGCCAATATCATTGTGTCCATATTGCTTGGTCATCGCTTTGACTATGACGATCCAAAACTTTGGAGGCTTTTAACAATAGTCAATGATAATGCCAGGATTATCGGTTCCCCAATGGTTTTGGTAAGGGCATTTTTACTGCAACATTTTACCATGGTACTGCTTGTGGGCAGGTAGTCTACTGTATATTTACCCCTGACCTGACCGGCTGCCCAGGTCAGGGGGAAAGAGTAAATGTTTTGCCCCCATTCCCTGGTGTATTTGCAGGCTTTCTTTGGGGACCAGCCTCCCTCCTGTGTTCTATAATAGAGAAGAGGTCCAGATCCTAAGGGGTTCCAGAAGAACACTTGAAGAAACGCAAGCACATGCAATTAGAGACTTGTTGACCTGTGGTCAACTCTGGAATTCTGTTTCTGCTCTGGAATGAACCCAGGAACATGGACCTCTATGTTTAAGCATTGCCAATCATGGACATTGCTCAAAGAGACTTCACCTGTGAAGGTAACCTGGGGCAGGCACAATTAGGTTTAGTTAAGAAAAGGATGTTATTGCATGTTATACATGTTGTGCCAAGTCTACAGTAAAAATCGGAGTTTTTAAAGCACCAACACAGGATGGAAATGTGGGTGCTTGTGGTAGCGCAGTGTCACGTCCTAAACGTCAATAGGGTTATGTCATAGGGTAAATGACATAACCTGACATAACCTGGTTAGATGGTTTGGATTTGACCTCTTTTGCATTCTGTGTACCTGGAGTTTTAGTGTTATGCTTGAAGGACTCTTATATGATGAGACTCTCCTTTGATATGGTATATGTGCAGCTTAATTAATGCTGGTACTTCTAATATTACCCAGTTATATTTATCAGATGGCAATATTCTGCCGCTAAGCACACTTGAAGTTACACGCAAAGGTCCCAGCCACATACTGCACATAAAATATCTTTAGCCCTTAAATACTGAACGCTCCTATAAAGAATACACACAAGCCCCTGAAGAACCGATCTTCGCAAAACATGTAGAGCTTAATTTATTGTTACATTATAGTTTAGTTATACATGTCTACAGTGACATGTTTTGCCATCTATGATCAGTATTGGAGAGATCTAGTTGCCACTGTAGTAGTACTACAGTATTTTACTGCTTTTACATTTCTACGTATTAATTGTTAATAATACAATTTATTGTTTATTTTCTTATGATTGGTGCCTAGAAAGTAAATTTTTTCACTTCTAATATTTGATCAAGTCTACAGTAAAAGTTGATTCAGCCTAATGATCAGGTCATGTGCTACATGGGCGAAACCTAATGACCATAATTATTAAACCAACTCTTAAACATCTGATTTTATACAAGATACACACCCCAAACCAATCTAGCAATAGACAGAAGGCTTGTTTTTATAGCTAGCACTGAACGTTAATGGATCCAACACAACCAGACCATATCTCTTAATTATTACTTGTTTTTCGGGATGAGCCAAACAACCCCCGGTTCGGTTCGCACCAGAACCTGCGAACAGAGCGAAAATTCGTGCAAACTTTAGAACCCTATTAAATACAATGGACGCGAACGTTCGAAATCAAAAGTGCTAATTATAACACCTAATATGCAAGTTATTGTCCTAAAAAGAGTTTGGGGACCCGGGTCCTGCCCCAGGGGACATGTATCCATGCAAAAATAAGTTTTAAAAACTGCAGTTTTTTTGGGAGCAGTGATTTTAATGATGCATAAAGTGAAAAAAAAAAGTGAAATATTCCTTTAAATATCATACCTGGGGGGTGTCTAAAGTATGCATGTGAAGTGGCACATGTTTCCCGTGTTTAGAACTGTCCCTGCACAAAATGACATTTCTAAAGGAAAAAAAGTAATTTAAAACTGCTTGCGGCTTTAATGTAATGTCTGGTCCCGGCAATATGGATGAAAATCATTGAGAAAACTGCCCTCTAACCCTTTTCCTGCCCTTGTTATCAATATTAATGAAGCTATTTCATTTGCATTTGAAGCTAATCTACTGAACTCAAGGGAACAGGATTACCTGAAGGTGGGGAGTTCAATAACCACACTTTCTATGTGATCCCCAAACTTCACAAGTCCTTAGTTGACCCCCCCGGCAGGCCTATTGTGTCAGCTATTAACGTCCCACTAGAACGAGTGGGCAGATACGTGGACAGCTTCATTAAAATGTTAGTTGTCCAACTACCTTCCTATGTGAGGGATACCAGAGATGTTCTGGTCAAGGTGCAGGATCTGGAGGTTCCCCCTGGGGCCCTACTCGTTGGGATCGACGTGGAATCGCTTTACACGTCGATACCCCATGAGTGGGGCCTCAGGGTGGTCTCCTTTTTCCTGGATCAACAATATCCAGAATTTGGAGCTCAGAATGAGTTCATTCGGGAACTTCTGGAACTGGCTTTGTCCAATAACTACTTCCAGTTCCTCGACTGCTACTATCAACAGATAAGGGGTACTGCAATGGGGGCACCCTGGGCACCCTCCTATGCCTGTCTTCACCTTGGTCTGTGGGAGCTGGAGGTGATGCAATCCATGCCGATGTACCTCAGCCACGTACTTACCTGGCTGAGGTACATCGACGATGTCCTACTTATTTGGCGGGGTGACAGGGAGCAACTGCATGAATTCCTGTGCCAGCTTAATGTGAACGACAGAAACATTAGACTTACTCACGTTGTTGACCCGTCTTCTATTCCCTTCCTGGATCTGAATATTTCAATTGTTGACAACCGGGTGACTACATGCACCTTCAGAAAACCCACTGCTGCCAACACCCTCCTTCAGGCCTCTAGTCACCATCCTGACAACCTGATCAGAGGCATTCCTGTGGGCCAGTTCCTGCGTTTACGCAGGAACTGTACCAGTGACATAGACTTTAAGCGGGAGGCGGGTGAGATGCATAGCAGATTTAGAGAACGGGGTTACCCCCAGAAGGTGCTCGTCAGAGCACGAAAAAAGGCCTGGAAAACTAATAGGAGTGATCTTCTCCTTAGTCAATCCAAAACAGCCGCAAAAAATAAAGACCAAGTTAAAATTAAAAATTAAAATAAAAACAACCCTCCACGTCTGATTACTATCTATGGGACACAATGGAATGATGTTAGGTCTGTCTTGGTAAAACATTGGGGGATACTCACTCGGTCACCTCTAATCCACGAGATTGTGGGACCTTCACCACAGATGGTGGCAAAAAGAGCCCGTAATTTGAGAGACACACTGGTCCATTCAGAACATACCAGGGAACGGACTACCAGCTGGTTGACCGATCTTCCCCCTCTAAAGGGAATGTATGCCTGTGGCCACTGCCAGATCTGTAGCCACGTTGAGAAAACTGCAGAGTTTACCAATGCGGATGGCAGCACTCGGTTTTCCATCAATAAATTTATTAACTGTGCTTCTAGCAGGGTATTCTATATGCTGGAGTGTCCCTGCCATAAGTACTACATTGGTAAGACCAAAAGACAGTTGCGCATCCGCATTGGTGAACACCTTCAAAGTATAAAAGGTTCAGCAAAACGTGAAAAAGATGAAGGCCAATTTCAAACCTTAAAAAGTAAGTCCAGAGAGGACATGTCCCCAATAGCTCTGCACTTTGCTGACTTTCATGAAAGCAAGGTGTCAGGCTTGAGGGTCAAAGGAATATACACTTTGGATTTGTCAGCTAGAAGGGGGGACTCTAACTAGATAATCCACATCCCTGCAAACATTCCCATATTGGATAAGTCTTCTTATTTTTCTTATTCTTCATCAATACTACAATTATCCATTTATCTAATTTTGTTCATCCCTGGTTTTCTCGGGCCTGGCTCTGGTTCTAAATGTCCCAGCAGATATATATTTCCACATTCTCGTATGCCCTATTATGCATGTTCGATGTGAGGATGTACATGTGTACATGTGCATATGTATGTGTGTATGTGTGAAAATGGGGGACTATGTACCCAATCACACATATACACATTTAATTGCTGTATATGTGCAAACAAACCCTTTCTTGGGGGCTGCTTAATTGTCCCGCTGCTTAATCCTTACTTTATCCAGTTTGAGACCTTATGCACCTTGATATCTGGGATATTTTGTGTGTATCTATAATAATTTTGCACACCTGTTCCCATCTATCCACGTGTGATATATTTTATTATTGCTTCGATCAGTTCATACTGGCGTTCCTCTATGCAAGGCGCTAACCAGCTTCATTTGTCAATTACTAAATAAATGAACAATACTGAGACATTTAATATGTCTAACGGACCACAGCAGACGGTCTGTGATCGCTGTCGACAGTATATTGTGATATATGTCTATAGAAGATATTGACCAATGCCGGTGACCATCTATTGCTATATTGAGCATTTATTATTATTTTTTATTATCATTTTCATTATAATAATTATTATCAATTTATATTTATTTTTATTATTATTATTAGTTTCCAAGTCTCAGTCTATGGCTACTATCTGCGACTAGTGTTTTTCTTTTCAATTTATTGCAGGTGTCACCATCTCTATAGTCCCTTGTTCGTTCGCATAGCCACATTATTGCATTTTCTATGTTCCTTTGGAACTGGTCAAGCCCTACTGGCTGACCCTACTGCATACAGGGTAGCTTTCTGGAATTTTTCCAGGTGGCCATCCTGCTAGCATTATCTGCATGCATGCATTTCTTTTCAGCTGACTGTGTTTTAATGATAACGTTATCATTTTTTATTTATTGTGGGTGTTGGTGAAAGATATATTTTTTGAGCATCATTTAAATTTTGTAAAATTTCATATTTTGTACTATTAAAAGCATTTCATATAAGCGGCGTGGTCCATCTGTGGCTTCTTTATCCTGGGGGAGTGTTCTTTTCTTTATCTCTCCCTGGTGGGCCTTTTATAAGGTTCTTTTAGGTACGCTTGCCAACGGACTGCATGGCAGGTCGACATATGTCTGGTCAAGCACGTGGTGCCGAAGCGGCTGATGTTTTGGCCACGCGAGATACGCTTTAGACATATGTTGCAAATGGCAACGGTGCGATCTGCTGCACACGTCTGAAAAAAGGCCCACACCAAAGAACTTTTGGAATAACGCGCAGAGACAGCAGCGCCCTGCACATGCGGAGCTCTGCGGTGTGATGCGGTCGGTCTTCTGCCCTTAAGCTGGCCCCTGGAGGGCATCCTGCCTTGTTGGAGATGTGCCTCCTCCTCTCTCCTATTAGGCACCCATGTGGAGTTAGGGACCTCATCATCCCCTCCCTCCTCATTACTGGAGCCAATCTGGCAGAATGCTGCAGCTGGGAGAACATGACTGCCAGATAGCTGTCCTTGTTGGGCACCCCCTCTCTCTGGGCTCACGTTACTACCCCCTCTCTCTGAGCTCACGTTACTGCCTTCCTCCAGCTTGGTTCCATCATCAGAGCCTTCAAAACGCTGGGCATCCTCCTGGAGCATGTACCCAACACTGTGGTCAAACAGTTTGGGGGACTCCTCAGGAGGACATGGTGGGGCTAGGGAAGGAGTGACTGATGCCATTGAGCAGAGGGAAGAGGCCGCTTTGGCAGCTGCTTTGCCAGACAAAGTACCCTGAGCCTCGGTGAGAGAGGATGAGGACGGCTTGGTCATCCACTCTACCAAGTCTTGGGCATGTTGCGGCTCAACATGGCCAGCTGCCGAAAAGGACAAGCGTGTCCCACGGCCATGTGCTGATGAGGATGCACCATGTCCATGACCAGAAGCACTGTTGCCTCTAGACACAGAGCCTGCTTGCCCTCTTTTATTGCCTCGTGACTGTCTGCCTCTCCTTGTTTGCCTTCCAGACATACTAATGACATGCAGTGAGATGTAGCTGCACAAAGGTGGGATGTATATATATATATATTGTGAGGGGGTTAACTCGGCAGCGGGTGTGTATGAGCCCCCTGGTTGGGTTCACCACACAAAACAGGCACAAAAGACAGAGTTTGTAGTTGCAAAAAAACGAAAGGTGCGGTTTATTCAAACTATTTACAAGGGAAAAACAGCAAAACAAAAAGAAACATGAAAATAAATCCTTGTCAACATAACCGCTCACTACACACGTTGGTGTCCCTAACTAACAACTGGGTACAGCCTTGTGCTGTCCCAGTCCCTAGCTCCCTGCTTTTTGAAGTTCTTACAATAACCACACAGGCTTTGGCTCACCGCACAGAGATCACACTCCCCAGACTATCCACACAGATCTGGTTCCAGGTTGGAGCATCTCCCTTAGCATGCTGGGAGTTCTTGTAGAGGCCTCAATGAGCCACTTGATTCAGCTGGGCTCATTAACTCTTCCCCTGCAAGACTCCCAGCACTTCCCCTAGTGGTATAAATCGGCATAAAGCCTGAATCTAGGACATATATACCTTCCATCCTGGATGCAACCTGGTGATTTTACCTGCCTGCTGTCACAATATATATATACAGTATATATATATATATATATATATATATATATATATATATATATATATTTGTCTGTACTGATAATGGAGCTATCAGAATCAACTGCCTGCTGTGGTATTAGTATGGGAAAAGCAGAAGCAGCAGTTAGTTTTAGGTGAAAATTGTGCAGAGAGGGACACAGTACACTAACTGAAAATTCTTGCAGCTCTCTGCTTGTGGTTTTATTATGAGAACACCACTATAATAGTCACTAACTGTATTCAGGTAAGCTTTAGGTGAATGCTATGCAAAGCACACAGTACACTAAGTGAAACACTGACTGTCTGCAGCTAGCACAATCACCTGCCTGCCTGTCACAGTATAGAGAAAACCAGGAACGGATCTAGCTAAACTGAATACAGTGTATAAATATATATACAACACCTAGGATGCATATATATACTCTACACACTGTAACTGCAGCTAACTGACTCGCCTGCCTGCTCGATCTAACTCAATATAAACGACACTGTCTGTCTCTGTAAACTCTCTCTTTTCACAACTCCAACACACTACACAAGGCCGCTGAGCCGGCGGCCTTATATAGTGTGGGGCGTGTACTAAACCTCCTGAGCCATAATTGGCCAAAGCCACCCTGGCTTTGGCCAATTACGGCTCTCCGTTTTTTCTGCGCTGTGATTGGCCAAAGCATGCGGGTCATAGTGCATGCTTGGCCAATCATCAGCCAGCAATGCACTGCGATGCCGCAGTGAATTATGGGCCGTGATGCGCCACTCGAATTTGGCGTGAACGGCCCATAATGTTCGATCTTCGTCGAACGATTGAACAGCCGATGTTCGAGTCGAACATGGGTTTGACTCGAACACGAAGCTCATCTCTACTTGTTTTGTCGACTTTTAGACTTGACTTTTGCCATAGTTATATACTCGCGTTTGTTCTGACCACAAATGTTTTACCATTGATTGTAACTATCAAAATGTGTTACCAACTTTCTGTTCAACAATATTGTAAACCTACATTCCTTTTTCTACTAATGAAATATTGTGAAGAAAATTTTAAAAAAAAGTTGATTCAGCTGTTTAGAGCTGGTCTGAAGTTATTCAAAAGGGTACATGTGAGGTTTTGGCATATTACTAAAGAACTTGGGTCCACAACCACAATATGGGGTATGTGTAACATCACTATGACAGAGGTTCATTTAACAAGACAAGAAGGAAGAGAGAGTTGCCATGAGTAATTGTTGGCGTGGTACAGTAAATGGTTAGGTGATGGGTTCTCCAGTAGCGAGGGGGTCCAGACCCTTTACAGGAAAAAGCAGCCAATTCTGACACTCTTCTTGCGGAGGTTACCGCAACTAAGAACACCAATTTCCTTGTCAAAAGAAGCAAAGGAAT
The DNA here is from genome assembly GCA_029206835.1 of Rana muscosa. Classification (NCBI taxonomy): domain Eukaryota; kingdom Metazoa; phylum Chordata; class Amphibia; order Anura; family Ranidae; genus Rana; species Rana muscosa. Next base: position 941,311,274 of record CM055122.1, on the reverse strand, counting down.
ATTGTCACAAATCGGCTCAAAGAGCTGTCCTTGCGAAACCGACAGAACTAGATTCAGATCCCATGGGCACATGGGTGACCTGACTGGCGGACTTATCCGAGTTACCCCTTGTATAAAGGCCCTGGACCAAAGAATGCAAAGCAATCAGCCTTTGGAAAAATACTGCCAAGACCAATTTCTGACCCTTGATCGTACTCAAGGCCAGCTTCATTTTTACCCCCAACTGTAGAAAGGCAAGAATTCTACCTATGACATACTTTCGAGGGTGCCAACCCTTGGTTTCACACTAGGAGACATAGGCCCTCCAGACCCTATAATAAATGGTCCTAGAGGCCGGATTTCTAGCATTAATCAGGGTAGTAATCACTGAACCTGAAAACCCTTGACTCTTTAGGATGTGGGCTTCAACAGCCAAACCGTCAAATTTAGCGAATGTAAGGTAGGATGGAATACCAGCCCTGGCGACAGCAGGTCTGGACGAAATGGAAAAGTCCATGAATCCCCTTCTGCCATTCTCATGATCTTTGCACACCAGGATCTCCTGGGCCACGCCGGAGCTACTACGATTACCGGCTTCCCTTCCTCCTTGATCCTACGAAGAAGTCATGGTAGCAGCTGAACTGGGGGAATGCATAAATCAGTGAAAACTGATCCCACGGGGTCACTAACGCATCTGTCCCGAGTGCGAATGGATCCCTTGTTCGTGACACAAAGTTGTCCAACTTCTTGTTGAATCTGGATGCCCACAAATCTACGTCCGGGGTACCCTATCTCTGGCATATGGCCAGAAAGACATTGGGATTTAGGGACCATTCTCCCGGGAACAACTATCAATTCTCCACTCCTGGGATGAAGACTGCAGATAGGCAAGGAACATGTTCCTCTGCCCAAGTCAGAATATGGCTCACCTCCCTCTGGGCTGTGTGACGTCTGGTGCCCCCTTGGTGATTGATATAGGCCACTGCTGTGGCATTGTCAGACTGTATCTTGATGGGAAGTTACCGTAACCTGAACATCCAGGCCAATTAGAGCCCGAATCTCTAGAATGTTGATATGCAAAGGTTTTCTCGGACTCTGACAACTTCCCTTGGACAGTGGTTTCCTCTAGGACTGCTCCCCAGCTCCATAGGCTGGCATCCGTTGTTACCACCTTCCAGGTACCCGGAATGAAGGATTTTCCTTTCTGTAAATTCTTGGTTAGCGACCACCAACTGAGACTCTGGCGCACTTTTGGGGCCAGATTCATTGGATAATCTAAAGCTTGGGTTTTCTTGTTCCAAGCAAACAGAATACTGTATTGCAACATTCTTGAATGAAACTGGGCATAGGGAACTGCTTTGAATGAAGCCACCATCTTCCCTAGCAACCTCATGCAAAAGGACCTTTCCTTGCCCTGACCACCTGGACCAGCTCTTTTATAGCGTTGACTTTTGCCTGGGGCAAAAAACAATCTTTCCTGGGCTGTATTTATGACCAAGCCCAAATACTCCAGTCTCTTTACTGGTTGTAAGGATGATTTCTCCAGGTTGAGAATCCAACCTAGGTGTTCCAAATACCTGACCATTCTGGACACCCCCTGGTTTAACCATGCAACTGACTGATCTACCAGTAACAGGTCATCTAGGTATGACGTTACTGCTATACCCTGGTCCCTTAGTCTTGCTAGTACTGGGGCCAAAACTTTAATAAATACCTGGGGAGTGGTGTCCAACCCAAAAGGTAAGGCAACGAACTGAAAGTGGCGGTGCCCTACCGCAAGACACAGAAACTTCTGGTGAGCGGGAAAAAATTGGCACATGCAGATATGCATCTGCGAAAGGAGCGGATGTTTAGGAACCGATTTAGATCTTTGAGATCTACATGGGTCTGGCATCTCCAATCGGTTTCGGTACCGCAAAGAGATTTAAATAAAACCACATACCCTGCTCTTCTGAGGGGGTCTCTATGATTACACCCTGAGACATCAATCAGTCTAGCGCCAGAAATAAAGACCTTCTTTACATTGGATCTTTGGTGAGTAACCTAGGGCTACCACAGAGATGACCCAATCTGTCAAGGATCTCTTCTTGCCAAGCCCCTGAAAACCACAGAAGTCTTCCCCCCACCTCAATTGAGTGGGGGTGCCCCTTCATAAGGAGGCCTTGGGACTTTGTTTTGTAGACTTCTGCCCTCAGGCACTTCTGTAGTCCTATGCAAATAAACACATAGGTAAATAGTTCCAGAAAAAACAAGTACATACGTATACAGCTTTAATGTATGCAGCATGTGTTAAAGCAATATGCCTCTATGGAAGCGTGCGTTCATGGAAGCATGAGTCCATACAAATATGCTTTTAGCTAAAATATGAAAAGTGTGTGCTGTACACACGCATTCATGTAGCACGTGTGCCATGGAACAAGCATCTTTGCAAAGCAAGCATGCGTTTATGAAACGTGTTATGCAACATTACGCAACATGTATCTATGCAGACATGTATTCCTATGTGATCATGAGGAATCATGTATATTTAAGTAAACATGTATTAACATGCCTCTTTATGCAACCAAAGAAAGAAAACAGGAGGGCGCACCAACCTAGTGCATTACCACTTACAGGTTTATTAAAATACAATTAAAAGCAATAGTCCTACTCACAGACAGAGCTTATATACAAGCTTATCGGAAACAATGGCTGGAGATGTTGGCATTCACCGACAGGACTTGATGACAGAGAGGGTCAAACGATACCCCAAAACATCCAGATGGCTGACGCGTTTCAGGGGCGCACCCCTTTCATCAGAGCCTAAGTGGTTCATACATGCTCTCACAAAGTCCTCCGTTATATATGTGTGTATGTGCCTATGTGAGGAAAGCCTCAGTACAGGTGGAAGGCAATTAGCAATTAGCAAGCCCCGCCCCCGGATGTCAGCTCTCTCCACCCATAGGGACGGGGCACAAAACAGCCAACCCCATAGGCGGCAGCTTATTGGCAGGTGTTGGTGTCTGAGGGGGGGAGGAAGGTAGAGAAAGGAAAAAAGGGGGAGGGGAAGAGAGGGAGAGGAAAGAAGAGGGGAGGAAAAGGAAAGACAAAGGGAAGGAAGGGGAGGGTAAAGAAGGAGGGGAGGGGGAAAGGGAAAGGGGAAGGGGGAGGGGAAAAGGGGAAGGAGACAAGAGAAGAGGGAAGGTACCATCCAACTACCCTATAGTGTTGATACCTATGCTAGTGCACACTAAACACATGCTGGCCACAGCTGACGGTGCCATTCATCGCCAGTGGGCTCATCTGCCCAGGACTCCCCAACAAACGGGGGGTTCACGCTGGGGGGACATCCACCGGGGCAAAGCCTATAATGAAACCAACAATAATGGTAAATGCATGCATATCGCATGCATATCATATAAATGCTGCTCACTCACCTCAACAGGGGGGATCCAATGAGGGATCCGCTCATCGTGGCACACTACCAATGGTAGATGAAGGAATACACACTTCCTGCTATAGTGTGAGAGCCCAGGCTATCTCCTAACCCGGAAGTGCGAGTGCCTCCTGCGTTCCAGCTCGCACTTCCGGTGGAGCCAGGGCGTCATATCCACCTCCTCCCCAGTCGTCTAAGTGTACCGTCACCACCTGGAAGTGCGGGTGTGTTTACTTTTCACTTTTCCCTACATAGTGCCTGTATAGCAGAAGTTGCTGCATTGGCGCCCCCTCTGGAGAGAGTGGGGGAAGCAGGACAACCTGAACAATACTTATAGAGCAGGGAGAGCCAGACCTATGTGCTGCTAGATAACACACTATACCAGCTGGAGTAAATTCAGCACATAACCACACACACACAGAAAAAGGGGGGGAAATGGGAGAAGTGCACACAGTGGGTGGGACCCCCTAATAAGGAGGAGTGGGCCAAATAAAGACAAACCATGTAAAATAACCATGTAAATAAACATAGATGGAAAATACTAGCCCAAACCTTGGGAATCGTCAATGCCTGTTGCCGATATGACCCCAGGTGGGTCAGGACGGACGCACATATTTAGGCAACGTAACCTGAAATATCAATATGCATACAATATATTCCCCTCCCATAGATAGGTAAAAATATATGTATAAAAACATCATTTTATGAATATAAAAAACAATATAAAATTCTAAAAAGTATTAGATAAATACCTAAAAACGACCAACAGTATTACTCCTGATGGAAATGCATATATGTGTACCAGTGCACTCAGAGAGCATATACGCACACGCATGCATAATATTGAACGCATACGTGTACGGATAGTATATTATCTACCGACCCACTGTGTGCCAGACCCACAAGATATTGTCCTGCTTGGACTCACATCCAAATTGACAGGAAAAATGTATATACGTATATACGTATATACATGTATATACACACACACACACACACACACACACATACATACACACATAGAGAAAAGGTGTGTCCTAGATGATCTACTGAAGACACCCCTTTCACAGGCCTAGTAGGGCTGGAGATGTTAAATTTAAAATTGATCAAGCTAGGCCCAAAATCTCATGGGTCTGTTGGGAACCCACTTGTTACCATTAGCCAAAAAGTGATCCAGTCGAGTGCATTATATTGTTAAGAGAGCATCACCCCATCTTTAGTTTAAAAACAATCAATACCAAATACTACTAAAGGGAGACCTGACAGCATCCCCTATGTGGGGCCCTATAACTACACTTATCGACAAAGTCTAGTTGCATAGAGGTGGCCTGGAGGCAGCGCAACAAGCTGCTATGCCACACGCCACCTGTATCAACGCATGGAGGGTATGAGCCATGGTGCAAATGAAACTAACCCATTTGCTCATACCAGAAATATTGGATTGCAGTAGCAAGGGGCAAGGACCAAGCCCCATCCCCTAAACTATCCACACTAGTCTAACTGTACTCCCGCTACATTAGACTATGTTATGCAGCTCTATTTCCTCGTTGAGGCCCTGCGGGGCCATAGTTTTCAAAGTGAAAATCCAATAGGCCTCTCTTTTGCACAGAATCTGATGTTTCTTGCCACTATCTAGAGCACTTGAAGTAGTTTCTATACCAAAGACTTTAAGGCCATCTATACTGCTATCATGGAATTCCTTGAAGTGTCTGGGCACTGAGCATTTATCCTTCTCCCTCGAGATACTGCTCCCATGCTCATTCATTCTGGTCCTCATCGGTCGAGATGTACGACCAATGTACAAGAGGCCACACGGGCAGAGTAAGCCGTAAATAACATATGGGGTGCCACAGTTAATGAATTGTTTAATCTTGTGGCTTTTCCCGTCTGCACCGGTCACTTCTTTTTTCCTATGGCACATATGAACACAGTTTCCGCAGTTACCCCCTCCACATCTATAGCTGCCTTTTTGGTCGAAGATAGTCGTCCAAAGGCTTTTCAACCCTTTATTTTTGTTTTTCTTCACCCTACTTGGGGCGATGATACTCCTCAAGTCTTTGGGTCTCCTAAAGACTAAGTTAGGGTGGGGTGGGAGGCAGGTCTTCAGAAAAGGGTCAGACTCTAGGATCTTCCAGTTTTTCTTAAAGATTTTGTGTATAGTGGGTACTCTATTGTTGTACCTGGTGCAGAATCTCAACTGTAGTGGTTCATCCTTCTCATACTTCATAGTTTTCGAGTTCTCTGTACCGTTTTCTTCGTATACATGCAGATATTTTTGGAAGGCCTCCTCTATATGTATATCTTCATACCCCTTCTCCTTAAACTTACTTCTTAGGCTCTGGTCTTCATAGTCTTTCTTCAGGGTACAAGTCCGCCTGAGTCTGCAGAACTGGCCAAAGGGGATGTTCTTGATCCACCTTGGGTGATGGTGACTTTGGGCATGCAGGTATGAATTGCCCGCACTAGGTTTAAAGTGTGTTTTTGAATAGATTCTACCACTATCATCCGCCCTCAGTTCTAGATCAAGAAATACCAGGGATTTTTCATCCACTACATGCGTGAAGGAGATACCGAAGGGGTTTCCTGCACAATGTGACAGGAACCCATCTAGTTTGTCATCTGTACCATTCCAGATGATAAGAACATCATCAATATACCGTGAGTACAGGATAAGCTTCCTCCCAAAGGGGTTATTGGCCCAGATGTATTTGAGTTCCCAATACCCCATGAACAAGTTGGCATAACTGGGAGCGAACCTAGCTCCCATAGCTGTACCCCTCACCTGCCTATAGAAACAGTCCATAAATGAGAAATAATTGTGAGTCAGAGTAAACTCTATGCAATCATAGATGAACTGTGCCTGCTGTGGACTAAACAGGTGTGCCTCTGCCAAGAAATACTCAATGGTTCTGAGACCGAACTCGTGCTGGATGGACGTATAGAGGGACGCTACATCGAGCGATAGCCATCTGTATCCTTCTTCCCACTTGTATACAGTAAGCATATCCAATGCATGACCTGAGTCTTTGATATATGAAGGGAGACTTGTTACTATGCCCTGCAAAAAATGATCAATGTAGCTCCCAAGATTGCTGGTTAGGCTATCAATTCCTGCAATAATGGGTCTGCCTGGCGGTCTTTCCATGTCTTTATGCACCTTAGGAATATGATAGAAGTGGGGGACCACTGGATGTTTGGAGTATAGGAATTGGTATTCACTTTTACTCAGGACCTTACTCAGTAGTGCCCTATCCAGTAATTTTTTGAGCTCATCATTGTAGCTTACAGTAGGATCCCAGAGAAGCCTCTCATAGGTGTTAGAGTCCCCAATTAGCCTAAACGCTTTTTCAAGGTACTGGTCTTTGTCTTGTATGACCAGCCCGCCTCCTTTATCCGCTTTCCTTATAATAATTTCTGAATTTTTCTTGGGACTATTCAGGGGAACTTCCATGCGAACCTCATAGTCCTTATTGGATTTCTGGCTTTTATTTCCGCAAATTTTTCTAAATTCGCCCATCACAACCTCATAAAAGGTTGGTATGAAATTGCCTTTATTCCAGTGTGGATAGAAGCTTGACTTTGGTCTAAAGTTAGTACTTACTATGGCTTCTTCGTATGCTGACGCAGGCATCTCCTCTGCAGACCCTGGCCCTCCTTCTGCATATAGTTCTTCCAAAATCTCCAACATATCCCTATCCAGGGACTTCTCGCCCAAAGTTGAGGTAGTCGTCTCTAGATTTTCACTATCTGTCCCATTGATTTCTTTGAGCCTAATGTGGCGCTTCACTGTCAGATTGCGTACAAACTTGTTCAAATCGATGAACAATTCAAAGAGGTTAGGGGGACTTTCTGGGGCATAGTTGAGGCCTCTTCTTAACAGTTCAAGTTCTTTTTCTGTAAAAGTGCATTTTGAGAGGTTGAAGATTTTTATAGTGGAATGGCTTTCTATCTTCTCTGTTACCTTCTTGGATTTCCTCCCTCCCCTCTGCCCTCTTCTCATTGGTTTCTTAACCTCCTGGTGTTTGGGGGGGAGGAGACTCTGGGCGCTTGATTTTTCTGCACTGCGGGTTTTGCGGGTTTCATATTCCCCGCAGCTCCTTCCCCAAAAAAAGAATTGTCATATTTTGATTTTTCTATTCGAATGCTGTTGGCATTCACAGTATCTATTGGCAATTCTTGCAATGATGTCTCCCTCCTTGATAGCTGGATCTCATTGGTAGTGCTATCCTGGATAGGGGGGTCGTCTATTCTTTGTCCCTCTTTATCGCGTGAATGAGTCATATTCCTCTCCATCCGTGCACAGCTCTGCACCAGGGGAGGAGGGAAATTATTGTGTACATTCGATCTAAAAGGTTCTTTATATAGCTCATCATTGCTAATCCTGGTCCTATTTTTGTTCTTGTATTTATATTTATTTCTATGCCAGTGTTTCTTTCTATTCCCATAGTTCTTATTGTTTTTTTTTGGGGTAACTTCTACTCTCTTTCTACCTCTGTTGGTGGTACTGGCTATTATGACCTAGGTCACCTCCTGCTGACTCGTCTCTTTCTTCACCTGACAATGGAGGATTTTTCTCTTTCCTCCAATTGAACTCACATCCATTGGAATAGTCCTGCCTGTCTCTCTCAAATTTACTTGACTTCCAAACTATTAAGTCTGTTTCAAACTCGGCAGTTTGTTCATTTATTCTATTATCCCATGTAGTAAATGCTTCTAGGTCTATATACACTGCTAGTTCCTCCTGTATATTGATAATATCTAACCTAATATTCACTAGATTCCTTTCCCTTTGTTTTATGATCATTTCTAGCCACGTTCTATTAAATGCTCGCATTTCTCTGACCCACTCCTGATGAATGTCTTCATCTAGGAAGTTGCACAATTTGTTTAACCTCAAACCTCTAGGAATCCTATTAACCTCTAGATACTTCTGTAACAAAACAACATCCCACCACTGAGTCATCTCATTCTCTAGAAGATGTTTTAATTTGTAGAATGCTGATATCATCTTCTCCTCTCTACTAGGTATAGTAGCAGTAGTACTGGTGTCCTCAAGTCCTTCTGATTGCTGTTCGAAATAATCGATACTGCTTAAGAAGCCTTTCGCCAATGATGCTCTTCTTAGCTGTCTTTCTTCTATTGACAGTACCATAATTGCTTGTTAGTACTTAGTGCCATAGGGGGCTAGGTTCCCTACATAGTGCCTGTATAGCAGAAGTTGCTGCGTTGGCGCCCCCTCTGGTTGGAGAGAGCGGGGGAAGCAGGACAACCTGAACGATACTTATAGAGCAGGGAGAGCCAGACCTATGTGCTACTAGATAACACACTATACCAGATGGAGTAAATTCAGCACATAACCACACACACACACAGAAAAAGGGGGGGGGGGAATGGGAGAAGTGCACACAGTGGGTGGGACCCCCTAATAAGGAGGAGTGGGCCAAATAAAGACAAACCATGTAAAATAACCATGTAAATAAACATAGATGGAAAATACTAGCCCAAACCTTGGGAATCGGCAATGCCTGTTGCCGATATGACCCCAGGTGGGTCAGGACGGACGCACATATTTAGGCAACGTAACCTGAAATATCAATATGCATACAATATATTCCCCTCCCATAGATAGGTAAAAATATAAGCTCTGTCTGTGAGTAGGACTATTGCTTTTTAATTATTTTTTAATAAACCTGTAAGTGGTAATGCACTAGGTCGGTGCACCCTCCTGTTTTCTTTCTTTTTTTAGCCATATGAACACCCATTGTTCTGAGGAGGGCTGCAAGATTATAGACTTTGCCTCTAGACAGAACCACGCCACCTATGTTCTGACGATACACCGAGAGCGCAGGAGATTTTTTATTTTTTTTTGTTTTCTTTATGCAACCATGCATCTTTAGGCGATCATGCAACTTTAGGCGATCATGCATCCATATACGATCCAGCATCTTTATGTGATCAAGCACCTTTATGTGATCAAGCATCTTTATGCGATCAAGCCTCTTGTGCGATCAAGCATCCTTGTGCGATCAAGCATCCTTGTGCGATCAAGCATCCTTGGGCAATCAAGCATCCTTGGGCAATCAAGCATCTTTATGCGATCAACCACCCTTGTGCGATCGAGCCTCTCTGTGCGATCAAGCACCCTTGTGTGATCAAGCATCTTATGCGACCAAGCATCCTTGTGTGATTAAGAATCTCTTTGCGATCAAGCATATTTATGTGATCAAGCATTTTTATGCGACTATGTAAAAACCATGTATATCTATACAAACATAAACATGTATCTTTATGTAACCATGTATCCTTAAGCGATCCTGTCACCTTATGCGATCACGCGTTTTTATGTGATCAACAAAAAAAATGTTTTGTTTTTACACAAACATGTCCAAACATGCATTTTGTACACCCATGATCATGTATCTTTATTCAAACATGTGAACTGGTAAAAACAGTTATCTTCAGCAACCGTGTGCTTCAGCATCTGTGCGTTTAAGCAACTGTGCGTTTTAGCAACTGAGCGTTTCAGCATCTGTGCATTTTAGAAACTGTGTGTTTCAGCATCTGTGCTTTTTAGCAACTGTGCGTTTTAGCATCTGTGTGTTTTAGCAACTGTGCGTTTTAGCATCTGGGCATCTTAACAACTGTGCGTTTCAGCATCTGTGCATTTTAGCAACTGTACATTTTTGCATCTGTGCGTTTTAGCATCTGTGCGATTTAGCAACTGTGCATTTTAGCATCTGTGCGTTTTAGCAAGTTTGTAAGCAAGCACCTGCTCAACTGCCATTGGTCCCATATTTTAGACCTGTAGGATACCAAGCACATATGCACTATATTGGAGATACAACTCCCTAAAATGCACCCAGGCTCATGTCTTTCAAACATGTACTTTAAAAACATGCAATTAAGCAATACATTTGCAAGCACATATATTATGCTGTTCCTGCCCACAAGCAGATAATAACACTTTTAAAGTGAACTGCTAATCATCCAGGGGTGTATCTACTTACAGATGTACATGCCCCTTGGATAGGCAAAAAATATGCAGCATGTAATCATGAATTGTCTGCACCCAGTTCCCCAAGCAAGTACTCACACACTCACGGGTCGCCGTTCTGTCTCCAAGGCCTATCTGACCTGTCACCACATGGCAATGGCCACCCTTCCTGCCTAAATAAAAAAAATAGGCTAGGCTTGAGCAAACCTGCACCCCCTAGTGGCTGGGGAAGAATCAGCAGCCTGCATGAGTAAGAGCACATAGCATGATTGAACAGCACACTGCTCCCAGTGGCTACCGGGAAAACAGTCTCACTATTCCTCACTGCAAGACTCTGTAGAAATCTTCACTCATCACGGCAAGCTTTGATCCTTTGACAGACCTTCAAGGATCGGGTTTTCACGTGACCAAGGTGCTGACTCAGGGTCCAGCTCTCAAAGGAGAAGCATTACAGGCAGAAACCTCGCTCTTCTTCCACGAGGCTCGGGTACCATCCATTTTGGCTCTTTCAGGCACTTAAGATGGATCCAATTGCATAGCCCCTTTGATCCCAAGGGATTTATTAGCAGAGCTTTTTTTCCAGCACATCATTACCATGACCAACACCTTAGACACTGGCGAAAAAAACGGAGGTACTCCCTGGATGGGAGGGGTTACATAGGGAGGGGACTTCCTGTCTTTTGAGTGTACCAGTGTCCATTCACCTATAGGTGGCGTATAACCCACATAGTTATGACTATGGTGCTCTGTGTCCCGTGTAGGGTTGCCACCTGTCCGGTTTTGACCCGGACAGTACGGGTTTGGACACATGTGCCCGGTTTTCAAGCTGCCTGAAACCCAGGCACATAACTGTAGAGCGGCGCATCCCGATTCCTGTGTCCACAGCCATTACACACCCACTGTCACATGATACAGCCTGTGTGAGATTGGCTGCATGGGTCATGTGACGTCTGTGCTGCAAGCGGTCTGAGACTGTGATTGGGACAGTGGTGGAGCTGGTGACTGGCCTGGTGGTGACTCTGGTGCTGGTCACATGTGGAGGCGGGGGGGGCTGTGGGTGATCGTTGCCGCCCAGAGTCCCGCCTCCCTGCTTGGCACGTGCTGTGTGTGTCTCGTCTCCTCCGAGTGCTCTCTCTCCCGCCGATGCCAGAGACAGTGAAGGGAGTTCAAGGGACCGTATCCTAGCAACCAGGGACGCTTATGTGCAGGAGGACTCAGAGCATGGTGTTAGACTCTGCCCCCTAACAGGTTTGCACACATTGTTGCAGCGGCTCCTGGAAGGTAAGGGGCTTTGTCACCCTCGCTCTATGGGTCTCTAAGGGGGGGGGGGGTCCTGGGGAGTTCTATGCTGCTGATATAAAGGGGGGCCGTGGGGGAGGTCTATGCATGCTGCTGATTGATATAAAGGGGGGGCCCTGGTGGAGGTCTGACTATGCTGCTAATATAAAGGGGGGCCCTGGGGAGGTCTCTGCTGCTGATATAAAGGGGGGCCGTGGGGGAGGTCTCTACTGCTGATATAAAGCCTTTATATCAGCGGCATAGTGCATAGACCTCCCCCAGGGCCCCCCTTTATAATTATATCAGCAGCATAGACCTCCCCCGGGCTCCCCTTTATATCCCCCGGGCCCCCTTTATATCAGCAGCATGCATAGACCTCCCCCAGCGCCCCCCCCCCCTTTATATCAGCAGCATAGACCTCCCCCAGGCCCCCCCTTTATAGTTACATGCAATATATTTGCTTTCTTATAGGTAATAATATTTTTTTATACACAGTATACACAGTAGTCTTTCAATGCACAAATAGTGTTTAAAAGTTTATTTCATCACAAAATATATGTATTATACTACAAAAAAATGCCGTTCGTCGCTAAAGTGTTCGGGTTTGGCTTGAAGAAAAGGTGGCAACCCTAGTCCCGTGATGTACGAAAAAGAAAAAGTGTTTTTTATGTTCACATAATATAGTTATTTATCTTTATCAGGAAACTAACTGTATGTTACCTTTTTTAGTTGTACAACGCATTTCCATCTCTGGTCCGATGGCTGCCTGGGAATCACAGAGAAGTCAAACCAAGTGTAGAGGAATTGCACACTTTTATCAGAGAAACCTTCACCAAGCAGAGGAATCAGTTGGATGTCAATGATCAGAGGAATTTCATTGATGTCTTCCTTGTCAAACAAAAGGAGGTACTGCATATGTAATTTCTTACAAAACCTACTTGTTTTTACCTGCTCATTTTCATTAAAGTTGTAAAAGGGGACAGGCTCATCTGGTGGTGACAGCGGTAAACCATTCACAAGGCAGTGGCACTTAGGAGCAGTCCATGCAGATCTGATATGGACTTATGTAGCGGTCCTCCCCCAGCTTCTCCCCTCTCTTTTTGGCTGGTTTTACTTGTCTAGGGGTACCTGGGAGAAGGGAGGAAGATGCACACCACCAGCTCGACTCTCTGATGTAGTATGCAGAGATATGAGCTAAACCGTTTACCTTCGGGTCTGCGTTTTAGGCCGGAGCCTCAGCTTCTCCTGTGGAGGATGATTGCCACTGTCTCTGATAGGAACACTTAGCTTCCAGTAACATGAGTTCCACACCATAAAAAGTCCAACTCTGTTTTATTGCTCTGATCAATAGGTAGACTGGTTGACTTTTAAAAGAACAGACATGGTGTGAGAAAGAGTAGGTCCAGTCACAACACAATGAATAGAGTTTCTCCTGTTCCATTTAGTGCAAACAGGCTTGGCGCACAGTCGCTGCCACAGACTGTGAATTTGGTCACTGCCACTGACCTGGGTGAACGTTGAGGCCTCTGCCACAGGCCTTGGATGAGGCCTGCCACTGACCTGAGGAAGATGGGTCCCTGCCACAGACCATGAGAACATGAATTACCTCCTTTAGAACAAACGACCCCTGTCAGAGGAAGACATCCATCCGGATGGTCACCAGAGGCCTCCACCGTCACCAGCAAATGCTGCGCTGGCTCTTCGGGGAGGTCACGTCTCTGATCCCTTACGCCCTGGATTCAGGCACCCAATACCGAGGGCACCTTAGGAATGCTTCGCCCTCGCGGGACCCAGTCGAAGGTACTGGGCCCCAGGCCTCCTCGTAAAGTACCTCACCCCAGGCTGAAGGTGCCTGGGATGGAACTCGACTCCACGCGCCCAGGCGGAGGGCGCCTGGGCACAGATGAACCGCAGCAGCCCCCAGGCCGAAGGTGCCTGGGGAATGGACCTTGTGCGGAAGATGTCCGCCCCCTTTTATATCCTCTCCCAGCAGGCACAACGGGTTCCCCGCCCCGCCGTACCACCGCTGCGAGAGGACAAAAAGGGCACGGCTCTAGAATGGCAGTTCAACCCTGGTCCCAGATGACAGCGCCACCTAGGGACCGGAGTAAACATGACACCATTCATACCTCCCACACTCCAAAGTGTCCATAAATCCCTAAAAATCAATGTATCTGGGCCATCTATTGCCCAGATACATCCCACTAAATTTGACACCCGCTACACTTATATTTGACAAGACAGTAAACAAGCATGATTTAATGTGGCAGTGTAGAATATGCTGTTCTCAAGCCCTGAATGAGGTCTTCTTCTTGAATGATTGGGTGCTTAACGTGGCCATGTGCTTAGGTCAACAATGTCATGAACATCCTTGCCGCTTTGTGTGCATCTGCTGCAACCTCTTTTTGGCTCGAACCAAAGCTCATCAATATTCCTGACTAACAGGGTGTCCCCTATCAGTTTACCCAAAACAAACAGGCAGCACATGTACTGACTTAGACCCCTTTCACTAGGGTGACCAGACATCCCCGGTTTCAGGGGACAGTCCCCGGATTGAGGACCCTGTCCCCGGACCAAGTCTGTCCCCGGTTTTGTCCCCGGATTGGATTTGAACAGGGGCTGGGGTAATTTCAAAGACAGTTAGTGCAGAATGAAAAAAATACATTCTGAATTACACACCCCCGCTCCGCCGCTCCTACTAGCTTAGGGAGTGTAGTTTTTCCATTATCTGTGCGCCTTTCTGATGATCATGTGCTGGTCGGAGCGGAGGGAATATTTCTTCAGTTTCTGGTGCATGCCCATTCAGCTCCGCTCACATGTTCTTCTGTCTTGGCTCAAGTCCTGGACAGCCGCCTGTCCGCTTATCTCCTTGCCTTTCCTGGCGGAGTAATATTCCTCCGCTCCCCACCCAGTAGTAGCCGGGGCCCAGAGAGTAAGACTTAAAAGGCTGTGAGGCGGGCGGGCAGCAGCGGCGACGGGCAGAGAGTCACTGATTGCCGCCATTACTGGTAAAAAAAAAAATGTGTCCCCGGATTTCATTTTAAAAATCTGGTCACCTTACCTTTCACACTGGGGGGGTTTTAAGCGCCTGAAAAGCACCTCTCATGCCTCCCCAGTATGAAAGCTGGAGTGCTTTCACACTGAATAGGTGCGCTTGCAGGATGGGAAAAAAAGCCCTGCAAGCAGCATCTTTGGGGCGGTGCAGGAGCAGTGTTTTCTCCGCTCCCAAAACGCCCTGCCCATTGAAATGAATGGGCAGCACTGCCAAATTGCCTGCAAAGCGCTTTGGCAGCATCGCAACACGGGCGCTTTTAATTCCGACAACAAATGTCTGATGTGAGCTTTTGGTCGGAAATTCCGACCATGTGTAGGCTCCATCGGACATTTGCTGTCGGAACTTCCGACCAAAAAAATTTGAGAGCTGGTTCTCAAATTTTCCGACCAAAAAAGTTCTTGTCGGAAATTCCGATCGTCTGTATGCAATTCCGACGCACAAAAAACCATGCATGCTCAGAATCAAGCAGAAGAGCCGAACTGCCTATTGAACTTCATTGATCTCGGCTCGTTGTACATCTTGTACGTCACCGCGTTCTTGATGGTCGGAATTTCCGACAAGATTTGTGTGACCGTGTGTATGCAACACAAGTTTGAGCCAACATTCCGTCTGAAAAAAATCCACGGTTTTGTTGGCGGAATTTCCGATCGTGTGTACGCAGCATTAGTGTTTTGTCAGCAGTAAGCCTTTTCATCCAAAAGCAGGCTCTCACAGCAGAGAGAGAGTTTCATGAGCCTCAATTAGCTTGCATATATAAAGTTCTGTGAAAAGCTGAACCTAGTAAATGTGGTCTGGCTTACAGGTGAGAAGTGAAACTAGGAATGTAGCTTTGATACCACTCAAAGCTCTACAAAGATTTCAGGCTCCAGGAGTCAGGCTAGGACTTAGGCCGGGTTCACATATGTGTTGCCGTGGGTTCGTGCCTGGGGTCTGCTCCCTGGTTCAGAGAAAATATATACCTGTGCTCAAATCCCAATAGATTGTACATGTACTTAACCACTTCCCGCCCAGCCTATAGCAGAATGATGGCCGGGAAGTGGTTCAGTTATCCTGACTGGGGTCATATGACATCCAGCAGGATAACAGCCGGCACGCGCGCAGGGGAGCACGCATCGCGGTGATCGTTGTTGCGGCGCGTCAGCCTGACACACCGCAATTCCGATCTAGAAAAGAGTCTCTGACGGAGACTCTTTACCACGTGATCAGCCATGTCCAATCACAGCTAATCACAATGTAAACAGGAAGAGAGGTTGACCGGCTTTTCCTCACTCGTGTCTGACAGACGCGAGTAGAGGAGAGCCGATCGGCTTCTCTCCTGACAGGGGGGGTCTGTGCTGATTGTTTATCAGCGCAGTCCCCCCTCGGATGCCCGCCCAGGACCACCAGGATTCCGCCAGTACCACCAGGGATGGCCACCACACTGGACCACCAAATATGCCACCCTAGACCACCAGGGATATGCCAATCAGTGCCCAGGCAGCTGCCAATCTGTGCCAATGAAAAATGCCTGCCAGTGCCACTAGGGATGCCTATCAGTGAAATCTGTCAGTGCCAGCCATCAGTGCCCATTAGTACCGCCTTTCAGTGCCCATCAGTGTCGTCTATCAGTGCCACCCATAAGTATCCATCAGTGCAGCATTTCAGTGCCCATCAGGGATGAGCCGAACACTAGACTTGTGCACAACGGAAAAATTCGTTCCGTTTCGGTTCGTTTCTTTCCGGTCCTGTTGATTCGTAATCATTCGTAATTTTGCTAGACGGGATTTTTCGTGTTCGGACTCATTCGTATTTTTGCAAGCGACATTTTTCGTTGAATTTTTTGTTGCTTTATAATTCGTACTTTCGGTAGAGTACGTTGTTTTTCGTTGATTCTGGACACAACTCCTACTTTCGTAACTTTTTTTGGGTTCGTACTTTCGGTAGAGTACGTTGTTTTTCGTTGATTCTGGACACAACTCCTACTTTCGTAACTTTTTTTGGGTTCGTTGATTCGTAATTTTCCGTGTCTCTCTCACAACGACGCTGCCTATTATGCCTAATGTGCTTCGAATGGATTTGTACTTTTCTAAATACATTGCGGTTATTTGTAACGATTCGAAATCTCGTATTTTACTTTCGTTTTTAACATGCGGCTATAGGCTCCGCCCCTGTACACCATTTTGAGAGGGTTCAGCACGGTGAGGGAGGAGCAGAGCAGAGTGTTATTGTGCTTCGAATGGATTCAAAATCTCGTATTTTACTTTCGTTTTTTACATGCGGCTATAACCTCCGCCCCTGTACACCATTTTGAGAGGGAGTTCAGCACGGTGTGGGAGAAGCAGAGAGCAGAGCAGAGTGTTATTGTGCTTCGTATGGATTCGTACATTCGTAACTTTTTCATAACGAATTATGCCGAAGACATTCGGGCATTCGCTATTTGCGGTATAATTTATTTCGGATTCGGTCTTATTCGTAATTGCTTTGTTCGGAAATTCGAATGCTTCCGAATGTCCGAAAGTTGCTAAATTCGGACGAATATCAATTTGTTACGAAACGAATTGCACAAGCCTACCGAACACCCCCCTGTTCGGTTCGCACCAGAACCTGCGAACAGACAGAATGTTCGTGTGAACTTTAGAACCCTATTAAATACAATGGACTCGAACGTTCGAAATCTAAAGTGCTAATTATAAAGGCTAATATGCAATTTATTGTCCTAAAAAGTGTTCGGGGACCCGGGTCCTGCCCCAGGGGACATGTATCAATGCAAAAAAAGGTTTAAAAAATAGACGTTTTTACAGGAGCGGTGATTTTAATAATGCTTAAAATGAAAAAATAAAAGTGAAATTTTCCTTTAAATTTCGTACCTGGGGGGTGTGTATGATATGCATGTAAAGTCGCACATGTTTCCCATGCTTAGAACTGTCCCTGCACAAAGTGTCATTTTTTGAAGGAAAAAAAGTCATTTAAAACTCACTCGTGGCTATTAATGAATTGTCGGCTTTTATCAATACATAGAAAAGTCATTGATAAAAAAAAAAAAAAAAAAAAAAAAAAGCGTGGGGGTTTCCCCAAATTCAATTACCAGGCCCTTCAGGTCTGGAATGGATATTAAGGGGAACCCCGCCGCAAATTTTAAAAAAAATGGCGTGCGGTTCCCCCTAAATATCCATACCAGGCCCTTCAGATCTGGCATGGATTTTAAGGGGAACTCCACCCCAAATTTAAAAAAAAATGGCGTGGAGTCCCTCCAAAAATCCATACCAGACCCTTATCCGAACACGCAACCTGGCCGGCTGCAGGGTAAGAGGGGGGGACGAGAGAGCGCCCCCCCCCCTCCCTCCTGAACCATACACATGCCCTCAACATGGGGAGGATATCCCCACAACCCTTGCCCGGTGGTTGTGGGGGTCTGCGGGCAGGGGGCTTATCGGAATCTGGAAGACCCCTTTAACAAAGGGGACCCCCAGATCCCACCCCCCCTATGTGAATTGGTAAGGGGTACATTGTACCCCTACCATTTCACGAAGAAAGTGTCAAAAAATTTAAATAAAAACACACAAACACCTTGGAAAAGTCCTTTATTAAAAACAAACAAAAAAAACAAACATTCCAGCGATGAAATCCAGTGTCCCGCGGCGATCCCGATGTCCAGCGCTGTCTGTCATTGGTTGTGCCTGAGCGGACCTGATGGGGAACTTCCTCCGCAGTGTTTTAAATGTATAGACCCGCCCCCTCAGCGGACCAGATGCGGAACGCGAGAAGGGGCGGGTCTATTCATGTATTACACAGCGAAAAAAGTTCCCCATCAGGTCCGCCCCCTCGGTATGTCAGACCCCGCCTACGTCATTGGCCTGAGCGGGAAACTTCCTTCACTGTGTAAATTTAAATTACACAGTGAAGGAAGTTCCCCGCTCAGGCCAATGACGTAGGCGGGGTCGGACATACCGAGGGGGCGGACCTGATGGGGAACTTCGTTCTCTGTGTAATACATGAATAGACCCTCCTCTTCTCGCGTTCCGCATCTGGTCCGCTGAGCGGACCTGATGGGGAACTTTAGAAGGGGCGGGTCTATACATTTAAAACACTGCGGAGGAAGTTCCCCATCAAGTCCGCTCAGGCACAACCAATGACGGACAGCGCTGGACATCGGGATCGCCGCGGGACACTGGATTTCATCGCTGGAATGTTTTTTGTTTTTTTTTTAAATAAAGGACTTTTCCAAGGTGTTTGTGTGTTTTTATTTACATTTTTTGACACTTTCTTCGTGAAATGGTAGGGGTACAATGTACCCCTTACCAATTCACATAGGGGGGGCCGGGATCTGGGGGTCCCCTTTGTTAAAGGGGTCTTCCAGATTCTGATAAGCCCCCCGCCCGCAGACCCCCACAACCACCGGGCAAGGGTTGTGGGGATGAGGCCCTTGTCCCCATCAACATGGGGACATCCTCCCCATGTTGAGGGCATGTGGCCTGGTACGGTTCAGGAGGGAGGGGGGGCCGCTCTCTCGTCCCCCCTCTTCCCCTGCGGCTGGCCAGGTTGCGTGCTCGGATAAGGGTCTGGTATGGATTTTTGGGGGGACTCCACGCCATTTTTTTTATTTGGGGTGGAGTTCCCCTTAAAATCCATGCCAGATCTGAAGGGCCTGGTATGGATATTTAGGGGGAACCGCACGCCATTTTTTTTTTTTTGCGGCAGAGTTTCCCTTAATATCCATTCCAGACCGGAAGGGCCTGGTAATTGAATTTGGGGGAACCCCCACGCTTTTTTTATTTTTTTTTATCAATGACTTTTCTATGTATTGATAAAAGCCGACAATCCTTTAATAGCCGCGAGTGAGTTTTAAATGACTTTTTTTCCTTCAAAAATGACACTTTGTGCAGGGACAGTTCTAAGCACGGGAAACATGCGCGACTTTACATGCATATCATACACACCCCCTAGGTACGAAATTTAAAGGAATATTTCATTTTTATTGTTTCACTTTAAGCATTATTAAAATCACTGCTCCTAAAAAAACTGCCGTTTTTAAAACTTTTTTTTGCATTGATACATGTCCCCAGGGGCAGGACCCGGGTCCCCAAACACTTTTTAGGACAATAACTTGCATATAAGCCTTTATAATTAGCACTTTAGATTTCTCCCATAGACTTTTCGAATTTGCCGCGAAAACCCCAAATTGTTCGTTGTTCGGCGAACGGGCGAACAGGCAATGTTCGAGTCGAACATGAGTTTGACTCAAACTCGAAGCTTATCCCTAGTGCCCATCAGTGTCGCCTATCAATGCCCATCAGTGCTGCATATCAGTGCCACTTATCAGTGCCCATCGCCAGTGTCCATCAGTGCCACCTCATCAGTGCCATCTCATTGGTGCCACCTTATCAGTGCCCATCAGTGCAGCTTATCAGTGCCCATCAGTGAAGGAGAAAACGTACTTATTTACAACATTTTATAACAAAAACAAAGAAAAACATTATTTTTTCAACATTTTCTGTCTTTTTTTTATTCGTTTAGCAAAAAATAAAAACCACACAGGTGATCAAATACCACCAAAAGAAAGCTCTATTTGTGGGAACAAAATGATGAAAAGTTTGTTTGGGTACAGTGTAGCATGACCACGCAATTGTCATTTAAAAAGTAACAGCACTAAAAGCTGAAAATTGGCCTGGGCAGGAAGATGCGAAAGTGCCTAGTTTTGAAGTGGTTAAACTATCAGGTGCTAAAGGGGTGTGACCACATATTAACACTAAACATTCTGCATGGATCCTCTGCACACTGCTACACCCTTCCCAGCAAACTATTGTAGCGGCTGTTTGCTACTAGTTACTAACATCCACGCATATTCACCCTGCTGCCAGACATCCATACGTCACACTTTGTAGACAATGAAAAGTCTTTTGCTTTGTTGTATTATTTGGGGGATTGAACTTGGTTAGGGGTGTTCTGTCAATATCTCTAACCTATCAGAAACTCCAACCACGTCACTTCCGGTTTGTTTAAAACCTTAGTAATCTGAGATTTTGACGAATTGGTGGTTGGACACAACACCGACAACCGAATAGAGTCTGGTACAGGAAGACTGAGCTGTTTTGACAGCACAGCGGCTAACGAAGACAAAGTTGTCGCTGCCTCGGAGGCGGCCATTTTGTTGTCTAGTATCAGAGCGAAGTAAGAATCTCCGCTCATAATATTCTGCACCGGACTCTATTCGGTTGCCATCGTTGTGTCCAAACACCAATTCGTCAAAAACTCCAATTACTGCTGGTTTTAAATAAACCGTAAGTTAAGCAGTTGGAGTTTCTGACAGGTTGGAGAACTTGACAGAACAGGGGAAGGGATATGGGATGCCCATATAATAAAATTGAATCTCTGCTCATAATATCCTGCACCGGACTCTATTCGGTTGCCAGCGTTGTGTCCAACCACCAATTCATCAAAAACTCCAATTACTGCTGGTTTTAAATAAACCGGAAGTCAAACGGTTCGAGTTTCTGACGGGTTGGAGAACTTGACAGAACGGGAGAAGGAATATGGACTGCCCATAGAATAAATTGGTAATTGCAATGTTATAGCGGCTCTGGCTTTACATTGAAAATGTCATAGTGGTTTACTCATTACTTTGAAAATGTTATAGCGGTTATGCTTTACATTTCCTTGGATTAGAACAAAAATGGTGGACTCTAATCTTGACAGCGTTACTTCAGACCGTTCTCCTCCTCTGCAGTCTCCCTGCAGACTTCTACCTCCAGGACACTTCTCCTCCTGCACATCACTTTCCTGTTCCACCATCTTGAGCTGACTAGACCTCACTCTGAATAAGTCCTAGAAGTAGTTTCACTCGATGAATCTGAATAGGCCAGGGGCCTGCAGTACCCCTTCTTGATGGCCCTAATATTAGTTGGAAAGGATATTTGATGATGGACTACTGATCCCAGCAAGCCCGACTTGCAAATCCTGCACCGTCAGGCTGCAATGATTTGGCACAAAACCCCACAGTCTCTCCTCCGGCTCTGCACCCAGCTCCCCTGGCATGCCTCTTCCAGATCTCCACTGTGCTTCACTCACCGACTCCTGCCCTGAGACCTTCCTGAAGGATTTACCCAGACCGTGCGGACCAACTGCTTCTCCAGCTCCTGTTCCAAGACACCTCTCCATGACCGTGTAGGGAGAGGCTCCCTCCCAGCTCCCGAGCTCCTCCGCCTGAGTCGCACCCCCCCCCCCAGATGGGAGTGTTCCTTCTGCACGCAGTCTAGCACTCCATCCTTCAGGTCACCCAGCCGAAAACTCCCACCAGCAGGCTGACCATGAGTATATGTAGGAGGCCTACCCCCAGCCAATCCTAGTTGAGGATTGGTCAGGGCTCCTCACATGCACTCAATGCCACTCCACCTCTCAGCCCTGCCCCTCTTCCAGAACATTCTCACTGGAAGCAGGGGAGGCGCCCAAAAGCTGAAGTACATGTCAGTCCCACCTACTACTATACTAACCACTCCCTGCCCCCAGATCAAAAACAAACAAGCCTAGCTCGCATCCTAGGCCTGCTTAAATTTACCTGCACTGACAGAACCTAAAAAAATACTACACCTCTAGCACCTACCTATGGTAGAGGGTGCGACACTATGCAATGAAAAACAGGGATATTTAGTTCACACATATTGCACTACATGCTTAAGCCGGATAACTGTGTCAATGTAATTCCTCTAATGGCCAGTCCTTCTCTGCTCTGCCACTGTAAATGCTATGGTGGACATTATGCCAACATGGGGCATCAAGACACGTGGGGAAGAGCTACTAGGTTCAGGAGAAAAGATGTACCAAACAATATGCTGCACATAGCTGAGCAGTAGCAAGAAATAAACTGCAAATAGGTGAACAATAGCATGAAATATACTGTGAAACAAAGAACTGGCATAAAGAGAAACCCCTCCTAAACCTAACCAAGGAGAGTTACACCACCATACAGTAACAGTTCAGCGGTCTGCAGGGGCGGACTGACAACTCATGGGGCCCCCGGGCAATACGAGATCCTGGGGCCCCCTGTCCCCACCCATGTGTTCCCGCCCACACTCAAGCCACACCCACACAAATCCCCCCCCCTACATATTGCACCGCCCACACTACATGCGTTCGTCACAGAATTTCTCTGCACTATGTTCAAAATAAATGTTTATTATAGAATATAAAGAAAAATAAACTTACATTAAAGTGTAACAACGGTACATTTCCAAAAATAAGGATTTCATAAAATGACACAATATAACAGGTGCAACAAATGTCTTCATAGCTGAACAGTTTGATAAAAAATATACAAAAAATGAAATGCTCTGTCTAGCATGTTACAAAATTATGGCCCTAGAATTGCTCTTACTCCAACATTCCCGACTATACCATACATGTGTGGCGCCATTATTGTTTACATACATGTGCTCGTCCTACATAAAGCTTTTCACATAGAGCATGTGCAGGGGTCATGGGTGTGCTTTACATTTTTTTTAAATAGTTTTTATTTACTTTATATCGTTTTCACTGATCACCAATGTAAGGAGCATTCTTCTCACTGACCACCAATGTAAGGGACATTCTTCCCACTGACCACCAATGTAAGGGACATTCTTACCACTGACCACTGACCACCAATGTAAGGGACATTCTTCCCACTGACCACCAATGTAAGGGACATTCTTACCACTGACCACTGACCACCAATGTTAGGAAAATTCTTCCCAATTTTTCTTTATTAAAGGACTTGCAATCAATAAGCATAAAAACAATATACATACATATTTACATAAAAATGAAAATAAATATAGCAAATCTGCTTTCAAACAAAAAAGACTTTACAGCAAAAGCAAAAATCATGTCATTACTGGAAAATAAATCTTACTACAACTCACACCAACACAGGAAAAGAAAAGAGCTCCTTACCCAGAGATGGGCAGTTCACCAAAGGCAGGTCTGATATGCCATCAGGATGATTGGGGGAGTCGTTTCTTAACCCTTACCACACTCTCATCCCCAGAAACAGCTATCTTCAGACTGCGTGACTCCCCCTCATCCATAGATGATAAAGAGAAAGATACATCTGACATTTCATCACCCGACAAAACAGAAAAAGTGTTGCCAAGAGGAACCCCATCCTGGGTCCGACTCTGAGGAAGAAATTACTGCTTTTCTTGTCTTCCTCGTCTTTTTTTTCTTCCTCCTAATCTTTTCCCACCCCTCATCATCTGAATCCCCATCAACAGAGCGTGAGACATGGGGTATGGACACCCTTCCATCAGCCCCACCCCCATCCTGCACCCCCACATTCCCCTGACCACGTTTGCGCTGCCGAGGATCAGGGACTGGAGGCTGAGTGGGAAGATCCGCTAAACCTGCCCCCCCCCAGCAGCTTCCGCCAGTCTGGAGGATCTACGTATAGACGGATTAGGGACCACCACAGGAGGGACAGACTCAGGAACCACATTTCTAGGGGAAACAGAAATAGATGTCACAGACACAGGAGGGACAGACTCAGGGACCACATTACTAGGGGGAACAGAAACAGATGTCACAGACACAGGAGGGACAACAACAGTTTTAGCGGCCTCATCCTCCTTATCTAGCCTCTGCAGCTCAGCCTCCAATCCTGGCAAGTTATGTAATGCCTCCGGGCATTGACTATAAGGATGACCAAGCTTTTGGCACAAATTGCACCGAATATCGGTACAATCCTTAGCCAAATGGCCCAGCTCCTGGCACATTAAACACTTTTTACGGGTGCAGGTAGATGCAAAATGGCCCTTTTCAATACATTTGTTACAGACTTTAGGCTGACCTTGGTAAAAAATGGTCAGCCTATCGCTCCCCAGAAAGGCTGAACAGGGCAGATGTTGGACTACATTTCCCAGCACCCCTAATTTTAATGACACTGTCCAGGCCCCTGTCCAAATCCCATGCAGATCAAGGACCTTCTGCAGTGGAGCGAGGACCTCACCATATCGGCGTAGCCATACTATTAAATCAGCCTCTGGTATAGATTCATTACGCACCAGGATCGTGACAGATTTTATCAGAGGCTGCCTGGAAATCACCTTTGGCACCCAACCGTTCCACTGCGGAAGGCCCCCGAACCTCCTAAATCATTCCCAAAACAAATCCAAACCCTCAGGCTTTACAAAGGACAAATCAAACTCATAACTCCCCACGGGGCAAATCAAAGCAAAAATATCTGAAACATTAAACCCCATTTCCAGAACCAACTCTGCCACCCTTCCCCTTACTGGTGGGGTCCCCTCCCCCTCCCACTTCAACTGGACCACATTTCTTCTCTTATACCCACTAACCATACCCCCACCAAAACTCCCCAAATTGTGACCACTAACATTTGCAGCATTCCCCCCACCCTCCTTGGTGCGACTCCCCAAAACTGGCGCATAACTCCCCGCATTCCCCACAGCAGATAAAACATCTGTTTGTTTTGAACCATCTGACACATTTGTAGCAGATATCGATTGTACAGATTTGGTCTAAACAATCGATTAATCTTTCCTCTTCTGAGCAGGGGGTGGAACGTCATTTTTATTTTTCTCAGCAGTATTAACCCCTTCACCACCACCCACCACATCCATTGTTTTATCATTACTGTCATTCTTAGTACTTGCTGGAATATTCACAGTTCCTGCAGTCTTCCCAGCTGCAGTGTCAGTTCCCTCTGCTGTGCTTGTAGAAGCTTCAGCTGGCCGGTTCTCTTCCATCAGGACAGGACTTCCATCAGGGGATAGTGCAGGCTGGTCTGACACTGCAACAGGTGAAACCTCCATGGCTTCTTCCACTGCACATGGTGCAATATGCTGATCCCCTCCCCCACCACAGGGAGGCTCAGGTGAGGCAATTTCATTGCAAACAGCAGGCATACCTTGTGCAGCAAACTTAGCAGAGGAACTACAGGTCCCAGTAAAAACTCCAGGCAACTCTTTACACAAGGCCTTCTCTTTCTGCTCCCCTGTCAGCACACCGTCCACCACAGCAAGGGGGCCAAGGAACTTGCTGTCTGGCTGGCAAATTTCCTCTCATTATCACATTTTTCTTTCATCTTTTCCAATAATAAAGATTGTTTCTTCACCTTTTCCTCGAATTCCTGTAGTTCAGGCTTCATGGCCGAACGATTTTTACTCCAGGCCTGGAAATATTGCATAGTTACCAACAGTCCCGAATTTCCCGGGACAAGCACGATTTTTGGACCCTTGTCCCGAATTGGGCTTGTCCCGATTCGGGACAAGCCCAGTTCTTTTTGTCCCGTTTTGTCCCGGTAAATTCGGGAATGCTTTAGCTAAAAACGGCAGCGGCTACACAAAAATAGCCGCTGCCGCCACCATATTTGTTTACGTTTTCCCCTTGTGTTCAGTGCAGAGCCTGGGGCAGCCAATCGGCTTCGGATTGGCGACTCCTCCCCGCTCTCCACTGAACGCAAGGAGAGGCACAAGGAAGCAGCATGCTTCACCCGCCGCCGCCGCTAACGACCCTCTGCCCAGCCCCCGTGTGTCCGACAAGGAGCGGGGACACGGATGTAAGGACCGGGGCTCCACTGGCTGGGGACACTGACGCCTATCAGCACCCGGCGCCGCCGCTGCCAACAACCCTCCGCCCCGCCCCCGTGTGTCCGACGAGTGGGGACACTGATGGAAGGACCGGGGCACCGCTGGCTGGGGACACTGTGATGGTCCTGGCTCACTCCATTTGGCAGACCCCTCGGACCACCAGCACATCCTCACGCACCGCAGGTACCGTACTATTGCACTGTAGTGTAGTGGGTGGTGGGGTAATTAGTGTAGTGTAGTGGGTGGTGGGGTAATTAGTGTAGTGTAGTGGGTGGCGGGGTAATTTAGTGTAGTGGGTGGTGGGGTAATCACAGTGTAGTGTAGTGGGTGGCAGGGTAATCACAGTGTAGTGTAGTGGGTGGCGGGGTAATCAGTGTAGTGGGTGGCGGGGTAATCAGTGTAGTGGGTGGCGGGGTAATTAGTGTAGTGGGTGGTGGGGTAATCACAGTGTGGTGTAGTGGGTGGCGGGGTAATTACAGTGTGGTGTAGTGGGTGGCGGGGTAATCACAGTGTAGTGTAGTGGGTGGCGGGGTAATCAGTGTAGTGGGTGGCGGGGTAATCAGTGTAGTGGGTGGCGGGGTAATCAGTGTAGTGTAGTGGGTGGCAGGGTAATTAGTGTAGTGGGTGGCGGGGTAATTAGTGTAGTGGGTGGCAGGGTAATCTGTGTAGTGTAGTGGGTGGTGGGGTAATCAGTGTGGGGTAATCAGTGTAGTGGGTGGCAGGGTAATCTGTGTAGTGTAGTGGGTGGTGGGATAATCAGTGTAGTGGGTGGCAGGGTAATCAGTGTAGTGTAGTGGGTGGCGGGTTAATCAGTGTAGTGGGTGGCAGGGTAATCAGTGTAGTGTAGTGGGTGGCGGGGTAATCAGTGTAGTGGGTAGCGGGGTAATCAGTGTAGTGGATGGCGGGGTAATCAGTGTAGTGGGTGGCGGGGTAATCAGTGTAGTGGGTGGCGGGGCAATCAGTGTAGTGGGTGACGGGGTAATCAGTGTAGTGGGTGGCGGGGTAATCAGTGTAGTGCATAGTTGCCAAACAGTCCCAAATTTCCTGGGACAATCATGGTTTTTGGACCCTTGTCCACAAGTGTGGAGGGGGCTCTGCTGGGGAGGCACCTGATGCAAGGACGGACTGCTGGGGAGGCACCTGATGCAAGGACAGACTGCTGGGGAGGCACCTGATGCAAGGACGGACTGCTGGGGAGGCCATCTGGTGGCAGGCGACGTGGCAGGTAACACGCTCAGGGCTTCCACTGATTCGGCATTATGGTGAGTTGAATGATTTCATTTTATATTACAATGTAATAATAGAAATAATGCACTTCAATCATCCTGACACCGTAACAACCATGGTGCCGGGATGATTGAAGCGCCAACAGGTGTTTTGGAGTATCCTTATCTGCCAATTTTGTTACACATTTCTATTGTGGTGTAGGATCTGGCTTCTTTCTTTCTATTTCTTTCTCTCTCTTTCTCTCACCTCGGACTCTAGCCACACCCCTTTGAACCACGCCCATTTAAGCCACACCCACTATCGTGCATAAACCACGCCCATTTTTCGCTGCGACGCGCTTCGCGCGCCGCATTTTTCATTCCAGCATGACACGCCTACAAACGAATGCCCCGCCCCTAATTATAGCAAGGCTCCGCCTCAATACAAAAAAAGTGTCCCAGATGTTTTTTTTGCAATGTTGGCAACTATGATATTGGGTTTTGAAGGTTTTGTGTTCAGCCTTCAAAACGTTAAGTTTTTCTTCCGCTCTTCCAATTGCCCTAAAACGATCGATAATCTTCTGACTGAAGACATTTGTATCCATAGCAGGGCCTGGACCCACAGTCAGGTCCTCCACCTCCTCCTCACTAGGCCCCGTGTCATCAGGGGGATCCCTCCCAATGTAAGGGGCATTCTTCCCACTGACCACCAATGTAAGGAACATTCTTCTCACTGATCACTAGAGATGGCCTTGCGCTTCGCCCCGCGGCAAATTTTGCGTATTCGCGGTTCGCGAAACCGGCGGACATATGGCGCTATTCGCGACCGGTTCGCGGCCACCATATTCTTTTACATTGTGGAACTTTGACCTATGACACATCCATCATGTGGTACAGGACAGCCAATGAGACATTTCAGCAGATGGACATACCCCCTACCTTATAAATAGACCTGATCTGGCTGCCATTTTACATTCTGTTATTTGTCAGCGTAGGGACAGGTTGCTGTGTGGAGCAGGGACAGACTGTAATCCTAGCTATTAGGTCCACAAAAGTCCTTTTAAGGACTGGTATAGGTGTACAATTGTTTTGTGTGCAGTATATAGGGGTGTAATACACTTTTAGTTCATTTCAATTGTGCAGCATTGGGACTGCAGTGCTGAGCGGTTCTGCAGCTGTCTTTAGTCAGTGTAGGAAGGTTGCTGTGTGTGTACTAGCAGGGACAGACTCTACTAAAACAAAAGTCCTCCTAAGGACTGGTATAGGTGTACAGTCCACAAAAGTCCTTTTACGGACTGGTATAGGTGTACTATTTTGTGTGCAGTAAATAGGGGTGTACTACACGCATAAAATACTCTAGGAAGAATAGTATAGTGCGGTTCTGCAGCTGTCTTTAGTCAGTGTAGGAAGGTTGCTGTGTGTGTACTAGCAGGGACAGACTCTACTAAAACAAAAGTCCTCCTAAGGACTGGTATAGGTGTACAGTCCACAAAAGTCCTTTTACGGACTGGTATAGGTGTACTATTTTGTGTGCAGTAAATAGGGGTGTACTACACGCATAAAATACTCTAGGAAGAATAGTATAGTGCGGTTCTGCAGCTGTCTTTAGTCAGTGTAGGAAGGTTGCTGTGTGTGTACTAGCAGGGACAGACTCTACTAAAACAAAAGTCCTCCTAAGGACTGGTATAGGTGTACAGTCCACAAAAGTCCTTTTACGGACTGGTATAGGTGTACTATTTTGTGTGCAGTAAATAGGGGTGTACTACACGCATAAAATACTCTAGGAAGAATAGTATACTGTGGTTCTACTGTGCAGCTTCTGAGCGGTTCTGCTGCAGCTCTTTTCTCGGTTTAGGTACAAGTTGCCGCTGTGTGTCGCAGGCACAGACTAGCGACTAAAATCGCTAACCAATAAAGCTCCACAAAAGTTCATTTTAAGGACTGGTATAGGTGTACTATTTGGTGTGCAGTATATAGGGGTCTAATACACGCATAAAAAACTTTCAAACATACTATATGATATATACTATACTATATAATATATAGTGCATTTCAACTGTGCAGCATTTCTACTGTGCAGCTTCTGAGCGGTTCTGCTGCAGCTCTTTTCTCGGTTTAGGTACAAGTTGCCGCTGTGTGTCGCAGGCACAGACTAGCGATAAAATCGCTAACCAATAAAGCTCCACAAAAGTTCATTTTAAGGACTGGTATAGGTGTACTATTTGGTGTGCAGTATATAGGGGTCTAATACACGCATAAAAAACTTTCAAACATACTATATAATATATACTATATACTATATAGTGCATTTCAACTGTGCAGCATTTCTACTGTGCAGCTTCTGAGCGGTTCTGCTGCAGCTCTTTTCTCGGTTTAGGTACAAGTTGCCGCTGTGTGTCGCAGGCACAAACTAGCGACTAAAATCGCTAACCAATAAAGCTCCACAAAAGTTCATCTTAAGGACTGGTATAGGTGTACTATTTGGTGTGCAGTATATAGGGGTCTAATACACGCATAAAAAAACTTTCACATATAGGAAGAATAGTATAGTGCATTTCTACTGTGCAGCATTGTGACTGCTGAGAGGTTCTGCAGCGATACTACAAAGAGTGACAAACGCAATTAGAAAAAAGTATTATAACTGCTGTGATAGACCAGTGGCCCCCGAAAACGACAGTTTGAAGCCGGGTGTTATATACCTTCTTCCACATATACTGCCCTTCTCTACAGCCTTTTGTCACAGGGTCATTTAAAAAGATGACAGGCAGAGGAAGAGGCAGGCCCTTCCGCAGGGGTGGTAGGGGTAGGGCAGGAGCACCAGGCCGGAGCCAAAGTGGGAAGTTGCAGAAGGTGCGTTTGATTACGTCAAAGGACGCACCAGACTTGGTTGAGTGGCTCACTCAGCCCTACTCTTCTGCACCCTCCTCATCCTCTCTATCTGCACCCTCTTCACTCTCTGCTGTGTGCACCCCCAAAGACACTACCACCAACACCACCGCCACCATATACCCTCCGCTTGAGTCAAAGGAATTATTTTCCGATCCATCACAAGACTTCTCTGATGCGCAGGCATTTTTGACATTGGATCAGGAAGAGGAGGTAGCAACAACCGCCACTCAGCAGTCTGACGACAGTACCCAGATCAGCCCAAGGATGTTGGTCCCCGCTGTTGCTGCCTACTCCGAGATCTCTAATGTTAGTGGTGGGGAAGGTGACGTAGATGATGATGTGTCTATGGACGTCACGTGGTTGCCCACAAGAGAGGACCAGGAGGGGAGTTCAGAGGGAGAGATGGACCAGCAGATAGGGAGAAGAGGCAGGACTCAGAGCGAGCCATCAACCATGTACGGTCACATCTGACGCTCCCAGGACGCTGGCACATGGCTCCACAGTGTGGGCTTTTTTTAACGTGTCCGCTGCTGACAATAGTGTTGCCATCTGCAGCCTTTGCAGTCAACGCATAAGTCGCGGTAAGCCCAACACTCACCTAGGGACGACCGCCTTAAGAAGGCACATGAACTCCCATCACCGAGCCCAGTGGGAGCAATGCCGTCAGAACCCATAAAGCCAAACTCCAGGCTCTCACCGTCCAGCCTCTTCTACTACTTCTCCTCTCTCTTCACTAGTGATGAGCCGAACACCCCCGGGTTCGGTTCGCACCAGAACCCGCGAACGGACCAAAAGTTCGAACGAACATTAGAACCCTATTAAATACAATGGATGCGAACGTTCGAATTCTAAAGTGCTAATTATAACAACTATTATGCATGTTATTGTCCTAAAAAGGGTTTGGGAACCCGGGTTCTGCACCAGGGGACATGTATCAATGCAAAAAGAAGTTTTAAAAACGGTCGTTTTTCGGGAGCAGTCATTTTAATGATGCATAAAGTGAAAAAAAAAAAGTCAAATATTCCTTTAAATATCGTACCTGGGGGGTGTCTAAAGTATGCCTGTGAAGTGCCACGTGTTTCCCGTGTTTAGAACTGTCCCTGCACAAAATGACACTTCTAAAGGAAAAAAAAGCCATTTAAAACTGCTTGCGGCTTTAATGTAATGTCTGGTCCCGGTAATATGGATGAAATTCTTTAAGAAAAATGGCATAGCTACCCCATGACCCCCCCCCTACCCCAGCCCATTACCAGCCCCTTTGGGTCTTGTATGGATATTAAGGGGAACCCCGCACATAAAATAAAAAAGGCCCTATATACTCTGAACAGCCCTATACAGGCGGTGCATACAAGACAGGGACTGTAGGTTTGTTCTTATGTAGAGTCTGTTTGTAATTTTGAACAGGTACATTGTTGAAGTGTAGCTCCAGACCAAAAATCTATTTTTAAACTTTTTGGAAAACATAGGTAAGGGTTATCACCCCTGTAACATTTGTTTTGCTGTCTGTGCCCCTGTTCAGAACATTTCACCTCACTTTCCGTCCCAATGACAACTGTTTTTGAAATGTGGTGTTTTTCTTGAAACAAGGATTGCTGATAAAGCATCAGTACAGAGGAGACACCTTTCTCCCATATTTATTCTTACAGGAGAGAATTTTCCTTCCTAGTGGTAGATTTCCTCTCACTTCCTGTTGTCTTCTTGCGTTTGCAAGTAGGAGTCGTTTGTAAGTTGGATGTTTGAAAGTAGGGACCTGCCGTATATACTCTGCAGAAATAGGCCCCTTAGTTGTTGGTGTTGGCACAACACTGTAAGCACTCACAGTTACTCTTGGTTGGTGCTGGAACGCCCTGCTGTCAACTATTATATCAGGAATTTTAATTACATATAATTGTTGAACAGTGGTAGTAAAAATTGGGCCTTTGATGGTGGTGCTGGTGCCACAACACTGTAAGCCCTGACAGTTACTCTTGGTGGGTGCAGCAATGGGCCCTGCTGTGAATTATTAGATCAAGAATTGTAATTACATGCCCCTGTTGAACAGGGGCTGAAAAATTGGGCCTTAGGCACTGGTGGCACAACACTGCAACCCCTCACAGATACTGTACTTGGAGCACAGCAATGAGCCCTGTTGCAAAGTATTGCTTCAAAAATTGTAATGACACGCCCCTGTTAAACAGGGGCTGAAAAATTGGGCCTTAGGCACTGGTGGCACAACACTGCAACTCCTCACAGATACTGTACTTGGAGCACACCAATGAGCCCTGTTGCAAAGTATTGCTTCAAAAATTGTAATGACACGCCCCTGTTAAACAGGGGCTGAAAAATTGGGCCTTAGGCACTGGTGGCACAACACTGCAACTCCTCACAGATACTGTACTTGGAGCACAGCAATGAGCCCTGTTGCAAAGTATTGCTTCAAAAATTGTAATTACACGCCCCTGTTAAACAGGGGCTGAAAAATTGGGCGTTAGGCACTGGTGGCACAACACTGCAACTCCTCACAGATACTGTACTTGGAGCACAGCAATGAGCCCTGTTGCAAAGTATTGCTTCAAAAATTGTAATTACACGCCCCTGTTAAACAGGGGCTGAAAAATTGGGCGTTAGGCACTGGTGGCGGCACCCATAAACAAAAATGATCTTACAAGCTATCATCATCAATCGTATCATTGAGGACTCGGAGGAGGAGGATAGCCAGTCAACATAACAGCACAGGCACTCAGCATCAGCATCAGTCTTGAAGGGATGTGACATGTTAAAATCAATTAGTCTGTTATATCAGCATCAGGTGTGTGGTAGCTGGTGGTGATCCAAGACTGGTTCATCTTGATGAAAGTCAGTCGATCAACCGAGTCGGTGGACAGGCGCACCCTGTGATCCGTGACAAATCCTCCAGCAGCACTGAATGTGCGTTCCGAAAGAACGCTGGATGCAGGACAGGCCAGTAGCTCAATTGCATACTGTGCAAGCTCTGGCCAGTGATCCATCCTCAAGACCCAGTAAGCCAGAGGATTTTCGGTGGGGAAGGTGTCCAAGTCTGACCTTGCCCCTAGATATTCCTGCACCATGTTTATCAGACGCTGGCGATGGTTGCTGGAACCGATCATACTTTGGGGCTGCGGACTAAAGAATTGTCTGAACGCATCGGTCAGACGGCCACCTTCCCCACCGCTCCTTCTTTGACTGGCCGAAGCCTCAGCAACTCGTTGTCCAGGACCAGGAGTTTGCAACCTCCCAGTCTCTGGGAACGCGTTGCACAGACCTTTCTGCAAGGCCTCCCGGAGTTGTCTCATCCTCTGCTCCCTCTGCGACGGTAACATAAGGTCCGCAACCTTACCCTTGTACCGTGGATCAAGGAGAGTGGCCAGCCAGTAATGGTCCCTCTCCTTGATCCGAAGAATACGAGGATCCTTCCGCAGACTTTGCAGGATCAGGGAGGCCATGCAGCGTAGGTTTGCTGAGGCATTCGCTCCGGAGTCCTCTGGGTCACTAAGGACGACATGATCCGCAGCCACCTCCTCCCAGCCACGTACAAGTCCACTGGTTTCTTGGGACTGTAAATCATCCCTAAAAGACTGCTGCTGATGATGCTGAGTGCCAGCCTCCACCTCCATGCTGACACAATCCTCCTCCTCCTCCTCCTCCTCCTCCTCCTCTTCCTGTGCGATGGGTGGGACAGAAGGAACACTGTCTGGGTAAAGGGGGCCTTGAGAGGCAAGGAAGTCCTCCTCTTCCTGCCTCTGTTCTGCCTCAAGTGCCCTGTCCATTATTCCACGCAGCGTGTGCTCCAACAGGTGGACAAGAGGTACAGTGTCACTGATGCATGCACTGTCACTGCTCACCATCCTCGTGGCCTCCTCAAATGGTGCCAGGACAGTGCATGCATCCCTGATCATGCCCCACTGGCGTGGAGAAAAAAAACCAAGCTCCCCTGACCCTGTCCTGGTGCCGTAGTCGCACAGGTACTCATTGATGGCCCTCTGCTGCGTGTGCAGCCGCTGCAGCATGGCCAACGTTGAGTTCCACCTGGTGGGCATGTCACATATAAGGCGGTTCTTGGGCAGGTTCAACTCCTTTTGCAGCTCAGCCAGGCGAGCACTGGCATTATAAGATCTGCGGAAATGCACACAGACTTTCCTGGCCTGCCTCAGGACATCCTGTAAGCCCGGGTACCTGCCCAAGAAGCGCTGCACCACCAGGTTAAGGACGTGAGCCACACAGGGCACATGGGTCAGTTGTCCCTGTCGGAGGGCGGAGAGGAGGTTGGTGCCATTGTCGCAAACCACCATTCCTGGCTTAAGCTGGCGTGGCGTCAACCACCTCTCGGCCTGGCCCTGCAGAGCAGACAGGACCTCTGCCCCAGTGTGGCTTCTGTCCCCCAAACACACCAGCGCAAGCACGGCATGGCATCTTTTTGCCTGCGTACTTGCGTAGCCCCGTGAACGGCTACGGAGCACCGCTGGTTCATAGGACAAACCACAGGAAGAGGCCATGGAGGAAGAAGAAGAGGAGGGGGTGGAGGAGAGAGGTGTGTCACAACCAGTAGTAGCATTTTGGAGGCGTGGCGGTGGGACAACCTCCAACACTACTGCACCTTGTCCTGAATCCTTCCCAGCTGCCAAAAGAGTGACCCAATGGGCCGTGAAAGAAAGGTAACGTCCCTGTCCATGCCTGCTGGACCATGAGTCAGCGGTAATATGCACCTTACCGCTGACCGCCCTGTCCAGCGAGGCCAAGACATTGCCTTCCACATGCCGGTAGAGAGCCGGAATAGCCTTCCGTGAGAAAAAGTGGCGTTTGGGAACCTGCCACTGAGGAACTGCACATTGCACAAACTCACGGAAGGGGGCCGAGTCTACCAACTGAAAAGGCAGCAGTTGAAGCGCTAGCAATTTAGCCAAGCTAGCATTCAACCGCTGGGCATGTGGATGGCTGGGAGTGAACTTCTTTCGACGGTCCAGCAGCTGGGGCAGGGAAATTTGCCTGCTAGAATCGGACGTCGGTGTACTGCTAGCAGAGTGGGCGCAAGTACTTGGCTGTGACACACCTAATTCTACACCTTCATTCCTCTCAGTGCATGTTTCAGAGAGGACTGAAGTTATAGTGGGGTTGGAGATCCCAGCTGATGCGGTGCAAGGAGAGGTCCGCTTTGTTCTTTGGTGTGGGTCTTTGAGGTAGGCTTGCCAACGAGCTGCATGGCAGGTCAACATATGTCTGGTCAGGCATGTGGTACCCAAGCGGCTGATGTTTTGGCCACGCGATATACGCTTGAGACATATGTTGCAAACAGCAGCTGTGCGATCTGATGCACTAGCCTCAAAAAAGGCCCACACCAAAGAACTTTTTGAATGACGGGCAGAGGCAGCGCCCTGCACAGGCGGAGCTCTGCGGTGTGATTCCGTCGGTGTACTGCCCTTACGCTGGCCACCAAAGGGCATCCTGCCTCGTTGGAGATGTGCCTCCTCCTCATCCTCCTCCTCCTCCTCTCTCCTATTAGGCACCCACGTGGAGTCAGTGACCTCATCATCCCCTCCCTCCTCATCACTGGAGCCAATCTGGCAGTATGCTGCAGCTGCTGGAACATGACTGC
Source organism: Rana muscosa (assembly GCA_029206835.1). Lineage (NCBI taxonomy): Eukaryota > Metazoa > Chordata > Amphibia > Anura > Ranidae > Rana > Rana muscosa. The sequence continues at coordinate 941,275,311 of CM055122.1, read as the reverse complement.
CAGATTGGTGTCCTTCTTGAGCATCCCCTCTGTCTGCTCTCACGCTACTGCCTTCCTCTAGCTGGGTTTCATCATCAGACCCTTCGAAACGCTGGGCATCCTCCTGGAGCATGTACCCAACACTGTGCTGAAACAGTTCGGGGGACTCCTCAGGAGGAGGACATGGTGGGTCTAGGGAAGGAGTGACTGATGATTTGTCTGACATTGATACCAGGGAAGACGACGCTTTGGCACCTGCTTTTCCAGTACCCTGAGCCTGGGTGAGAGAGGATGAGGAGGAGGAGGAGGGCTTGGTCATCCACTCTACCAAGTCTTCGGCATGATGTGGCTCAACATGTCCAGCTGCCGAAAAGAAGGACAAGCGTGTCCCATGGCCATGTGCTGATGACAATGCACCGCGTCCACGACCAGCACTGTTGCCCCCAGACACAGAGCCTGCTTGCCCTCTTTTATTGCCTCCTGACTGTCTGCCTCTCCTTGTTTGCCTTCCAGACATTCTAATAGATGGCCTGCAGGGAGATGGGAAAAAAGCAATAAGGGCTACCTTCAGGTGTCCTTCTCTGTCCCTTGAAACAAGGACTTGCAGAGTGAAATAAACTGACACTCTCCCTACCTACAGTTTTCTGTCCCTAGAATAAATGTTTTTTTTAATCACAATATAGCACAAGGACAATTCAGTCACTGTCCTTCCAGGTCCCTGGAAACAAGGACTTGCAGAGTGAAATAAACTGACACTCTCCCTACCTACAGTTTTCTGTCCCTAGAATAAATGTTTTTTTTAAGCACAATATAGCACAAGGACAATTCACTCACTGTCCTTACAGGTCCCTGGAAACAAGGACTTGCAGAGTGAAAGAAAAAAAACACTCTCCCTACCTACAGTTTTCTGTCCCTAGAAAAAATGTTTTTTTTAATCACAATATAACACAAGGACAATTCACTCACTGTCCTTCCAGGTCCCTGGAAACAAGGACTTGCAGAGTGAAATAAACTGACACTCTCCCTACCTACAGTTTTCTGTCCCTAGAATAAATGTTTTTTTTAATCACAATATAGCACAAGGACAATTCAGTCACTGTCCTTCCAGGTCCCTGGAAACAAGGACTTGCAGAGTGAAATAAACTGACACTCTCCCTACCTACAGTTTTCTGTCCCTAGAATAAATGTTTTTTTTAATCACAATATAGCACAAGGACAATTCACTCACTGTCCTTACAGGTCCCTGGAAACAAGGACTTGCAGAGTGAAATAAACTGACACTCTCCCTACCTACAGTTTTCTGTCCCTAGAATAAATGTTTTTTTTAAGCACAATATAGCACAAGGAGAATTCACTCACTGTCCTTCCAGGTCCCTGGAAACAAGGACTTGCAGAGTGAAATAAACTGACACTCTCCCTACCTACAGTTTTCTGTCCCTAGAATAAATGTTTTTTTTAAGCACAATATAGCACAAGGACAATTCACTCACTGTCCTTACAGGTCCCTGGAAACAAGGACTTGCAGAGTGAAATAAACTGACACTCTCCCTACCTACAGTTTTCTGTCCCTAGAATAAATGTTTTTTTTAATCACAATATAGCACAAGGACAATTCACTCACTGTCCTTACAGGTCCCTGGAAACAAGGACTTGCAGAGTGAAATAAACTGACACTCTCCCTACCTACAGTTTTCTGTCCCTAGAATAAATGTTTTTTTTAATCACAATATAGCACAAGGACAATTCAGTCACTGTCCTTCCAGGTCCCTGGAAACAAGGACTTGCAGAGTGAAATAAACTGACACTCTCCCTACCTACAGTTTTCTGTCCCTAGAATAAATGTTTTTTTTCAGCACAATATAGCACAAGGACAATTCACTCACTGTCCTTACAGGTCCCTGGAAACAAGGACTTGCAGAGTGAAAGAAAAAAAACACTCTCCCTACCTACAGTTTTCTGTCCCTAGAAAAAATGTTTTTTTTAATCACAATATAGCACAAGGACAATTCACTCACTGTCCTTACAGGTCCCTGGAAACAAGGACTTGCAGAGTGAAAGAAAAAAAACACTCTCCCTACCTACAGTTTTCTGTCCCTAGAAAAAATGTTTTTTTTAATCACAATATAACACAAGGACAATTCACTCACTGTCCTTCCAGGTCCCTGGAAACAAGGACTTGCAGAGTGAAATAAACTGACACTCTCCCTACCTACAGTTTTCTGTCCCTAGAATAAATGTTTTTTTTAATCACAATATAGCACAAGGACAATTCAGTCACTGTCCTTCCAGGTCCCTGGAAACAAGGACTTGCAGAGTGAAATAAACTGACACTCTCCCTACCTACAGTTTTCTGTCCCTAGAATAAATGTTTTTTTTAAGCACAATATAGCACAAGGACAATTCACTCACTGTCCTTACAGGTCCCTGGAAACAAGGACTTGCAGAGTGAAAGAAAAAAAACACTCTCCCTACCTACAGTTTTCTGTCCCTAGAAAAAATGTTTTTTTTAATCACAATATAACACAAGGACAATTCACTCACTGTCCTTCCAGGTCCCTGGAAACAAGGACTTGCAGAGTGAAATAAACTGACACTCTCCCTACCTACAGTTTTCTGTCCCTAGAATAAATGTTTTTTTTAATCACAATATAGCACAAGGACAATTCAGTCACTGTCCTTCCAGGTCCCTGGAAACAAGGACTTGCAGAGTGAAATAAACTGACACTCTCCCTACCTACAGTTTTCTGTCCCTAGAATAAATGTTTTTTTTAAGCACAATATAGCACAAGGACAATTCACTCACTGTCCTTACAGGTCCCTGGAAACAAGGACTTGCAGAGTGAAAGAAAAAAAACACTCTCCCTACCTACAGTTTTCTGTCCCTAGAAAAAATGTTTTTTTTAATCACAATATAACACAAGGACAATTCACTCACTGTCCTTCCAGGTCCCTGGAAACAAGGACTTGCAGAGTGAAATAAACTGACACTCTCCCTACCTACAGTTTTCTGTCCCTAGAATAAATGTTTTTTTTAATCACAATATAGCACAAGGACAATTCAGTCACTGTCCTTCCAGGTCCCTGGAAACAAGGACTTGCAGAGTGAAATAAACTGACACTCTCCCTACCTACAGTTTTCTGTCCCTAGAATAAATGTTTTTTTTAATCACAATATAGCACAAGGACAATTCACTCACTGTCCTTACAGGTCCCTGGAAACAAGGACTTGCAGAGTGAAATAAACTGACACTCTCCCTACCTACAGTTTTCTGTCCCTAGAATAAATGTTTTTTTTAAGCACAATATAGCACAAGGAGAATTCACTCACTGTCCTTCCAGGTCCCTGGAAACAAGGACTTGCAGAGTGAAAGAAAAAAAACACTCTCCCTACCTACAGTTTTCTGTCCCTAGAAAAAATGTTTTTTTTAATCACAATATAGCACAAGGACAATTCACTCACTGTCCTTCCAGGTCCCTGGAAACAAGGACTTGCAGAGTGAAATAAACTGACACTCTCCCTACCTACAGTTTTCTGTCCCTAGAATAAATGTTTTTTTTAAGCACAATATAGCACAAGGACAATTCACTCACTGTCCTTACAGGTCCCTGGAAACAAGGACTTGCAGAGTGAAAGAAAAAAAACACTCTCCCTACCTACAGTTTTCTGTCCCTAGAAAAAATGTTTTTTTTAATCACAATATAGCACAAGGACAATTCACTCACTGTCCTTACAGGTCCCTGGAAACAAGGACTTGCAGAGTGAAAGAAAAAAAACACTCTCCCTACCTACAGTTTTCTGTCCCTAGAAAAAATGTTTTTTTTAATCACAATATAACACAAGGACAATTCACTCACTGTCCTTCCAGGTCCCTGGAAACAAGGACTTGCAGAGTGAAATAAACTGACACTCTCCCTACCTACAGTTTTCTGTCCCTAGAATAAATGTTTTTTTTAATCACAATATAGCACAAGGACAATTCAGTCACTGTCCTTCCAGGTCCCTGGAAACAAGGACTTGCAGAGTGAAATAAACTGACACTCTCCCTACCTACAGTTTTCTGTCCCTAGAATAAATGTTTTTTTTAAGCACAATATAGCACAAGGACAATTCACTCACTGTCCTTACAGGTCCCTGGAAACAAGGACTTGCAGAGTGAAAGAAAAAAAACACTCTCCCTACCTACAGTTTTCTGTCCCTAGAAAAAATGTTTTTTTTAATCACAATATAACACAAGGACAATTCACTCACTGTCCTTCCAGGTCCCTGGAAACAAGGACTTGCAGAGTGAAATAAACTGACACTCTCCCTACCTACAGTTTTCTGTCCCTAGAATAAATGTTTTTTTTAATCACAATATAGCACAAGGACAATTCAGTCACTGTCCTTCCAGGTCCCTGGAAACAAGGACTTGCAGAGTGAAATAAACTGACACTCTCCCTACCTACAGTTTTCTGTCCCTAGAATAAATGTTTTTTTTAAGCACAATATAGCACAAGGACAATTCACTCACTGTCCTTACAGGTCCCTGGAAACAAGGACTTGCAGAGTGAAAGAAAAAAAACACTCTCCCTACCTACAGTTTTCTGTCCCTAGAAAAAATGTTTTTTTTAATCACAATATAACACAAGGACAATTCACTCACTGTCCTTCCAGGTCCCTGGAAACAAGGACTTGCAGAGTGAAATAAACTGACACTCTCCCTACCTACAGTTTTCTGTCCCTAGAATAAATGTTTTTTTTAATCACAATATAGCACAAGGACAATTCAGTCACTGTCCTTCCAGGTCCCTGGAAACAAGGACTTGCAGAGTGAAATAAACTGACACTCTCCCTACCTACAGTTTTCTGTCCCTAGAATAAATGTTTTTTTTAAGCACAATATAGCACAAGGACAATTCACTCACTGTCCTTACAGGTCCCTGGAAACAAGGACTTGCAGAGTGAAAGAAACTGACACTCTCCCTACCTACAGTTTTCTGTCCCTAGAATAAATGTTTTTTTAAGCACACTATAGCACAAGCACAAAACACACTGACACTCTCCCTACCTATCCTTCTCTTTCCCTAAACTAAAGGAATCCAGGTTAAGCAAGAAAGAAATAACAGTCACTGTCCCTGCCTATGCTGCTCTATCCCTGCTCCGGAACACACTACACTAGGCCGCCGTGCTGGCGGCCTTTTATAGTGTGGGGCGTGTACTAAACACCCTCAGCAATAATTGGCCACAGGCATCCTGCCTGTGGCCAATCATTGCTCTCCTCGCTGCCGGCGCTGTGATTGGCCAAGCATGCGGGGTCACAGTGCATGCTTGGCCAATCACAGCGCCTGGATGACACTGCGATGGCGTAGTGCATTGTGGGCCGTTCGCGTCACTCGAATTTGGCGCGAACGGCCCAAATCGTTCGATCTTCGTCGAACGATCGAACAGCCGATGTTCGAGTCGAACGTATGTTCGACTCGAACACGAAGCTCATCCCTACTCTTCACAGTTGTCCTCCACTCCACCTTCCATCATCCCGTCCCCAAGTTTATCTGGAAAAAGGCAGGCTTCCGTGGGCCAAATGTTCGAGCGTAAAAGAATGATGATGCCGGATAACCCTCTTGCCCAACGGTTGACCGCTGGCTTGTCAGAACTCCTAGCCCGCCAACTACTGCCATATAAACTGGTGGACACGGAGGCCTTTCGAAAATTTGTGGCCATTGGAACACCACAATGGAAGGTCCCAGGAAGGAAATATTTCTCCCAGAAGGGCATCCCAGAGCTATATGGCCATGTTCAGCGGCAAGTGAATGTATCTCTGGCACACAGTGTCGGTGGCAAGATACATCTGACCACAGACACGTGGTCTAGCAAACACGGGCAGGGAAGGTATATTACTTTTACTGTCCACTGGGTGAACCTTCTGACGGCCGTCAAGCATGTAACCCGTGGCACCCGTGTAGATTTGGTTTTACCGCCACGGATTGCATGCAGGCCTGCCTCTTCTTCTCCTCCATCCTCCCTCTCCTCCTCGGCTGACTCCTCCTCTTCCGCTGCTACCATCTCTTCCGCTGCGCCGCCCAAGATCCCCAGAACCTATTCGACATGCCAGGTGAGACGTTGCCATGCTGTGCTGAGTCTGTTGTGCCTGGAAGCCAAGAGCCACACTGGCCCTGCACTCCTTTCAGCTTTGCGTTCACAGGCAGATCAGTGGCTAACACCGCTCAATTTGACAGTTGGTAAAGTGGTGTGCGACAACGGTGCCAATCTGCTGAGCGTGTTGAAACAGGGCAAAATTACACACGTGCCATGCATGGCACACGTCTTGAACTTGGTCGTGCAGCGATTTGTTGTCAAATACCCTGGGGTCCAGGACATCTTGCGGCAGGCAAGGAAAATCTCGGCCCATTTCAGAAGATCTTACACGGCCATGGCTCGCCTTGCTGACATTCAGCAGCGACACAATCTGCCGGTCAGACGTCTTATTTGTGACTGCCCGACGCGATGGAACTCAACCTTGTACAGTATATGCTTGATAGGCTGCTCCAGCAGAAACGTGCAGTTAACGATTACCTGTATGAACTCTGCGCCAGAACAGGTTCTGGGGATCTTGTTTTTTTTTCACCGCGTCAGTGGCTGCTCATGCGCGACGCATGCAGACTTTTGCGGCCATTTGATGAGATCACCAAACTGGTCAGTCGCAGCCATGGTGCCATCAGTGACATCGTACCTTATGCCTTCTTTATGGAGCGTGCATTGCGTCGTGTCATTGTTTAAGCCGTCGAGGAGCAGGAGCAGGAAGATGAGGAAGTCGCAATGCTGGATGAATTCCCAGAGGGGGCTACTCTATCTGAGACAAGTCAACAACAGGAGTCTGAAGAGGAGTCAGAGGAGGATGGTGCCGGGGCGGATGAGGAGGAGCAAGAAGAGCATGCTTTAAACCTTTCTGGGATCCCTGCTGTTGTTGTTCGTGGATGGGGGGAGGAGATCGAGGACGACATTATCCTGGATGATGACGAGCAGGAGCCAGGCCACCACACTGCTTCCAGTTTAGTGCAAATGGGGGCCTTTATGCTTTTTATATGGGGGTCCCTCCTAAAACACTGGAGCATGAAGGGCAAGGACCATTACTGAGTGGCAACGTACTTGGACCCCCGGTACAAACAAAAAATTGCAGAAATGTTACCACCATCACAGAGGGCTGTCAGAATGGAGCACTTCCAGGCCTTGCTTTGAGAAATGCTGCATTCTGCTTTTGCGTGCGCTGGCAGAGGAATTTCCACTCCCAGAGGAACAGTTGTGGATACCAATCCAACAGCGCCTGCAAGAAGAGGGCGGTTTGAAGATGTCTTGGTCACTTCTGATATGAGATCATTCTTTCAGCCGACCCATTGACAGGTCTCATCCGGATCCAGCATCAGGGAACACCTAAACCAACAGGTGTCCGACTACATCGGATTAACGGCCGATGTGGACGCTCTGAGAAGTGATGAACCCCTGGACTACTGGGTGGGCAGGCTTGACCTCTAGCCAGAGCTTGCACAATTTGCAATGGAACTGTTGGCTTGCCCCTCGTCCAGTGTCCTGTCCGAAAGGACGTTCAGCGCAGCAGGGGGGATCGTGACCGATAAGCGCACTCGCCTAGCTCACGACAGTGTTGACTACCTCACATTTATAAAAATGAATGAGGCATGGATCTCTGAGGAATTCAACACATGTGACCAGTAGACCATGTTTCATTCAAATTCCTCATGACAGGCCACAAATATCCACCACCACCTATAACAATTATTCATGGTCCCTGTCTTCTTGGGTAAATACAGCGGCATAAAAGGCCTTTTATGTCCGTTGAATGCCCAATTTTTGGGGCCTGTAGTGCCCGAAACGTATTTATCCTGTGAATGCCTAATGTACCTCCAGCCACAAAATACAAAGTTCTTTGCTGTCAGATGAATGCCTGTTGGCTAATTTTTGGGGCCTGTACTGGCCAACACTTACTTCTTTATCCAGGCTGTGAATGCCTAATTTTTCAGACTGGAATTGAAAATCAATGCCGCTAAATTGTGGAACGGATGCGGACCCATTTTACAGACGTGTGAATGGACCCTATATGTATTTTACATGTATTTACCGGCTGCTGTCAGTTGTGGCTGATTTAGGCCGAGCTATTCCTAATAAAACCGAGCAATATTACAAAAAAATGAAATAAACGTTATAACTGTATAAACAATTTATATAACTTATAAAAAAAAACAAAAAAACATTTATGGCAACTTTTCCAATAGCAGGATCATCTCCTGCACCCCCTTCATAGCCTGGCCTTGCGTCTCTTCCATGGCCTTCATGCGCTCCTGAATTGACAAAAAATGTCAGATAAAAAAAGAATGCTTGTCGTTGTCGATCTCAAATTTGCTTGTCCATGTTGTGGGACTATGTGTGCACAGCTAGTAATTATTTTGTGGCTGCAAATATGACCTGGAGGTTTTTAATGTTCGCCTCCCATTGAAATGAATGGGGCCCGCCGTGAACGCGATAATTTACCCGCATTTGCGCGAACGCGTTCGCGAACCGTCCCGGGAGATGTTCGTCCATCCCTACTGATCACCAATGTAAGGGACATTCTTCCCACTGACGACCAATGTAAGGAACATTCTTCCCACTGATCACCAATGTAAGGAACATTCTTCCCACTGATCACCAATGTAAGGAACATTCTTCCCACTGATCACCAATGTAAGGAACATTCTTCCCACTGATCACCAATGTAAGGAACATTCTTCCCACTGACCACCAATGTAAGGGGCATTTTTCTTACTGATCACCAATGTAAGGGACATTCTTCCCACTGATCACCAATGTAAGGAACATTCTTCCCACTGATCACCAATGTAAGGAACATTCTTCTCACTGACTACCAATGTAAGGAATATTCTTCCCACTGATCACCAATGTAAGGAGCATTCTTCTCACTGATCACCAATGTAAGGGGCATTTTTCTCACTGATCACTAGGGATGAGCTCGGTGTTCCAGTCGAACGCATGTTCGACTCGAACGCATGTTCGACTCGAACATCGCCTGTTCGGCGAAACCAGAAATTTGTGGGCCGTTCGCGCCAAATTCGTGTGACGGGAAAGGCCCACAATGCACTGCGCCATCGCTCTGCTCTGCTGGCGCTGTGATTGGCCAAGCATGCACTGTGACCCCGCATGCTTGGCCAATCACAGCGCCGGCAGCGAGGAGAGCCATAATTGGCCACAGGCAGGATGCTTGTGGCCAATTATAGCTCAAGGGGGTTTAGTACACGCCCTACACTACAAAAGGCCGCCAGCGCGGCGGCCTTGTGTAGTGTGTTCCGGCGTGCAGGGAAAGAACTTGATAGGCAGGGACAGTGTGTTCTACAGTGTGTTCTTTTCTCAGGCATCTGCAGGAGATAATGGGTGTTGTGTGCCTCCAGCACAGTATACACCTGTATCTACCCTTTATTGCTGTTCTCTATGCTAGATAGGCAGGGATAGTGTGTTCTTTTCTCAGGCATCTGCAGGAGTTAGTGGGTGTTGTGTGCCCCAGCACAGTATACACCTGTATATACCCGTTATTGCTGTTCTCTAATACAGGCATCTGCAGAAGTTAGTGGGTGTTGTGTACCCCAGCACAGTATACACCTGTATATACCCGTTATTGCTGTTCTCTAATACAGGCATCTGCAGGAGTTAGTGGGTGTTGTGTGCCCCAGCACAGTATACACCTGTATATACACTTTTTTGCTGTTCTCTAATACAGGCATCTGCAGGAGTTTGTGGGTGTTGTGTGCCCCAGCACAGTATACACCTGTATATACACTTTTTTGCTGTACTCTAATACAGGCATCTGCAGGAGTTAGTGGGTGTTGTGTGCCCCAGCACAGTATACACCTGTATATACACTTTTTTTGCTGTTCTCTAATACAGGCATCTGCAGGAGTTAGTGGGTGTTGTGTGCCCCAGCACAGTATACACCTGTATATACACTTTTTTGCTGTTCTCTAATACAAGCATCTGCAGGAGTTAGTGGGTGTTGTGTGCCTCCAGCACAGCACAGTATACACCTGTAGCTACCCTTTATTGCTGGTGTTCTCTAATAAAGGCATCTGCAGGAGTTAGTGGGTGTTGTGTGCCTCCAGCACAGCACAGTATACACCTGTATCTACCCTTTATTGCTGGTGTTCTCTAATACAGGCATCTGCAGGAGTTACTGGGTGTTGTGTGCCTCCAGCACAATATACACTACCCCTTATTGCTGGTTTTCCCATCTCCCTGCAGGCCATTACTATGTCTGGAAGGCCAACAAGGAGAGGCAGACAGTCACGAGCCAATAAAAGAGGGCAAGCAGGCTCTGTGTCTAGAGACAACAGTGCTGGTCATGGACGCGGTGCATCGTCATCAGCACGTGGCCATGGGACACGCTTGTCCTTATTTTCGGCAGCTGGACGTGTTGAGCCGCATCATGCCGAATACTTGGTAGAGTGGATGACCAAGCCCTCCTCATCCTCCTCATCCTCTCTCATCCAGGCTCAGGGTACTGGCAAAGCAGCTGCCAAGCGTCCTCTTCCCTCGTATCAATGTCATCATCAGTCACTCCTTCCCTAGACCCACCATGTCCTCCTGAGGAGTCCCCCGAACTGTTTGAGCACAGTGTTGGGTACATGCTCCAGGAGGATGCCCAGCGTTTTGAAGGGTCTGATGATGATACCCAGCTAGAGGAAGGCAGTAGCGTGAGCGCAGAGAGGGGGGATGCTCAAGAAGGACAGCGATCTGGCAGTCATGTTCCAGCAGCTGCAGCATACTGCCAGATTGGCTCCAGTGATGAGGAGGGAGGGGATGATGAGTTAACAGATTCCACGTGGGTGCCTGATAGGAGAGAGGAGGAGGATGAGGAGGAGGCACATCTCCAACGAGGCAGGATGCCCTCCGGGGGCCAGCGTAAGGGCAGCACACCGACTGAATCACACCGCAGAGCTCCGCCTGTGCAGGGCGCTGCCTCTGCCCGTTATTCCAAAAGTTCTTTGGTGTGGGCCTTTTTTGAGTCGAGTGCATCAGATAACAACGCTGCTATTTGCAACATATGTCTCAAGCGTATCTCGCGTGGCCAAAACATCAGCCGCTTGGGCACCACATGCTTGACCAGGCATATGTTGACCTGCCATGCAGCTCGTTGGCAAGCATACCTTAAAGACCTACACCAAAGAACAAAGCAGACCTCTCCTTGCTCCTCATCAGCTGGGATCTCCAACCCCACTGAAACCTGCACTGAGAGGAATTAAGGTGTAGAATTAGGTGTGTCACAGCCAAGTACTTGCGGCACTCTGCTAGCAGTACACCGACGTCCGATTGTAGCAGGCAAATTTCCCTGCCCCAGCTGCTGGACCGTCTAAAGAAGTTCACTCCCAGCCATCCACATGCCCAGTGGTTGAATGCTAGCTTGGCTAAATTGCTAATACTTCTACTGCTGCCTTTTCAGTTGGTAGGCTCGGCCCCCTTCCGTGAGTTTGTGCAATGTGCGGTTCCTCAGTGGCAGGTTCCCAAACGCCACTTTTTCTCACGGAAGGCGATTCCGACTCTCTACCGGCATGTGGAAGGCAATGTCCATGCCTCGCTGGACAGGGCGGTCAGTGGTAAGGTGTATATTACCGCTGACTCATGGTCCAGCAGGCATGGACAGGGACGTTACCTTTCTTTCACGGCCCATTGGGTCACTCTTTTGGCAGCTGGGAAGGATGCAGGATAAGGTGCAGTAGTGTTGGAGGTTGTTCCGCCGCCATGCCTCCAAAATGCTACTCCTGGTTGTGACACACCTCTCTCCTCCACCCCCTCCTCTTCTTCTTACTCCATGGCCTCTTCCTGTGCTTTTTCCTCGGAACCAGCGGTGATCCGTAGGCGCTCAAGGGGCTACGCAAGTACGCAGGCAAAAAGATGCCATGCCGTGCTTGCGCTGGTGTGTTTGGGGGACAGGAGCCACACTGGGGCAGAGGTTCTGTCAGCTCTGCAGGGGCAGGCCAAGAGGTGGTTGACGCCACGCCAGCTTAAGCCAGGAATGGTGGTTTGCGACAATGGCACCAACCTCCTCTCCGCCCTCCGACAGGGACAACTGACCCACGTGCCCTGTGTGGCTCATGTCCTTAACCTGGTGGTGCAGCGGTTCTTGGGCAAGTACCCGGGCTTACAGGATGTCCTGAGGCAGGCCAGGAAAGTCTGTGTGCATTTCCGCAGATCATATAATGCCAGTGCTCGGCTGGCTGAGCTGCAAAAGGAGTTGAACCTGCCCAAGAACCGCCTTATATGTGACATGGCCACCAGGTGGAACTCAACGTTGGCCATGCTGCAGTGGCTGCACACGCAGCAGAGGGCCATCAATGAGTACCTGTGCGACTACGGCACCAGGACAGGGTCAGGGGAGCTCAGTTTTTTTTCACCACGCCAGTGGGGCATGATCAGGGATGCATGCACTGTCCTGGCACCATTTAAGGGGGCCACGAGGATGGTGAGCAGTGACAGTGCATGCATCAGTGACACTGTACCTCTTGTCCACCTGTTGGAGCATACGCTGCGTGGAATAATGGACAGGGCACTTGAGGCAGAACAGAGACAGGAAGAGGAGGACTTCCTTGCCTCTCAAGGCCCCCTTTACCCAGACAGTGTTCCTTCTGTCCCACCCATCGCACAGGGAGAGGACGAGGAGGAGGAGGAGGAAGAGGAGGATTGTGTCAGCATGGAGGTGGAGCCTGGCACTCAGCATAAACAGCAGCAGTCTTTTAGGGATGATTTACAGTCCCAAGAAACCCGTGGACTTGTACGTGGCTGGGAGGAGGTGGCTGCGGATCATGTCGTCCTTAGTGACCCAGAGGACTCCGGACCGAATGCCTCAGCTAACCTACGCTGCATGGCCTCCCTGATCCTGCAAAGTGTGCGCAAGGATCCTCGTATTCTTCGGATCAAGGAGAGGGACCATTACTGGCTGGCCACTCTCCTTGATCCACGGTACAAGGGTAAGGTTGCGGACCATATCTTACCGTCGCAGAGGGAGCAGAGGATGAGACATCTCCGGGAGGCCTTGCAGAAAGGTCTGTGCAACGCGTTCCCAGAGACTGGGAGGTTACAAACTCCTGGTCCTGGACAACGAGTTGCTGAGGCTTCGGGCAGTCAAAGAAGGAGCGGTGGGGAAGGTGGCCGTCTGACCGATGCGTTCAGACAATTTTTAAGTCCGCAGCCCCAAGGTATGATCGGTTCCAGCAACCATCGGCAGCGTCTGATATACATGGTGCAGGAATACCTAGGGGCAAGGTCAGACTTGGACACCTTTCCCACCGAAAATCCTCTGGCTTACTGGGTCTTGAGGATGGATCACTGGCCAGAGCTTGCACAGTATGCAATTGAGCTACTGGCCTGTCCTGCATCCAGCGTTCTTTCGGAACGCACATTCAGTGCTGCTGGAGGCTTTGTCACGGATCACAGGGTGCGCCTGTCCACCGACTCGGTTGATCGACTGACCTTCATAAAGATGAACCAGTCTTGGATCACCACCAGCTACCAAGCACCTGAAGCTGATGTAACAGAATAATTTATTTTGAAATGTCACAACCCTTCAAGACTGCCTATGCTGATGCTGAGTGACTGTCCTGTTATGTTGACTGACTATCCTCCTCCTCAATGATCCGATTCATGATGATAGCTTGGAAGAACATTTTTGTTTCTGGGTGCCGCCACCAGTGGCTAAGGCCCAATTTTTCAGCCCCTGTTTAACAGGGGCATGTAATTACAATTTTTTATGCAATGCTTTGCAGCAGGGCTCATTCCTGCACTCCAACTAGAGTATCTGGGAGAGGTTGCAGTGTCGTGGCACCAGCACCAGTGCCTAAGGCCCAATTTTTCAGCCCCTGTTTAACAGGGGCGTGTAATTACAATTTTTGATGCAATACATTGCAACAGGGCTCATTGCTGTGCTCCAAGTACAGTATCTGTGAGGGGTTGTAGTGTTGTGGCACCAGTGCCTAAGGCCCAATTTTTCTGCCCCTGTTCAACAGGGGCATGTAATTACAATTCTTGCTCTATTAAATCACAGCAGGGCCCATTCCTGCGCCCACCAAGAGTAACTGTGAGGGCTTACAGTGTTGTGGCAACACCACCACCACCAAATGCCCAATTTTTCTGCCCCTGTTCAACAGGGGCATGTAATTACAATTCTTGATCTAATAATTCACAGCAGGGCCCATTCCTGCGCCCACCAAGAGTAACTGTGAGGGCTTACAGTGTTGTGGCAACACCACCACCAAAGGCCCAATTTTTCTGCCCCTCTTCAACAGGGGCATGCAATTACAATTCTTGATCTAATAATTTACAGTAGGGCCCATTCATGCGCCCACCAAGAGTAACTGTGAGGGCTGACAGTGTTGTAGCACCAGCACCACCACCAAAGGCCCAATTTTTCCTACCACTGTTCAACAATGGCATGTAATTACAATTCCTGATATAATAGTTCACAGCAGGGCGTTCCAGCGCCCACCAAGAGTAACTGTGAGGGCTCACAGTGTTGTGGCAACACCAACATCTAAGGGGCAAATTTCAGCAGAGTATATACGGCAGGCCCCTACTTTCAAACATCCAACTTACAAACGACTCCTCCTTGCAAACGGAAGGAGACAACAGAAAGTGAGAGGAAATCTACCCCTAGGAAGGGAAATTCTCTCCTGTAAGAGTTAATATGGGAAAAAGGTGTCTCCTCTCTACTGATGCTTTATCACCAATCCTTGTTTCAATAAAAACCCCACTTTTCCAAAAACATTTGTCATTGGGACGGAAAGGGAGGTGAAATGTTCTGAACAGGTGCACAGACAGCAAAACAAATGTTACAGGGGTGATAACCCTTCCCTATGTTTTTCAAAAAGCTTAAAAATATATTTTTTGGCTGGAGCTACACTTACACAATGTACCTGTTCAAAATTACAAACAGATTCTACTTAAGAACAAACCTACAGTCCCTGTCTTGTTTGCACCACCTGTATACTGCTGTTCAGGGTATATAGGGCCTTTTTTTGGGTGCGGGGTTCCCCTTAATATCCATACAAGACCCAAAGGGGCTGGTAATGGGCTGGGGTAGGGGGGGGGGTGATGGGGTAGCTATGCCATTTTTCTCAAAGATTTTCATCCATATTGCCAGGAAAAGACATGACATTAAAGCCGCAAGCAGTTTTAAATGGCTTTTTTTCCTTTAGAAATGTAATTTTGTGCAGGGACAGTTCTAAACACGGGAAACACATGCCACTTCACAGGCATACTTTAGACACCCCCCAGGTACGATATTTAAAAGGAATATTTCTCTTTTTTTTTTTCACTTTATGCATCATTAGAATGACTGCTCCCGAAAAAACTGCAGTTTTTAAAACTTCTTTTTGCATTGATACATGTCCCCTGGGGGAGAACCTGGGTCCCCAAACCCTTTTTAGGACAATAACATGCATATTAGCCGTTATAATTAGCACTTTAGATTTCGAACGTTCGCGTCCATTGTATTTAATAGGGTTCTAACGTTCGCGCAAACTTTCGGTCCGTTCGCAGGTTCTGGTGCGAACCAAACCGGGGGGTGTTCGGCTCATCCCTACTGATCACCAATGTAAGGAACATTTTTCCCACTGATCACCAATGTAAGGAACATTCTTCTCACTGATCACCAATGTAAGGAACATTCTTCTCACTGACTACCAATGTAAGGAACATTCTTCCCACTGATCACCAATGTAAGGGACATTCTTCCCACTGATCACCAATGTAAGGAACATTCTTCCCACTGATCACCAATGTAAGGGACATTCTTCCCACTCTTTTCACTGATCACCAATGTAAGGAACATTGTTCTCACTGACTACCAATGTAAGGAACATTCTTCCCACTGACCAACAATGTAAGGGACATTCTTAACACTGACTACCAATGTAAGGGACATTCTTCCCACTGATCACCAATGTAAGGAACATTCTTCTCACTGATCACCAATGTAAGGGACATTCTTCCCACTGATCACCAATGTAAGGAACATTCTTCTCACTGATCACCAATGTAAGGGACATTCTTCTCACTGATCACCAATGTAAGGAACATTCTTCTCACTGATCACCAATGTAAGGGGCATTCTTCCCACTGATCACCAATGTAAGGAACATTCTTCTCACTGATCACTAATGTAAGGAACATTCTTCCCACTGACCACCAATGTAAGGGACATTCTTAACACTGACCACCAATGTAAGATGCATTCTTCTCACTGATCACCTATGTAAGGGACATTCTTAGTGTACAGATGACAGTGTTAGGGAAAAGCATTCGGTGTATACATTCCAGTGATATATATATATATATATATATATATTGTGAAGGACTAGCATCAAGTGTAGAGCTTGAAGGACACCGCCACTCGCTGATTCTTCTTTTTAAGGGTTGTTTGCCCATTTTTATTAAAAGAAGTTCAAAACAAAATCAAAAGGTTTTCCCTCGCAGGGGTTTCAGTACTCCTTTTCAACAACAAAATGACATTCAGCCTCCTGGCTTATACATACAGCAGTGCTGCTCAGGCCTTCCACTTCAGGCTCTTGTCTGTCTTCTATAGACTATTCCATCTGCAACACCGTCCATTTGCATAGTTGCCAATAGTCCCGGATTTCCCGGGACATTCACGGATTTGTGTCTTGTCCCGTACATATTGTTTCCCGTTTTTTTCCCCGAATTTGTAGGTTAGTCCCGGCCATCTGAAATTTGTCCCGGCCATCTAAAATACAATGTCCCGCCCATCGCTAAGCGCTGCGGTTAGTCATTCCCCTATCCTCTCAGAATATCCTCCCCCGCCTCATTTTTGTCCTCCTGTTGTCTTCTATTGGACAAGGAGGACACATGCTCTCGCTCTGTATTCTTATTTGCATAGTACTATTGCAAGGGGGCGTGGCTAGTTAACTTACCACGCAGCCCGCGCAAATCAGAGCCCAGTCCGTTGGATAGAGAGAGAGGAGGAGGACGTGTGTTCAGGACGTGCGTACTGCAGCTGCGTAGGAGGACTTTTAGGAGGAGGACTTTTAGGAGGAGGACTGGAGGACTGTTCCGGACTGCCTAGGAGGAACCGAGCCTCGGAAGCCAAGTAAGTACTCGGAACTGAGTCCCCGCCCCACGTGGAGGGTTGACTGGACTGAGTCACTGACTAGTAGGCCGCAAATAGTAAAGTGCTCCTTTTTCGTTTTTTGCTGTGGGGGGTTTTTTTTTCTGTTGTTTTTTTGGGTGGGGCGGTTATTTTTATCGTGTGTGTGTGTGTGGGGGTTTTTTTTATCTTTTATTTTTTTTTTCGTTTATTTTTCGTTTATTTTTATATTTTTTTTTGGGGGGGGGTTGGGGTTGGAGATGGCCATAGGAAGTGGCAGTGGGTGACCCCCTTATGGTGACAAATAGCTTATGGTGGCCCTGTTATTTTTTTTTTAAATGCACAAAAATCTAACGGGGGGCCACCATCAGCTATTTGTCTCCATAAGGGGGTCACCCACTGCCACTTTTTATCCTTCCCCCCCAAAAAAAGGGGGAAAAAAACCCATCAAGGCCGTGTTCACTGTTGCTTCCTATTACTGCCCCCACCCCTAATTTTTATTTTTTAAATGCTCACTTTCACTTCCTATCACACCCCCCAAAATGGGGAAAGAGGGGGTCCACCTTCAGGCATCCGTCCCCATAAAGGTCACCCACTTCCGCTTACTATTATTACCGCCCCCACCCTCTTATTTATTTTTATTTTTTTTACAATGGGACACACTACCCTATATGCTACGGGCCTCGTGTACACTGCCCTACAGCTTAGACTTGCTGTACATACTTGCCAACTGTCCTGAATTTCCCGGGATTTAGACCTTTGTACCGATTATATTGTTTCCTGGGAAGTTCGGTTTTATGATTTTTGTCCGCCATTTTCAAGAAGACCAGAAGAAATAGGGTGGCTACAATAGATATTGAGCTGCGGCGCCACCCATCCTCCGCCCCGCTGCCAGTCTCTGTGACCTGTTATAGAAAAGGGCGGGGGATGGGTGGCATCTCAGCTCAATATCTATTGTAACCACATGGCCGGTGTTCTGCCGAGCTGGTTCCTCATATCGATATGGTTCCGAGCTCGACTGCGCAGGCGCAATCCAAGGCAACGGAAATCTCCGAGCTTTAACAGCTGTTTGGCAGCGCCTGCGCAGTCAAGGGGGGGAACCATATCGATAGGACGCGCTCGCTCCCGTTGCTTAGATACACACGCCGCTTTCTTCTTCTGTATACAGCAAGGGGCGGATAAAATGTGATATTGAGCAGTGCGATTTGCTTGTTTATACACGGCGCTCTATCCAGCAAGGGACTGTATAGAGCGTCGTGTATAAAACAAATTGCACTGCTCAATATCACATCTGAGCCACCCCTTGCTGTATGAAGAGGAAAGCGGCGTGTGTAATGAAGCATTGGGGGTGAGCGCGTCCATAACTGCCGAGCCTATGGTTCCTCCTATCAATCTGGTTCCCTCTTGACTGCGCAGGCGCAAGCCAAGCCAACGGAAATCTCAGAGCTTCAACAGCTGTTCAGCAGCGCCTGCGCAGTCTAGCTCGGAACCATATCGATAGGGGAACCAGCTCGACAAGACACCGGCTCTATTTTGTTCCCCCTCGGCTTCTCTTCTGTAATGGCGGCGGAGACACTGCTAGAATTCATGACAGATGTAAGGAGGGACTACGCTGGGGGCACTGATGTAAGGATGGATTGCGCTGGGGACACCTGATTGCATCTGGTGGCAGGTGACACACTCAGGGCTTCCACTGATTCTGCATTATGGTGAGTTGAATAATTTCATTCTATATTACAATGTAATAGAAATAATGCGCTTCAATCATCCTGACACCATAAAGATAGTGCCAGGATGATTGAAGCGCTAACACCAGGTGTTTGGAGTATCTTTATCTGCTGATTTTGTTAAACTTTCTGGAATACACAGATTCTATTGTGGTGTAGGATCCTCTCTCTCTCTCTCTCTCTCTCTCTGTGTCTGGGTCTCTCTCTCTGTGTCTGGGTGTCTGTCTGTCTCTCTCTCTCTCTCTCTCTCTGGGTCTCTCTGGGTCTCTCTCTCTCTCTCTGGGTCTCTCTCTCTCTCTCTCTCGCTGGGTCTCTCTCTCTCTCGCTGGGTCTCTCTCTCTCTCGCTGGGTCTCTCTCGCTGGGTCTCTCTCTCTCTCTCGCTGGGTCTCTCTCTCTCTCTCGCTGGGTCTCTCTCTCTCTCTCGCTGGGTCTCTCTCTCTCGCTGGGTCTCTCTCTCGCTGGGTCTCTCTCTCTCGCTGGGTCTCTCTCTCTCGCTGGGTCTCTCTCGCTGGGTCTCTCTCTCTCTCTCGCTGGGTCTCTCTCTCTCTCTCGCTGGGTCTCTCTCTCTCTCTCTCGCTGGGTCTCTCTCACTCTCTCTCGCTGGGTCTCTCTCGCTCGCTGGGTCTCTCTCTCTCTCGGTCTCTCTCTCTCGCGCTGGGTCTCTCTCTCTCTCTCGCGCTGGGTCTCTCTTTCTCTCTCTCGCGCTGGGTCTCTCTCTCTCTCGCTGGGTCTCTGTGTGTGTGTGTGTCCTTAACCACGCCCCTTCGTAACCACGCCCATTTAAGCCACGCCCACGATTCAACGTAAACCACGCCCATTTTTGCAGAAAAGTGTCCCCGATTTATTTTTTCCAATGTTGGCAACTATGCATTTGGATAGCAGCCCCTTGCTGCTCTGACCCTCAGACCTGGGTCTCTGGCTTCCACTGTGCACACAAGTACTCTCTGACTTCTCCAGTGCACACTTGCACTCTATGGTTTCCCCAGTGCACACCTGCACTCGTCGGGAGGGTGGGGCCCAGAATGCTGGTCCTGACTCTACTATCAGGCCCACACACACCCGAACAATCAGTGTGCAGTTGAGTCTCAAAACCCGGATCCAGGACTGGGGATTTCATCCCACCCGGATCTCTAAGAAATCCCCAAGCTCCGGGTCCCAAAGTGGATCTTAGTAAATCATGAGGAAACTGAAAAGCCAGTTTCCTCCCAAACAAGCAAATACCCTGGAGCCCCTCAACCTGCCTGGTTGTGAATCCTGTATTCATACACTGGTGGGGTACCACACTACCACAATATATATATATATATAGGGAATAAACTCACTTAGCCTAGGTTCACACTGACAGCGGGAATGAAAGCGTGCGAGTTCAGCTAAACTAGCACGATTTCATGCCCGCATGTCAGTGCGAGTTTGGCAGCGATTTCAGAGACATCTGTGCGGGTTGCTGCACAGATGTCTATGGAAATCGCACCCAGAAGTCGCCAAAAGTTGTACAGGAACTACTTTTGGGAATCAGTGCGGCGCCACAAATGCGGCATCGCACCTATTCGGGTAGTGCCATTGCCGCTGATTTGCCATGCGATTTAACATGTCAAATCGCATGGCAAATTGCTCCAATGTGAACCAGGGCTAAGTGCTATTCCTTATATATAACACTGATATCTATAAACTGAGTGCACTGAGTGTCATTCAATGTACCAGATATCAGTGTGCACTAGTGAATAGCACCTGCCACCTGGTGAATAGGCACAGCACAGGGCAAAAAGGAAGGAAAACTCAGCATTGCTCGTTCTTCTTATAACAACACAGACACTAACTGCTGTGCTGTCATTATCACATTGACCTGCTGCTGCACACAAGGCAAGGTCAGTGTGGGTGCCGTTGGGAAATTCTAGGATGACTCAGTCCGCTCCGCTCTGTGTGCACTCTGCACTGCAGGGTCCAGCTTCTTTACCGACTGTCCCCCGCGGCAGTGAAGTATGGCCCTGCCCCTCAGCTGAATTCCCCGGGGGAGAGGTGGCCGGAGCGCCTGTCACGGCTGACCGCTCTGATTGCTCTCTGTCTCTCTCTGTGTCTGAATAATTCTGGCCAGCTCGCTCCTCTGAGCCTCTCATATAGCTGCATAAACTAGGATTCAATGGTTCACTGCTTCCTCTGGGTATACTTTTCTTTTTTCCTGCATGACAAGCTGCGGGCACCTCCAGGGGCAGACTAAGCCGGCCCGGGCTCTCCCACCAAGGGGCCCTCGGACAGTGCCCTAATGCCCGAATGGTCAGTCCGCCCCTGGCGGTCTGTAATATACCCTCTGTCTTCTGCCGGCCAGAAATTTTGGGTCCAATTCTGATGCCGCGTACACACGATCGATTTTCTCGACAGTGAAAACGAGGAACGGCTTGTTCCCCTACACATGGCCGTTTTTCTCCAACATTTTTTCACTTGGTCGAGAAAAACGACCTTGTGTAGGCTCCCCGGCAGCGTTTCCCTATGGGAAAACTGTCGCGGAAAAAAATGCCGTGAATCACGACGGGAAAAATTAGAGCATGTTCTAATTTTTCTCGTCGTGATTAATGACATTTTTCTCGTCGGGAAAAATGATCAAAAGCCCACACACGGACGTTTTTCTCGTCAAAGAGAATTTTTTTTATTTTTCCCGATGAGAAAAATGGTCGTGTGTTCGTGGCATAACATTAGAGAAGTTTTTGCCTTGCTTATATAAGCAAAGCTCCATTCTGAGTCTCTGCACGACGATCGGTGGGTGCCGGCGAAATCCAGTGCCCAGCACCCGCAGAAGCAGCCCGCTGGCAGCGCGCACACACCTGGAAGTGCAGAATCAAGTGTATACGTGATTCTGCACAGGAGGGTCACCCTGTAGCAGGTCATCTGCTATGGGGCAGTCTGGAAGTAATTAAAGTGTAGAGGGTTTTTTGAAGCCTCTCACCAACTCGTGTGGTAGCAGGTGATCGCCCTCTGTTTACTGTCAGCAACACAACCAGTCAGTGTCTGCAGTGTTTTTCCCCCTCAGGCAGGCAAAAAGGTCTTTCAGCATCTGTGATGCTCTCTGGTGTCCCAGATTGTCTGCCACTGCACCTCTCTCATTCTCAGCTGTGGTGGTGAGCTTTCCACTGTCAGCCTGAGGCACACACAGTCCCTCTCAATGTCTTCCACACCCTCCACACTCCTTCTAAGTCCTGGAACAACAATATCTTGTTTTTCATCTCTGCTCACCCTCTAATCACTGTGGAATCTATTGTTTCTTTTTTTGCTCAGTCCATAAAGCAACATAGTCTTTTTAGAACAACTTTTCCCATAATCCTCTGTTGTTCCCAGCATTCACAGGGATTCAAACAGTCCACCTTCCCTTCCTCTGTGTGAGGGGTGGGCCCAGCAGGCTATATAAATTCTGTAATCACAGTCTACAATTGCAGCTGTGCCGTTCCCGGTCAGATGTGGACCAGGGCTACAGGAAAAAGATCAGCTGCAGGGTGACTACATGTAATACTTGTGACTAATCCTCAGCTTTTTTTCTCAAACAATAGGTCCTGGAACTCAACCACGACCCCCCCCCCCCAAACCCCCTCCTCACACACACCCTCCAAATCACATCAAATAGTGGGTGTGGTCAGTCAAATTTCACAAACAGTAGGAGGGTCTTACAGGGGCATTAAATACCAGGATTGCATTACATACAGAGTGCAGAGTTCAGGAGGGTTACACGCAGAGTGCAGAGCTGTCACTTGTAAACACAGAAACCGGACTTCTGTGTTTACAAGTGATTGTGGTGAGCAGCCCCCCCCCCAGGGGTCTGAGCCAAAGGTGGTGGAACTGAGTTCCAATAAGTTCCCCCTGAAAAAAACTCTGCTAATCTTTATCCCTCAGCTTCCACAGTCTAGATCCTCTGCAACAAAATGGGTAGTTATTGTCCATATTTTTCTTCGATTACCACAAAAAATACAGTCATCATCTATAACCCTATATGCATATTGTTACAAAGGTTGGGTCCAATAAATAAGACAATTTTGTGTAGGTTATCTAGCAGAGATGTAGCAAAAGTGGAGATACTTTGAACCAAAAGATTGCAAGTCTTCAATACTGAGCGATGGAAATCCATATAACAGCTAAAGTATTCTGAATTGTATAAATTTCAGGAAAAGCCAAATCCGGAGTTATATTTCAATGATACAAATCTAACAGTTCTGGTGGCGGAATTGTTCGCTGCTGGAATGGAGACAACTTCCACCACTCTCCGATGGGGCCTCCTGCTGATGATGAAATATCCAGAAATACAAAGTAAGTGATTCTATTTGTGCACTGTTTTTCTTGAACATCACTGTGGTAGTATACGGTTACCTCAATCTTCCCACTTATATGACAACTTTCAAATAACTGCTTAGGCCATATGGTTGGGTAAAGGTCATTTGGGCATGCCACCTGATCTTGAGTATGGAGCATTACTGCCATTGCTGAGAGTTCTAGAGCTAACCCTTTTAAACATAAATGAAGAGGGATGGCTTCCATGTTTTTATCTGGACAGGTTGAAACTACAGGAAACCCGAGAAATCCATTAATGGTGAACAACTATCTATCACCAAAATGCTGCTGAAACGATTTTGTTGTCTTTAACTAACAAGAAGATTGGGAATGACTGGAAATATCTTAACAGAAAATAGAAAACCCTGTAACCACTTAAGGACCACCCTATAGCAGATATACAGGGTATACAGGGTGACCCTCCTGTGCAGAATCATGTATTTATATGTGTAGCAAGGTCCCTGAAGAACCTCCAGGGCCAGAGACAACTGACATCCTTCTGTATATGGTGGGTTGTGAGGCATAGTGGGTGCAAAGCAGTTAGACTAGAGTCATTGGGCACCAGACACTTCTTGAATGCAAAAGAGATTTTCTTTCTCTTAACAGAACTTTGGGAGAGAGGGATAGGGTCAGGACACCATTAGGTAGTTGCAAGATTAATTGGCAGACTCTGAGACTTCTACAGGAGGACAGCCTTTCAGGGAAAGGCATCCATCAAGACACCATGTGCATGTGTAGGAATGCCGTCTTCTATGGCAACAGTCTTTAACAGTTCCTAACACAAAGTGTAACAATTCCTTTACTTCCACTAAAACCACTTCTTGTAGTTCTTCAGCCCACTGAGCTCCCAGTCTCTCACTAGACTAGATCATTCACTGCCACTGAATCCCTTGAGCTCCTCCAATCACCCCCGCTGGGTCCCTAGCTTGGCACTCAAGATACTTCTCAAGCTTCACCCCCTCTGGCCTGCTCGATCCCTGGCTTGACACACAAGGCTGCTCTGCAAGCGTCACCTCCTCTGGCTGGGTCCCTGGCTTGATACCCACTGAAGTTTCCCGATTCTTCCCCATTTGGTGAGAATACTGCTCTGGTACTTGCTTCAGCTACATACTGTGGTCCCTGGTGGTGACAGCTTTCCCTTCTACCTCCGACCACGACAGGTTCTCCGGCCGGCAAAACCGGCACTTCTGCTTGGACTGCAAGCCACAATCTCAACCCTGCGCTGCTCTCTTGCTTCTGAATAGGCTCGCAGACAGCCTAGCAGCCAGATGTGCCTGGGATAGGCCCAAACTTCAGCCTAGCAGCCCGGGCAATACAACACACGTCCACTCAGACAGCCGTCCAGGTGACACAGAACATCGATCACCTGACTCCACCCAAATATAGAGGTTCTCCCAGCAGGCCAAGGGATCCAAGAAAACCCCTGCCCATTGGCTGAGACGCCCCATATACCCATAATCTGACCTTGTATTGCCCTTCTCGTATCTAATGCCACCAGGTACCCAGCCACCTAGCGGCAGAAGAGAAAAGTGCAGCAATGCCAGACTTAGGGAGAAATCAAATCCCTAACAATTAGCCAAGGTAGCTACTTCTGTCAGGTAAATTTAGGAGCAACCTTGCCTGAACTCAAGGGTGCTACATATGTGATTCTGTACTTCTGCCTATGGGGCGCACACGTGAGCCACTGGTGGACCGCTTTTGCTGTGATTGCTTACAGCAGAAGCAAATCTGCAGGTGCCAGGCAATGGAAGTCTGCCGGCACCTGCCGATCGTCGGGCAGAGCCACAGAAGGGAGCAGGGAATAAAATCCCTCACTTCCCTTTGTAAAAGCAGCACACAGTTTACACAAAAACACTGGCTAAGCACGCAGTTAACACTTTGATCACCCTAGATGTTTAACCCATTCCCAGCCAGCATTATTAGTACAGTGACCGTTCATATTTTTAGCACTGATCACTGTATTAGTGTCACTGCTTCCCACAAAGTGTCAAAAGTGCTAGTTAGTGTCCGATTGACCGCCGCAATATCGCAGTCCCCATATAAGTCGCTGATCGTCGCTTTGACTACTATAAAATAAATAAATAAAAATTCCATTATATATACCATAATTTGTAGACGTTATAACTTTTGCGTTAATATACACTTATTAGGATTTTTATTACCAAAAATATGTAGCAGAATATATATTAGCCTAAATTCATGAAATTACATTTTTTTCAATTTTTTTTATTGGAGGTTTTTTTATAACAGAAATTTAATTTTATTTGGGTACAGTGTTGCATGACCGCACAATGGTCAGTTAAAGTAACGCAGTGCCGTATCACAAAAAATGGCCTGATCATGAAGGGGGTAAATCTTCTGGAGGTTAACAGTTAAGCCCACTTTTGGGGGGAAAAAATTAGCAAATAAAAAATAATAATATAGTGTATACAATTATGACACTAGTCATATTGTAATTTGAGGTTATTAAAAACTACCTTTCCTTTTCAATCTGCAGCACTGTCATTTTCTGTAAAATGAAACATGGCTCCCTGGAGGTGTTCTGTACACAGAATATGTACAGAACGCCCCCTAGAAATGTAATTTCCTGCTTGTGTGATTGGCTTACTGATTTTCCCAGAAGTCTGCACCAAGAGACAAATCAGATTTTTAAGCATCCCCTGCAACAAAATTTTTATATTTGGTGAAATACTCCCAATAGGAAATCACGTCTAAAGGGATGCAGACCCAGAAGCTTTCCTCATTTGAGCACTACAGGTGCAGCAGCTGATTATAAAACCACCCATATATAGATTCAATGAACTAATGGACACATACATACAAACAGCTATATCTTTAGAATAACAAAAGGTAAGAATCTGCAACAAAGTTTGTTAAAATCCTTGTAATGTACATTGATCACCCAGAGGGGAATGTTTTTTTCTCAACAAAAGTGGACTTCCTCTTTAAGTAAGCCAGTATGCCTTTCTTTTAATGCCAGAAAATGTTCAGAAGGAAATTGAAAAAGTCATTGGTTCCGGAGAGCCTAGTCTGATACACCGAAAAGAAATGCCGTACACTGATGCCGTTATCCATGAAATCCAAAGGTTTGCCAATATCGTGCCAACAAATGTTCCACATGCCACTACTCAGGATGTGACTTTGAAAGGATTCTTTATACCCAAAGTAAGTGTTACATTTTATCTTTCATTCATCAATAGAACATAAAATATTAAGGTCCCTTTCACACGGGCTGTCCGATTAGGTCCGCCTTTAAGTTTTTTAGGTGGACCTGATCGGACCCTCCAGTCTCTTCTATGGAGCAGCGGATGTCAGACACATGCCCGCTAACACCCGCCACTATCCGATCCTGTCCGCCAAAAACAAACAAATGGTGGATCGGATGGCGTCGGATGGAAATGGACAGGCGGTCCATTTCTAGCTGATTGACCCATAGAGGTGAGTGGGACTAGCGGACACAGACCTGTCATCCACCTTCTCAGTGAGGATCAGCAGAGAGATCCCCCACCGAGCAAGCAGATTCTGCTTAGCGGAGGCGTCCGTATGAAAGGAGCCAAAGGCATTTGTTACCAACTTTTGAGAAACTCCATAGCTACTGAAACAAGTGTTACTCATAGAGAGGAGAAAAAAACAAAGCTTTATCCTGAATTAAAGTAACCCAGACCAAGCCTGGAAAGAAAACAGCGTGTTGTCAAGTTTGTTGGTCACGTTGCCTAACTCCAGACCAAACTTTTTTTTTCAGTTTTGGATAAACTTGGGGCGATAAAACATTTCTGAAATATTTCCTTTTTACTAAAAAATAGTTTTATTGCAATTCAGTGGCGGCTGGTGAAGTTTTAGGATGACCCCGCCCTTCCTTTTTGACTCCTCTGACTTGGTGGAAATGGGCGTGGTTTCAGCAAAATAGCGGGCGTAGCTCTAAGGTGATGTGGTTAGCATCTGAGATGAACGAGGGATGGAGGGAGAGGGAGAGAGAGAGGGAGGGACAGCAGGCCCAGATCCTACACAACAATAGAAATATGTGTATTCTAGAAAGTTTAACTATCAGCAGATAAAGATACTCCAAACACCTGGTGTTAGCGCTTCAATCATCCCGGCACCATGGTTGTTATGGTGTCAGGATGATTGAAGCGCATTATTTCTATTATTACATTGTAATTTAAAATGAAATCATTCAACTCACCATAATGCAGAATCAGTGGGAGCCCTGAGCGTGTCGCCTGCCACCAGATGCCATCAGGTGCCCCCAGCGGAGTCCCTCCTTACATCAAGTGCCCCCAGCAGAGTCCCTCCTTACATCAGGTGCCCCCAGCGGAGTCCCTCCTTACATGCAGCCTGTGTCACATAAAATGCAGCCTGTGTCCCACCAAATGCAGCATCTGTCCCATCAAATGCAGCCTCTGTCCCATCAAATGCAGCTTCTCCCATCAAATTCAGCTTGTCCCATCAAATGCAGCCTCTGTCCCATCAAATGCAGCCTGTCCCATCAAATGCAGCCTCTGTCCCATCAAATGCAGCCTGTCCCATCAAATGCAGCCTGTCCCATCAAATGCAGCCTGTCCCATCAAATGCAGCCTGTCCCATCAAATGCAGCTTGTCACATCAAATGCAGCCTGTCCCATCAAATGCAGCCTGTCCCATCAAATGCAGCCTGTCCCATCAAATGCAGCCTATCCTATCAAATGCAGCCTGTCCCATCAATTGCAGCCTGTCCCATCAAATGCAGCCTGTCCCATCAAATGCAGCCTGTCCCATCAAATGCAGCCTGTCCCATCAAATGCAGCCTGTCCCATCAAATGCAGCCTGTCCCATCAAATGCAGCCTGTCCCATCAAATGCAGCCTGTCCCATCAAATGCAGCCTGTCCCATCAATGCAGCTTGTCAAATCAATGCAGCTTGTCCCATCAAATGCAGCCTGTCCCATCAAATGCAGCCTGTCCCATCAAATGCACCCTGTCCCATAAAAACCCACTCCCCCCCTTCTCCGCGGGAGCAAAGCGGCACTTACCTTGCTGTGTGGTGTCCTCTCCTGTTGTGTCTTCTTCCACTGGCAGCGGCCATGGAGGAGTCTGCTCTGCATACTTCCGGTTTTCTCTCTCCCGGGCGCAATGGGAGAGAGAAAACTCAGGTGTCAATCAAACTGCCCGGCCATAGTAATAGATACTACAAGCACTGGGCGGAAGCTACTCGGCGCATCGGACAGCGCCGCAAGGCGGGACAAAAGCTGCAAATGAAGCGCCACGTCTGCAATCTCGTGATTACATTGACGTGGCGCTTCCCATAATGCACGTGGCCGGTGCCGGTGCAGTTAGTAAAAGGACATTTAAAAAAAAAAATATTCTTAAAGGGGCCGTTTTAAAAAAAATTTTTTGGTGACTACAGCAGGGGGGTCGGCGCCCGAGCGCCCACTATGGACGGGCCACCACTGTTGCAATTTGTGTCCCTACTGCTTTCCAAAGGCTCCCTGTGGCAAAATTAAGTGAGTATGGAATCCCTCTAAAGTGGACTCAGATAGCCCTTACTTACACCTATAGGTGCAGGCATAGTTCAGGACCAGTCTGCTGTTTCACATCTGGGTCTCATGATTGATTCTTATTGATTGATGCAACTTTCAGACTCCTCAGAAACAAGCTCTAGGTCTTTCAAAGTCGATGTGGTTAGATGTTCTCGCACATCCCCTGAGTGTTTTTTAGGGAAAAGTGCTGCTAGGTACTTGCTCTGGGATCATGTCTGGAAAGCTATTTAAACCTGCTCATTGTATTTATGAGTTGCCTGAGCAAAGAGCTCCCTAAGCATTCCTGTACCCATGATCTCTGTTCCAATTTGGATACTCATTTACGACCTCTGCATGTTTCTCGCTGATCCTTGTTATTCGCCTGCCCTGACCTTTTACCTGTTTGATTATGATGTTGACTGCCCATTTTGTACCACACTTCATTTCTGGCTGTAGTCAGCTGCTTCCAATCCAAATGTAACTGAGGGCGCCGCCCCCTTTCTCCTGCCACCTCTCTATCAGCATATATAGATTCATGCATTGCATGAATCTATATATGGTCGCCACTGCCACCCCCTATTTAGGTGCCCGACCCCTTTTTGAGCGCCGGGCATCTGAATTAAAGCGGAGGGATATTTTTTGGAAGCACCTGATTAGAGCCGTAGGCGTCCAAATAGGTGAACAGCGGGTGCCATGCTGGGCGCTCGCTGCGCACTCAGCGTTGTGTTAGGAAAGCGAATTAATATTTGCTTTCCTAACACTGAACCGCCTCTCAGCCAATCAGGTGCTCGGGTCTGTTACCTGTAATCTGTTAGGCTGAAACGACAGGCGCTGTGATTGGACGCCGCCTATCAAGCGTCCAATCATAGCTGATGACGGGAAGAGAGGACGGGAGAAGACATTGAGGAGCGTGGAGGACATTGCCGTGACCCGCTGCCCCACCGAGACAAGGTAACTGCCGGGCGGACGGGGGATGCACACTGGCAGCATTTGATGGGCAGAGTAGCAGCAATTGATGGGCACACTGGCAGCAGTTGATGGGCACAGTAGCGGCAGTTGATGGGCACACTGGCAGCAGTTGGTGGGCACAGTAGCAGCAATTGATGGGCACACTGGCAGCAATTGATGGGCACACTGGCAGCAATTGATGGGCACACTGGCGCCAATTGATGGGCACAGTAGCGGCAATTGATGGGCACACTGGCAACAATTGATGGGCACAGTAGTGGCAATTGATGGGCACACTGGCAGCGGTTGATGGGCACACTGGCAGCGGTTGATGGGCACACTGGCGGCAGTTGACGGGCACACTGGCGGCAGTTGATGGGCACAGTAGTGGCAATTGATGGGCACAATGGCAGCGGTTGATGGGCACACTGGCAGCAATTGATGGGCACACTGGCAGCAATTGATGGGCACACTGGCAGCAATTCATGGGCACACTGGCAGCAATTCATGGGCACAGTGTCAGCAATTCATGGGCACAGTAGCTGCGTTTGATGGCACAGTGACGGCAATTTATGGGCACAGTGGCTGCATTTGATGGCACAGTGGCTGCATTTGATGGGCACAGTGGCTGCGTTTGATGGGCACAGTGGCTGCGTTTGATGGGCACAGTGGCTGCGTTTGATGGGCACAGTGGCTGCGTTTGATGAGCACAGTGGCTGCGTTTGATGAGCACAGTAGTGGCAATTGATGGGCACAGTAGCTGCGTTTGATGGGCACAGTGGCTGCAATTGATGTTTTTTTTTCAGTTCGTTTGCACCCCCCCCAAAAAAAATTGAGCACCAGCTGCCACAGAACCTTACTCTGTATACTGTATCATCTGTTAGAATGAAATTTCAAAGGAAGGTTTAAATGTTTCTGTTGTTGCTGGTGGCTGTGAGTATTGTTTTAAAATTTATCCTTTAACCACTTGACCTCCGAAAAGGTTTTACCCCCTTCATGACTAGGCCATTTTTTGCTACTGTGCTTTTTTAACTGCGAATTCCTCAGTCATGCAACACTTTACCCAAGTTAAATTTACATTTATTTTTTTCCGCACAAATAGAACTTTCTTTTGGTTGTATTTGATCACCATTGGGTTTTTTATTTTTTGCTTTATAAGGCTGGTTTTACACAGGCTGTCCGATTGGGTCCGCCTGTCAGTTTTTCAGGTGGACCTGATCGGACCATCCATAGCTCAACTTCCTGTTCCTGCAATCTGTTCAGCTCAGACCCTTCTTCGGAACAGACCTTCTCCCTCAACTTACTTGATCCTGGACGTTCTTGGTACACCATTGAAACAATACACCTATTTATTTAAAAAGACAAAAATGTATTTAATAACAAACCTAAATCAAGGTATAAGGATAAAATAGATGATACACCCCCTCATTTTACAGAGAATGGTTTCCCTTAACAGATCTGAAACACAAGTATCGACCCGACAGTTTAAATGTCAATGTCATAAAATATAGGGAAACATTATCTCCAGAAAAAGTGTCATCCTTACTTGCTTCTTCAGGAGGTAGGAGGGGAGCATGCAACTTATCCACAGCAGAAAGATATATGGCAACACAAGAAAACAAACCAAAAACAAGAAAATAACTCACCCCTGGGACAGACTAGAAGCCTCCCTCTATTCTGAACTGTAGCTGTCAGACGGAGAAAAGTGTCCTTATAATGCCATTGTTTTAGGCACTACAGTGCCATGCAAAAACAAAAAGGAGTGTCTGTGTGAGGAAACCGCTTGGCGGTGCTTCCTTTCTCCAAACAATGCCTCCTGCCCTCCAAATCGTTCCAAGCAGACCGATTAGCCCAACCATCGTACACAGACAAGATGTGAGGTAAAATCCAAAGGAATGACTCTATATTGAAACTTAGACACAAACTTTATACCCCACAGGAGGACATCTCCCTCCTGATCATATAACACTAACATTACAAACTGTAAACAGGAAAATAATTAACATAGCTAAAAAAACAGCCAACATATACTATAAACATTAAACTAATTAAACAACTAGCCATCTAGGTGGCTCAGTGCCCAGTCAGACAATGTTGTGAATAATCAGAGAGCCCACTCCAGGTCAGGCCGCTCTGCACCATGGTCACAAACATCCCACAATGGTTCAATAACAAGATACAATGGTCACAATATTAATCACCTGTTTAAGAGATGAGCAGACTGACAGAAACAATAGAACAATAGGAAGGGCCTACTTAAAAATAAACACATAGCAAACAGTGATCTCACCCCACCTCAGACTATCCGGCAACAATATTCAAGAAGACCAAGGGCTGTCCAAATCTCATTAACCAGCTTTCTTTTCACATACATCTGCTTACTGGGTTTTCAAGTTGGCAGAGACCATTATGGCTTCCCTGACTGTTAAATGTAATAATGTCCTTTTGCATTATATAACAGGACCTCTTCCTAAATGCTTGTAGCTCCCTCAAATGCCAGAGTCCATAGTTATGTATATGGGTCCTCCAGTTCCCAGAGTCTGTGTGTTTTGGGGAGACATGGACTTGAATTCTGTGATGTTGGTGCTGGATCACTGTGACCCTTCACCCTTTTCAACTGATGCATGCTGGGGGAGGGGCTGTACCAGTAAGTAAGTTAGTGTGTGGGGGGGGACTGGGAAGCAGCAGCATGATACACAGAAGGGATTACATCTGGTAATGACAGAAGCCTGTTATATTAGGACTCCATGTAACAAAGTCATCATGTTTCTGAGTGAGTAATAAACCCTCTCCATGGTTAAGAAGTTCATCCGGCCTGTGTGTAACTTGCTGAGCAGATACTGGATGCTAGCAGCACCCTGAGAGACCCTGTGTCTAAGGGACATAACAAATTCAAACAAGAAAACTCCAAGGGCCCCACAGGCACACAGTTTCCAAAGAGTAGTGCCCCCTTAAAAGCCAGGGCCCATAGTCAGTAGGCAAGAGGCTAGCCTACAGTCCCCTCCAAAAGCCTCTGTCCTGGTTGAGTCTGCACCTAGTGAGAACTACACCCCTACAACGACACAGAGATTGAATTTGACAGGCTAAATAGATCAGGAGGACCTCGCTCTACAGATCCATTAAGACCTAGAGATGTGATAGGTCGGTTCCATCGGTATGCCCATAAGGAACTTATCAGCCGCAAGGCATGGGAACTGGGGCAAGTAACCTATGAGGGATCCAGTGTAAAAATACTCCCAGATCTTTCTCAGGCTACTCTCCAGCGGAGGGCAATGCTACTGCCATTGTTGGAGAAAATTAAATCAGCAGGTGCCTCTTACCGCTGGGGGTACCCCATTTCCTTGATAGTTAAAAAAGGAGTATCCTCTTTCTATGTAAATGAACCATCAGATTTACCAGACCTGTTTGTATTTCTGGGGTTGGAACAATGTGATATACCGGACTGGTTACAACCACTTAGGAGGAGACAGCGGGGAGGGGGAATACGGACACTAACTTAGGCAATAATAAGAGAGGAAACCTGATAGGAACCCTCATAGAATCCATATAGATCTACAAAGAGCTGGGAAGTAGACTATGAATTTTACTATAGGCTAGAAGGCTATAAGGCTGCATATGAGATAATGGGAAGATTTAATACCCCATCTCTGTACTTTTCTTTCGACCCTTTCTTTGGGGGTTTTTCCTTTTTTCTTGGTCTGAAGAATGCATATATGGACATATGATATACGATATATGATATATACCCCTTGCCTTTTCTCCCCCCCCCCCCCCCCGCCTCGCTCCCCCCCTTCTTTTTTTTTTATCAGGGGACCCCCGCCTAAATACTGAACTTAATACTGAACTTTGATTGGTGGAAAAAGGTTTTTCTTTTTCTTTTCTTCTCCTGCCCAGCTCTACCCCCCCCCCCCCCGTGTTGTGGGAGTCATGGAAATGTTTAAGAAGTAAATGTTGATTTATGTGTAGGGGCCTGAGAATCCGACACTTATGAATACTCTCAGGATTATCTCCTCTCGGTTTTCTTTTCCCTCCCCTCTCCTTTTCTAATAATTTTTTTTTCTCTTCTTTTTTTTTTGCACTGCCCCTCCTCCTCGCACGCTCCCCCGTGGGTTCCTATTCTTTTTTTCTCCCCCTCTCTTTTCCTTTATTTTTTGATCCATATGGGCTACACTTATTTTTGGTATAAAGATGTGTAATGCCGTGTACACACGATCGATTTTCTCGACGGTGAAAACACAGTCAAGAAAATAGACGGAAAAAACGAGGAACGGCTTGTTCCCCTACATACGGCCATTTTTCCTGACATTTTTTCTCTTGGTCGAGAAAAACGACCATGTGTAGGTTCCCTGGCAGTGTTTCCCTATGGGAAAACTGCCGCAGAAAAAAATGCCGTGAATCACGACGAGAAAAATTAGAGCATGTTCTAATTTTTCTCGTCGTGATTCATGCCGTTTTTCTCGTCGGGAAAAATGATGAACAGCCCACACACGGTCGTTTTTCTCGTCAAAGAGAAAAAAATTCATTTTTCCCGACGAGAAAAATGGTCGTGTGTACGCGGCATAAGAGGTGTAAGAGGAGCCAAGTGAAGGAAGGTATGGGAATAAGAGAGGTGGATGCTTGTTATATTTTAATAATGTTTTTTGATATCTTAAGCCACACTGGATCGAGGATGGTATGGGTTTGATTTAGTGGGTACACACAAGGATTAGTGCACAGTACAAGGTGGGATAATGACAATGATAGGGGTAATGATAATAGAGAAGGCACTCACATTGGGTTTACAATAGGGGCCTACATGGCAATTATGGAATTGGACAAATCACATAAATTCACCAAGGGGATGAACATGAGGAGATGGATAAATAGTGGAAGGAGGTAGGGAGGGTGGCA
Organism: Rana muscosa; assembly: GCA_029206835.1. Taxonomy (NCBI): domain Eukaryota; kingdom Metazoa; phylum Chordata; class Amphibia; order Anura; family Ranidae; genus Rana; species Rana muscosa. The sequence goes on along the minus strand of CM055122.1, from coordinate 941,240,832 downwards.
GTAGATGACATAGTAGATGGGTAGGAAGGGAGGTTGGACTAGGGATAGGAAGAGGGAGGTGGGAGGGAAGTGGGAGGGGTATGAGTTACAACTGAAGAATATAGAATCACATGACAGGAGGGATTATAAATGATATATTCATAATACCACATTGGGTAGACACACACACACACTTAAAACAAGGGAAATAAATGGTCACATGGGAATAGGGGCATATATGGGCACTAGTACATCAGTGTGGCGAAAGATACATAGATATTTAGGAAGAAGAGAGTGGAATGGATGGGGGGGGGCGGTGTGGAGGGAGGGGGAGGGAGTTTTGGAGAGTGGGAGGTATTGATTTGAAGCAGTAGAGGGTAGAGGAGGGAAGGTTAGGAGTAAGAGCGGTAATATGAATGTAATATACCAACGGAAGGGGGGGAGAGGGAGGAGGGAGGGACGGGGGGGAGAGGTTGATGGGAGGAGTGGGAAGGGGTGGGGGAGGAGGAGAGGAGGGGTGAAAAGGAGGAAAGGTGTACAAGCAAGTGTAACTAATGCATTTAATTTGGAATAGATGTGAAATGGATATAGAAAGTGTTAACTTGAATTTATTTTATCAGAAATTATCTGAAGCTGTTTTTTTTTTATTTCCTTGAAGTAAGGATGTGCCGGGAAAATTTACTATACATATTAATAATTGGTTACATAAATGTTGCAATCTCGGACGCTGACAGTTAAGGGGAAGATATATATTAATATACACTGGTATATGTCCCATTATGATGGACATGGCAAGCAAAGAGTAGAAACCAAGATGTGTTTAAAAATATAGGGTGTGCGGAAAAAGGTTGGATATACATATATAACTAGCGCCTGTAAGCGCTAATAATTATTTGAATGGGTAGGAAAAGGGAGGGGGAGAGAGAGGAAAGAGGTAACTGTTGATATATATTAAGTAAATTAGACAGCCATGGGGACATGGCCCATCGCTCGGCCGCTGCTAAACACTCCCCCATCCCTGGCACCTACGGGCAAATAGGCAGCCCCAAGTAGGTGCTGGTGCTCTAACCCCGGGGTTTTTTTTTTCCTCCCCCTTGTCTGCGGGATCAGGGAGGATGGAAGAGTTGAAGGTGTTCTCAATAAATGCGAAGGGACTGAATATTCCGGAAAAAACGTAAGATGTTACATCATGATCTAAGACAAACTAAAACAGATATAGGAATGGTAAAGGAAACTAATTTTAAGGAAGGAAAATTCACATATCTTCAAAATAGATATTTCCCTAGTGTATATCTTGCATCCAATAAAGAGGCCAAAACCAAAGGCGTGGCAATTCTATTATCTAATAGAATAGCATGGTCCTTGCTGGATAAATATGTAGACTCAGGAGGAAGATATCTATTTTTGAAAGGATTTATAGGGAATGTAAAAGTGACCCTAGCTACTATGTACGCCCTCAAAGGTTAACCAAGATAATTTTCTTGAAAAAATGTTATCAAATCTGATGAAATTTAAAGAAGGAAAATAAATTCTGGGGGGGATTTGAATTTACCTCTGCACCCAAAAAATGATACATCCAGTGGCTCCTCCTCAGTACCTATTGGGACTAGGAAGCGTATTCTTCGGAAATTTCATGAAACCCAATTTATAGATGTTGGCGTATCCTGCACACAGGAGAGAGGGATTACACATTTTTCTCTAACCCTTACCAACTATACTCAAGGATTGATCTTTTTCTGATACCGCATCAATTACTCTCAAGTGTGCAGGATATAGCAATAGGTAGTATAACCTGGTCAGACCATGCTCCAGTTATAATGAAACTTTCACTATCTGGGGCAGTGCACCCTTTGGAATGGAGCTGGTGATTGAATGAAAGCTTATTACAATCACCAGAAATACTAGCAGATCTGAGTAAAGAAATTACATGGTACAAATAAATGATAGTGTAGAAAGCGATCCTGGAATTGTTTGGGAAGCACATAAAACAGTCATACGGGGAATTTTAATCAAACATGGCTCTAGAGTAAAGAAGGCCCGAGAAAAAGAAATAAATGAAATACTGGGAAAGATTCAGGAACTAGAAATATTACACAAAGAAACAACAGAGAGAGGAATAGGAAACAAATTAACACATCTGAGAAGACAGATCTCAGATATCCTTAGATATAAAGCAAAAGCGGTATTACAAAGAGGGAGACGGATGACATATGAATCTGGAGATAAGTGTGACAAACTACTGGCAAAGAAACTGAAATAACAAACACGTTCATATATACCCTATATTAAGGGAAAAGGAGACCAAAAACTCTTGATCTCGAAAGAAATTGCACAGGAATTTGGGGAGTATTATTTAGCATTATATAATTTAGCACTCCCCTCTTCGCCGCACTTGCCTCTAGATGAATATCTCGTATCCTCACAACTAGTCCGATTACTAGGGATGTCCCGATACCGATACTAGTATCGGTATCGGTACCGATACCAGGCATTTCCCCGAGTACTTGTACTCGGGGAAAATGCTCCGATGCTTCAGCCGATACTTGGGCAGTCAGTGATGATCGGTGCGGCGGGGGGAGTTACAAGCACTGATCACCGCTGTATAGATTTCAATACAGCCCGACAGCTTCTCCCAACCCCCCCCCTTCTTTTCAGCTGTTTTAGTGAAATCTATACAGCGGTGATCGGTGCTTGTAACTCCCTCCAAAGCCGCACCGATCACCGCTGACTGTCCCTGTATCCTCCTCCAGTTCCCCCATCCGTGCTGCTCTCCCCCTTCACGCTCCGTGTCCCCCCCCCTCCATGCTGCTGATGTCCTTCGTCTTTCTGCTCTCCCCCTCCATGCTGCTGCTGTCCTCTGTTATTTTGCTCTCCCCCTCCGCGCTGCTGCTGTCCTCAGCTCTGTGCCACCCTCCATATCCTCCTCCGCTTCCCTCTGTCAGGATGGAGAGCGGAGGTAGGAGCCGCTAAACCCGGCTCCTACCTTTTCCGAATGTACAGAGTCAGTGACTGACTCTGTCCATTCATATAACTGAAACATCGTAACCTGTGTTTACGATGCTTCAGTTTATGAATGGAGAGGAGCCGTTGTCTCCTCTCCATTCATTTTCAGTGCAGCTGAGAAAGGGACTGGGGAATCTGTTTCCCTAGTCCCTTTCTCTGTCTCAAAGGGGAGATGTCAGAGTTCTGTTAAGACCCCTGATATCTCACCAAAGCCCCCCAACAGGGCTAGAAATAAAAAAATAAATTGCAATAAATAATAAAAAAATAAATTGTAAAAAATAAAAAATAAATACACTGAGATCACCCCCCCCCCCACTCCAACAAAGCATTGTAAAAAAACATGACAAAAAATTGTAAAAAAAAAAAAAATTGTAAAAAAAATAAATAAAAAATTGTAAAAAAAAAAAAAAAAAAAAATACTGACACATAAAAAAAAGTATCGGTATTCGGTATCGGCGAGTACTTGAAAAAAAGTATCGGTACTTGTACTCAGTCTTAAAAAAGTGGTATCGGGACAACCCTACCGATTACCATCTCCGGTTCAAAGTAAATTAGAAGCAACTATTACATCAGAGGAAATATTTACAGTAATGCAAACGATAAAACATGGAAAGGCTCCTGGACCAGATGGTTTTTCTATACAATATTTTAAAAGTTTCTTTCCTTTATTACGTCCATATATGACAAAGTTATTTAATGTGATTGGACAAAAAACTACCTTTACACCAGACACATTAAGAGCACATATTACGATATTTGGGAATAAATCCCACATGTGAAGCAAGAGACAGTACTATTAAAGTATTGAATTTGATCCAACAAGCTAACCAATTAAAAAACCCTAGTGTTTTTATAAACACAGATGCGGAAAAAGCCTTTGATAGGGTGAACTGGACATTTATGCTAGGAGTACTGAAACACATGGGTCTTGGAAACCTAATGCTACAGTGGATAACGGAGATATACTCAAAACCACAGGCTATAGTTAAAGCAAAGGGAGTGTACTCTAAAAAATTCACAATTTCAAATGGGACTCGTCAGGGATGTCCCTTATCGCCACTCCTATTCGCTATGACATTAGAACCCTTGTTGAATAGAACCAGACAGAACCCGGATATGATGGGAATAAAAGTGGGAGAAGAAGAATATAAGGTGTCAGCGTATGCGGATGACCTGCTGTTCTCTCTAGCCTCCCCACAAATATCGTTGCCTAATCTTTTGAAGGAAATAGAACAGTATGGAGCTCTGTCCGGCTTTAGAATAAATTACAGCAAGTCAGAAGCGATGGGAGTGGCAATAAAGGGACACTTAAGTAGAAACCTCCAACATAATTTCAAATTTAGATGGACGACAACGGCATTAAATTACTTAGGGACAAAGATCCCCTCAAATTTAACTAAGATCTTTGACATGAATTTTCGGCCACTACTTGTGACAGTTAAGATACTATTAAAAAAATGGAATAAGGGTATGCATTCCTGGTTCGGGAGATGCAGCATTTTAAAAATGAATATAGTTCCTAAGTTTTTGTACCTCTTTCAAGCATTACCTATGTTTATCCCCAGGACCTACTTCAGTCAGATAGAGTTCTCAAAATTTATCTGGGCTTGTAGACGACCTAGGACTAATAGAGGTTTGCTGACAATACCGAAGGAATGGGGTGGAATTGCAGCTCCAGATATTTATAAATATTACCAGGCAGCCCAGTTAGGAAGGATTATTGATTGGTGCAGGCATACAGATTACAAACTTTGGACTAAAATTGAACAACAAATAAGTACTATTCCATTAAGCAGAGACATCTGGTGTTATACATCTTTACCTCCATCACTGAAAACACACCCTACGATAGGGCCTACACTCCAAACAGGATATAAGGCAAGCCGGAATCCTAGAATATCCACAGAGCACTCACTATTAACACCAATTCTGGGAAATCCAGCGTTCCCACCAGGATTAGAAGAAAGAGACTTCCAGGGACTTATATCAAGTATCACATTTTACGAATTTAGATAACTGGCCATCTATAGAATCCATGACTCAACAAGGAGGTCAGTTTGAAATGTCTGCTTGGCAGGCACGACAAATGCGGCACTTTTTGGGATCCTTAGGTCCGATGGAGAAATATTGTAGACCATGTACAAGATTTGAGACATATTGTGAGGAAAAGGAATCCCTTTCTCATGCTATTTCCAAAATATACGCTCTCCTAGTAACACCTCCAGAGGACTATAAAATGAGAAGCTTGAGTAAATGGGAGAGAGATATGAATCAAAGGTTCTCCTTAACACAGAGTAAGAAAGTGGTACAATTAGCACTGGGTGCCTCTAGATGCACCAAGACACAGGAAACTAACTACAAAGTGTTAACACGCTGGTATTACACTCCAGCAATTTTGAATAAATTCTTCCCGGAAGTTACAGATGGATGCTGGAGAAATTGTGGCGAGTGTGGTACCATTTTTCATATCTTCTGGAAATGCCCAGTGATTAGACATTTTTGGTGGAAGTCCAGACTGGATAACGCAAATGTTTACAGAATATCAAGTCCCTGATGACCCTGCCTTCTTTCTGCTACAAAGTTCTCAAATTCCAATGAAGAGGTATAAGAACTCAATAATATGTCACATGGTGAATGCAGCGAAGAGTTGTATACCTCTCTGTTGGAAAGAAACACGAACACCTACTATTTCTATGTGGCTGAATAAAATTAGAAGAATATGGATAATGGAAAACATATGGCCCAAAACTTTGGGAAGACAGGAACAAATTAATGAAATATGGGAACCCTGGGAAGAGTTTGTAAATTCTGAAGGGAAACAACTACTTGGAGAACATAGAGAGGAATAATACTGGGAATAGCGTCTGGCAGTTTATTTGTAGAGAAACTGGATTATTTACTAAATTCCACAGGCATTGGTGCAGGTTTTTTTTTTTTTTTTGGGGTTAAGGGGATGGGAGTAGATGAATGTTGTTGTAGAATGGGGGGGAGGCAGGGGGACTAATCTTTATATATATATTTTTATTGGTTTTCTTTTTTCTACATATTCCCTGTTATATTATGATTAAAATGGCATAACTGATTAGTAAAATGTAAAATGTTATTGCTTACGTTTATGATACTGCCTGTAAAGGGAAAAAATAAAGAATAAAAAAAAAAAAGAGAACTACACCCCCTTAGTACACCACTGAGATTTTATGTTTATTCTCCTTAAAACATTTCATTTGGCTAATTCTGCTGCTTCCCATCATAGAATAGGCATGTTTGGTAGCAAACTGATTGTTGTTCAAAGTGAATGTCTCTGGCTTTCCAGGTCCTTCTAAGGTATTTGAAAATTGTCATCTTTCTGTAGTTCAAAGATCAGATTAGATTTAAAGTGGTTGTAAACCTCTGTCATGAAATATGAACAAAGTACAAACGTTTATAGTGTTTATTTGCCTCTGTTCAAATCACTGAGTGTTATTCCTCCCTGCTGTCTCATTGCTCTGGTATCAGCAAGAGTCACTTCTGACAGCTTTTCCCAACACCAATGTGATGGGGAGGTGAGCTCCAGCACACAACCTCTAATTCATATCCTCAGCTGCGCATCATTCCTGTGTACTGTGAGGAGGGGGGTGTTTCCCTTCCCTCCAATCAGCTCTCAAAGCTCTTGTAACTGCAACTCACTACACCTGCTTGGCTGGTCTGTGAAAAATGCTTTTGATCTCTGAATTTTACAAGGCTGTAGAGAACAAATGGCTGCAGATAAACAGGTCCAACATATGTAGGAGGATTTGTTTATTCTCTGTGTATCACCTGAGGCCAGTCACTTCACTGGGTATATGTAAGTATAGCGCTTACCACCCTCTCCTCCTTGTCTTCTTGGCTCCTCACAGGAGGAAAGGGCACACCCAGCTCCACATGCCCGTACCCTCCTGTGTGAAGAGGTTGAGCGGTGTTGTGATGGGTCTCCGCAGCCAGATTCTCCCTCAGAATGGTTCTTATCTCTATAGTCAAATAAGACAAGTCTCTATTTCCCCCAATGACTTCAATGTCCACACCAGCTGTAACTCCAACGTAGAGTTTATTTCTCTTATACGACAGTCTCTGATAGAAAAGGTTGGAGAAAGAACAGGACAGCATAAGATGTGGGAGAGGTCCAGGCACAAACATAATACACTTCACTGCTTGGCTTCTCAAGCAGACTTAGCCCATTTGGATAGTCTCCCTAGATAGGAACTAGCAGCCAAAATGGTACTCGTACTAACCGCACAATCACTACACAAACTGGTACACTAAAGCCCCGTACACACGATCGGTTTGACTGATGAAAACCGTCCGATGGATGGTTTTCATCAGACCAACCGATCATGTATGGTACCCATCGGTCTTTTTTCCATCGGTTGGAAAAAATAGAACTTGTTTTAAAATTTTCCGATGGATAAAAAACCAATGGGATTTTCCGATCGTCTATGGGCAAGTCCATCGGTTAAAAAACCCACGCATGCTCAGACTGAATTCGGAGACAGGAGCGCTCGTTCTGGTAAAACTAGCGTTCCTAATGGAGAGAGCACATTCGTCATTCTGCAAGTTATTGCTTTGTTTAATGCAGCGCATGTTTTGTTGCTTTAGAACAGTCTTTAAAATGTCATTTTGGCAGCAGATCTTTCTCCTGAGTTCTGACAAACGTATGTCTTTCTTCTTTCTTGTGATCTTAGGAATAATTAGTTTAATTCTTCAAGGCCGACCTCACAAATTACACCTTTGTTTGTTTTTTGTCTTAAAATTTGTGGTGCATTTTTTGGTGTGTCAATTTCTCCGAACAACATATTTTTTTTATTTTTTACTCATGGAGGTTGGTGTCCCTTGTTATTAATTACACATTGTATTTATGAAATCTTATTGCTACTTCAAAAAAAAAACACATCAGGCATGTATGTTGGCTGAAATCAAATGTCCCTTTATTTCGGAAAAAAAACAAACAAAAACCGAAGGGCAACTATTCAGAAATTAGCAGAGAATATGAAGTCATTAGATCCCAAATGCAGACCTGACTATGATCAATAATAAAATCAACAACAGCATGAAATCAGGAGCAGCAGCCAAAGACATACATCATCCCAAGCTGTGGTACTCCATCAACCTTCAATTTCTGGATGAGCAGCTCGAGGCCAGGGAATCACCTCCTGCTCTTCCCTGTAGCCTTCCTTCCACGCCTCTCTGCAGCGTTCTCTCCACGGCCCCGTCCACGCACCCTTGCAGGCTGGGCCACTGTGGGTGGTGATGTGGCAGGAGGAGGAGGAGAAGGAGGAGAGGGATTGGCCTGCTGCGAGATATGGGTGGCCTCAGTCAGCAGCCCCCTCGCCCCCATGTGTACGGCCATATATATGAGGTGCTCACAAAGGGCCCGTTGTCCCGCCTCCATTCTGAGCAATTTATCCGCAAGATAGGTGCTAAAGCCCTCTGTAGGGTTGAGGGGGGCCCTCATAATGGCAGCAGCCTCCTGAATCATCTTTAGTGACTCCTCCTCCACTTGTGTCATCCGCCGTTGTTTTGGCGGTCTGACGTGGAGGGGAGCCACTTGGGAGACGGTGCTGCCACTAGGCCTGGGGACCTGCTGAGTCCCACTTGGCCCTGCCTCCTCCTGGCTGACACTCACCTCTGCCTCCTCCTGCCTGCCACACTCCTGACCCTCTTCCTCCTGGCTTGCCTCATCCTGTTTTTAAAATAAAATGAAAAATTGGATTATTTGGGGAATCTATCACACACAATTTTGATCTCATTACTGTTTTTTTTTTTTTTTTGGGGGGGGGGGGGGGTGATATCATTTACGGCTAATCCAAACAGTACCACAAAATATTACTTAGTGGACAATAATTATGATCAAAAATACTATACCTGGCTGAAGATGCGAAGATCTGGCTCTTCTAGCTCGGGAGGCTCCTCCTCCGCCTCTGCAGGGGTGGAGGGAAGGGTGGAAGGAACGCTGGAGGGAAGGGTGGAAGGAAGGGTTGAGGGAAGGCTGGAAATAGATTCCCTGGCCTCGATCTGGTCATCCAGAAATTGAAGATGTCTGTAGTACCACAGCTTGGGCTTTACTACATCGTCGGCTGCTGCTCCTGATCTCTTTGACTGGCGCACTTCCTTGTATTTTTTTTTATACGAATTACGCAGGTTGTTGATTTTATTATTGATCATAGTGTAGTCTGCATCTGGGATCCATGGCTTCATATCCTCTGCTAATTTGGTAATAGTTGCCCGACGTACATCACTTTTGTGGTACGCAGGGCGTTTCAGTTCCCACAGGTTGCGCTGTTCCTTATATTTTTCTATAAAAATCAGCATCACCTCCGGCTCTCGTAGTTTATGCATCTTTTTGGATCATCAAGTAAAAAAAAAAGTAAAAAAAAGAAAAGGATCAGAATTGATTCTCCTCAACTTATCACAATATTGCCCTTTACAATCATGAACCATTATAGGCCACTGCAGGCCCGAGTTCCCTTCTTACCTTAGTTCACTTCGTTGGTTCACTTCCGGTCGTCCTTACTCCGCGCATCCCTAATAACTTCTTTCCCCTTTTTATACCCTGCGCATGCGTGTAACTCCGCCCTCGTCGCCCGCCCATGACGGACTTTTTCAGCATTTCCCCGCCCCTTAACGATCGGCGCACAGTGTGAGACGGCGACATGTCGCAGACACAGGTGGCTTCTTTATTAGAAATTACCGACGAGGAAAGCCCAGAGGCGGAAACGTCCCGATCCAGTAAAAAAAGATACAAGGCGACTAATATGTCTTTTTCTGAGATGGCGGAGATGGTGGACATTCTGCGGAGGAAGGATTACGACGGCAAGCATGGCCCATACGACACCCCTAATCTCCGGAAGTCACAAATTATGGACAAAGTGGCGAAGACTCTCTATAAAAAATATGGGGTCAGGAGATCCAAGGAACAACTCCGTAAAAGGTGGTCAGACCTGAAGCTCAGGGAGCCGGAGCAGTATAGGAAGCTTGTAAAAAGCAGTGAAAAAAGTAAGTTTATTTTACTGTGTTCTTTCACATTGTAATGTGTATTCTTCCATGTTTTGCACCATGTGCTTGGCTTGACTGGTTTCACATTTTAAAATCTCAACTTTTATGTTAAGTGGAGAGTCCACTTATTTGCTAAATGTGTTGAAAAAATAATTGCTGCTTTTCCCCCAAACATGTTTGGCACATATCCACGTAAACTACATGTGGGCATGCCTCATTTTACTTCAACAATGTTTATCTACACATTGTGGGCTAGATGATGTGTTGTAAGGAAATTTAGAATGTGTATGAAAGAATAAACTGTATTCTGGTTAAAGGAGATGACACTCCAGCAGTTGTGTACTCTTTTTTGTTCTTCATCAAGATACTATACTCTGGGCCACATGACCAAATTTCTTAACGGTGTCACACACAGGTGGTCCAGTGGATACCTTGGTGGTTATCCAAGTGTATTTGTGAGTGTCCTCCAAAATAACATGTTGCTTTGTTGAGTTTGCAAGATCTCATATGTTCATCTTGAAACTCAGGGCCAAATATCAATTGGACCCCACTTTAAAACATTGAGAATCCATTTTCAGGCCTAAAAAGTTTGTGTGCTAAAGGTTCCTTTTTTTTTGCTATTCCCATAGGGGAGAGGAGAGTGGGAGGACACCATGCTCATGAGACGAGGAACCCAACACCACAGAAACTCCCCGAAGATCCCAAAGCAGACAAAGTTCAGCAGGTTCAGGAAGCGGAGGGGGAGAAAGTGGAGGTGGAGGAAGGGGAGGTGGAGGAAGGAGAAGTGGAGCTTATCAGCACAACAGGTCAGTGTCTGTCACCACAACTTCAAGGGAAATACAGATGTAGGCCTGCATAGTTTTAAAAAAAATATATATTTTTAGGGACTGAACGTGGGGGTGTGTCAGGAAGTCCAAATCCTCCATTCTCGAGTGCCAGCGCCAAAATAATCATTCAGGAAATCATGGAATGCAGTAGCGAAATGGACATTATGAGAAAGAGAATGATTGTGATTGAGCAAAAATATAAAAACATGATCGATATTTTGGGGAGAATAGTGTGACCCCCCCCTTTTTGTGTGTTTTGTTATGTGTCGGAATTTTTATATGGGATTTCCACCAGCCCAAATGTGAGGATGCACACACTGAAGACTCAACATGTGCTATCTGCCGTCACAGGATATCTATGTCCCTGTTTTGGTGGTGCAACCTCTTCCTCCCTCCTCAAGTAGGGGAGAGGAAGGGTTTTCACCCCCAAAGCATGTCCATTGATCCCCCATGATGGCAGATAGCACATGTTTATCCTAGCCATGGGATCATGTTGAAGATACCCATTTGAGCCCCAAAAAGAAAGTGTGGTTCTTCACATTTGGGATGGATCAGGGGTAACATCACCCCATCTCCTGTTTGTATTTTTCACTGTGTTATTTTATTACTTTTTCAGAAAAAAAAATGTGGCTTTTGACCCATGCATGTTTCTGCTAAAAAAGCCGCACAAAAACCCCCAAAAAAATATTTCGAAAAAAAAACAAAACTGTGTTGCAATCAATAAAAACATTTGGGAAGTCGAAAAAAGGTGTGCCTTGTTCTTTCTATGCTCAATAGTAGTTCTGAAGATGCAAAATTAGTGTTTTTACCTCCGAGATTGGAGGCTATTTACTAAGGAGAAATACACTTGGCACTACTAGAACCTGGGAGACACATTAACCACAAATAAAAGAATGACAACACAAGTTTGTAGTAAATCAAATATTTTTGTTTATTTAAAAAAGGTAAAATCAAAGGTCAGATGTGGTCTGGCATTGCAATGGCCCCCCTACCCGTGAAGTACTCTACGTATTTCTGACGTATTTCACGGGCACTTTGGGGGGCCAAGCCAGTACGGGCAGTGCTGAGGCCGGTCAGATTTATCAGTTCAGAGGGACCGGCCTCAGACCCAACTGATGACACATAATTTGTGGAGAATTTCCGTAAAAAATTGTGCAACAAGCAGCAGTACACAATGTTGTTGAGTTTATAATCCGCGAAATTTATAGCTGTCTGGAACAGGCGGAACCGGCTGGCTATTATCCCGAAGGCATTCTCCACAACTCTCCGGGCTCTGGCCAGCCGGTAATTAAAAACCCTCCTCTCCGGGGTGAGGGTGCGTTGGGGAAACGGCTGCATGAGGTGTGGTCCTAGTCCAAAAGCTTCATCCGCAATGAAAACGAACGGTAGCCCTTCCACGTTCTCTGCATCTGGAGGCAGTGCAAGACCCCCAGCCTGCAGACGGTGAGCGAACTCCGTCTCTGCGAATACTCCGCCATCGGACATCCGGCCGTTCTTCCCCACGTCCACATACAGGAACTCGTACCGTGCCGACACCACCGCCATTAACACTATGCTATTAAAACCTTTATAGTTAAAATAGTATGACCCCGAACGGGGGTGGCGGCACTATGTGGACGTGCTTCCCATCAATTGCCCCTCCGCAGTTGGGGAAATCCCACCGCTGGGCAAATTGGGAGGCCACAGTCAGCCATTCCTGTGGTGTGCTAGGGAACTGTGGAGTCAAACAAAAAGACATTAGTATGGTTTATGTTTACAGTGCAAGCAGATTACACGCAAAAACATTGTTGACCAACATCATTCTAACATTATTATTTAGGGGAGTATTTCCTACCAATAAACAAAGGCCCACTTAGCAGATGCCTCACCCCCGCTGAGTGGACATTCTAAAATAATCTAAGGGGGGGGCCTAAGGTGATTGTGGGGGATCCAAAAAAAGGCTCTACCACTCTGCTGAGCTTGATTGAGAACTAAAAAATTATTTACATCTTTAGGGGGGGGGGAGGGAGGGTTGTCAAACTACGCGGGCAATGACCCCAAAAAAAGGAAAAGGAAAATAGAAGGCTAGCTGGGTTTGTGCCCACGATAGCATGCTGGAGAGGTTAGTGAAGGGAAATAGGCATGTAGGGTCCAAAAAGGCCTTTACAGGTAAAAACATGCATGGGGAAAATGGGGACATTACCAGGATATTACAAAAAGGCAAATTTGGGTTAGGAGGGGAAAAATAAGAAGATTCTAAAACAATCAAAACATATAATGTGAGGTTAAAGGAGCAAAATTACCTTCATATAGTCCTTCAGCAGGACCTGAATGATGGCCGAACACGTTTTAGGGATAATGATCCCGAGAGCCTGGGGGGAGATGCCTGTTGAGAACTTGAGGTCCTGCAAGCTTCTCCCAGTCGCCAGGTATCTCAACGTGGCAATAAGCCTCTGCTCGGCAGTGATGGCCTGGCGCATCACAGTGTCCTGCCTCGTGATATAGGGGGACAGCAAATCCAACAGACGGTGAAATACGGGGTCCGTCATCCTGAGATAATTCCTGAAATCATCAGGATTATTCTCATGGATTTCCCGCAGCAGAGGCATATGAGAGAATTGGTCCCGCTGGAGCAACCAATTCTTAGTCCATGAACTCCTCCTCACCCTGTTCACAGACTGAACTCGGGTTACAGTGTTAACTGCAACACCAAGCCCAAAGCCAGCATGAGCTCGAGAACGAGAACGCACTTCAAACATGGTTTTAAACCGGTCGGCTGGTCAGAACGCGCTCAAACAGAACGCACCGTGGAACAGCAAGGCCTGAGAAGAACGACCTGAAAAACAGTAAACGAACGGCCAAGAAGGCACTGCAAGGCAGTAACGACCTGACTGCACGCACTGAATCACAAATACAAACCCACAAGCACAAACTGAACACCAGGAAACGATCTGCAAAGCACGGAGACTGAAAAGCGCGAATCGGCTCTCACCAAACTTTTACTAACACGCGGTAACACAAAATCAGCAAAAGCAGCCCAAGGGGTGGCGCCATTAGATTTGTTCGGCCCTTTTATAGCGCGTCGTACGTTTTGTACGTGCCGTCGTTTTCTTGCCGTCGGTTTTTTAACTGATGGTGTGTGGCCAAGACTGATGAAAAACAGTTTCATCGGATTTCCGATGGTCAAATCCATCGCACGAAAATCCATAGGTTATCCGATTGTGTGTACAGGGCTTGAGTCTCTGCCACAGACCCGGTGAACTTGGTCTCTGCCACAGACCTGGTGAACTTGGTTTCAAAGCTTGGCCTCTTTGTAAGGAGAAGACATCCCTCCAGAGAGTTACCGGGCCCCTTCCTTCACTGTGACTTCTCACCAGTCCCTCGGAACGGTCTTTCCCCGGCCTCCTCGTCTAAGATGCGGGTCCCCTTGCAAGGCGGCACCCTGAGATTCCTCGATCCTTGATGGGCCCCAGCCGAAGGTGCTGGGCCCAAGGCCTTTAGTTGTAGCCCCAGGGCTAAAGGTGCCTGGGACTGATTCACCGACCTCCGCCCCTGGGCCAAAGGTGCCCAGGGCGGACAGGAACACGCACTCCCTGGGAGTAGGACTCCTGACGACCGAACAACTCCGAACAAGCAGTGTCTGCCCCTTTTATATCCTCTCCCAGCATACACAGCAGGCCGACCACTCCCACTGTATAGTTGCCGAGAGGGGACACACAAGGCACAGCACTGTATCAGCAGTTCAACCCTGGCCCACTATGGCAGCGCCACCTGCAGACCACAGGGGACAGTACACCGATACTCTTCCTGCAGACAAAAATGATTGACAATGTCCTAACAATTTAGGTGTTTGAGCATAACTACCACTCAAACACTACCCCTAAATTGAGGACCCTGCTACATAAAGGGTTTACAACCTCAGTAAATCTTAATGTTTTGCTGCATACTTGTGAATTTTGGAGAAATGAGGATTGCATTTTTCCCACTCACCACTGAAGTAATGTCTGGATAAAAAGATTGAAGGACTGAGTTGGTATGGCATTTCAACGCATACTGTATGTTTTAGTTTTGATTGGAGTGCACCTTGAACAGAATTATCAACTAATAACAAATGTCTCTCTCATATTTTCTTTGCAGGGAACCCAAGTGATTCCATTACTGTATTCTGTCCTACGAGACAAAGAGCACTTTGAGAAACCAGAAGAGTTTTACCCTCAGCATTTTCTGGATTCTGAGGGAAACTTTGCTAATAATGAAGCTTTTATGCCATTTTCTGCAGGTGAGTAAACCAAAGGGGGAAACTCTAAATTGCCAAAAATGTATTGAGGGTCACTCTATGGTTGTATAGTGCTACCCTGTAGGAGCTACTGGATAGGATGGGTTCTCTGTTCTTTGCCTCAACCTTCTCAAGAACCTTCAGACCCTCTGGCACACCATAGTGAGTATACTATACCCAATAGTGTTGCTATATCAAAGGAAACAGGCACCAAACCAAGCAGTAAAGGCAAACCTAATCTATTGTTATTCAATATGGTTTGTAACCAGACAAGCATAAAATTGATTAACCACTTCCATACTGGGCACTTATACACCTTCCTGCCCAGACCAATTTTCAGCTTTCTGCGCTGTTGCACTTTGAATGACAATTGGGCGGTCATGCTACACTGTACCAAAACTAAATTTTTATCATTTTGTTCCCACAAATAGAGATTTCTTTTGGTGGTATTTGATCACCTCCTGCGATTTTTATTTCCTGCTAAAAAAATAATAAAAAAGACCGAAAATTTTGAAAAAAAACGTTTTTTTTTGTTTCAGTTACAAAACTTTGTAAATAAGTAAGTTTTCTCCTTCACTGATGGGGCTGCATTGACGGGCACTGATAAGGCGGCACTGATGGGCACTGATAGGCGGCACGGATGGGCACTGATAGGCGGCACGGATGGGCACTGGTAGGCGGCACGGATGGGCACAGATAGGTGGCATGGATGGGCACAGATAGGCAGCATGGATGGGCACAGATAGGCAGCATGGATGGGCACAGATAGGCGACACGGATGGGCACGGATAGGCGGCATGGATGGGCACTGATAGGTGGCACGGATGGGCACTGATAGGTGGCACGGATGGGCATGGATGGGCACTGATAGGTGGCATGGATTGTACTAATGGATGCCAATCAGTGCCAAACAATAATGCCTGCCAATCAGTGGTGCCCATTGTGGGCACTGATTGGCATCCATTAGGCATATCTAATTGGCATCCCTGGTGGTCTAGGGTGGCATACCTTAAGGTGGGCATCCCTGGTGGCCTGGTGGAGTCCGTGGTGGTCCAGTGTGGGCATCCTCGGGGGGGCTGCGCTGATAATGGATTAGCACAAACCCCCCCTGTCAGAGGAGCAGCCGATCGGCTCTCCTCTACTCGCGTCTGACAGACGCAAGTGAGGAAAAGCAGATGACCGGCTTTTCCTGTTCACATCGTAATCAGCCGTGATTGGACACGGCTGATCACGTGGTAAAGAGTCTCCATCGGAGACTCTTTACCTAGATCGGTGTTGCGGGGTGTCAGACTGACATCCCGCAACAACGATCGCCGCGATGCGCGCCTCCGGGGGCGTGCAGTGGCTCAATATCCTGAAGACGTCATATGACGTCCAGTCAGGATATTTAAACCACTTTGCCACCGTCAATTTGCTATAGGGCGGGCGGCAAGTGGTTACTAATGATAATAACACAATTTAGCATAGAAAGTGATTAACGGTGAGGACTAGGCATAAGGTGGCATCGTTGAGGCTTTTTAAGAGGTGCACTTAACAACAGTTCCAGTTAACCTGCATGCAGTATAGGTATGGTATAGTTTCAGCACAGGTGCAAGGAAGATGTAGTTTAGATGCAGTAAAGAGTTGGTACAGGTACAGCCTAGGTTTGGAATAAGTAGATTATAGAGTGCAGTATGGATACGGTATGGATTGGGTACACCTGGTGTTCTACTCTCAGTGGCTCAGTCCCTGCTAGTAGTATCAGCAATTTACGAATAGCCCTCTTACCTGTCGCCGGGATGCTGCCATCGCTGTGGGGGGGACCTTCAGTCTTTCCCTGAAAGCTTCCAGTGACCAGTAGTGGGAAGCAGAGGGTGAGTAGATGCTCCAGTCTGCATGCAGCAGCAGTACAGGTGCTGTGACATAGGCGGTGCTGCACTGCCCCAGGTGTCCTCACTCCCAGTCATAGGCTTGGATCTCCACTGGTATGGTCACCCGCTGGCAAGCGACTGTCCAGACAGAGGTGCTCTCTCTCTAACTCCCACAATACTAAGAGGAAGAACTTTCCCTGGCAGTTTAATACAAATTATCTCTATGCTACTCCTATTGAACAGTGCCTATTAGGATTTGAAGTATTATGCCGCGTACACACGATCATTTTTCACGTCGTGAAAAATGAAATTTCTTTTTTTCAACAAGAAAAACGACCGTGTGTGGTCTTTTTGTCATTTTTCCCGACGTGAAAAACGGCATTAAAAACGACGAGAAAAATTAGAACACGCTCTAATTTTTCTCGTCGTTTTTCCCGTCATTTTTTTTCGCGGCTGTTTTCCCATAGGGAAACACTGCCGCGGAGCCCACAGACGGTCGTTTTTCTCGACAAGAGAAAAAATTACGTGAAAAACGACCGTGTGTGGGGAACAAGCCATTCCCTAGTTTTTAATGTCATTATTCACGGCGGTTTTTTAACCGCCGTGAATAATGATCGTGTGTACGCGGCATAAGGTGTCTATTCGTCCCGTTACATGGCTGCCGTCCCAAATTACAACTCCCAGGAGTCTTAGAGCTCTGCATAGAGGTCTATGAGCTTGCTTGGCTTTATCTGGTGCAGCATAACATAAGTATCTCAGTAGAGGGAGAAAAGTATAACAAGCAATGGGGTTAATTTACTAAAACTGGAGACTGCAAAATCTGGTACAGCTGTGCATGGTAGCCAATAAGCTTCTAACTTCACTTTGTTTAACCACTTCCCGCCCAGTCAATAGGAGATTGACGTCCGGGAAGTGGTTCTGTTATCCACACTGGACGTCTATTGACGTCCTGCAGGATAACAGCCGCCGCGCGCCCTGGGGGGGCGCGCATCGCGGCGATCGGTGGAGCGGTGTGTCAGTCTGACCCACCGCTACACTGATCTCGGTAAAGAGCCTCTGGCGGAGGCTTTTTACCACGTGATCAGCCGTGCCCAATCACGGCTGATCACGATGTAAACAGGAAGAGCCGTTGATCGGCTCTTCCTCACTCGCGTCTGACAGACGCGAGTATAGGAGAGCCGATCGGCGGCTCTTCTGACAGGGGGGGTTTGCGCTGATTGTTTATCAGCGCAGCCCCCCCTCGGATACCCACACTAGACCACCAGGATGCCGCCCAGGACCACCAGGGAAGCCCCAAGCATGTGGATGGCCAGGTAAGTCCCCCATGGCCATCCACATGTACAAAAACATACACAACATGGGCACTGACTGGCATCATCATGGCACGACCACAATGTGTGGTGGCTGGCATTGCTGGGCATCAGTGTCATCAGTGCCACCTACTAGTGTCCATCAATGCCACCTATCAGTGCCCATCCATGCCCATAAGTGCCCACCTATCAGTGCCACGCATAAGTGCCCATCAGTGCCGCCTATGAGTGCCCATCAGTGCCGCCTATGAGTGCCCATCAGTGCCGCCTATGAGTGCCCATCAGTGCCGCCTATGAGTGCCCATCAGTGCCGCATACCAGTGCCACATATCAGTGCCCATCAGTGCCGCCTATCAGTGCCCATCATCAGTGCCGCCTATCAGTGCCCATCATCAGTGCCACCTCATTGGTGCCACCTCATCGGTGCCCATCAGTGTCGCCTTATCAGTGCCCGTCAGTGCCGCCTTATCAGTGCCCGTCATTGAAGTAGAAAAGGTACTTATTTACAACAAAAAAATAACTTTTTCAAAATTTTCGCTCTTTTTTTATATGTTGTGCAAAAAATAAAAATCGCAGAGGCGATCAAATACCACCGAAAGAAATCTCTATTTGTGGGAACAAAATGATAAAAAATTTGTTTGGGTACAGTGTAGCATGACCGCGCAATGGTCATTCAAATTGCGACAGCGCTGAAAGCTTAAAATTGGCTTGGGCAGGAAGGTGTATAAGTGCCTGGTATTGAAGTGGTTAATTAAGCTTTGACAAAAAAAAAGCTTAACCAGATTTTAATTACAAATGGGGTTACAGTTAGTAATTTGTTACTGCTCATTTCTGAGATGGAAAGATTGAAAATGTACAGGCCAAAAAAAAGTTTTGTAAATATCAGGTTGGGGAGCCATTAAAGCTTCCCTAAACCCCCACATTGTGCCCACTTTACAAAGGGTAAAAAAGTTGGTGTATGCAGGAGTTAGTCAGCAAATTACATACAGTATGTCCCCAAATGGACCTAGATAGATACAGAGCTGGAAATATGTCTGTCCTACCACTGAAAAAAATCAATATTCTTCCTCAGTCTGTTTTTTTTATGTTATACTGTATTTCTTTTTCAAGGTAAGAGAAGTTGTGCTGGAGAGACACTGGCTAAAATGGAACTGTTCCTCTTCTTTACAACACTGCTGCAAAATTTTACCTTTCAGGCTCCACCTGGAGCAAAACTGGACCTCACCGGTGCTGTTGGCTTCACAACCCCTCCACTGAAACACGATATTTGTGCGATTCCTCGCAGTTAAAGTGAACTGGCAGTAAATATGTCAATAATAATTGTGGACTGGGTTTAATCTTTCCAGAAAGAATGTTTTTGATTTGTAGAAATGTGGTTACAATATGGAAATAAAATGCACCTCCAGATAGTATGTTATAAAACTGAGCAAGATGATATAATGAACCATGAAGATAAATGTCCCAAATCCACAGTATTGCTCAAGACCTGCCTATGCCTACTCAAAAGATACTGATGAAAATTCACCTTCACGAGATACTGATGAATAAGAGCCGTACTCCAATCAGGGGCGGATCCAGAGTCTTTTCTCGGGAGGGGCACTGCCAAAAAATATGTTTTTTTTTGTGGGAAATTTATCGGGGAAATGGCTGGTGTCTGCGCTTCAATCATCCCGGCACCATGGTTGTTATGGTGTCAGGCTGATTGAAGCGCATTATTGCTACTATTACATTGTAATATAAAAATTAAATAGTTCAATGCAGAATCAGTGGGAGCCCCGAGTGTCACTTGCCACTGTCGCCTGCAATTAGTGGGAGCCCTGAGAGTGTCACTTGCCACACGTTGCGGATTGTCACTTGCCACGTCACCTGCCACATCTTGTGGATTGTCACTTGCCATACCTTGTGGATTGTCACTTGCCACATCTTGCGGATTGTCACTAGCCACACCTTGCGGATTGTCACTTGCCTGCCACCAGATGCAGATTGTCATTTGCCACGTCACCTGACACAATTTGCGGATTGTCACTAACTTGCCTGCTAAGGTGTAGTTTTGGTTGTCTCTTGCTGTGTCCCAGACTCCCAGAGTCAGGCAGCAGAGAGATAATGTAATCTCTCTGCTGCCTGCACAGTGAGGGCGGAAGTCACTGCAGGAATGCAGGGCAGGCACGGGCGGTGAGAGATGAGCCTGCTCTCTCACTCTCACCTGCGCTGCCAACACCCTAAGCAGCACGGTCTGCCCACAAACCGCGCCGCCCGCCCACAAACCGCGCCGCAAGCGGAGCCGCCCGCTTTCTTACCCGTCTGTGGAGCCGCACGCTATCGCACCTGCCTGCAGAGCGGCCCGACGTGACTCACTGACGTCACTCGTTGCTAGACGCCAAGCGGCCCAGGCGTTAGCAACGAGTGCAGGGAAGAGGCTCCACCCACCTCCTCCTCCGCTCCTGGTATCGTGTCAGTGCGCCGCGTAACTACATTAGACGAGTCTCTCTCTCGGCGCCGCTGATCGGCTGATGTGAGAAACTGAGAGAGAAACTCAGAGAGGTAGCGGCAGCCGCAGAACAAGTACTGTATATACTCGAGTATAAGCCGACCCGAATATAAGCCAAGGCACCTAATTTTACCCCAAAAAACTGGGAAAACGTATTGACTCGAGTATAAGCCTAGGGTGTCCATCTGCATGCCTCACTGTGCCTCACTTTGCCTCACTGTGCCCATGCCTCACTGTGCCCATGCTTCACTGTGCCCATGACTAGACTGATGTTTAACATGGGAGAGATATGGGGCTACATGTGCGCCAAGTTTGGGTTCCAGGGGACCTACGACCGGCTGGTAGCAGGTCTGCAAAGTCACCGTAGAAATAACCGTTTAACATTGGAGTCTATGGAAGGAGTGCCCGGCTTTGAAAAATCGGTTCTCCCCGGCTCTAGGTCTCCCAGACACCAAACTTTAAACACTTATAGAGGCCCATGACTAGACTGATGTTTAACATGGGAGAGATATGGGGCTACATGTGTGCCAAGTTTGGGGTCCAGGGAACCTATGGCCAGCCGGTACCGGGTCCCCAAAGTCCGGGAGATCAGGCGCAAAACAAAAAAAAAACAGAGCAAGCAAGTGAGTGTGACAGATGGTCTCGGGGGGGCAATTGCCCTGTTGCCCCCCCCTGGATCCGCCCCTGACTCCAATATCTGTTCTTCCAGACACATTTATTCGTCTGTCAACAGTACCACTGCATCCACAGTATTCATTCCCCACCTAGGGACCACCCCTTCTTAATGCATTTCATCCCTACTGGCTTATTATTAAAAGGGAAGTATGGGTTTTGCTTTTTTTGCAAATTCATACTTACCTAGGTGGATGCAGCATCAGACCAACACTGCAGCTGTCCCCCGCCGTCTCTGCACTGATAACCGAGTCACCGAACATCGCCGATGGCTCAGTTCTTACTCCTCCCCGAGCAGAGCGATGCTGACTGTCAGATAGGGATGAGATCAGTAGTGGGGGGATGGGATCAGTAAGAGGCACAGTGGTGGAGGTTGGCATTGATTGCTCAGCTTACCGTCAATCAGTGGCGTCACTAGGGTTGGTGTCACCTGGTGCAGAAAAATTTGGTGTCCCCCCCCTGCACCAACTATAGTCCCCCCTCAGTGCAGACCCCTCTCCACTAACTACAGACCCCCCTCCCGCAGTATAGGATCAGCAACCGATGTATTGCTTCATTTATGTGAAATCCATGGTGATATGGACAGTCCCTCTGATTTCCTATTAAAAACTTACATCACTAGGCAGGAGTGCACAGCATGGTCAGTACTCTAGTTGGGCTGGTAACTACGTGTGCTCTCCTCCAATGATCAATAAAATGTTTTACTTTGTTGTACAGTGTAAAAAAAAATAAAGTATCAAAATCATGCTTTTCGGGGGGGGGGCCTTCATGATTTCTTGCACCGGGGCCCTGAAGTTTCTAGTTACGCCTCTGGTACTGAGTGTGTCTATCGGGGTTTTCCTGTGTCATGTGCTGATGTCATGAAAAGAGAGAGGAAATTAGTTTCAAAATATTGCTATAATAGTATTTATATATTCGGAGACTTCTGATATTTTTTGTGCCTTTGAGCTGTTTCTCATGCCGCGTACACACGATCATTTTTCCCGTCGGGAAAAATGTCATTTTTTCCTTTGGACGAGAAAAACGATCGTCTGTGGGCTTTTTGCCGTTTTTCCCGACGGGAAAAACGGCATTAATCACGATGAGAAAAATTAGAACATGTTCTAATTTTTCTCGTCGTTTTTCCTGACATTTCTTCCGCGGCAGTGTTTCCCATAGGGAAACACTGCCGCGGAGCCCATAGACGATCCTTTTTCTCGTCAGTTTAAAATGTCATTATTCACGGCGGTTTTTAAACCGCCGTGAATAATGATCGTGTGTACGCGGCATCAGAGGGCTGATTCACACTAATGCATTCCATTATTGTGCAATAAGTAACTCTCCTTAATGCGTGGTATAGCATGCGTTAACATGCCATGCGATAAGGCAGCATATTCTGACTATTCTATAATGAATAGTTTGCCAACAAACCACAATGGAATAAAAAAGCAAATTACCCTTTTTTCAAAACGCTACTCTCCAAAATGATGCATTTACAATGACTTGTCTATCCCTCTTATATTGTGGTCTACCCTTTCGCTTAAATACTTTCCTGTCACTATACAATATTTCCCTCTGTTGTCTCTGAACTGATAATTGAATGTTTATTTTTTAAGATAAAACCTACTTCATCTCTTCCTCCCCCTGATGTTACCAAGCTAATTATATACTGCTTGCCTACTGTACAATATTTGTGATCAGAATATACACTTTAATGTTTATTTCAAAATAAAATTTGCCTCATCCCTTCATCTTACATTGCAACTTTACCAAGCTGCTTACATACAGTCCAGACACTGTACAATATTTGTAGCTATTGTCTCCCAGATAATACACTCAATTTTTTTATTTTATTTTTCAAGATAAAACCTGCCTTGTCTCCCCACTGAGCTGTTGTGTTTTGACAGGGGGATTACCCCCCCCCGCCAAAACGCACTGGTCAGCACTCGCAGCTGTTGGCTGCGAGCGCTGATCGGATGCAGATCAGCAGATGTTTTTCTGGCATGCCTGTTCTACAGAAGCTGGACATTTGCCCAGCTTCTGTTGGACAGGCTGACATACACATGGGCTGAGTGTTGGCCGGTTTCTGTTGAACCAGCCAATACCAGCTGATATTTGGCCCGTGTTTACCAGACCTTACTAACACAGGTCAATTCAGACCTACACTATATTGTCAAAAGTATTGGGACACCTGCCTATACACGCACATGAACTTTAATGGCAAGCCCAGTATTAATCCGTAGAGTTCAATATTGATTTAGCCCATCCTTTGCAGCTATAACAGCTTCAACTCTTCTGGGAAGGCTGTCCACAAGGTTTAGGAGTGTGTCTATGGGAATGTTTGATCATTCTTCCAGAAGAGCATTTGTGAGGTCAGGCACTGATGTTGAAAGAGAAGGCCTGGCTCACAGTCCCCGCTCAAATTAATCCCAAAAGTGATCTGTTGGGTTGAGGTCAGAACTCTGTGCAGGTCAGTCAAATTTCTCTACCCCAAACTTGCTTATGCATGTCTTTATGGACCTTGCTTTGTGCACTGGTGCGCAGTCATCTTGGAACAAGAAAGGGCCATCCCCCAATTGTTCCCACAAAGTTGGGAGCATGAAATTGTCCAAAATGTCTTGGTATGCTGGCGCCTGAACCCCTGAAATTTAACCCCACATCATAATCCCCCCTCCACCAAATGATTTGGACCAGTGCACAAAGCAAGATCCATAAAGACATGGATGAGCGTGTTTGAGGTGGGGGAACTTGACTGGCCTGCTCAGAGTCCTGACCTCAACCTGATAGAACACCTTTGGGGTGAATTAGAGTGGAAACTGCGAGCCAGGCCTTCTCGTCCAACATCAGTGACCGACCTTACAACTGCTTTTCTGGAAGAATGGTCAAACATTTCCACAGACACACTCCTAATCCTTGTGGACAGCTTTCCCAGAAGAGTTGAAGCTGTTATAGATGCAAAGGGTGGGCCAACTCAATATTAAACCCTACAAACTAAGACTGGGATGCCATTAAAGTTCATGTGCATGTATAGGCAGGTGTCCCAATACTTTTGACAATATAGTGTAGGTCTGAATTGATCTGTGGTAGTAAAGTCTGGTACACACGGGCCAAATATCAGCTGGTATTGGCTGATTCAACAGAAACCGGCCAACACTTAGCCCATGTCTATGTCAGCCTGTCCAACAGAAGCTGGCAGAATGTCTAAAACCATTCAGGACATTTCCCAACCTTTCTACCCCTATAACACCTGTACAAGAACTAACAGGTATGGACATCAGCAATACAGCAATGCCTGGACAGCAATAAGAAAACACTGAAGCTTGGATGTATTAGATCAGCCTTTTTCAACCAGGGTGCCTTCTGGGCTCTTCAGGGGTGCCTTGTCAAAAATGCCTAAAAATTGCCATAAGTTGCCCAAAAACTGTCAACAAGCCAGTGAGTGGATGAAGCCTGTCTTTTTTTGTTGCTCACAGTGACAGAAATTACAGCATTAAAACTTTGGGCACCGTGTGGGCCTGCCACTGTCATCCTAACAACCAGTGACGTCATTGGTAAATAAGGGGGCAGTTGGGTGCCTGCACAGCAATCTTGTTTGCCTGTTCCTTGCCCCTCTCTGTCAGCACTGGGGTCATTTTAGCAGAAAGGACGATAAACTGAAGGAGAAGAAGAATTCTAGAGTACTAGTCAGTACCAGTGTGCAAAGGTCGAGGAATAAATCACCTCAAATGTTGGGTAGACTACGTGCTATGTGTAGATGCTGTTGCGATATGTAAAAATATTACTTTACTGTAGATGTTTACATTTTAGAATGGGGTGCCTCAAGATTGTGCATTATAAAGGGTGCCTTGGCTGAAAAAAGGTTGAGAAACACGGCATTAGATTAATTTTAGGGAAGTATTATATTTCTGTGTGTTCAACCCCTTGTACTTTGGCTCACAATACAAACTCCTGGCAAGCTGTGGGTATAGTTACACTATTGTTTATACATTCTATAGCATACATACAGATTTAAAAAATAATAAGTCATGGTATACATTACTATGAATTTAGGTGAAAGGTGTGTGGTTTGAGGTATGTTTATACAGATCTCCCATGAGTCTAGTTTTTGCAAACCATTACATAATGTTGTTGCCTTTTTTTTTAATACATGTGGGCAAGGCTTTACTAAATTGTAAAATATATAAATGCATACCAAAAGGGGAATTCTTCATTACTTCAGCTGAAGACTGAGAACAAGGACTGCAATACAATCCTAATGTGAAAGGTAAGCAATAGATCTGAGGTGCACAATTCTTGGGTAGAGCTTCTGAAATTTACAGAGCTTTTAAACAAATATGGCTAATACATACAGTTAATACTTTTATAAATTTGCATGTCACTGGGAATTCAGTACAAGGGGACTGCAGTCGCTGACTACCTTCTAAAAAATACGTTTTCTGTCTCTGGCTTCAATGAGTCCCTGATAAAGTGGAATATAATGTCAAAGTGAAGTTAGAACTCCTGAAAGTATTGAAACAACTGGATCAATATGACAGCCAGGCAATTATCATGCTCACATGGAGAGGTTAGCAACTGCAACTTCTACATTTTTAAACTTTAGGTTTTCTTTAAGATCTGCATTTTTAAGGTGGGTACACACTATAAGAAAATCGGGCCAACGATCATCTTCCTAGCAAGCCGGAACTAAGGATGGAATGTATGAAAATTCTCATACGACAAATACCTTTTTGTTCTTGTTTATTGTCTCTAATCATGCGCAGTCTTTCCTGTCTGATTTTTCTCGTTCAAAAACAGTACACATCAAAAGAAAATCCCTTGTTCTGCTTACGTCCGAGGAGTTTGTCCCTTCGGAAATTTTAATTTGGAAAGTCTGAATCAGATCACGCCTCGTACAGAATTGTTCTTCTTATTTTCTCATAGGTGTACCCAGCTTTAGAGTGGAACTCAGTGTTGCCAACCTACCAGATTGAAATTTACTGACACAACACCCAAAATTTCTGGGCACGGCAAAGTTTTTACTGGCATATCCAAAAATACACAATGACAGTTTTAAGCGCAAATTTCAGTATTTAGGCTACAAAAAAGTTACAATATGCAATTAGCAAAGTGATTTAAGGCAGATATTAAGGCAAAAACATATTTCTTATTTTATTTTCGATGTAGTAAATAAGTAGCTCAGGGACAAGAATCGAGAGGGCAAGAAATTAGAATGGGTGGCACATGAAATCGACTCTCACAGTGACACTGACAGCAGTGTGAAGCAGCACAGATGATGATGGCACCTCACCAACATGACACGTCCCCTCCTGAGTCAGTGACCCTCTCTCTCTATGCGAGGAGGTCCCTACAGTCAACTCCCGGCTTGCATTCCTCCCGTCCTGCAGACCTGCACATGAGGCTCTGGCTGCTCTATTCCCATTGCACCATGACTTCACGTGACACACTGCCGCCGGCACAGTCCGAACACACTGTAGCAGGCACTCAGATGCAGTGTTAATTTTGGCAGCAAATTTCAAATTAGTTTTAGTCTTAGTCTTAGGACTAAAATGGTATTTTAGTTTTAGTCCCATTTTAGTCATCTGCAATTGTTTTAGTTTTAGTCGTATTTAGTCTACTAAATCTCCAGTACATTTTAGTCGACTAAAATCTCCAGTACATTTTAGTCGACTAAAACTCATTTTTGTCGTCTAAAATCGAATGGGTGTAATTAAATTGTAATGCATTATTACATTTCTCTACAATGTCCAAACTCATTAGATACTGCTGGAGTGAAAAATCTAATATGTTATTATTTATGGTATTGAGGTATGAACATGCACTATAGACCAGTGTTAATTTTGAAGTCAATCTTCAATTTAGTTTTAGTCTTAGTCTTTTGACTAAAATGGCATTTTAGTTTAAGTCCCATTTTAGTCTTTTGACTAAAATGCAATTTTAGTCGTATTTTAGTCATCTCAATTGTTTTAGTTTTAGTCGTATTTTAGTCGACTAAAATAGTATTCATTTGGTTGACTAAAATGTTTTAGTCGTTTTAGTCGACTAAATTAACACTGCTCGGATGGTCTCAGCCAAGCGTCAAAGCCATATTTTTTACTTGCAACCTTTTTCTTTTACTGGCAGGAGAAAAGTAACGGAACATTGAATTCAAATACTTACCGTAATTTTCCTTTCCTGACGAGCTCCATGTCAGCACAGCTGGGTGAGTCTCCGCACACCCCTACGTGATCAGGACTTAACCATAAATTTTTCACTCACCTCAGCCTCAGCGTTTCGTAACTATTACTACTTAACTGGGCGGGTTCTGTGCTGACATGGAGCTCGTCAGGAAAGGAAAATTACGGTAAGTATTTGAATTCAATTTTCCGTTTTCCTGACGGCTCTATGTCAGCACAGCTGGGAATTAACCAGCCAAAACAGGGGAGGGATAATGCTACACACTCCAATTCTGACTAAAACAGTAACAGAAAACATAATGCCTCTGACAAACTCAATTGTCATGAATATGAATATTTTGGTGTCCACATAGTTGTAATGCGGATAGTTTGAGACACCCGGCCTGCTGTCACCCTCAAGGTCTGGACCCTTCTAGTGAGAGTGGCGTGATTCTCCTGGCACAGCCAGCCCTACAACCTGCAGGCCAAGGAGATGAGGTTATCAACCAAGAGATAATGATTTTACGGCTCCCAGCAAGATTATTATGTGTTCCACCTGAAAAGGACAAACAGATGTACGGAGCTCCTGATGGCAGGAGTCGCCTTGATTAAATATTTTAGCGCTTAGCCCACAACCGATAGGCTAACTTGAGTACTCCCCAAAGGGAACGTAGGAGGGAAACCTCCTGTGTGATATGAACTATGAAGGTCAGTTCAGGCACATATTAGAGCATTGGCATGAGCACCATCCTGGCTAGGAAGTACGCGAGTATGGGTTCTTTAAACCCAAGGACACCAATGCTGATGTAATTGCCACCAGTAAATCAGTTTCAGCGAGAAAGTACCACAGGCTGATTGAAGGCATCCGATGAAATAACATCCATCAGAATTGGTATATCTCATTCCGGAAACAAGTTTGAGGTTTCCACCAAATTGATTCTTGAAAAACAGTGTAATTAAGCGTTGGAAGCTTGCTGAATGCCGGTGAAGACAGCGATAGCCAAAATGCATGCATATAGCATGCTTGCGCATAGAATTAAGTCAAGCCATGCCCGTAGGCATTCGAAGCAGGCTTCTGAAGAGTCCAGCGTAAAATCTTGATCAGCGAATATACTGGGCCTATATGTCCTGTTCTACTATAGGCATGCTTAGCGCTGACCTTTCTCGTTTCGTAGAACTGTTCAAATCTTCACCGAGCATTCGACATCCATTAGGCTCTGCCTCTCTCGTACCAGGCCATCAGCCTGAGCCTGTCGGATGCTGAATGAATGGGACTGGATAAGATTTCATCTTCCAGGCAGAGGGCGTCCCTCCTTGAAACTCAGGATGAGTAGCGGGTACCAAAACTGTCACCTTCCCTCGCCCCAGCCTTAGCTGGAAGCTGAGAATCAGAGGGAGCAGCTGAAAAAAAGGCATAAGCAGTCTTGGCGCTGAAATGGAACTTCAGCAACTTGGTGTCGACTGGGAATGTAAGCGGTCTACCTCTGGCAGACAAAAACACCAAGCTCTGTTAGTTCTCGAAAGACTCGCAGTAGTCTGGATCATCCATTGTCGTCAGACTTGACCTGGACAAATAGATCGTCTGAAGATTCTTCCGACCAGGCAAGTAGGTCGCAGATTGTTGGGAGGATTGACTTGGGTGAATTCTAGAATTGAGAGACTGAGCCTTGTTTCCAGATGTAGGCCACAGTCGTTGTGCTGTCCAACTTTCTCAGGACAGGCTTACTCTGGATGAGATGACTGAAGGCTAAGAGCCTGAAAAGGCTGCCCTCAACTCCAAGATGGAGTCTTGGATCCTTGACAAAAGACCATTGGTCCTGAGCTCATTGTTCCTGAAGTAGGGCTCCGCTAAACTGGCTGGTATCTGCCTGTACCACCAGGTCGTCTGAGCTGCTGGAGCAAGGCGATTTCTATGGCTCAATCTGAGACGTGAAGGATGAAAGATCTCCAAATATGGCCCAAAATGCTTTCCTTAGGGGACCACGTGTCCATCCACAAGCCGTCCCTATGTTCACAGAGGAACCACATAGTGCCCCTAGGGCATGTATGGGTGGCACAATCCCAAAATAACAGAGAGCATCCTGACATGGAAGTTCTTATTGACTTCTTGGACTAAGCATTTGCTTCCTTGTCTTTCCTGGACTCCCATCCAGAAAAGCGCAGGAGCTACACTCTCTGGCGTGAGCGTGAGCAATAACTCTTGAATTTTCAGTCTTTAACTCCGTAGACCTTCATCTTGAGGCAGGAAGCCAAACTGGCCACTATTTAATTTAGGCTTGCCCTTCTGCGATTAAGAAAAAATGCAGTGACCGCGTTTGTCCTTGAGGGTCGCACCTTCTGATGGTAAGGTCATGTGAATGGCCGATCCCACAAGGACACATACTAACCAGCAGGATGGTCCCAACCCCTGGACTTCTATTCGTTCCAAAGGGCATAACTTTGACATCCTGCTGTGAAGATATCCTCCAATCTTGACGAACAAGCACTTGATCCATTTAACATCCAGCCATCTTTTGGAGGTATTTAAAATACTTCCAAAGTTTCACCTCTTTACACAGGCATTTCACCAACCTTAGCAATCTGGACACAGACAGGTCGTCCTCTTTCTTCTGTTCAGAAGAGACTGGAGAGAATTGATTGGACCAAGAAGGCCCTGAAAGAAGGCTGGACATTGCCAAACAGACGGTCCCCATACGAGAAGAATCTAGTCATTCCTTTAGAGTGTCTTGACCATCTGCTTAATTGTGACAACTGATTAGGTGTCGTCATCTTTATCCTAGGTTGCTTGAACTAGGTAACATCCTTGCCGTCTGTTTCTCTATGGAAGGATCTGAAGCGGATTGTTTGGTTGGGAAGGCTTGGAGAATTCACAAGGTGAGTGGAAACACTCTTTTAGAGCATATTGACCACATGTTTCATGAGTGCGAACACCTGTTAGGCGCCGTCATCCATATCCTTGGTTGCTTGACAAAGCAGACTGTGTGCAGTCATGTCCATCCGGAAGTTTGGAGAATGGGCTGCTTCACCTGGTATGGACAGGCGGCTTCTCATTATCAGAGCAGATAACCCTTTCACAGGGTGAGCCGAAAACACCCTTTTAGAGTGTATTGGCAATTTGTTTATTGGGTGTAACACCTTTTAGGTGTTACCCTCCTCCCTGGCTGTTTAAGCCAGTGGGATACATACTGTCATGCTCATCCGGAAGTTCGGAAAATGCGCAGCTTCCCCTGGTGTGGACAGGCAGCTTCTCATTGTCAGAGCAGATGACACCTTTCACAGGGTGAGCCAAAAACACCCCTTTAGAGCGTATTGGCAATTTGTTTATTGGGTGTAACACCTTTTAGGTGTCACCCTCCTCCCTGGCTGTTTAAGCCAGTGGGATACATACTGTCATGCTCATCCGGAAATTCAGAAAATTAGCTGCTTCACCTGGTGTGGACAGGCAGCTTCTCACTGTCAGAGCAGATGACCCTTTCACAGGGTGAGCCAGAAACACCCCTTTAGAGTGTATTGGCAATTTGTTTATTGGGTGTAACACCTTTTAGGTGTCACCCTCCTCCCTGGCTGTTTAAGCTAGTGGGATACATACTGTCATGCCCATCCGTGTATTCCTCTTATAGAGCTTGAGGAGGGATGTTTGCTGGCTTGGGAAAGCCATGAGACTGCTCCTTCATGTTCATCCATGTCTTCTTATTGAAGGGCCTGAAGCATGTTCGTTCTGAGATTGGTAAACACTAATAGATAACCTCACCACAGGGCTTGTGCATCATTCAGCAAACCAACCCATAGCCCCGGATCACACTGGTGCATTTTTGACATGCGACCCGACCAGTCAAATTGCATGAAAATAATATGCGCAATTGCACCGCCCTAATCGGTGCAACGCTGCATCAGCGGCACCACACGAACTTCAAAAAGGCAGTTTTTTACTACCTTGCGATTTCGGGTTGCGACCTATATTGACATCCGCACAGAGACTTGCACAGATGTCTCTAAAAATCACGACCGGAACCGAGACTGACCAGCGGGAGGCAAAGCTGAATAGCACAGCCTCATTCCTGTAACCCAGTGCGACCCTGGACTAGGAAAAAAATGGTTAAATGCAGTAAATAGATTGCTTAGTAACAAACCCTGAGGGGTTAAACACAGCTAGAGGGAGGCAGAAGCTTCCATTTTCAGCCCTGTTAACCAGATGGAGGTTAATTTGGCTAATCCTGGGAGGAATCAGGTTATGATGAAAAAGTTTGTTTCAGAACATCAAACAAAAAGGTAGGAATTTGTAACAAAATTACAACCATCTGCAGTGTACACAAACCAAGGGAATTGTAGACATCATAAACATGCTTCTCCATACTCTTTTTTCTTCTTTTTATTTTTTTAAGGAAGACCAAAGATCACATAGAAAAATACAAGGATATCCCATCCAAAGGCCATGGCTGGATTCAGTAGACATCTTCAAGGTGGTTCCAATCTACCTTCTCTGCAAAGTGCTGGTCTTTGGAGGGGTTTGGCATAATGGCATGACAGTAAGCAAACATGAGCAGCCTCCAACAGATTATATCTATGTGTGAACAGACAAAGTGTTACTTTGTGTATCTGTTATGCAGAGTACTCCCTGTCCAGTAATGCAGCATACATTGGATACAAAGCATTTAGCTCACCCAACCTCCGTCATCTGACCGTCGACGTTGGCACAGCGCGGGTGCGCGTGCATAGGGGAGTACTCTGCCACAACCGCTGTCCATCTTGTTTGGACCAAGCGGACCCCAGACACGGCTGTTAGCCATGATAAAGCCGCCCCGAGGACCAGCAGCGGGGCTCCCTGGATTATGGTAATTTAGACTAGACACCAGGGACTTCGTCCAGCTTCATCCACACGTATGGACGGTCCGCCAGCCATTTAGACCAGCTAGGTAGAGGAGCACACCTCCGTCCTGCACGTAGGAGGAAAAGAGAAGGAGGCTGAGGTGAGTGAAAAATTTATAGTTAAGTCCTGATCACGTAGGGGTGGGCGGAGCCTCACCCAGCTCTGCTGACATGGAGCCGTCAGGAAACCCATTTTTTACTGGCTGCCAGTAAAAATACTGGCGGTTGGCATCACTGGTGGAACTCAAGGATGCTTTAAGGCAGGGGTGCCCAACCTTTTGAAGAGTGGGGGCCACTTAAGCGACTCGGTAACCGGTCGTGGGCCACAATAAGCGGAGCGGGTGGACGGCAACCCACTCTACTCTGTAGAGCCCAATCAAGTCTTTTTTTTTAGCGGATCGGATTGGAGGTAGGCGTTTGTAAACAGACACAAATCCATTTACATCTGCCACTCCATAGAGGTGAATGGAGGGTCCGATAGGATCAGACTGACCGTGTGAAAGGGGCCTAAGGCTGCTGTCACACTGATGCACAGTTTACCCGCACCGCGGGTTCACCTGTGGCTTTCCTGCAGGTTAGATGCACTTTGCCATAGACTTCTAATTATATCCTATAGGTGTGGTGCACTTTCAGAAAGCTCACCAAACTCGCAGGTAATAGAAGTCTATGGCTCAGTGCAGGTAACCCGCAGGTGCACTGCTCTGCACCTGCGGATCAGTTTGAAAGCAGCCCAGTAACCACTGCAGAACACATGCTCACACTGTGATTTTAGTAATAAACTTACCTTTAATAACAGTATTCTATTCCATCCCAGAGCAGGAGGTCGCAGGCCACATCAGAGGGCTCCGCGGGCCACATGTGGCCCCCGGGCCACTGGTTGGGCACCCCTGCTTTAAGGGCTTCCAGTCACTCAGAGCTTGTTAAATGCTTGCTGATGTTGATATCATTTAGACTAGATTTTACAGGATAAGCATTGCTGACCTCCTTATAAAATTTCTACTTGTATAAGGTGACCAGATTTTTAAAATGAAATCCGGGGACATATTATTATTTTTTTTACTAGTAATAGCGGCAATTAGCGACTCTCTGCCCGTTGCCGCCGCCCGCCTCACAGCCTGTCAAGTCTCACTTTCCGGGCCCTGGCAACTACTGGGTGGGGAGCGGAGGAAGATCACTCCGCCAGCTAAGGCAAGGAGATAAGCAGGCAGGCGGCTGGCCGGGACTTGAGCCAAGGCAGAAGAACATGCGAGCGGAAGCGGAATGGGCATGCAACCGAAACTGATATTCCCTCCGATCTAACCAGTACATGATCATCAAAAAGGGGCACAGATAATGAAAAAAAATACACCCCCCCAAGCTAGTAGGAGCGGGGGGGGGGGTAATTCTATTTTTTTTTTGCACTGACTGTCTTTGAAACTGCCCCAGCCCCTGTTTAAATCCAATCCGGGGACAAAACTGGGGACAGACTTGGTCCGGGGACAGTGTCCTCAGTCCGGGGACTGTCCACAGAAACCGGGGATGTCTGGTCACCCTATACTTGTATGACGGTGCCTGGCTTATACTGTATACTTCTAAATCTTTGACTACCTAACAGCAAACAAAAGTCACAGGAAAAACATAAAACCTCAATCCTATACAGCTAGACAGCTGGTAAACTAGTGTAGCACACGAACCCTTTTCCCTACCCTTGGCTCACTTGCAGAAAAAAGGCACACCGTACTATATGCCCGTACCCTCCTGGATGAGGAGGTTAAGCAGTGTTATGTATTTGGGTCCCACAGCTAGGTTCTTCTGTCAGTTGGTTCTCGTCTCCTAGGACATAGGGACAAGTCTCTGTTTTCCCCCCAAGTAATTCCAATGTCCACACCACTTTAAACTCCAACGTTAAGTTTATTTTCTCAATGTTCAGCAGATAGGAAAAGGGTGGATGAGAGACAGGACAGCAAGGCTTGGGAGGTTAGTCCAGGCACAAATGGATATCACAATCTCTACTCTATCCCAGAGTAGGTTTAGCTCACCCAGGTAGTCTCCTGCAAAGTGGATCCTAGCAGCCGAAGTGATGAAGACAAGGCAGGGGCAAGATCCAACCCTGAGCAATCTTTATAAAAGAGTCTAGCAATAGCTTAGCAAGTCATTTTCAAACTTGCAGCTCAATTACTTACTATCTGGGATTGACCCCGAGGTATGTCTGGGTTAAGTGATGGTCACATACAGCAAAACCTAAGCAGTCTTGGATACTGGAGAAGCAAGATGTTCTGAAATCTCCTGAAAATGTCATGAGGTGAACATGTGTGCCGGCATTCTCAGTCATCCCTCCGTCTGTCTAAAATGTTAGGTAGCTAGCGCTCATTGTTGTCTTCTGATTCCACTACTTCATTTTGAACAAAATGCATCAGCCAGAGTTGAGGAGACATCATTACACACTCTAGATTGCCCTGGAGGTCGGTCTACCGAGTGAAACAGATCTTAGCTGAGGAATCATTGCAGCAATGATTTGGCTGTTTATGCTTTACTCTGATAGTGCTGGATGTGATATTTATGATTTTTGTCTGTTTCTATTGTTAAATACTTTAATATTTCAAGCTATTCACTCTCTTTATTTCACCATATTTTTTGACATCCCAACCTGCAAAAACTAATTTCAGGGAGGTGGCAAACTCATTTTAGGGAGGTAACAATTTACAATTCAATTTGTTTTAAATGTAGCACTACCCCCAGTTAAGAGAGCTGCTGGTTTTGTTTTGGGCCTGTACCCTAGCTATCAACCCCAAGAATTTGGCTCGAACCCTCCCTTGGCACAACTGGTCTGTACTGTAATTGTGAACCCACTGATGGCTGGGAACGCAATAATACCACACAACAGTATAATGGCACATGAAATTGTTACCTGATATAACCACTCGTCCAGCAGGATAACAGTGAACTTCACACAGTGTTCTGCTTAATCAAAGATCAAGTTTACTCAATGGTAAAAAAGGACAGCAGTGTTAAACAAAATTACAGTTGACTAGTGCAGGGCCCTGCAAAGTCAATGATATATATATATATATATATATATATATATATATATATATATATATACTGTGAGGGGGTTAGCTCGGCAGCGGGTGTGTGTGACCCCCGGGATGGGCTCCCCACACAAAAACAGGCCCAGCAAACGGAGGTTGTGGTTTTCAAAATCAAAAAGGTGCGGTTTATTTTCTATTTACAGTGACAAAACACAGCAAAGCAAAAGAAACATAAACAAAATAAATCCTGGTCAACTTGACCTCTGACTAAACATACAGGTTTCCTAACTAACAACTGGGATCAGCCTAGTGCTGTCCTAGTCCCTAAGTCCCTGGTTTTAAATGTCCAAGCAAATAGCCACACAGGCTTTGTCTCACCGCACAGGGATTCACTCTCCCTAGACAGTCCACACAGGTCTGGGTCCAGGCATGAGCTAACATCTAATGAAGCTGGGAGTTCTTATAGAGGCCTAAATGAGCTGACAAGCTTCAGCTGGTCTCATCAACTCCCTGTCTGCACGACTTCCCACACTCTCCCTAGAGGTATGAGTCATCCATGAGCCCACTAGCCCCAGCTGGGCTTATACAACTCTCCACCTAGTTGTATAAGTCGGCGTAAAGCCTGAATCTGGGCGAAATATATCTACCCCCCTGGATGCAACCAGGTGACTTTACCTTCCTGCTGTCACATACCCCCCCCCCCCTCTTGTTTTAACCTCGGGGTTGGAACACCAGCAATCAGGCATTCATGTACTCGAGACAAAGCATCCACATTCCCCATTTGAACGCCAGGGCGATGCTTTACTGTGAAGTTGAATTCCTGGAGGGCCAGGAACCACCTATTCACTCTTCTATTTGTTTCCTTGTTTTGAGCCATCCACTTTAACGGAGCGTGATCCGTAACCAAGTCAAAGTGCCTACCTAGCAGGTAGTACCGAAGGGAATCTAGAGCCCACTTCACCGCTAAACACTCCTTTTCAACGGTGGCGTAATTTACCTCATGGGACTTCAACTTCCTGCTGAGGTAAATGACTGGGTGCTCTTCCCCGTTCCAGACCTGGGACAATACTGCTCCTAACCCCACATCTGACGCATCACTTTGTACGACAAAGTCTTTAGAGAAGTCGGGTGAGTACAACACTGGCTGGCTACATAAGGCTTGTTTCAAGAATTGGAATGCTGCCTCAGCCTCGGGGGTCCATTTAATCATGACCGACCCTTTCCCCTTCGTCAGGTTGGTTAGGGGCACAGCCTTAGAAGCAAAGTGGGGAATGAATCGCCGATAATACCCAGCGATTCCCAGAAAGGCTCGTACCTGCTTCTTGCTGTTGGGACGTGGCCAACTCTGGATGGCCTCGACTTTGTTGAGTTGGGGTTTTATTACTCCCCTCCCAATGGTGTACCCAAGATATTTGGCCTCTTCCTGCCCAATGGTACACTTCTTGGGGTTAGCCGTAAACCCCGCTTCCCGAACAGAGTCCAGGACTGCTTGCACTTTTGGCAGATGTGAGGCCCAATCTGTGCTATGGACAATTACGTCATCCAGGTAAGCCGCAGCATACTTCCGATGGGGCCTCAGCATCTGGTCCATTTTCCGCTGGAATGTGGCCGGCGCATTCTGTAACCCGAACGGCATTCTTTTATATTGGAACGCCCCGTCTGGGGTTACAAATGCGGTTTTCTCTTTGGCCGACTTGGCCAGGGGGATTTGCCAATACCCTTTTGTGAGGTCAAGAGTCGTCATGTATCGGGCTGTTCCCAGCCGGTCGATCAACTCATCTATACGTGGCATGGGGTAGGTGTCAAATTTTGTAACTTTGTTCAACTGACGAAAATCGTTACAAAATCGCCAGCTCCCATCCGGTTTAGGCACCAACACAATGGGACTAGACCAATCACTTTGGGACTCCTCTATCACCCCTAAGTTCAGCATTTTCTGTACTTCCTCCCGTATTGCCTCCCGTCGGGCCTCTGGGATCCGATAGGGTTTTAACTTCACCCTTTCACCGGGCGGGGTAATGATGTCATGCTCTACCCCAGATGTTTGTCCCGGCAGCTCAGAGAATACCTCCTTGTTGCGAAGCACAAACTCCTTAACCTCCTGTTGTTGGGGTTGTGACAAGGTGGCTGCTATTCCAACCTCAGGAATCACGCAACCAGTTTGAGCTGGTGACCAAGTGTCTGCGACTAGGGACTCTCTATCCCTCCAGGCTTTCAACAGATTAACGTGATAGATCTGTTCGGGCTTTCGCCTTCCTGGTTGTCTGACCTTGTAATTCACTTCGCTCACTTTTTCCATTATCTCGTAGGGGCCTTGCCATTTGGCAAGGAATTTACTTTCAACCGTAGGGACAAGTACCAGTATCCTATCCCCCGGGGAAAAGGTACGGGTCTTGGCTCCACGGTTGTACACTCTCTGCTGTGCTAACTGCGCTTGGGCCAAATGTTCCTTCACGATGGGCATTACCTGTGCAATTCGGTCTTGCATCAGGGCGACATGCTCAATCACACTCCTGTGGGGAGAACTCTCACTTTCCCAAGTTTCCTTGGCAATATCCAACAGCCCTCTTGGGTGTCTCCCATACAGTAACTCAAAGGGGGAGAATCCCATAGAGGATTGGGGCACCTCCCTAATAGCAAACATCAGATAAGGAAGTAGACAGTCCCAATCCTGTCCATCTCTATCCACCACTTTCTTCAACATTTGTTTTAGGGTTTTGTTGAATCTTTCAACCAGCCCATCGGTTTGGGGGTGATACACAGATGTACGTAATTGCGTCACTTTGAACAATTTACACAGCTCCTTCATAACCCGGGACATAAAGGGTGTACCTTGGTCCGTAAGCAGTTCTTTACAAATACCCACCCGGCTAAACACAAGAGATAGCTCTTTGGCTATGGTTTTGGCCGAGGTATTTCGGAGAGGGATCGCTTCTGGATAACGGGTGGCATAGTCCATTATAACTAATATGTACTGGTGCCCCCTAGCGGACTTGATTATAGGACCTACCAAATCCATGGCGATCCTCTCAAACGGGACCTCAATGATGGGTAGAGGGACCAGCGGGCTACGGAAATGTGGCATCGGGGCCGACCTCTGACACACAGGGCAGGAGGAACAATAATTTTCTATGTCCTTCATCACCCCCGACCAATAGAATCTCTGTAATACCCTCTCTCGGGTTTTCTCTGTCCCCAGATGACTTCCAAGAATGTGCCCATGGGCCAACTCCAACACCAACTTCCTGTAAGGTTTGGGCACCACAAGCTGCTCAACGGTTTCTTCTGCCCTTTTTGCCACCCGATACAGTAGGTCCTTCTCTACGCTGAAGTATGGGTAAGTGCAGGTATTATCTGGGTTCACTAACTCGCCATCTATTTTCACTACGTTTTCCCGTGCCTTTATTAGGGCGGGGTCTTTCAACTGTTCTGTGGCAAAGTTTTCCCTGTGAACCTCAAGATCAGAAAACTCCACAGACGGTAGGTTTTCGTCTGAGGAGGTGGGCTCCTCTCCAGTTTCTTGAGTCTCCCCTGCCAATACTGATAAGGGAAATTCCGGAGAGTCCTCACCACTCTCAGGGGAGTTCTGGCTATCACATTCCTGGTACATAGGGGCACCAGTGGGGGGCTCAGGATCATCCCACAGTTCCCAGAACTTCGGAAAATCCCTTCCCACAATGGCGTCATGCGGTAACTGAGATACTAAGCCCACTGGATGAAAGAGGGTACCTTTGGGGGTCTCGAAACACACTGTAGTCACTGGATACTCTCGGGTGTCCCCATGCACACAAATAACAGCTACCTTGCTATTCCCAGAGACCTCTGTTTTAACTAACTCAGCCTTTATCAGGGTCACAAGGCTACCTGAATCCAGCAATACCACAACATTTCTACCATTAACACACATTTTGCATAAATGTTTCTCAGTTCCTCGAATGGCAGTGCATGCGACTGTCGCACACAGCGACTGACGTCTGCCCGTCAGAAAGTCACACTGCATGGGTTCCTCCACAACCGGGCAATTGGCTGCAATATGTCCCGCTTGCCGGCAGCGGTAGCAAATGATCCTTCTTGCCGCCTCTTGAGCCGCTGATTTCCCAGGCTGTTCTCGCCAAACTTGGGGTAGAGCTCCCACCCTCTCACTCTCTCCACCCTCACCCCTTGGAATCCTCTTATCCGCCCCTGGGGATGGTCTGGTCTTAGGGTGGAAAGTCCGAGTGTCTCTGGAAGAGGCCGTCAGGTTCTCTGTAGCCAAGTATTTCTCCACACGATCCACAAGACCATCGGCCGTCTCTGGGTCTCCATGGCTTACCCACTTTTGGATGGCAGTAGGAAGAGCTCTCAAAAACCGATCCATTACAACACGTTCCACAATCTTTGGTGCGGACAAAGTCTCTGGCTGTAGCCACTTTCTGCTCAGGTGAATGAGATCATACATTTGAGACCTGGGGGGTTTTCCAAGCTGGAAAGTCCAGTTATGCACACGCTGAGCCCGGACAGCCAGGGTGACACCCAGCCTTGCCAATATTTCAGCTTTTAGCATCACATAGTCTTTTGCTTGGTTAGGCTCTAGGTCATAGTAAGCTTTCTGCGATTCACCAGTTAACAGAGGAGCCACCAGTCCAGCCCACTGCTCCTCAGGCCACTTTTCTCTTTCAGCGGTCCTTTCAAATGTGGTCAAAAATACCTCTGGATCATCCTCTCCAGTCATTTTTGTCAATAAACGACTCACCCCAAAGGACGCGGTATTAGTGGGACGGCTTTCCTCACTGGTCTGCGGACGTTGCTGCATTACTGCTTCCATCTGTTGTTGTAGTCTCTGCTCTTGCTTCTGCAACAGGTCTATGAAGCGGGCCTCAGATTGCTGCTGGGCTTGTTGCTGAGCCTCCAGACTCTGTTGCAAAGTTGCGTTTGTCTGCTGCTGGGCTGCAAGGCTCTGTTGATGAGCTTGCTGCTGGGCTGCAAGGCTCTGTTGATGAGCTTGCTGCTGGGCTGCGAAGTTCTGTTGTTGAGCTGCAAGGCTCTGTTGATGAGCTGCAAGGCTCTTTTGCAAACCTGCATTTGTCTGCTGTTGATTGGCATTTGCTAGAGCCAGCTGTTTCAGTATCTCCTCCATGCTGGCTTAAAAAAAACTGCCACTGGTTCTCCACCAACTGTGAGGGGGTTAGCTCGGCAGCGGGTGTGTGTGACCCCCGGGATGGGCTCCCCACACAAAAACAGGCCCAGCAAACGGAGGTTGTGGTTTTCAAAATCAAAAAGGTGCGGTTTATTTTCTATTTACAGTGACAAAACACAGCAAAGCAAAAGAAACATAAACAAAATAAATCCTGGTCAACTTGACCTCTGACTAAACATACAGGTTTCCTAACTAACAACTGGGATCAGCCTAGTGCTGTCCTAGTCCCTAAGTCCCTGGTTTTAAATGTCCAAGCAAATAGCCACACAGGCTTTGTCTCACCGCACAGGGATTCACTCTCCCTAGACAGTCCACACAGGTCTGGGTCCAGGCATGAGCTAACATCTAATGAAGCTGGGAGTTCTTATAGAGGCCTAAATGAGCTGACAAGCTTCAGCTGGTCTCATCAACTCCCTGTCTGCACGACGCCCCACACTCTCCCTAGAGGTATGAGTCATCCATGAGCCCACTAGCCCCAGCTGGGCTTATACAACTCTCCACCTAGTTGTATAAGTCGGCGTAAAGCCTGAATCTGGGCGAAATATATCTACCCCCCTGGATGCAACCAGGTGACTTTACCTTCCTGCTGTCACAATACATATAAATATATATATATATATATATATATATATATATATATATATATATAAAATTGTCAATAGCAAAACACAGCATTAATGCACACTTCCTTCATAAGTAAACTCCCTATGCTCACGAGCTCCCCCTAATGGGCAATATTACACCCGTGTACCGTCACTAGCAGTTCTAGTCAGGCCTGACTAATTTCAGTGTACAGTTCCTTCAATAGTAGGAGTCTTCGCTAGCAAACTTTGGTGCACATAATATTTGTAATCCACAGAGTAACTAAAAAAAACAACTGAACTTCCACAATGTTTATGGATGTGAACCTCTCTGACGGTGCGAGCACCAACTTTAAACCATGCGACTACCACGAGATGCTCAATGGCCTTCTGTGTGACGCACCACTATTATAATGGCGGGCCTTCAGTAAGTCACAGGCCTGCACAGCAGTTAATGAAATCCGGGCAGGTGCCCTCTTACCCAAAGTAGGCCTTATCTCTCCGGTACGCTCTGCTGTTGGTGTCCCGATCCGCTGTCTCTCCGCAACCTGCAGTCTCCGGTTCTCCACACAGCCGCACTGGATGACGGTAGATAGACGACTCCGGTCTCTGAGAAGCGAGAGCCGAACACACAGGAGAAGATCCCTCCTAAGGCTGAGTGATTCTACACGATAGCTGTAGGCCCAGGTTTCAGGCCTAGACGCTCTGGCAGCAGGCCTCAATGCAGGCTTCCTGCTTGATCGAGGGTGAGGTCCAGAGAGAGCGAGCGTAGCTCCTCCCTTGCTTTAAGTAACCTCCCCCAGAAAGCTGTGCGAAGATGCAATGCACTTTGGTAGTACAGCTGCACTGTGAGTACCATAGTCTATTTGATACCCATGGCAATGAAGTCCATTTCTTCCTGTACCACAAGTTCCACAATGCACCATTCCATACAGTTAAACAACAGTCACTGTATTATCCTAAGGAGACTCCGGAGGGAGCTGGGGTTAATTGTCAAAATGACAATAGTCTTTAACACTGCAAAGTGACACCCCGCTACATAAAAAAAAAAAATACAATGCTTTTTGGGGGAATGGGGTTGGGCAGTGGACAGTGTTGGTAGGGCAGGGGAGAGTGATGTCAGTATTTTTTTACAATAATTTTTATATTTTTTTGGGGGCTTTGGTGAGATGTCAGGGGTCTAAACAGACCCCTGACATCTCCCCTTTGAGACAGACAAAGGGACTGAGGACACAGATTCCCCAGTCCCTTTCTCAGCACTAAAGATGAATGAACAGGAGATAGCGGCTCCTGTTCATTCATAAACTGAGCAGAGTAAAAACTGTTTACTCTGCTCAGTTATCACAGGACACTGGAGCGATCTCGCTCACTGTGTCCAAGTCCTGACAGTTCCCCCCGCAGCCGATGGGAGAGGAGAGGAGGGGAGCCGGTTGCAGGGGACGAGGGGTGGCGGAGGAGGAGGACAGAAGCGGCAGAAGAAGAACACGTGGGTCGGAGGAGAGCAGAGGGGGGGCGGAGAAGGACACGGAGGGGGCCGGAGGAGAACGGGGGGCAGAGAAGGACACGTGGGGGCTGGGGGAGAAGCACACAGAAGGGAATGATCGGTGCGGCAGCAGAAAACAGCTGTGAACACCGATCTCCCTGTATAGCTTTTTAGCTGATAGCCGCGGGAGGGAGAGAATGAGAAGCGTCTGGCAGCTAAAAATCCATA
Source organism: Rana muscosa (assembly GCA_029206835.1). Classification (NCBI taxonomy): domain Eukaryota; kingdom Metazoa; phylum Chordata; class Amphibia; order Anura; family Ranidae; genus Rana; species Rana muscosa. The sequence goes on along the minus strand of CM055122.1, from coordinate 941,197,967 downwards.
CAGGGAGATCGGTGTTCACAGCTGTTTTCTGCTGCCGCACAATCATTCCTAGGAGATCAGGAGGCACTTGCGGCTGTGCAGGAGCCGTCACAGAAATGCGGGAGTCTCCCGCACCTTGCCGGCGACTTGAGAAGTCTGTATATATGAGAATCCTGGAAAACGTCTATCTTTGCTGGTTGAAGGCGCCGAAGGTCCTATTGGATTTCTAACAAGAAGAAAATTGAGTGCTTTTGATTAACCTTTATTATGAGGCCATTACAATTTGATGAGTGTAAAGCCTCGTACACACGAACGAGTTTCTCGGCAAGAAACGACAAGAAAACTGCAGAGATAGCTTTCTTGCGGAGAAAATCGTTCGTGTGTATGGTTTCTCGTAGAGAAAACTGACCAGAATCTCGACGAGAAAAATAGAGAACCAGCTCTCTATTTTCTCGTCGAGATTCTCGTCGGCATGTTTCTCGACGAGAAAAGTGTGTGTGTGTGTACACTTACCTGTTGCCGTGGAAACCCGCGCATGCTCGAATTGACTTTGACGCATGCGCGGTAGCTTCCTAGGCATAGGTAGAGTGTAGCAAGATGGCGGCGACGGCATCGAATGTGACGAGCGCACGGGTTCTTTGAATGGAGCGTGTATACACTCGGCTGGGACAAGTTTTTTGTCCAAAAATCTCGTCAAGAAAAACGACGTGTTTTTTCCTGACGAGATTCTCGGCCGTGTGTACGAGGCCTAAGTCTGAGAGGTGGAGGTCTCAGCACATTACAATGAAATATCATGGTGGGATGGCTTGTATGATTTGTTTTGGGCTTACCGTAACACAGAATTTGGATTATTGGATTGCACACACACTAGAATGTTGTTTTTAGTTTTGCCCAATTTGTATCTGCAATGTGCATTTTCTCATTTGATATCTAAAGCCAAGTTTTTTAGTTTTTTTTGTAATAGATTAGGGAAGGCTTAGAACTTTTCTCAGTATTTTTATAGCTGTTAGTGTATCATTCACCCTCGCTATTTGTCTTGGTGACCCTCAGGGCTTTTAAATTTGGGCCTGCAGATGTGTCCATACAGCCACCGCATCTCCATAGAGTAATGTAGGCTGCATGCATGCAGCTCCAGACAGCTGCAATAACATAAAGAAATGTCTTAAATGTGAATAAATTATTACAGTTGTCACCACAACAAGGAATGAGGATAAAGCCTCGTACACACGACCGAGTTTCTCGTCGTTAAAAACACGTCGTTTTTCTCGACGAGATTCTTGTTAACCTTGACGAGTTTCTCGTCAAGCTTTCCATGCGTACACACTGACAATTCCAAATCTCGTCGTTGTTCTGCGTGGTCACGTCCAGCCCGTACGACGGCAGTATGAAGGGGAAGATCGATTTCAATGGCGCCACCCCTTGGGCTGCTTTTGCTGATCTCGTTTTACCGTGTGTGAAGTAAAAGTTTGGGAAGAGACGATTCGCGCTTTTCAGTCTTCGTGCTTTCAGTTCGTTTTAGCGTGACAAATGTGCTATCTCCTTTACGAAGGCTTGTTTTACCAGAAGATGCGCTCCTGTCTCATACTTGATTCTGAGCATGCGCGCTTTTTGAAGAGTCGTAAAAGCATACACACGACCCATTTTCTCGTCGCAAAACAGGCCGACGAGAAACACGACGAGAAATCTAGAATCCGGACTAGAAAATAGAGAGCAGGTTCTCTATTTTTCTCGTCGAGATTCACGGCAGTTTTCTCGTCGTAAAACCATACACACGAACGTTTTTCTCGACAATAAAGCTCTCTCGGCACTTTTCCTGTCGGATTTGGACGAGAAACTCGGTCGTGTGTATGAGGCTTAACTCTTCCTATAGGAATACCTTTTCTGAAGACAGCTGCCTATTAGGGGATCCTTTGTAATTTTTTTTCTCTATGTAGCGCCCCTTTACTTTTCAGGGGTGCTATGTACTTAAATTTAGGGGGTTGGTCTGAGCTAATAGCCAGGCTCAGACCACTTTGATTGTTAGTACTCGCTTCTGCCTATGTAATGCAACCTGGTGTACAGTTCCCTGTGGCCTGTAGGTGGCACTGCCATATCAGGTCAGGGTTGAACCGTGGGTGACATTGCTATGCCTTAGGGTGTCCTTTCTCAGCAGTGGTGCGGTGGGCGTGGTTAGCCTGCTGTGCATGCTGGGAGAGGATACATAAGGGGCAGACGCCATCTTTTGGGGTTCTTCTTTCGTACCACCCGGCCCTCCAGGCCAGGGGTGTGCGTGTGTATCAGTCTCAGGCACCTTTAGCCTGGGGCTGCAACTCTATTATAGGCCCAGCACCTTTAGCCTGGGCCTATCTCCAATGGAGGAATCCTAGGGTGCCCTGGAGAGGGTGGTCCCGCTCTAAGAAGAGGAGACCGGGAAGGACCTTATCTGATGGACCGGTGAGAGTCTCACGGTGAAAGAGGGGCCTGGTTACCTTCTAGAGGGATTCAAAGATCCGCCAAAGGCCTTGCAACGTGCTGTCACTGGCACCTGTCTTCGTGTTGCAAGTGTTGAGAAGTTTGGGACTTAAAGATTCTGTGGCAGAGGATCTCCCGATCGTAACTCTAGGAAAACTAAGGAAAGTTTGAGCATCACTCCGGCTGCTAGGATCCGCTCTTGCAGGGAACTATCTGGGTGAGCTAGGCCCACTTGGGATCGATTGGCGACTATTGTACCAGTTTGTGCCTGGACCTATCTCCCAAACCTCACTGTTCTTTTCTCTCATCTACCTTTCCTGTCTGCTGAACTTGAACTTTGCTTATAAAATAAACTCAGCGTTGGAGTTAAAGTGGTGTGGACATTGACCTTCCTGGGGAGAAATAGAGACTTGTCCCTATACTCTAGGAGACGAGAACCAGAGGAAGGGGAAAACTTGCTGCAGGACCCAAAAACTGTTAACACCGCTCAACCTCTTAAAACAGGAGGGTACAGTCTTACCCAAGGAAAAAGGAGTGATTAGTCTCCTGGACATACAGCGATATTATTGGGCTGTCCACATGACCAGGGTGGCAGATTGGAAAATTCATGCCCGGTGTAAAAGCTGGGTGTACCTTGAGAAATTAATTGCAGAAACTGATCTGGGCTCGATCCCTTGGATCCCTAAAAAATTGAGACCTCCTCAGCCCCACACGCATCCTTTGACAGGAGCGACTCTCCAAGCTTTTGACAGGGCATGTAAAGCCCATGCACTGTCTGCTGCAGACTGCCCAATTACCCCCCATTAGAGGTAATCCAGACTTCCCCCCGAGTCTATCGCCATCCTATCTTTTTAAGGAATGGCCATACCCACAGATGCAGGCCAAACACTTATTTCGCAATGGCAAGTTTCTAAAGCTACAGTACAAGAGCTTGCTGCACTGTCTAACACTAAAGCCCTGTACACATGATCGGATTTCCTATGGATTTTAAACCGATGGATTTTTCCATTGGAAATCCAATGAAGCTGACTTCCATCAGTCTTGCCTACACACCATCAGTCAAAAAACCGATCGTCCCAAACGCCGTGACGTAAAACACTCAGACGAGCCAAGAAAAATTAAGTTCTATGCTTCTGAGCATGCGTCGACTTGATTCTGAGCATGCATGGGTTTTTTATCCGATGGAGTTCCCCACAGACGATAGTAATTTGCTATCATTTTTTTTTTCCATCTGATAAATTTAAAACATGTTCTATTTTTTAATACCGATGGAAAAAAGACCGATGGGGCCCATACATGATCGGTTTGTCCGATGAAAAAAGTCCATCGGACTGTTTTCATCTGTAAAACCGATCGTGTGTACAGGGCTTAAGTCCTTCCCGTCTTGGTCTTATGTGCAATTAAAACACTTTCTAGATGTGCCAGCGAAAATAGTCAAATTCACGAGCCCGCCCACAGTGTTCGAATCCCTATGTTCGAGATCTTCACCCCAGAGTAATGTCATGTCGGCCTTGTACGTGTCTATGTTTGGAGATTCGTACTCCTCTTTACAAACGGACCATACGTTTTGGGAGACAGCCTTAGACAGGGAGATAGGAGACGCTAGTTGGGACCAGATCCATTTATACATACACAAAGGCTCTCTTAATGTCAATACGCAAGAAAACGGCTACAAACTCAAAACTAGATGGTACAAGACCCCTCAAGTGCTCCATAAGATTTTCCCGACGGTACTTGATTACTGTTGGCAATGTGAATCAGAGATAGGCACCTTTCTCCATGTCTGGTGGTCCTGCCCTCTAATCCAGCCATACTGGCGTAAGATACATGAAGTGACTACAGCAATCTCTTCGCTCTTAATGGAGTTTACACCCGGACAATACCTACTACACCTATCCACAATCCCTAAAAAAAAATACTTCAAATCAATAGCTATGCATTTAATAAACGCCGCTAGGTTCTGTATACCGGTACATTGGTGGTCCACGCGGCCACCTTCGCTAAAAGATAGGACACTAAGTGTCGACCGTATAGCAACGATGGAGGAACTGATTCTCACCTCGCAAGACAAAATCTCGAGCTTCTCAGCTATCTGGGAAGCGTGGATCGTGTACAAAAACTCCCATTCATATCAGGAATTGCTGCAATTAGACGTATAAGCTATTGCCATAACACAAATTTATCGTAGATGGTTCTCCCCGGGGATCCGGGAGACCCAGTGATTGTAGCGTATGGACAGTGGACGGAGAGGGTAGAAGGTGGGTTTCCCCCCCCCCTTTTTTTTTCCGCCCCCCCTCTCTCCTCTATTCTTTTCTTTCCTTTAAATTTTCTGAGTTAGGTAGCAGCTCTGGGCGGACGAGATTGTCCGAGCCTGAGCCCTAGGTTCATGCCCTCAGATAAGAACAATTGGATACGGTTAAGTGATTTTGTCAATGCCCTGACAGGTGGTTCAGAGAATCTCTTGAAATAGTAGTTAATCAATTCAAGAATAGTTGCATGATACCCTAGAGTGCATAAAGCCTAGGACAGGGATATGCAATTAGCGGACCTCCAGCTGTTGCCAAACTACAAGTCCCATGAGGCATAGCGAGACTGACAGCAGCAAGCATGACACCCAGAGGCAGAGGCATGATGGGACTTGTAGTTTTGCAACAGCTGGAGGTCCGCTAATTGCATATCCCTGGCCTAGGATATTGCCACTTTGTTCAATGCCAATAAGCTTCCGAGCATTTACTATGCTTGTTCTAGATGTTTTCTGTACTCTTAACCTGTTATTTACTGCTTGGAATACTGCTTATGGAACCTGTTATCCAATTTGTTATATTGTTGTACTGCTACAATGTGATGTATACTTTTTTGTGTATGTAGCGGGTATTTGAATTTGTAAGGACTCTGGTGGTGTGAAGTTCCCTGGGGTCTCTGGGTGGCGCTGTTGCCTTTGGCCCCGAGCTGAAAATACACCGCAAACCGTGCCTTTTTGTCCTCCCCTGGAGCTGGTACAGCGGGGCAGGGAACCCGCTGTGATGCAAAGGGAAAGGTCATAAAAGGGGCGGAGGCCCTGATTTTGGGAAGAGAGTCGGAGGGCGTGGCCGCACCCAGGCACCTTCAGCTTGGGTGCTGGCATTCCGGTGTTTCAGGCCTAGGCGCCCTCGGCCTAGCTGGAACAGAGATGGAGTCCATTCCAGGCACCTTTAGCCTGGGGTGAGGTACTATGGCGGATGCCTGGGGCTCAGTACCTTCGACTGAGTTCCGCGAGGGTGAGGAATCCGAGGGAGCCCTAACTCCTTGGGTGCCCGTGTCTGAGTTTGTGAGGACTGGTGCGCAGTAACTTCTCTGAAGAGTCCGGCGCAGCATCGCTGGTGACGGAGAGGCCTCCATTTCTCCCTTGGACGGATTTCTTCCCCTGACAGGGGCAAAGTGAGAGAAGGTAAATTCACATTCTATTACCTAGTCAGTGGCAGTGACTATTCACCACTGGTGACAGCACAGTGGGCAGCAGCAAGAAGGGAAAGGATTGTGCCTCGATCTGTTTCCCCATTATTCAAAAGGAGAAAGATTTTTTTATTGCTTGGCAAGAAGAATAAAAGTACCTATTCACTGTGTGGAACTTGGGTTACTAAGCAAAGGAGCCAGGGACGAAGGACTGGACTTGGCTCTAGGACACCTACACAAAAGCCCAATCTCTGGCCTTCACCTCCTAGTTACGGGAGGACATGGGCCGTGGTGTGTTTCATCTCTCTCTCCCAGGTACCCCTAGACAACAGCCCTATAACCGATAGAGAAAGGGAGAGGGGTGAGTGCGCTACACGTGGGGGCATCGTATCCGGGATATGTGTATGGTGTCTGAATTTAAACTTTGCTGCCCAGAGGAGTTCCGAGAAGGTCACCCATATTGGCCAACGCGCCACGAGGCAACTCACAACTGCGGAGTTCGTGGGCGGGGCAAGGGAAAAGCCCGCGAACAAGTGCAGAACGTGGGAGGAGTCTGGCCACGTGGATGTACGCAAGAGGAGATTCCGGCGAGGGTGGGTCAGTGCGCAATGGAGCAGCAAAGAGAGAGGATGGCTTCAAGTGCTCCGTGGATTTCTGTTCCTTCCTTCGTGGATATGTCTTCTCTGGCTGCTCCGATCATGGATACGGGGATAAGACTAAGGCCCCGGGGGCGATTGGCTCTTTACCTGTAGAGACATGGAAGCCCTCGGTGTGATCTGTCCCGGCTGTTCGGGACTGGTGGTCCAGCTGAAGCCGTTTGGGCGCTGTGAGGTCTGCAAAGAATTCCTCTTCGAGGTGGAACCATTCACAGAAAAGCCTCGGGCTTTCCACCTCAACTACCTCACAGGGACTGCCACTCCGGAGGGAGAGATCGATGCTGGTGCGTTCCCCGTGCGCACTGATCCGGGCGAAGTGACTGCCCAAACAGAGGTGAAAAGAGAAAAATTTGAGGATGCTGCCTCGGTCACCAGCAGCTCCCTGCTCCGGCCACCGAAGAGGAAAGTCGGCCTGGTGATGGCCTTGTGTGGTCGTGGAAGAGCTTCGCCCCACTGCTTGCCTGGCCTGGATGGCTCCGGTAGGAAAAGTCCTGGACATCCCTGTTCTTCAAAAGGCCCAGGTGAGCCAGGGGTTGGGACTGTCTGTTTGGTTGAAAGTGGCGGTAGCCCACAGTCGGTAGAGGCCATCAAGGGGGATAGTTCCGTGACTGGGAATTATCTGCCCGCTGAGTGCTACGACACCTCTGACCTGGATTCATTGTCTGACAATGGCGATGATGGGGAGATAGACGAGATCTTCCAACAGAAGGGATGGGACAGGATGAAGCTACCCTTGGCCTGTGTTACGAGGGACCTGCCTATGTCTACTGGAGAAAGTACACCCCGGGTGGAGGCCCCGGCGCTGAGGGAGGAAGCTAGTCCTCTGTCTGGAGTTCCCCTTCTTGATTCAACTTCCATTTCACCTGCTCCTGTTGCGGGAGTGCAACGCCAATCACTGTGGGCTCCTAGGCCCAGGTCTACCGAGGTGGTGAACGCACCTCGCCATCCAGAAGCGATTGTTCCACCCGGAGAAGGAGACCGAGCTACTATGCCACCTTTGTCAAGGCTGCAACGTCTCTTTGGCCAGAAGGTTGCTCAGGAATATGGGTGGGAATACCCGTATCTGCCTCGGGAACTGCTCTATGAGGTGAAGGTCTTTCGGCAAAAATGGTATGATGCCTTTGTTTGGGACAAACTGAAAGTACAGCAAGCACGGCGGTACCTTTCCTGTTCACCAACGGTCACCAAGAAGTTTCAGGACTGTAAAGCTAAGTGGATGCTGGGAAGACACATTCATGCGGACAAAGTGGTGATCTTTCGCAAAGACGGAAAGAGTGTTGAGTACCATGTGGAGGCTTTTGACGATCGTTTGAAGCCTATATCATTGCCTCATCCAAGGTTTTACCTGTAAGAGAAGAAGAGAGAAAAAGGACTCTCGTTTGTTTCTTTTCATTCCTGGTTGAACTTTCCAGAGTGCCCTTTCCAGAACGCAGAGACTGTGCCCTATTTTTTTTTTTTGCATTTGGGCAATCTTACTCTTTGGAGATATGGGAGCTGTTTTTTGTTTGTTCTCCCTTTTCTTCTTCTGACACTCACAAGAATCAGTGACTTTGGATTTTAGATAGTGTAGGGTCACAGAGAAGATGTTCAAGCGGAAAGTTCATCTGGAAGTAATGAGTGTCTTGACCGCGGCACTGTCACCAGGTGGCAGTGTTGCGCAACGATTGTTTTTTGTTTTTTTTACATTATGCAGCACTTATTAGAGTGAATGGGTTTCTCCTAGGATAGACTCATTCATTCCAAGCAAACACACATGATGGTAGGATGTATGTTTCTTTTCTTTCCCTCTGCAGGAGATTCGTCTGTCAAGACTATTGAGAGTGGGTGGTCTTCAGATAGTCAGTGGGAGGAATGTAAATATGTGAGATGTTTAAAGTGTTTTATTGAAAAGTTTTATAGTTGTATTCCTTTCCCATTCAGGTCGTGGCACAATCCAGGGTTAAATTGTGTAGTTGGTTTCTGGGCTGAACTTATGACACCACCTTTTGTGGGGTGTGAGTTTGTACCAGACACTGGGGACCAGTGTCAAATCACCAGGGGGAGAGTGTAGCGGGTATTTGAATTTGTAAGGACTCTGGTGGTGTGAAGTTCCCTGGGGTCTCTGGGTGGCGCTGTTGCCTTGGGCCCGAGCTGAACATACACCGCGAACCGTGCCTTTTTGTCCTTCCCTGGAGCTGGTACAGCGGGGCGGGGAACCCACTGTGATGCAAAGGGAGAGGTCATAAAAGGGGCGGAGGCCCTGATTTTGGGAAGAGAGTCGGAGGGCGTGGCCGCACCCAGGCACCTTCAGCTTGGGTGCTGGCATTCCGGTGTTTCAGGCCTAGGCGCCCTCGGCCTAGCTGGAACAGAGATGGAGTCCATTCCAGGCACCTTTAGCCTGGGGTGAGGTACTATGGCGGATGCCTGGGGCTCAGTACCTTCGACTGAGTTCCACGAGGGTGAGGAATCCGAGGGGGTCCTAACTCCTTGGGTGCCCATGTCTGAGTTCGTGAGGACTGGTGCACAGTAACTTCTCCGAAGAGTCCGGCGCAGCATCGCTGGTGACGGAGAGGCCTCCATTTCTCCCTTGGACGGATTTCTTCCCCTGACAGGGGCAAAGTGAGCGAAGGTAAATTCACATTCTATTACCTAGTCAGTGGCAGTGACTATTCACCACTGGTGACAGCACAGTGGGCAGCAGCAAGAAGGGAAAGGATTGTGCCTCGATCTGTTTCCCCATTATATAAAAGGAGAAAGATTGTTTTATTCTTCTTGCCAAGCAATAAAACAGAGTTGTACCTATTCACTGTGTGGAACTCGGGTTACTAAGCAAAGAAGCCAGGGACGAAGGACTGGACTTGGCTCTAGGACACCTACACAAAAGCCCAATCTCTGGCCTTCACCTCCTAGTTACGGGAGGACATGGGCCGTGGTGTGTTTCATCTCTCTCTCCCAGGTACCCCTAGACAACAGCCATATAACCGATAGAGAAAGTGCGCTACATGTACTTTTTTTAAATATATAATAAACTCTTTGTGGAAAAAAAAGGGAGCCAAAGGCAGGAAAAAGGTCCGTGTGCTACATCTATATCACAGAAATAGAAGAGAACATATATGAACATATATGGAAAAAAGGCATGGGCTTTGACCCTTTTCTCCTCTATTTTGGTGTACAATTATTTACAGTTCCAAGCCTTAAAGGAGAAGTCCAGCCTGAGCTTTTTAGGCTGGGCTTCTCCTCTGGGTCACAGGAGTGCAATTAGTTTTGCACTCCTGTGACCCGTTTTCAGCAGAGAGCAGTCTAAAGTCCGCTCTCCGCTGACGTCACTGCCATCAGTCGGGGCAGCGCGTCATCACGACTTCCCAAGTCGGGATCCGCCAGCTGCCCTGATTGATGCCAGTCTCAGCGTATCAGTGAGCTGCTGAGACAGCCTCTCCCCGCCCCTCCACTGCTCAGCGCTCCAATGAGCGTGGAGAAGCAGAAAGGAAAGAGGCAGACTGAGAGTCAGCAGCTTTCCTCTCGGGGATCTGTGAGAACCGAGCCAGCGGCGATGTTCGGTGGCTCGGTTCTCAGTGCACAGATGGCAGGGGACAGATGGAGCATCGGTCTGATGCTCCATCCACCGAGGTAAGTATGAATAGGAAAAATCATGGAATCCCATACTTCTCCTTTAAAGTGGTTATAAACCTCAGACATGAAAAAATAACAAAGCACACCCCACTATAGTGTGTACTAACCTGAATCCAAAGCACCAACTTTGGTTCCTCTCTGATCTTTCCCCTCTCTGCTATCTGCATTGCTCGCTTCTAATAGACTAAGCCTACACCTCAGCCTATCGGGAGATGACCCGCCCCCCTACAGCACACAGCAAATTACTCATACCCTCAGCTCTTATGTTTCTCTGAGCCTGTGTAGAGGGGGTGTGTTCCCCTTCCATCCAATCAGATTTCATGGAACTGTGTGACATCAGATCCCCACCCTTTCTTTTTGCTGCTGAGAAAATTCCTTTTATCTGTTTGTTGTAGAAGGCTGTACTGGACAATTGGTAGCAGACAAACAGATACAACTTATGTAGGAGGATTTGTTGCATATATGTGTATCATCTGAGGCTAGTCATTTCACTGGGTGTATGTGAGGGTTTACAACCATTTAAACGCTGTTCTTCACTCTAGGTACAAGAAATTAAAAGTCAGCAGCTACAAATACTGTAACTACTGACTTAAAAAAAAGGACACCTACCTGTCAAAGGATCCAATGCCAATAATTCACTGGTAAGTAATTCACTGGTCTTCAGTCCTTGGTGCCGGCATGTTAACTGTGGGCAGCCCGCTGTGAATCCTTGCGGCTTCGCAGCTAGCTTCCCCCTGCATATGCGCGAGCTGAGCTGCACTTTGTGAATGGCCCCATAGCCTCCTGAGACCTCTGACGTGGGGAGGGGTGGGGAGGAGAAGAAGTTCCGGTGGATCCGCCGCCACAATCCAACCAGAAGTAAGAAAGGGTACCTGTCAATACCAGGTACCTGCTGTGCCCCCTCCCCTCCCTTCCCCAAAACTGTCCAAAAGTCGTAGAGGAAAGGAGGGGGGCAGAAAAACAGAACTCCACCTTTTGGGTTTTGCTTTAAGGCCAAAAGAAGGGGTCAAACCCCCAAAACATGTTGGCTATGTTACATACACATGTTTTCAAATAAACACAAGACTGGAGGTTAGAGACCTTTCTTTACAGCACTCCTCACCCAAAGCCATCAGCCAACAGCCTTAAGGTGGCAAACTCTAAGGTCCCTCCATGAGTAGAGTAGCTACAAAAAACACTTTCCTACAAGATACAACACCTCACACATCCACAACAACAAAGTTACATAATGGGGACATTTCCCCAAGGCATGTCAATGATGACACAGAGAGAGGTGTAGAGAAAGTGTAATGTCTGTGTCATCCTTGGACTTTTTTTCAAGAATGACACTTGTGATTGCAGGTGAGCCAAGGAACACATCCATTGTTAGGCCCCTTTCACACGGGGCGGAATCCGTCCAAGTGGATCTGCCTGCTCAGTGGGTGATCTCTCTGCTGATCCCTGCTGAGCAGGTGGATGACAGGTCCGCGTGCTATGCAGAGCGGACACGGACACAGCCCGCTGTTCCCTATAAGGCGGTTGGATGGAATCAGACTGCACGTCCATTTTCAATCTTATTGTCATCCGATCCGCCAGGCGGATGGCAAACATTTCCCCGTCCGTCTGTTTTTAGCAGATCGGATAGGATCAGTTACTTGCGGGTGAAAACAGACACATGTCTGCTGACATCCACCGCCCCATAGAGAACAATGGGCGGTCCGATCGGGTCCACCTGAAAAAAGTGGCCTTATAACTAATGCAAAGCTCATCCCCCCAGCCTCTCTTAGTTCTTTCTTGGCTTTATTTTTGTTTAGTTCATTTTCTGAATGTAATTTCTATTTTTGTTTCCAGGTTTTGCTGCAGACATGTATTTAACTGATCCAGTTACAATTGTCCTCTCCATTGTCACCTGTGTTTTTTTGGCAATTTTTTCATTTGGTCAGAAGAAAAAAGTTCATCCAAATTATCCTCCTGGACCTCCACGTTTGCCTTTTATCGGAAATTTGCACATTATAAATATAAATAAACCTTACATAACATTTCATAAGGTAAGATTTTGGACTATAAAATGTGTGGTTGAAGTGCATGTAAATAGATTCCTGGTCACCAATAACATTCTTATAATCAGGAATACATGAAATATTATGGAATCTAGTATAAGTCTGGCAATAATTTAACCACTTCAGCCCTGGAACAATTTACCCCCTTCCTGACTAGGCCATTTTTTGCGATACGGCACTGCGCTGCTTTAACTGACAATTGCGCGGTTGTGCGACGTTGTACCCAAACAATTTTTTTCCCCCACAAATAGAGCTTTCTTTTGTAGGTATTTGATCACCTCTGCGGATTAAATTTTTTACGCTATAAACAAAAAAAGTAGCAACAGTTTTGAAAAAAAATCTATATTTTTTACTTTTTGCTATAATAAATATCCCCAACATTTAAAAAAAAATCAAAATTTCTTTATCAGTTTTGGTTAATCTATATTCTACATATTTTTGGTAATAAAAATAGCAATAAGCGTATATTGATTGGTTTGCTCAAAAGTTATAGCGTCTACAAACTATGGGAAAAATTTATGGCATTTTTATTATTATTTTTTTTACTAGTAATGGCGGTGATCTTTTTATCGGGATTGCGACATTTCTACGGACAGATCGGACACTTTTGACACATTTTTGGGACCATTGGCAGGAAAAGGGTAACACTAGGGGGCGATCAAGGGGTTAACTGTCTTCCCTCAGTGTGTGTTCTAACAGTAGGGGGAATGAAATGACTAGAGAAGAAGACAGATCGTTGTTCCTAGCTAGTAGGAACACACGATTTGTCTCTCCTCTCCTCACAGAACAGGGATTTGTGTGTTTACACACACACGTCCATGTTCTGGCTCTCGTGTCCGTGATCGCACGTGGTTGGCGGTCATCGCAACCGCTGGCCACGCGCATCGGTTCCCCCGCAGTGCAGCGCGCCTGCTATCCCTGTTTAAGGGGCCGATGTACAGCTACGACAACCTGTAGCAGTATAATGACACCGGCTGGTCGGCAAGCGGTTAATATAAGTTTTTTGTTCAGCCTATAGGCTGAATGAAAAAAATCTAACAGATTCCTCCAGCCTGGATGAGCAATTTACCCTACTGGGCTATTGTATTCTGACAGCCACTGCACAATACAGGGAAAGTAAAGTTTTGTTTTTTTTTTTATTTGTTTTTAATGAAGATTTTCAAACACAAAGACAAAAAAAAATAGAAAACAAAACAAAGAAAAACGTTGCTCAGACATGTACAATATCCTCAGAGAACAAGTGCATACAGTATATCATGGCAATACAGACAAGGCTTCGTAAGATATAATGCAGCAAATGAGCATCCACTACACCTCCAAGCACAGCTATATACACCATGCACCTCAAATCAGCCAGCAGTATCCGGTTCTGCCAACCAGGTGTGCCAAACCCTATCATTTTTCAGGAAACACCCTCTGTTGGCATATGTGTCTTTATAAAGGGGAAGGCGTTTACCAAGCGTTTCCACTGCAGCACTGATGGGGGGGTGGGCTTTTTCCAATGCATGGCAATATTCTTGCGAGCATAAAAGAGTAGAAGGCTGACCAGAACACGTCCGGCAGATGACGGGACAACAGGTTCAATAATTCCCAAGAGACAAACCTCCATCTTCAGTGGAATGTTGGTCGAGGTCACCCTATTAATTAGATCTAATACCATCATCCAGTATTGTTGGATCCCGGGGCACTGCCAGAAAATGTGTGAGAAGTCGCCTGGGGAGGGGCCACACCTCCAACACTCCGACGAGTGCGCAGGGTCCATCTTGTGGAGTCTATGTGGGGTAAAATATGCCCTGTGCACAATCTTGTACTGCACCACCCTGTCACGGATGGATACCAGGGATCTAAAAGGCAGATCCCAGACATCATCCCAGTCATCAGTGTCAAGAGTGGAAATGTCCCTCAGCCAGCTGGACCATAGCTTGTCAAGGGGCGGGAGAGACACACGGAGCAGATATGAGTACAAATGTGATGTGGGCTTTTCTGTGCAACCAGGACGCAGTGTTCTCTCCAGCTCCGACTGGGCCACAATACAGGAGGAGTGCGGGAATTGTGCTGCAAATGCATGGGACAGCTGACAATATCTAAAGAGGTAGGGGTCAGGTAGATTGAAATTGGAGGAAAGGTCTGAAAAAGGAAGTAGGGCATTATGTGATACTATGTGTGATATAGTTTTGACACCATGTTTTGTCCACGCATAGGGGTCTAGAAGTTTGTAGATATGTGGTAGGCTAGAGTTTAACCAGATCGGGGCGTTTGGGGAGATCTCGTGTGTTTTAAATTTTTCAATGGCCAGGCCGGCCTTCCACGCTCGCAGGATGGTGAGCATAGATGGGGTCAAAGGATAAGGAGTGCGGGGGCCCCTATAAAGTAGAGATTGGAGGGCTTCCAGTGAACCCACCACTGTAGCTTCAAGCACAGTGGACAAGTTTGTCCTGTCCGGCTGTAACCACCACGCCGCGGTCACCAGCTGTGTGGCCAGGTAGTATTTGTAGCAGTCCGGAAATGCCATGCCACCCTGCGTTCGTGGTCTCATCAGTGTTGTAAGCTTGTATCTAGGTGGCGACTGCCCCCAGATAAAGGAAGAAAATATTTGGTTCAGTTTCCGAAAAAAGGACTTGGGCACCCATTGTGGGGATTGGCGGAACAGGTATGTAAGCTTAGGGACAATCTTCATTTTAATTAGGTTCACTCGCCCCCAAACGGAAAGGGGTAGGTCACTCCAGGACTTGAATCTGGATTGGGCCTCCAGGAGCACCGGGGTCAGATTCAGCGAGATATAGTCGGAGGCCATGATGGAGACATGCACTCCCAAATATTTGAAGGATTCAACCCAGCGGAGGGGATTCCCAGGTAGGGAAGTGGAAGTGGCCTCACGGTCGATCGGAAAAAGGAGGGACTTCGACCAATTAACCCTAAGCCCAGTGACCGCAGTGAAAGTGTCGAGGACCGATAGCACTCCCTGTAGCGATGGACCCGCATCATTTATGAAAAGCAGCATATCGTCTGCGTACAAGGCTGCCCTCTCCTCCAGCTGCCCCACACGGAGACCTTTAATGTGCGGTGAAGTGTGTAAAGCCTCACCCACCGGTTCTATAGCAAGGGCGAATAGAGCCGGGGAGAGAGGGCAGCCCTGTCTGGTTCCTCTAAAAAGCCTAAATGGGACAGATAACCCCCCACCCAGATGCACCGAGGAAGTGGGACATTTGTAAATTACCTGAAGCCATTTGATGAATAATAAAGGAAAGCCCATTCTGCGCAGCGTTTCCCACAGGAAGGGCCACTCAACCGTATCGAAGGCCTTTTCTACATCTAGCGATGCCACCGCCCGTGAGCCCATGTTGAGATGTTGGGCATGAATGTTAGTGAAAAGGCGCCGCAAATTAACATCAGTGGATCTCCGGGGCATAAAACCCGTTTGGTCCGGGTCGATCACTGAGGGCAATATGGGATATAGCCTAAGGGCCAAAAGCTTAGTTAAAATCTTGAAGTCCGTGTTAAGAAGCACTATGGGTCTGTACGAGGCACATGAGGTGGGGTCCTTAAGGGGTTTATAGATCAACGTCAAATGGGCATGGTACATAGAGGTAGGTAGGCTGCCGTCAGTCAAACACTCAGTGTAGAGCTGTGCCAACAGGGGGGTCAGCAGACGTTCCAGGAAAGGATGGTAAAGGAAGGAGGCAGGCGATCAGCCATTGGGCATACAGGGGTTAAAGTAGAACGGATAAACTGGATTCACCCTAGTGGACCTTAGGAGCAGAAAAATCACTGTTGCAATGCATTGAATATTGACATCACCCGAGCACACTACAGAAACTAAACATAGAAAAAAACAAAAAACAAAAACAGACATAAAAATCACAACTAACAGTAAACTACCCAGGCACCAGGTGCCTATCCTACTATGTCCCATCCCTCCGCCAAACGTGCGGGGGGACGGGAATAGTCTCAATCCCCTAACAAAAAAATCTGTGGATTAGATGGTGTAAATGAGCCCCGAACTAGGGGCCCTACACGGCCGGAGCCAGTGGACTCACTTCGCGACCAGACAATGTCTCAAAGTGGATGACCCAACGGTCAGTGACCAAGATCAGGGAGTGGTAATAGTGGTGCTAGCACTGGCCACCAGCAACGAGGGGGGGGATAACAGTCCAAACTTTGGTGGTGAAGTTGTGTGTGTCCAGTACAGAGCACTGAGCAGGTCGACTCCTGCAAAGGAAAAAACAAAAAACCAGGCAAGGTTCCATAGTGCAGACATGTTTTGACCCGCAGGAGCAGAAGAGGCAAACAGGGATCAAACCCAGGGCCAAGGATCTTCCCCCCAGGAAAGTATGAGCATCTCTTGATGTTAGTCCCGCAACAAGGGAGGGGGATGACAACAGCCGTGACCCCCCGGGAGAAATGACAGTGCATACCACCCCAGGGATAAAAAACAGGGGCAAAAATAAAAAGGAAACAGGGGGCAACTTTTGCATAAAGTGTCAAATACTTGCGGCGGGGGAGGTCATCTACCGGCCATCCAACTAGGACATCGCCGCCTCCGGATCTGTGAAGAATCTTGTGCGGTCGCCATCAATAACGCAAAGTTTGCTGGGATAAAGTAGACTGAACTTGAGGCCTTTATCTCTCAGGCGCTTCCTCACCTCAGTGAAGGTGCGGCAGCGATGCTGAACCTCGGGAGAGTAGTCAGGAAAAAGCATGATGCGAGCGCCATTATAGTCCAGGTCACGTTTCTCCCTGGCAGCTGCCAGGATCCGATCCCTGTCCCTGTAGTTAAGCAGCCGGAGCAAAAAGGGCCTAGGTGGGTTACCAGGGGGCGGAGGCGTAGGGGGGACTCTGTGCGCCCTCTCCACCACAAATGTAGGAGGCATAGCAGGCAAATCCAGGAGGGAGATCAGGAAGGCCTCAGTGAACTCCGCAGGCCTCATGCCCTCCGCCTTCTTAGGGAGGCCCAGGACATGGATGTTATTCCTCCTGAGCCTGCAGCTGCAAGGCATGGAGTTCCCTAGAGTCTGCCCTGGTAGAATCCTCTAGCTGGGAGATGCGGCCTTCTGCCTCAGTTAACCGGGCCCTAAATTTTCCCATGTCATGGCGGATCAGGCTGACATATGCCACTAGGTGGTCTATCTTGACCATCACCGAGTCCCGACCCTCCTTGATCGCTGCCAGGAGCTCGGCATGAGAGGTGGCCTGGGATGGGGATGGATCAGAGTGGGAAGGAGGGCAGGCTGTAATTGCTGGAGCCCTGGGCCTCGTGGACAAGATGGCAGCCACGGACCGGTCAGGAGTTGCCGAGGACGAGCAGAGCTTACCCAGAGACAGCTGGGATAGCCTCGGGGTGCTGGGTGCCTTCTTCCGCCCCAGGGTGTCAGGTTTGTGGCTTCTGTAAGGAGGAATCTGCGCTGGAAAATAGATCAGGATTCAGGCAGGAGTGGAGCTCAGCGGTCACATGTCCTCTCCTGTTCACATCCTGGCCATGCCCCTCGGGAAAGTAAAGTTTATGTACTTTGGGATCCATGGTGAACTAGAGAGGGTCAGGGATAGTGTATGTACTAAATGGCATGTTCCTGGGGCTGAGTCACAGTCTCCACATCTGCAACATTGTTCTTACCAGCCCAATCCAGAAAGGAGAGTTGACAGGTCATCAGTCATTGGCAGAACTAAAACCATAGTAGGGTCTGAGTGGCAGTAAAGCTAATAATCTTCCTATCCATCCCTTGGAGCCAGCCAGCATCTCTATTGTAGATAATTCCTGTCTGATTGACTCCCATCCCGAAGGTGCCCACATAGTTCCAGTGCATTTTATGGCAAAGCCAGTGCTAGGACAATCTTCTTCTTCTTTCTCTCAAGAAAGCAACCACCAGCATTTTTTCTCCCACTGACAACTAGTGATGAGCCGAACACCCCCGGGTTCGGTTCGCACCAGAACCCGCGAACGGACCGAAAGTTTGCGCGAACATTAGAACCCTATTAAATACAATGGATGCGAACGTTCGGATTCTAAAGTGCTAATTATAACGACTATTATCCATGTTATTGTCCGAAACAGAGTTTGGGAACCCGGGTTCTGCACCAGGGGACATGTATCAATGCAAAAAGAAGTTTTAAAAACGGACGTTTTCCGGGAGCAGTCATTTTAATGATGCATAAAGTGAAAAAAAAAAAGTCAAATATTCCTTTAAATATTGTACCTGGGGGGTGTCTAAAGTATGCCTGTGAAGTGCCACGTGTTTCCCGTGTTTAGAACTGTCCTTGCACAAAATAACATTTCTAAAGGAAAAAAAGCCATTTAAAACTGCTTGCGGCTTTAATGCAATGTCTGGTCCCGGTAATATGGATGAAAATCTTTAGGAAAAATGGCATAGCTACCCCATCAACCCCCCCCCCCCTACCCCAGCCCATTACCAGCCCCTTTGGGTCTTGTATGGATATTAAGGGGAACCCCGCACACAAAATAAAAAAGCCCCTATATACTCTGAACAGCCGTATACAGGCGGTGCATACAAGACAGGGACTGTAGGTTTGTTCTTATGTAGAATCTGTTTGTAATTTTGAACAGCTGCATTGTTTAAGTGTAGCTCCATGCCAAATTCCTTTTTTTTTAGCTTTTTGGAAAACATAAGGAACGGTTATCACCCCTGTCACATTTTTTTTGCTGTCTGTGCCCCTGTTCAGAACATTTCACCTCACTTTGCGTCCCAATGACAACTGTTTTTGAAATGTGGTGTTTGTATTGAAACAAGGATTGGTGATAAAGCATCAGTAGAGAGGAGACACCTTTCTCCCATATTAATTCTTACAGGAGAGAATTTTCCTTCCAAGGGGTAGATTACCTCTCACTTCCTGTTGTCTTCTTCCGTTTGCAAGTAGTAGTAGTTTGTAAGTTGGATGTTTGAAAGTAGGGACCTTCCGTATATACTCTGCAGAAATTGGCCCCTTAGGTGTTGGTGTTGGCACAACACTGAAAGCACTCACAGTTATTCTTGGTGGGTGCTGGAACGCCCTGCTGTCAAGTATAATATCAGGAATTGTAATAACATATAATTGTTGATCAGTGGTAGTAAAAATTGGGCCTTTGATGGTGGTGCTGGTGCCACAACACTGTAAGGCCTGACAGTTACCCTTGGTGGGCGCAGCAATGGTCCCTGCTGTGAATTATTAGATCAATAATTATAATTGCATCCCCCTGTTGAACAGGGGCTGAAAAATTGGGCCTTTGGTGGTGGTGGTGGTGGTGATGGTGGTGCTGGTGCCACAACACTGTAAGGCCTGACAGTTACTCTTGGTGGGCGCAGCAATGGGCCCTGCTGTGAATTATTAGATCAATAATTATAATTGCATGCCCCTGTTGAACAGGGGCTGAAAAATTGGGCCTTTGGTGGTGGTGGTGGTGGTGATGGTGTTGCTGGTGCCACAACACTGTAAGGCCTGACAGTTACTCTTGGTGGGCGCAGCAATGGGCCCTGCTGTGAATTATTAGATCAATAATTATAATTGCATGCCCCTGTTAAACAGGGGCTGAAAAATTGGGCCTTAGGCACTGGTGGCACAACACTGCAACCCCTCACAGATACTGTACTTGGAGCACAGCAATGAGGCCTGTTGCAAAGTATTGCATCAAAAATTTTAATTACACGCCCTGTTAAACAGGGGCTGAAAAATTGGGCCTTAGCCACTGGTGGCGGCACCCATAAACCAAAATGATCTTCCAAGCTATCATCGTTAATCGTATCATTGAGGAGGAGGAGGAGGATAGCCAGACAACATAACAGCACAGGCACTCAGCATCAGCATCAGTCTTGAAGGGATGTGACATTTTAAAATCAATTAGTCTGTTATATCAGCATCTGGTGTGTGGTAGCTGGTGGTGATCAAGACTGGTTCATCTTGATGAAAGTCAGTCGATCAACCGAGTCGGTGGACAGGCGCACCCTGTGATCCGTGACAAATCCTCCAGCAGCACTGAATGTGCGGTTCTGAAAGAACGCTGGATGCAGGACAGGCCAGTAGCTCAATTGCATACTGTGCAAGCTCTGGCCAGTGATCCATCCTCAAGACCCAGTAAGCCAGAGGATTTTCGGTGGGGAAGGTGTCCAAGTCTGACCTTGCCCCTAGGTATTCCTGCACCATGTATATCAGACGCTGGCGATGGTTGCTGGAACCGATCATACTTTGGGGCTGCGGACTAAAGAATTGTCTGAACGCATCGGTCAGACGGCCACCTTCCCCACCGCTCCTTCTTTGACTGCCCAAAGCCTCAGCAACTCGTTGTCCAGGACCAGGAGTTTGTAACCTCCCAGTCTCTGGGAACGCGTTGCACAGACCTTTCTGCAAGGCCTCCCGGAGTTGTCTCATCCTCTGCTCCCTCTGCGACAGTACGATAAGGTCCGCAACCTTACCCTTGTACCGTGGATCAAGGAGAGTGGCCAGCCAGTAATGGTCCCTCTCCTTGATCCGAAGAATACGAGGATCCTTCCGCAGACTTTGCAGGATCAGGGAGGCCATGCAGCGTAGGTTAGCTGAGGCATTCAGTCCGGAGTCCTCTGGGTCACTAAGGACGACATGATCCGCAGCCACCTCCTCCCAGCCACGTACAAGTCCACTGGTTTCTTGGGACTGTAAATCATCCCTAAAAGACTGCTGCTGATGATGCTGAGTGCCAGCCTCCACCTCCATGCTGACACAATCCTCCTCCTCCTCCTCCTCCTCCTCCTCCTCTTCCTGTGCGATGGGTGGGACAGAAGGAACACTGTCTGGGTAAAGGGGCCTTGAGAGGCAAGGAAGTCCTCCTCTTCCTGCCTCTGTTCTGCCTCAAGTGCCCTGTCCATTATTCCACGCAGCGTGTGCTCCAACAGGTGGACAAGAGGTACAGTGTCACTGATGCATGCACTGTCACTGCTCACCATCCTCGTGGCCTCCTCAAATGGTGCCAGGACAGTGCATGCATCCCTGATCAGGCCCCACTGGCGTGGTGAAAAAAACCCGAGCTCCCCTGACCCTGTCCTGGTGCCGTAGTCGCACAGGTACTCATTGATGGCCCTCTGCTGCGTGTGCAGCCGCTGCAGCATGGCCAACGTTGAGTTCCACCTGGTGGGCATGTCACATATAAGGCGGTTCTTGGGCAGGTTCAACTCCTTTTGAAGCTCAGCCAGGCGAGCACTGGCATTATAAGATCTGCGGAAATGCACACAGACTTTCCTGGCCTGCCTCAGGACATCCTGTAAGCCCGGGTACCTGCCCAAGAACCGCTGCACCACCAGGTTAAGGACGTGAGCCATACAGGGCACATGGGTCAGTTGTCCCTGGCAGAGGGCGGAGAGGAGGTTGGTGCCATTGTCGCAAACCACCATTCCTGGCTTAAGCTGGCGTGGCGTCAACCACCTCTCGGCCTGCCCCTGCAGAGCAGACAGGACCTCTGCCCCAGTGTGGCTCCTGTCCCCCAAACACACCAGCGCAAGCACGGCATGGCATCTTTTTGCCTGCGTACTTGCGTAGCCCCTTGAAACGCCTACGGAGCACCGCTGGTTCCGAGGACAAACCACAGGAAGAGGCCATGGAGGAAGAAGAAGAGGAGGGGGGTGGAGGAGAGAGGTGTGTCACAACCAGTAGTAGCATTTTGGAGGCGTGGGGGTGGAACAACCTCCAACACTACTGCACCTTGTCCTGCATCCTTCCCAGCTGCCAAAAGAGTGACCCAATGGGCCGTGAAAGAAAGGTAACGTCCCTGTCCATGCCTGCTGGACCATGAGTCAGCGGTAATATGCACCTTACCGCTGACCGCCCTGTCCAGCGAGGCCAAGACATTGCCTTCCACATGCCTGTAGAGAGCCGGAATAGCCTTCCGTGCGAAAAAGTGTCGTTTGGGAACCTGCCATTGAGGAACCGCACATTTCACAAACTCACGGAAGGGGGCCGAGTCTACCAACTGAAAAGGCAGCAGTTGAAGCGCTAGCAATTTAGCCAAGCTAGCATTCAACCGCTGGGCATGTGGATGGCTGGGAGTGAACTTCTTTCGACGGTCCAGCAGCTGGGGCAGGGAAATTTGCCTGCTAGAATCGGACGTTGGTGTACTGCTAGCAGAGTGCCCGCAAGTACTTGCCTGTGACACACCTAATTCTACACCTTCATTTCCTCTCAGAGCAGGTTTCAGAGAGGAGTGAAGGTATAGTGGGGTTGGAGATCCCAGCTGATGCGGTGCAAGAAGAGGTCAGCTTTGTTCTTTGGTGTGGGTCTTTAAGGTAGGCTTGCCAACGAGCTGCATGGCAGGTCAACATATGTCTGATCAAGCATGTGGTGCCCAAGCGGCTGATGTTTTGGCCACGCGATATACGCTTGAGACATATGTTGCAAACAGCAGCTGTGCGATCTGATGCACTCGCCTCAAAAAAGGCCCACACCAAAGAACTTTTTGAATGACGGGCAGAGGCAGCGCCCTGCACAGGCGGAGCTCTGCGGTGTGATTCTGTCGGTGTGCTGGTGCCCATACGCTGGCCACTCAAGGGCATCCTGCCTAGTTGGAGATGTGCCTCCTCCTCATCCTCCTCCTCCTCCTCCTCTCTCCTATTAGGCACCCACGTGGAGTCAGTGACCTCATCATCCCCTCCCTCCTCATCACTGGAGCCAATCTGGCAGTATGCTGCAGCTGCTGGAACATGACTGCCAGATTGGTGTCCTTCTTGAGCATCCCCTCTCTCTGCTCTCACGCTGCAGCCTTCCTCTAGCTGGGTATCATCATCAGATCCTTCCAAACGCTGGGCATCCTCCTGGAGCATGTACCCAACACTGTGCTCAAACAGTTCGGGGGACTCCTCAGGAGGAGGGCATGGTGGGTCTAGGGAAGGATTGACTAATGAAGATAATGATACCAGAGAAGAGGACGCTTTGGCAGCTGCTTTGCCACTACCCTGAGCCTGGGTGAGAGAGGATGAGGAGGATGAGGTGGGCTTGGTCATCCACTCTACCAAGTCTTTGGCATGATGTGGCTCAACATGTCCAGCTGCCGAAAACAAGGACAAGCGTGTCCCATGGCCATGTGCTGATGACAATGCACCGCGTACACGACCAGCACTGTTGCCCCCAGACACAGAGCCTGCTTGCCCTCTTTTTTTGCCTCCTGACTGTCTGCCTCTCCTTGGTTGCCTTGCAGACATTTTAATGGATGGCCTGCAGGGAGATGGGAAAACAGCAATAAGGGCTACCTTCAGGTGTATATTGTGCAGGAGGCTTAGCAACAATGACACTGACACTGTCCCCTGCCTATCCTTCTCTATCCCTAAACACAAGGATTGAAAATATGGTTCAGCAAAAAAGTTTTAGGAACAGAATAGCACACTGACACTTTCCCTCACTGTCCTACTCTGTCCCTCCCTACAAACAAGATTTAGCACAGAATAGCACACTGATAATTTCTACGAGTGTCCTTCTCTGTCCCTCAACTCAGGGATTGAAAATATGGAACAGCAAAATAGTTTTAGAACAGAATAGCACACTGTCAGTTTCCGTCACTGTACCTCTCTGTCCCTCAACTCAAGGATTGAAAATATGGAACAGCAAAATTGATTTAGAACAGAATAGCACACTGTCAGTTTCACTCACTGTACCTCTCTGTCCCTCAACTCAAGGATTGAAAATATGGTTCAGCAAAATAGTTTTAGAACACAATAGCACACTGACACTTTCCCTCACTGTAGCTCTCTGTCCCTCAACTCAAGGATTGAAAATATGGTTCAGCAAAATAGTTTTAGAACACAATAGCACACTGACACTTTCCCTCACTGTAGCTCTCTGTCCCTCAACTCAAGGATTGAAAATATGGAACAGCAAAATAGTTTTAGAACAGAATAGCACACTGTCAGTTTCACTCACTGTACCTCTCTGTCCCTCAACTCAAGGATTGAAAATATGGTTCAGCAAAATAGTTTTAGAACACAATAGCACACTGACACTTTCCCTCACTGTAGCTCTCTGTCCCTCAACTCAAGGATTGAAAATATGGTTCAGCAAAATAGTTTTAGAACAGAATAGCACACTGTCAGTTTCACTCACTGTATCTCTCTGTCCCTCAACTCAAGGATTGAAAATATGGTTCAGCAAAATAGTTTTAGAACAGAATAGCACACTGTCAGTTTCCCTCACTGTACCTCTCTGTCCCTCAACTCAAGGATTGAAAATATGGAACAGCAAAATTGATTTAGAACAGAATAGCACACTGTCAGTTTCACTCACTGTACCTCTCTGTCCCTCAACTCAAGGATTGAAAATATGGTTCAGCAAAATAGTTTTAGAACACAATAGCACACTGACACTTTCCCTCACTGTAGCTCTCTGTCCCTCAACTCAAGGACTGAAAATATGGTTCAGCAAAATAGTTTTAGAAAACAATAGCACACTGACACTTTCCCTCACTGTAGCTCTCTGTCCCTCAACTCAAGGATTGAAAATATGGAACAGCAAAATTGATTTAGAACAGAATAGCACACTGTCAGTTTCACTCACTGTACCTCTCTGTCCCTCAACTCAAGGATTGAAAATATGGTTCAGCAAAATAGTTTTAGAACACAATAGCACACTGACACTTTCCCTCACTGTAGCTCTCTGTCCCTCAACTCAAGGATTGAAAATATGGTTCAGCAAAATAGTTTTAGAACAGAATAGCACACTGTCAGTTTCCCTCACTGTACCTCTCTGTCCCTACAAACAAGGATTAGCACAGAATAGCACACTGTCACTGACACTCTCCCTACCTATCCTTATTTGTCCCTAAACACAAGGAATCCAGGATTAGTAAAGGAAAAAAAAT
This sequence comes from Rana muscosa, assembly GCA_029206835.1. Lineage (NCBI taxonomy): Eukaryota > Metazoa > Chordata > Amphibia > Anura > Ranidae > Rana > Rana muscosa. The sequence goes on along the minus strand of CM055122.1, from coordinate 941,173,002 downwards.
GACACTGTCCCTGCCTATGCTTCTCTTTCCCTGCTCCGGAACACACTACACAAGGCCGCCGCGCTGGCGGCCTTTTATAGTGTGGGGCGTGTACTAAACCCCATCAGCAATAATTGGCCACAGGCATCCTGCCTGTGGCCAATCATTGCTCTCCTCGCTGCCGGCGCTGTGATTGGCCAAGCATGCGGGGTCACAGTGCATGCTTGGCCAATCACAGCGCCTGGATGACACTGCGATGGCGTAGTGCATTGTGGGCCGTTCGCGTCACTCGAATTTGGCGCGAACGGCCCAAATCGTTCGATCTTCGTCGAACGATCGAACAGCCGATGTTCGAGTCGAACGTATGTTCGACTCGAACACGAAGCTCATCCCTACTGACAACTAATGCAAGAGGAGCCTTTTTTCTCCTACTGATCACCAACTCAAAATATCACTGATCCCCTGAGGTAAGAGAGTATTGCTCCACTGACCTACATTATTATATTACATTACAAGTGTAGCACACAGATCCTTAACCCTGCTTACCTCCACTCGCAGAGTGGGACACACCATGCCACATGCCCAGTATCCTCCATCTTGTAGAGGGTGAGCGGTGTTAATTAATTTGGGTCCTGCAGCGAGTTACTTCCTTCCGTTGGTTCTCGTCCCTAGAGGATGAACAGGGAGGTTGGTTCAGGCACACATTACTTAATCACCACTCGTCGCCACTCAAGCCTGAGTGGGCTTTGCTCACCCGGATAGTCCCCTCTCACGGTCCTAGCAGCAGGTGTGAAGCACGGAAAATTCCCTCTGACAGGTAACCAGGCCTCTCCCAAGACGGCGACATCCTTCACCGATCCTCGCAGAAAGGTCCTCCCCTGGTTTCCTCTCCTTCAGAGCGGGACACCCTCCCACGGGCACCCTGGGACTCCTCTGTTGGTGTAGGCCTCAGCTAAAGGTGCTGGGCTTACCTAGAACGATGCGACCTCGGGCCAAAGGTGCCCGGGACCAAACACACACACATGCACCCCTGGCCTGGAGGGCCAAAGGGCGCAAACTGCTCTCCGAATAATGCCGTCTGCCTCTTATGTACCCTCTCCCGGCATGCACAGCAGGCAGGCCACGCCCACTGCACGGCCGCCGAGAGAGGACACCCAATAGCGCTGCAATGCTACCCGTGGTTCAGCCCAAGACATGGGCGACAGCGCCACCCACAGGCCACAGGGAACTGTACTGCCAGGTAACACCACAACAGAGCAGAGGCCTAATGAATGAATTCCAGCAGCCTGAGCCCAACTACTTGCTCAGGCTGACCCCTAAATTTAAGCATAGCGACCCCAGTTTTGGGGGTCCGCTAAACAAGGAAGCACCTTACATTGATCACCAATGTAAGGTGTTATTTACACTGGCCACCAATGTAATGGATGTGTTTGTATTAACTACTATTATGAAAAGAGATGCTATCAGGGAGTGTTGTCCTGTCCCCTGGTGTACACGAGGTATTATGAATGGGTTTATTCACTAACTATCAGTGTAAAAGAGATGGAAATAGAAGGGGTGTGTAGACCATCACAGAACACCTGCATATAGGAAATAGAAAAAGGGGCAAATGTCAGGTGCTTGAAAGATTTGTAGCTATGTCCCTGGCACTAGTGCTTCTGATCTCAACTTGCTCCATAGGCTGGCTGCAGCAACAATGCAACAGTATAGCTACACTCAGGTGCTCACTAATTATACAGTGAAAAAATTGCTGGTTGCTGGAGTTAAGCTTTAAATATTTGATTTTTTAGTGAACAAGCCCTTTGAAGCAATATACACTATATACAGTTTATAAGCATTGTCTTTTTTTTTTCAGCTGGCTGAGAAATTTGGCTCAATATACAGCCTACAGATAGGACCTCAGAAGATGGTTGTGCTGTGCGGCTATGAGACGGTGAAAGACGCGCTGGTCAACCATGCTGAGGAGTTTTCTGCAAGACCCTATGTGCCAGTGTTTTTTGATATGTTCAAGGAACATGGTATGTACAGTATATACATTTTATTGTGTTGTATGACCAAATCAACATACAGAGAATTATAGCACTAATGCACCGGCCATGTGAACAGATTAGAACAAAGAAGTGGCCGCACACTGGAACTCCAAATTAGCTTGATGTCATCTTTATTGTCACAAATGGTCAGACAAACACAGGAACAGCAGTTGATGCGTTTCACAAGCGATAGCTTGCTTGTTCACTGGTGATGACATCAAGCTAATTTGGAGTTCCGGTGTGCGGCCACTTCTTTGTTCTGTTCATGTTTGGCGGTGGTGAGCCGAGGTCTGCACCTGTGATCTGCCTTTGCACCTGATATTTGCCTGGAGCAGGTGTGTCTCTCTTTTGGTTTCTCCCATGTGAACAGATTGTAGGGTGAGTTGACAAGGTTGCAGATCAAAAAGTCAGACTCATTTATCATAGCGCAAGTCCGGCGTAGTAATAAAACATCCTTCGAGGACAATAATAATTTTAACATATATCAAGTCCACCAAGACTGCTACATGCAGAAATCTGAACACACCACAGCTCCTTAGTTGAGTTGGGAATAGCTCCATTGTTTATTGTGTTCAGGAGTTTAAATGTAAAGGTAAAAGGTAAGACAACAAAAATTCTTAGATATACTGTATGCAATCAACACAGCAATGGCTTCAGAAGGCAGAAACTCCAAAATAACATGTGAATAGTTCTGCAAATTCAGGCTGCAATGGATTGTACAAAGCATAAATTAAGGTAAATTGGAAAGTTAAGGGCCAACTTAAAACATAAGTGTAGTTAAATAAAATAAAACAAAACAGGACAAAGGACATTAATTACTTTCAGTAAGATGTGTCCCTTGTGCTACTGTGTTGTCATTTGGATGAAATATTCCTCCTCTTTGTTTTTGTTTTCTTACTGCAATGCAAATAGGCTGCATGATCAGTATTTGTAAAAAATAAAAAAAATTGTTCATAGAGAACAAAATAAGCAGCCAACACGTCACTAGACATACAGTGCAAAATGGAAATAAAAGACAAAAGTGTGGTGCTAAGTAAGCAAGTGACTAACCTATGAACCTGATAAGGTAAAATAGGCAATGCAAAATTGAATGTGAACAAAACCAAAACATAAAAGTCCAAAGTGAATAATAAACATCTATGGAAAGTCCATTAGAGTTTCGAATAAAGTCAAAAGGTCTTTCTTGGATAATGTGGAATGAATCTTGAAAATACAGTCAAAAGTGTTCACGCTTACCAGATTTGATGGACACACGTACCATATAGCACATGGGTCAAACAGGCACTCTTGAGGGAATGACCTCAAACAGGAACTCCCATCACTGGAAAAACGGTAAGAAGGGTTCCACCCAATGATGAATGAAGACTGTCAGGTATCCATGGAAAGAAAAGTCTTCTGGAAGCAGCACTCCGATTAAAAAGCCTTTATTCCAAAAAAGGTTCAGGAAACCAAAACACACTGGAGAAAACACAGCAAACTGATCACATCTGGCTAACGCGTTTCACACTATTGTAGTGCTTACTCATAGCTGGTTATTACACAAATATTACCCAAGATATACCCTAAACAGGGGAAGTCATGTGATCCAACCCCAAGGTGAAACAAATTAATTAGTTAAAGATTGATGAACGTGAGGTAATTCAAGTGAAATAGGTGTGGTTCACTGACCACAATGATAAAAAGGAAAAGAAATGCCTCACCATGCATGCAATCTATAAAAATATATATATATATAAAATATATATGATGTATGTAAATAAGTGATATGGTGTGAAATGGGGTCGAGGGTGAAGTGGAAAGTTAAACAATGAAAGAATTAAAATAAAGAATAAAAAAAGTGTAAAATGAAAATAAAGAATGAAATTGGAATTAAAATAGCTACCAATTGTGAAGTGATATGGTGTAAAGTGTGCACACAAAACATATATGTGAATATAAGTGTGTGCAAAAAAGATATGTGTATATATGCACAAATGGACGTATATAGGTCAAAAATGACCTTAAAGGGTTAAGTACATAATAGAGGGAGACAAGGCGTTTAAAAACGCCCTATCCCCTATAAACCTAAAACATGAACCTAAGAAATACGTGTGTATATGTGTGTCAGTATTCCTCCATGAAACACTGAATATAGTTGAAGAAAACATATAGTGAAAATCGATGGAGTAATGAACACATATGTGCGAATAAACCGTGCACATGTAGTCGGATAAACACACATGTATTTGTGCACATACTACCATCGAAGCAACCAATGAATTTATTATGCATCATGATACACTACTATATTTGGTTCATTAAATTAAAATTAAAATTCGAGTGATTTAGTGTTTTTCTATTTTCTAATTTTTTATTGTTTCTTTTTTTGTGTATATTAATATTTTATTTTATTGTTTTATTATTTATTTTGATTTTTATTTTAAATCTAAACATTAATGTAAAAAGAAAAGAAAGAAGATTGAATGTACTTAATTAATTTTGACCATTTAATATGCATTAATGTTAATTCGTCCATGATGATATAATATATCTTGTTATTTTCATTTTTGTTTTTATTAATTATTTATAAAGTGAACTTACTGTGAATGAAAGAACAAATGTTCTGATTGAACCGATATCTAAGCAGACTGTGTTTATACGTGAGTGTATGTCTCTTTTGAAAACGCACCAGACCTATGTATCTATTGGAAATAAAGATCATCCCAGGGGGTATATATGATGCATAAAAATGAGCTATTGTATAAACATGCAATGAAAATATATGTAAAATCAAAATGCATGTATAGAAGCTTAATGTATGCACAATATATACACCTCCCCTGGAACTCTAAATAAAATTCTCAACAGAAATTCTAAACAAGCAATTAAGACTAAGTAAGGACACGATGTGGTATAGAAAGGTATTAAACCCATACAACGTGCATGGTGAATTAGCACACATGTGTGGACAAATTGGTTAAATTAGCCAAATAACTATAGCCACCACTAGTTTATGAACGTTAATAAAAAAGTCTTAATGGAATGATATAAGGAAAATTATCATGTGATTTGGTATATATGTACGTATTTTCGAGCTAAAGACTATGATCATGTTTGTATGTATTGGTAATGAATAGTAAAAATAATGATAAGAAAAAGGTGTACACAAATGTGCCTATATGTTTCAAGACAACATGCATGTAAATCCAAGACAAAAATGTGCCCATATGTGCATGCGGGCATTTATGGGGAGCCCAATATGAAATGTAAAAAAAATATATATATGTATGTATAATGGCTCCAAAAGTGTGTGCATCAACTAAGAAGCACGTCCAACCATAGACACCTCGATGGAAGTCGATCTATCCAATCGAGAAATTGAAAAATGCACAAAATTGTTCTATATGAACAGTTCATGCTGAGACGAGTGTCTATATGGAAAAATTGAAAATGAAGATAATAACCATAACCTTGTGGTTGGATCTGGACTTAAAATAAACATACGTAATGCCGACATAAGCATAGGCACTCAACAAATACCAATACAGTATTGCATTTAAGATACAGTTATCCCGCAATAAAGATAATGTCCATAACCTTATGGTTGGATCTTGACTTAAAATAAACATATGTAATGTCGACATAAGTATAGGCACTCAACAAATGCCAATACAGGATTGCATTTAAGATACAGTTATCCTGCAAATAAAATGTAGACCACAAATGTTATGCATATATGGGCTTCCGGACTGAAAGCTCTGTGTATTACCTACATATGCATAATTATGTCTGTATAAGCCCAAAACAATTCATACTATCAAGAATGACATGACAAAAACAACATAAGTTAAAAGAAAAAAGAGACTATAAAACACACAAAAATTGTGTGAAACATGTAATGAAACAGCCTGATCATTTCGGTCTGCCACTAATTGATGATTTGTGCAAATGAGAGACCAAGTCCATACGATTTCTTCAAAACCATGTGATTATAGTTCAGAACTACAAAGAAGAGAAGAAGAAAAAGAAAAGAAAATGGTCCCAATGAAGTAGTAGAACTATCATGTTCCATAAGTTTTATAAGTAATAATACAGAAACCATGAAGATTTAAACATGCAGAAAGCAATCAATGTCATGGTAACTGGGTGAAGTGAAACAAAATGGCAAATGGAAAACCTCTGACAATAATCCAAATGTATAGATGCATGTCAGTGGACATGTAATGTAAGGGGACAGGATGCGATTCAAGCCTCAACCAACATGCATGGGTAACAAATATTGGAAAGGACACTGTGCAGGACGTGAAAACTAATCGTAATAATGGGATACATCCCATTCGAAGTTGAGGCCTGCCGGTATCCTAGTATCCAATGAAAAGATCCAGTAGACCTCACGCCTGCACAGTGTCCTGAATTTGTCTCCCCCTCTTATAGGTGAACTGATTTTTTCTATACCTTGTATGGAGAGGCATGAGACATTTTTCTGATGTACAGATACCCAATGCCTGGCAACATTTGTATTCCTGTCTTTCTGTATATCATACAGGTGATCATACAGTCTGTCTTTTAGCCTCCTAGTCGTTCTTCCGACATATTGGATATCGCACTGTTCACATTTAATCACATATACCAAAAACTTGGTATTGCAATTAATGAACTGCTTGATATCAAAAAAGTTGTGATTGGTGCTTGACTGGACTGTGTCACTTGTTTTTATGTGTCTACAGTAATTACAGTGAGGCATTCCACATCTAAAGGTGCCCTGAAAATGCAGCCAGTTTGAGGCCGAAGGTTTGCTAGAAAAGAGACTAGGTGAAAGGCGACTACCCAAAGTAGGGGCTCTGCGGGACACCGATTTAACCCCCCTAGAGAGTATTTCATGGTAGGCAGGGTCATTAAGTAGAATAGGAAGGTATTTCTCAATAGTAGATTTTATTTTGCTGAATTCAAAACTATAAGGTGTAGAGAATACCGGTATTCCACTGAAAGACAATGCCGCTTTGTTTTTGTGTTTATTCGAACAAAGTAAAGTCTCTCTGGGGATGGCACTCGCGGTCTTGAAAGCTCTTTTTATTATGTTAGGAGCGTATCCCCTGCTGATAAATCATTGGGACATGTTTGCAGCTTCAGTGACAATTTTTGCCAGGCATTTTGACCTTTTTAACACCTTATTGGACGTTAATAAATTTTCCCGCAGCTTAACGCTCAAGAAACATTATTTTGATTTCCCAATGGAAGCAGAGGATACCTCCTCCGGTGATCAGGATTCGGGTGAGTGTCCTTCTTCTCCAGTCCTATTTTCTGAAGTATGCGCTCTTCAAGAGCTTGTGGATTTGGCCACTGAGTCCAGCCCTTGCCCCGTTGACCCCACTGATGTTCCTAATAGTATTTCGTTCAAACTTAGATCGGATTTTTATCCGGTGGGGTCACGGGGCAAGGATCTCGACCTCTTTCAAAGAATGGTCGAGAAGGATCTTACCCATTTGGCTCGTGATTGCCGCAGGAGGTCTGTTTCCAACAATTTGTCTCCATTAGAACACAAGGCTCTCAGGAATTTAGAAATGGATAATAGCATTGTCATTCGTAATGCGGATAAGGGTGGGTTGGTGGTGGTTCTTAATGCTGACACCTACAAAAGTGAAGCTTTACGTCAGTTATCCGACAGTAACACCTATATTCCACTTAGGAGTGATCCCACCACCCCTTATTCTGCCATACTTTCTTCCTCATTGGACACAGCAGTCCATGCGGGAATTTTTTCAGATAAAGAGAAATTGCTTTTTATCCCCACTAATCCTGTGATGCCGGTGTTCCATCACCTGCCAAAAATTCACAAGGGCCTGGACCCACTCTTGGGCAGGCCCATAGTGGCAGGTATTGGATCCCTTAACGAGCGCTTTGGGGAGTGGATCGATGGCCAACTCCAGCCATTGGTTGTCAACCTTCCAGGGTACCTACGTGATACCAAACAACTGCTTGTAAAACTTAGGGACTTTCAGTGGAAAGCAGGGTACAGGTGGATCACATGTGATGTGACTAGCCTCTATTCAAGCATTCCTCACGACTTGGGTGTTTTGGCGGTGTCTACCTTACTTAAAGAATCTGGGAAGTATTCGTTAGTGTTACAGGAGTTCATCTTGTTGTCACTGGACTATTTACTCACACATAATTTTTTTATGTTCGACGGGGGCTATTATCTCCAAAAGTGCGGGGCCTCCATTGGAGCGAAATTTTCGCCTTCCCTGGCCAATCTCTATATGGGATTTTGGGAGAGGTCCCGCATTTTTGGACATGATAGCCTCTGCCGTCTGGACACAGTCTTTTTTTGCAGGTTCATTGACGACCTCCTGTTTATTTCCTCTAACGAGGATATAGACTTACAGGATTGGTTGGATCATCTTAATGACAATTCCATGAATCTTCGTTTCACGGGGAAATTAGGCATCACCTCCATAGATTTTTTGGATGTTAATTTGTCGGCTGTAAATGATGTGGTAGTTACAGGCATCTATAGAAAACCCACAGCTGGCAATGCCCTCCTCAGAGCAGATTCGGGTCACCCCAGCCATACCATTCGCGGGGTCCCGGTCGGACAATTCCTCAGGCTCTGCCGTTTGTGCAGCAGACCTGAGGATTTTGTCACTGAAGCTGCAAACATGTCCCAACGATTTATCAGCAGGGGATACGCTCCTAACATAATAAAAAGAGCTTTCAAGACCGCGAGTGCCATCCCCAGAGAGACTTTACTTTGTTCGAATAAACACAAAAACAAAGCGGCATTGTCTTTCAGTGGAATACCGGTATTCTCTACACCTTATAGTTTTGAATTCAGCAAAATAAAATCTACTATTGAGAAATACCTTCCTATTCTACTTAATGACCCTGCCTACCATGAAATACTCTCTAGGGGGGTTAAATCGGTGTCCCGCAGAGCCCCTACTTTGGGTAGTCGCCTTTCACCTAGTCTCTTTTCTAGCAAACCTTCGGCCTCAAACTGGCTGCATTTTCAGGGCACCTTTAGATGTGGAATGCCTCACTGTAATTACTGTAGACACATAAAAACAGGTGACACAGTCCAGTCAAGCACCAATCACAACTCTTTTGATATCAAGCAGTTCATTAATTGCAATACCAAGTTTTTGGTATATGTGATTAAATGTGAACAGTGCGATATCCAATATGTCGGAAGAACGACTAGGAGGCTAAAAGACAGACTGTATGATCACCTGTATGATATACAGAAAGACAGGAATACAAATGTTGCCAGGCATTGGGTATCTGTACATCAGAAAAATGTCTCATGCCTCTCCATACAAGGTATAGAAAAAATCAGTTCACCTATAAGAGGGGGAGACAAATTCAGGACACTGTGCAGACGTGAGGTCTACTGGATCTTTTCATTGGATACTAGGATACCGGCAGGCCTCAACTTCAAATGGGATGTATCCCATTATTACGATTAGTTTTCACGTCCTGCACAGTGTCCTTTCCAATATTTGTTACCCATGCATGTTGGTTGAGGCTTGGATCGCATCCTGTCCCCTTACATTACATGTCCACGGACATGCATCTATACATTTGGATTATTGTCAGAGGTTTTCCATTTGCCATTTTGTTTCACTTCACCCAGTTACCATGACATCGATTGCTTTCTGCATGTTTAAATCTTCATGGTTTCTGTATTATTACTTATAAAACTTATGGAACATGATAGTTCTACTACTTCATTGGGACCATTTTCTTTTCTTTTTCTTCTTCTCTTCTTTGTAGTTCTGAACTATAATCACATGGTTTCTGAAGAAATCGTATGGACTTGGTCTCTCATTTGCACAAATCATCAATTAGTGGCAGACCGAAATGATCAGGCTGTTTCATTACATGTTTCACACAATTTTTGTGTGTTTTATAGTCTCTTTTTCTTTTAACTTATGTTGTTTTTGTCATGTCATTCTTGATAGTATGCATAGTTTTGGGCTTATACAGACATAATTATGCATATGTAGTGTGACAGCAGGAAGGTAAAGTCACCTGGTTGCATCCAGGGGGGTAGATATATTTCGCCCAGATTCAGGCTTTACGCCGATTTATACAACTAGGTGGAGAGTTGTATAAGGCTAGTGGGCTCATGGATGACTCATACCTCTAGGGAGAGGGCTGGGCGTCGTGCAGACAGGGAGTTGATGAGACCAGCTGAACCTTGTCAGCTCATTTAGGCCTCTATAAGAAATCCCAGTTTCATTAGATGTTAGCTCATGCCTGGAAGCAGACCTGTGTGGACTGTCTAGGGAGAGTGAACCCCTGTGCGGTGAGAGAAAGCCTGTGTGGCTATATTTTGCTTGGACATTTAAAACCAGGGACTAGGACAGCACTAGGCTGATCCCAGTTGTTAGTTAGGAAACCTGTATGTTTAGTCAGAGGTCAAGTTGACCAGGATTTATTTTGTTTGTTTCTTTTGCTTTGCTGTGTTTTTGTCACTGTAAATAGAAAATAAACGGCACCTTTTTGATTTTGAAAACCACAACCTCCGTCTGCTGGGCCTGTTTTTGTGTGGGGAGCCCATCCCGGGGGTCACACACACCCGCTGCCGAGCTAACCCCCTCACAGTTGGTGGAGAACCAGTGGCAGTTTTTTTTTAAGCCAGCATGGAGGAGATACTGAAACAGCTGGCTCTAGCAAATGCCAATCAACAGCAGACAAATGCAGGTTTGCAAAAGAGCCTTGCAGCTCAACAACAGAACTTCGCAGCCCAGCAGCAAGCTCATCAACAGAGCCTTGCAGCCCAGCAGCAAGCTCACCAACAGAGTCTGGAAGCTCAGCAACAAGCCCAGCAACGATCTGAGGCCCGCTTCATAGACCTATTACAGAAGCAAGAGCAGAGACTACAACAAATGGAAGCAGTAATGCAGCAACGTCCGCAGACCAGTGAGGAAAGCCGTCCCACTAATACCGCGTCCTTTGGGGTGAGTCGTTTATTGACAAAAATGACTGGAGAGGATGATCCAGAGGTATTTTTGACCACGTTTGAAAGGACTGCTGAAAGAGAAAAGTGGCCTGAGGAGCAGTGGGCTGGACTGGTGGCTCCTCTGTTAACGGGTGAATCGCAGAAAGCTTACTATGACCTAGAGCCTGACCAAGCAAAAGACTATGTGATGCTAAAAGCTGAAATATTGGCAAGGCTGGGTGTCACCCTGGCTGTCCGGGCTCAGCGTGTGCATAACTGGACTTTCCAGCTTGGAAAACCCCCCAGGTCTCAAATGTATGATCTCATTCACCTGAGCAGAAAGTGGCTACAGCCAGAGACTTTGTCCGCACCAAAGATTGTGGAACGTGTTGTAATGGATCGGTTTTTGAGAGCTCTTCCTACTGCCATCCAAAAGTGGGTAAGCCATGGAGACCCAGAGACGGCCGATGGTCTTGTGGATCGTGTGGAGAAATACTTGGCTACAGAGAACCTGACGGCCTCTTCCAGAGACACTCGGACTTTCCACCCTAAGACCAGACCATCCCCAGGGGCGGATAAGATGATTCCAAGGGGTAAGGGTGGAGAGAGTGAGAGGGTGGGAGCTCTACCCCAAGTTTGGCGAGAACAGCCTGGGAAATCAGCGGCTCAAGAGGCGGCAAGAAGGATCATTTGCTACCGCTGCCGGCAAGCGGGACATATTGCAGCAAATTGCCCGGTTTTGGAGGAACCCATGCAGTGTGACTTTCTGACGGGCAGACGTCAGTCGCTGTGTGCGACAGTCGCATGCACTGCCATTCGGGGAACTGAGAAACATTTATGCAAAATGTGTATTAATGGTAGAAATGTTGTGGTATTGCTGGATTCAGGTAGCCTTGTGACCCTGATAAAGGCTGAATTAGTTAAAACAGAGGTCTCTGGGAATAGCAAGGTAGCTGTTATTTGTGTGCATGGGGACACCCGAGAGTATCCAGTGACTACAGTGTTTTTCGAGACCCCCAAAGGTACCCTTTCTCATCCAGTGGGCTTAGTGTCTCAGTTACCGCATGACGCCATTGTGGGAAGGGATTTTCCGAAGTTCTGGGAACTGTGGGATGATCCTGAGCCCCCCACTGGTGCCCCTATGTACCAGGAATATGATAGCCAGAACTCCTCTGAGAGTGGTGAGGACTCTCCCGAATTTCCCTTGTCAGTATTGGCAGGGGAGACTCAAGAAACTGGAGAGGAGCCCACCTCCTCAGACGAAAACCTACCGTCTGTGGAGTTTTCTGATCTTGAGGTTCACAGGGAAAACTTTGCCACAGAACAGTTGAAAGACCCCGCCCTAATAAAGGCACGGGAAAACGTAGTGAAAATAGATGGCGAGTTAGTGAACCCAGATAATACCTGCACTTACCCATACTTCAGCGTAGAGAAGGACCTACTGTATCGGGTGGCAAAAAGGGCAGAAGAAACCGTTGAGCAGCTTGTGGTGCCCAAACCTTACAGGAAGTTGGTGTTGGAGTTGGCCCATGGGCACATTCTTGGAGGTCATCTGGGGACAGAGAAAACCCGAGAGAGGGTATTACAGAGATTCTATTGGCCTGGGGTGATGAAGGACATAGAAAATTATTGTTCCTCCTGCCCTGTGTGTCAGAGGTCGGCCCCGATGCCACACTTCCGTAGCCCGCTGGTCCCTCTACCCATCATTGAGGTCCCGTTTGAGAGAATCGCAATGGATTTGGTAGGTCCTATAATCAAGTCCGCTAGGGGGCACCAGTACATATTGGTTATAATGGACTATGCCACCCGTTATCCAGAAGCGATCCCTCTCAGAAATACCTCGGCCAAAACCATAGCCAAAGAGCTATCTCTTGTTTTTAGCCGGGTGGGTATTTGTAAAGAACTGCTTACGGACCAAGGTACACCCTTTATGTCCCGGGTTATGAAGGAGCTGTGTAAATTGTTCAAAGTGACGCAATTACGTACATCTGTGTATCACCCCCAAACCGATGGGCTGGTTGAAAGATTCAACAAAACCCTAAAACAAATGTTGAAGAAAGTGGTGGATAGGGATGGAAAGGATTGGGACTGTCTACTTCCTTATTTGATGTTTGCTATTAGGGAGGTGCCCCAATCCTCTACGGGATTCTCCCCCTTTGAGTTACTGTATGGGAGACACCCAAGAGGGCTGTTGGATATTGCCAAGGAAACTTGGGAAAGTGAGAGTTCTCCCCACAGGAGTGTGATTGAGCATGTCGCCCTGATGCAAGATCGAATTGCACAGGTAATGCCCATCGTGAAGGAACATTTGGCCCAAGCGCAGTTGGCACAGCAGAGAGTGTACAACCGTGGAGCCAAGACCCGTACCTTTTCCCCGGGGGATAGGATATTGGTACTTGTCCCTACGGTTGAAAGTAAATTCCTTGCCAAATGGCAAGGCCCCTACGAGATAATGGAAAAAGTGAGCGAAGTGAATTACAAGGTCAGACAACCAGGAAGGCGAAAGCCCGAACAGATCTATCACGTTAATCTGTTGAAAGCCTGGAGGGATAGAGAGTCCCTAGTCGCAGACACTTGGTCACCAGCTCAAACTGGTTGCGTGATTCCTGAGGTTGGAATCGCAGCCACCTTGTCACAACCCCAACAACAGGAGGTTAAGGAGTTTGTGCTTCGCAACAAGGAGGTATTCTCTGAGCTGCCGGGACAAACATCTGGGGTAGAGCATGACATTATTACCCCGCCCGGTGAAAGGGTGAAGTTAAAACCCTATCGGATCCCAGAGGCCCGACGGGAGGCAATACGGGAGGAAGTACAGAAAATGCTGAACTTAGGGGTGATAGAGGAGTCCCAAAGTGATTGGTCTAGTCCCATTGTGTTGGTGCCTAAACCGGATGGGAGCTGGCGATTTTGTAACGATTTTCGTCAGTTGAACAAAGTTACAAAATTTGACACCTACCCCATGCCACGTATAGATGAGTTGATCGACCGGCTGGGAACAGCCCGATACATGACGACTCTTGACCTCACAAAAGGGTATTGGCAAATCCCCCTGGCCAAGTCAGCCAAAGAGAAAACCGCATTTGTAACCCCAGACGGGGCGTTCCAATATAAAAGAATGCCGTTCGGGTTACAGAATGCGCCGGCCACATTCCAGCGGAAAATGGACCAGATGCTGAGGCCCCATCGGAAGTATGCTGCGGCTTACCTGGATGACGTAATTGTCCATAGCACAGATTGGGCCTCACATCTGCCAAAAGTGCAAGCAGTCCTGGACTCTGTTCGGGAAGCAGGGTTTACGGCTAACCCCAAGAAGTGTACCATTGGGCAGGAGGAGGCCAAATATCTTGGGTACACCATTGGGAGGGGAGTAATAAAACCCCAACTCAACAAAGTCGAGGCCATCCAGAGTTGGCCACGTCCCAACAGCAAGAAGCAGGTACGAGCCTTTCTGGGAATCGCTGGGTATTATCGGCGATTCATTCCCCACTTTGCTTCTAAGGCTGTGCCCCTAACCAACCTGACGAAGGGGAAAGGGTCGGTCATGATTAAATGGACCCCCGAGGCTGAGGCAGCATTCCAATTCTTGAAACAAGCCTTATGTAGCCAGCCAGTGTTGTACTCACCCGACTTCTCTAAAGACTTTGTCGTACAAAGTGATGCGTCAGATGTGGGGTTAGGAGCAGTATTGTCCCAGGTCTGGAACGGAGAAGAGCACCCAGTCATTTACCTCAGCAGGAAGTTGAAGTCCCATGAGGTAAATTACGCCACCGTTGAAAAGGAGTGTTTAGCGGTGAAGTGGGCTCTAGATTCCCTTCGGTACTACCTGCTAGGTAGGCACTTTGACATGGTTACGGATCACGCTCCGTTAAAGTGGATGGCTCAAAACAAGGAAACAAATAGAAGAGTGAATAGGTGGTTCCTGGCCCTCCAGGAATTCAACTTCACAGTAAAGCATCGCCCTGGCGTTCAAATGGGGAATGTGGATGCTTTGTCTCGAGTACATGAATGCCTGATTGCTGGTGTTCCAACCCCGAGGTTAAAACAAGAGGGGGGGGTATGTGACAGCAGGAAGGTAAAGTCACCTGGTTGCATCCAGGGGGGTAGATATATTTCGCCCAGATTCAGGCTTTACGCCGATTTATACAACTAGGTGGAGAGTTGTATAAGGCTAGTGGGCTCATGGATGACTCATACCTCTAGGGAGAGGGCTGGGCGTCGTGCAGACAGGGAGTTGATGAGACCAGCTGAACCTTGTCAGCTCATTTAGGCCTCTATAAGAAATCCCAGTTTCATTAGATGTTAGCTCATGCCTGGAAGCAGACCTGTGTGGACTGTCTAGGGAGAGTGAACCCCTGTGCGGTGAGAGAAAGCCTGTGTGGCTATATTTTGCTTGGACATTTAAAACCAGGGACTAGGACAGCACTAGGCTGATCCCAGTTGTTAGTTAGGAAACCTGTATGTTTAGTCAGAGGTCAAGTTGACCAGGATTTATTTTGTTTGTTTCTTTTGCTTTGCTGTGTTTTTGTCACTGTAAATAGAAAATAAACGGCACCTTTTTGATTTTGAAAACCACAACCTCCGTCTGCTGGGCCTGTTTTTGTGTGGGGAGCCCATCCCGGGGGTCACACACACCCGCTGCCGAGCTAACCCCCTCACAGTAGGTAATACACAGAGCTTTCAGTCCGGAAGCCCATATATGCATAACATTTGTGGTCTACATTTTATTTGCAGGATAACTGTATCTTAAATGCAATCCTGTATTGGCATTTGTTGAGTGCCTATACTTATGTCGACATTACATATGTTTATTTTAAGTCAAGATCCAACTATAAGGTTATGGACATTATCTTTATTGCGGGATAACTGTATCTTAAATGCAATACTGTATTGGTATTTGTTGAGTGCCTATGCTTATGTCGGCATTACGTATGTTTATTTTAAGTCCAGATCCAACCACAAGGTTATGGTTATTATCTTCATTTTCAATTTTTCCATATAGACACTCGTCTCAGCATGAACTGTTCATATAGAACAATTTTGTGCATTTTTCAATTTCTCAATTGGATAGATCGACTTCCATCGAGGTGTCTATGGTTGGACGTGCTTCTTAGTTGATGCACACACTTTTGGAGCCATTGTACATACATATATATATTTTTTTTACATTTCATATTGGGCTCCCCATAAATGCCCGCATGCACATATGGGCACATTTTTGTCTTGGATTTACATGCATGTTGTCTTGAAACATATAGGCACATTTGTGTACACCTTTTCTTATCATTATTTTTACTATTCATTACCAATACATACGAACATGATCATAGTCTTTAGCTCGAAAATACGTACATATATACCAAATCACATGATAATTTTCCTTATATCATTCCATTAAGACTTTTTTATTAACGTTCATAAACTAGTGGTGGCTATAGTTATTTGGCTAATTTAACCAATTTGTCCACACATGTGTGCTAATTCACCATGCACGTTGTATGGGTTTAATACCTTTCTATACCACATCGTGTCCTTACTTAGTCTTAATTGCTTGTTTAGAATTTCTGTTGAGAATTTTATTTAGAGTTCCAGGGGAGGTGTATATATTGCGCATACATTAAGCTTCTATACATGCATTTTGGTTTTACATATATTTTCATTGCATGTTTATACAATAGCTCATTTTTATGCATCATATATACCCCCTGGGATGATCTTTATTTCCAATAGATACATAGGTCTGGTGCGTTTTCAAAAGAGACATACACTCACGTATAAACACAGTCTGCTTAGATATCGGTTCAATCAGAACATTTGTTCTTTCATTCACAGTAAGTTCACTTTATAAATAATTAATAAAAACAAAAATGAAAATAACAAGATATATTATATCATCATGGACGAATTAACATTAATGCGTATTAAATGGTCAAAAATAATTAAGTATATTCAATCCTCTTTCTTTTCTTTTTACATTCATGTTTAGATTTAAAATAAAAATCAAAATAAATAATAAAACAATAAAATAAAATATTAAAAAAGAAACAATAAAAAATGAGAAAATAGAAAAACACTAAATCACTTGAATTTTAATTTTAATTTAATGAACCAAATATAGTAGTGTATCATGATGCATAATAAATTCATTGGTTGCTTCGATGGTAGTATGTGCACAAATACATGTGTGTTTATCCGACTACATGTGCACAGTTTATTCACACATATGTGTTCATTACTCCATCGATTTTCACTATATGTTTTCTTCAACTATATTCAGTGTTTCATGGAGGAATACTGACACACATATACACACGTATTTCTTAGGTTCATGTTTTAGGTTTATAGGGGATAGGGCGTTTTTAAACGCCTTGTCTCCCTCTATTATGTACTTAACCCTTTAAGGTCATTTTTCACCTATATACGTCCATTTGTGCATATATACACATATCTTTTTTGCACACACTTATATTCACATATATGTTTTGTGTGCACACTTTACACCATATCACTTCACAATTGGTAGCTATTTTAATTCCAATTTCATTCTTTATTTTCATTTTACACTTTTTATTCTTTATTTTAATTCTTTCATTGTTTAACTTTCCACTTCACCCTCCACCCCATTTCACACCATATCACTTATTTACATACATCATATATATTTTATATATATATATATTTTTATAGATTGCATGCATGGTGAGGCATTTCTTTTCCTTTTTATCATTGTGGTCAGTGAACCACACCTATTTCACTTGAATTACCTCACGTTCATCAATCTTTAACTAATTCATTCATTTCACCTTGGGGTTGGATCACATGACTTCCCCTGTTTAGGGTATATCTTGGGTAATATTTGTGTAATAACCAGCTATGAGTAAGCACTACAATAGTGTGAAACGCGTTTGCCAGATGTGATCAGTTTGCTGTGTTGTGCAGTGTGTTTTGGTTTCCTGAACCTTTTTTGGAATAAAGGCTTTTTAATCGGAGTGCTGCTTCCAGAAGACTTTTCTTTCCATTGATTGCATTTGCATTTGCTTGCACCCTTGGCTGCTGGGAGGAGGTATTTCCTGGGAGTTCCACACCTGAGCGGCTCCCTTTCTTTTGTCAGGTATCCATGATGGACTCCAAAACATGCAATGAATCACATCAAATGGTATGCATGAAAAACAAATGATCCGCACATAGTGTGATACTGTTTGAAGTTTAATGGTAAAAAAAAGGGGTTTACACTTACAGCAAATCCGATAAAACAAGCTTGTAAATAAAATGGAGTATAAACATTGATTCCAAGAGAATCGCCCGACGCCTTTTGTCCTATTGGACATCATCTGGGTGTCTTTTTGGTCCTTATTTTTATTGTGATATTGTGCTGCAGTAAAGTATAACAATCAAAAACACCAAAATACGTGACTGCAGCATATAGTCTCCAACATTTTTGTGGTATATTTTAACACCTACAGTGCAATGGTGCAGTAAAAAAAAAAAAGACACCTACATGTATTACTATTTATGTAGAATGACTGCATTAAATGAATTTAAACAACTACGCTTCAGTTTAGTTTTAAGCAGCTCACTTGTTGCCTAGCATTGCCCTTTAGGCTCCATTGACACCTAGGCAATTCGAATAGCGGGCGGAATCGCAGCGATTCTGCCCCCGATTCCAAATCGCAGCAAAATGTGGGAGGCGTTTGCGATGCCATTACTTCTAAGAGTGCTTTTACACTGAAAGCACCCGGGCGTCGGCGGTAAAGCGCCGCTATTTTTAGCGGCACTTTACCGTCGTTTTTGTGGCGCTTTTTGGCCGCTAGCGGGGCGCTTTTAACCCCCGCTAGCGGCTCAAAAAGGGTTAAAAGTGCCCGCAAAGCGGCGCTACAGCGGCGCATTGCCGGCGGTTCTGCGGGGCTGCCCATTGATTTCAATGGGCAGGGTCGCTTTAGGAGTGATGTATTCACCGCTCCTAAAGCGCTGCAAAGAAGCTGCTGGCAGAACTTTTTTTGACGCTCTGCCAGCGCAGCGCCCCCGTGTGAAAGCACTTGGGCTTTCACACTGGGATTGCAGCTGAGGCTTTTTTCAGGCGCTTTACAGTCGCTATTCTTAGCGCTAAAGCACCTGAAAAACACCTCCAGTGTGAAAGGGGTCTTAATGGCACCCCAATCGCAGTAAGATTTTCCCGCAATTGTCGACTCCGACCGCAATTCAAATCGCCTAGGTGTGAATGGAGTCATAGACTGATAAAATGTGTTATTTTTTTTTTCTTTAGGTCTTATATTTTCTAATGGTAACAACTGGAAAGCCATGAGACGATTCACTCTTTCTACACTGCGAGATTTTGGGATGGGGAAGAGAACAATAGAAGATGGGATCTCTAAAGAATGCCAATGTTTGATAAACATTTTAAAAGCCTACAAAGGTCAGTAGTAGTGTAGCCTGGTTGACAGTTCTGAGACTGCAGAAAATCCTATACTTCACATCAACTGTTCTCACTATCTGTACAGATTTTCACATCTGTACCCACGAGACAGTTCCGCGCTACACCTATTATTAGTAATACCTAGGGTTATAAGGCAGACCCAGGCTCCTTATTAGAATCTTGTGCTATTAGCTGGTGTCTAGTTCCTGGTAGCAAGTAGTCACATTCCACCATCAGGCTAATGAAGATTGAAAAATGTAATCTGAACATTTTAATTATAATTGTTTATTTAATTACTGGCTAGCAGGGCATCTCTTAATGCAACAATCTAATTTTGCACTGGTTCCTTGACTGTGGCACAAATATCTAGTGGCACCTTACATTCTTATGGTACCTCCATGCCCCTCCTGTGCCCAGGCAACCCCTTGCTAGGAAAGGGGTGTACATGTACATAATTGTTTTTGCAAGGCCCCTGGGAAAAACTGAGTACTCACAAAGCCTTCCCCAACCCAATGAAACACTTGACCCGTTAGAAGTTCCTCTTATCAGCTTTAGCCCTTTTGCAAACCTTTGGTTGACTGGCAGAAGTTTGCTGCACGCAGCACTGACCGCCCAAGGACATCCCCCATTGTGTGACAAGTCAGGATATGTTTCCTAAACTCCCCAGAGACATTCTGCATTCGCAAAACAAAAAATATGTTAACCCCATTGCACTCCTTGTTCCCCTTTGATTCTTGTTGCTTATATCTATGTTTATTATTACTAAACTATGAGTTTTTAATAATATCTGTGCTTGTATTCCAGGAAAACCATTTGAAAACACCATGATCATGAATGCTGCTGTGGCCAATATCATTGTGTCCATATTGCTTGGTCATCGCTTTGACTATGATGATCCAAAACTTTTAAGGCTTTTAACAATAATCAATGATAATGCCAAAAATGTTGGTACACCAATGGTTTTGGTAGGTTATTTTTACTTCAACGTTTTACCATGATGGTGTTGGCTAACCTTGCCTTGGGAAGCCCATAAAGCAGGCTGCTCCAGGTGTCTTTTTACTAGTTCAGGTTTTCTTCAAACCATCAGGGGATCCCCAAAACTCCAACATTAAATTTAGGCTGATTTAAGCAGATTTCCCCCCCAAAAAATCCCTTGCAGTGCCCCTAACCCCAGAAAACAAGTTAATCTAAACATGTCAAGCAATGGTCTTCAGATCTTCAAGGTTGACTAAAATATCACAATGTAGGAATTGCATATAACTCTGCCAATTTGAAGATTTCACTTATGGCTGTCAGAGGAGTAAGGCATGGTTTAGTGTGTTAAGCGAACAAGATAACCACAAATGGCCATAAACTTTAATTCGGTTCTGGTTATTTGATAGCTTGAGTACCTTATACCATGCTTGCAGATTAAACTCTTGGGTAATAAAGGAAACATGGAGGAAAGTCCACATATTAGACACTGCTCCAAACCTTTGCCTGAGGCACTTATGGCTAGCATCCTCAAAGGCAGTATGTGTCCTTAGGTTTTTCAGGTCAACTCACCAGGAGGAGGAGAGTCTATATCCATCCTGCTGTGGAGGATCATAAAATGAGATCACCTAAAAACTTCAAGCAATGGTCTTGAGGTCTTCCTGGTCTACTCACTTAAATGAAGAAGGACAGCTCTTTTGTAGGCATTGCACCTAAACTCTACCTGATAGTTGCAGATCAGCATGATAACATTCTTATGTTTATAGAAGCGCTGCACAACCCTGCCCAATGACATCCATCTGGAACAATTAAGATCTAGAGGGCTAGGGAAGCTGCCCTGATTCTTCAATTGCTTAGCTGGCATTACTTTTTGGCATCCATATTGCATCTTCCCTTTCCAAGTAGAACTCCAGCCAAAAATAACAGGTTACAATGGAATGCCAATTTAAAGATAAAATAACAAAACCAGCTTTTGCTGCAATATTCATCTTCAACCCAGATATTTCCCTGGTAGTACTTTTGTCTGCCGCTAGATGTCTTCAGAATGATGGCCAGCTACGTTTGGCCCACTTCTTCTTAGTACAGGTCGTCCTGGACCCACCCCAGCCTATGACTGGACAGTGAAAGGAGAAGCACCACTGTCTCAAGCTCATCTCTTTGTCAGTCTGCTTTCTCTTCCTATCATCATGCTTCTTGTCAGCGCAGAAACTGATTGGCTCATTGTACTGCTTATTCTTTTCACACTCCAATACTTAGTGCAAGAGGCTGGTAGTAAGGCAAATTCAGTTACTTACATTGCTTGCATTAAAAAAAATGTATCCTTCATAGACCTATAATTTGTGTTTATTTTGTTTACAGAATATGATTACTTATCATTATCAGGAACCAAACTGCATGTTTTTTCTTTTAGTTGTACAATGCATTTCCATCTGTGGTCCGATGGCTGCCCGGGAATCACAGAGATATCATTCCAAGCATGGATGAATTGCACACTTTTATCAGAGAAACCTTCACCAATCAGAGGAATAATCTTGATGTCAATGATCAGAGGAATTTCATTGATGTTTTTCTTGTCAAACAAAAGGAGGTATATGTCATTTTCAAGCAACCTACTTGCTTCTACCTGCTCATTTTTGTTAAAGGTGTAAGGGAAACAGGCCCAACTAGTAGTGGCAGCAGTAAACCTTTCACAAAACAGAGACTTCCAGGAATTGTCCATGCACTCCTGAACTTTTATTCAGCAAGGTTGTAAACAAACATAATTCAAAGTGTAGAATACAATGTACTAAAGACCTGAATTGGGTCACCCTTATGAAAGATCGGTTGCTAAACCCCAGGAGGGGCTGGTTTTATGCCCCAGAGACTGCACAAATCCGAAGCTAAAATAGACTGCCATCCAAAGAAAATTCAAACGCTGGTAACTTTATTCATCCAAACAACATGAAGACAGTCCCCACCACCTGGGACCTCCTTCTCTGACATGTTCCGCCCTCAAGGCTGGGCTTATGATTAAAGGTGTTGTAAAGAGAATTTTTTTTTTTTTTTTTAAATAACAAACATGTTATACTTACCTCCACTGTGCAGTTCGTTTTGCACAGAGTGGCCCCGAAACCTGGTCTTCTGGGGTCCCTCGGCGGCTGTCTCGTCTCCTCCCCGCAAGAACTTTCCACCTTCATGTGAGCGAGCTCGCAAAGGTGGGTTCTTGCGGGTGCGCTCCGGTGATACAGCCGACGACCATAGCCGCTCACTGTATCACTCGGCCCCGCCCCCCGGCGCGCTGTGTCATTGGATGTGATTGACAGCAGCGCGAGCCAATGGCTGCGCTGCTTTCAATCCATCCACTCTAGCCAATCAACGAAGAGGATGTCGGGGGCGAGCGCAACAGGTGAACAGGCTCAGGTAAGTAAAACGGGTGGGGGGGGCTGGGGGGCCAGTATTGTCGGATGTTTTTTCACCTTAATGTATAGGATGCATTAAGGTGAAAAAACGTGTACCTTTAGTGTCCCTTTAAGCCCAGCCTTGTAGGTGAAATAAGTGTTGTCAGAGGAGGAGGTCTCAAGCAGGGACTGTCTGTATAAGTAGTGTTAACAGTGATTGAATTTTCTTCGGAGTGCAGATGGCCTTTTCTTTTTGGATTTGTACAGTTACAGTGCAGTAAGGCTTACTGACTAGAAAGGAGCTTTGGTTCGGTCCAAACCAAGTTTTATGTTAACCCAGAAGTTAGCTGTTATTGCTGGGCATTAAGCTGCACACAGGACATAACCCATCCTGCAGCTGCACATATACAAAGGGGTGGGGATGCTTGTAACATATTTGACCTAATATGGCCTTGTGTCCATATTAGGCACATCCCCGTCCCTTCTGTGTACATCAGCTGCAGGGCAGGGGATCTTCTGATTGAAGCCCATTGGCCCAACAATGACAGCTAACTTCTGAGTTTAGATCAATCCTGCTTTAAACTCAATCAAAGTTCATTGTGACGCAAAATAGATTCCCCAAAAGAAACTGGCAGAACGTGTACCTTCTTAGTGTTTTTTCAGCAGTTCACCTTTTCACCCAGCAGCAGGTTCTCACAGAAGATAGAGAGGGAGGGAGAGAGGGAGAGAGAGAAAAAGAGACCCTTGAGCCTCTTTTAACTCACATATAAAAAGGTCTGTGGACAGCTGAGAGTACTTAATGATGTCTGGCTAACAGGTAAGATGTGGAACAAGGAATATAGGCCTTATCCCTACAGGTTCCAGACCCAAGACCAGGACTTATTAGGATCTGAGATCTGAGAAAAAAGGTTTGTTTTCTTCATAACAGACACACACCCTAGGGCCCCTGACCATGTGTATGTGAGAAACCCAGGTGATTATATATGTAGCGGGGTATTGCACTTTAATCTCTCAGAGACTACATTACCCAGTACACTTTAAGGCACCCAGGGTGCATTGCCCTGCGCAAGGACTGCTGGGGTGGACTTTATAAGGGAGAGGCGGAGCCCAGTCTTTCTCTTTGGACACCGCCCGCCCAGCAGGTTGAACTACTGCTTGAGCTCCTGTGACTTTAGGCCGAAATCCTGGGCCTTTCTCCAAAGAGCCTTCCGTTCGCACCGAAGAACCTGAGGGACGTCTCTCCTTTGTTACTGCACCATTGCCAGGAGGACCGAAGACCCGGATGTCGAGGGATCTGTGTACTTAGACACAGCAGCGGAAGAAACGGACGCGGACTGGTCCGGTTGGATGAGAGAGCACTTGCTCATAGACAGACACAGTATCCCTGTTACATTGGTGGATTACAAATTCTATGCTTCAAGTGCACCACCGTTGCTAGCGAAGATTTTCCCTACAGAACTTCCACTTAGTTCAGTCAGGCCTGACTGTGTAGTGTAGACTTTCCTGGCGCCATTTTTGTCCACGAGGGGGAATAGCTGCAAAGAGGACTGTTAGAGTTGTGTAGCATTTGTGAGGGGGTTAGCTCGGCAGCGGGTGTGTGTGACCCCCTGGATGGGTTCACCACACAAAAACAGGCACAGCAGACAGAGTTTGTAGTTGCAAAAACAAAAAGGTGCGGTTTATTTAAACTATTTACAGGGGAAAAACAGCAAAACAAAAAGAAACATAAAAAAGAAATCCTGGTCAGCTTGACCGCTTACTACACACGTAGGTTCCTTGTCTGACAACTAGGTGCAGCCTTGTGCTGCCCCAGCCCCTATCTCCCTGTTTTTGAAGGTTTTAGCCACACAGGCTTTGTCTCACTGCACTGAACAGAAACACACTCCCCAGTTTTGCACAACACAGAACTGGTTCCAGGATGGAGCATCTCCCTTAGCATGCTGGGAGTTCTTGTAGAGGCCTTAATGAGCCACTTGATTCAGCTGGGCTCATTAACTCTTCCCCCGCAAGACTCCCAGCACTCCCCCTAGTGGTATGAATTTGCATAAAGCCTGAATCTAGGGTATACATACCTACCATCCTGGATGCAACCTGGTGATTTTACCTGCCTGCTGTCACATAACCCCCCCCCCTCTTGTTTTAACCTTGGGGTTGGAACACAAGCAATCAGGCATGCATGTACTCGAGACAAAGCATCCACATTCCCCTTTTGAACGCCAGGGCAATGCTTTACGGTAAAGTTGAATTCCTGTAGGGCCAGGAACCACCTATTCACTCTTCTATTTGTCTCTTTGTTTTGAGCCATCCACTTTAAAGGAGCGTGATCAGTAATCATGTCAAAGTGCCTACCTAGCAGATAGTACAGAAGGGAATCTAGAGCCCACTTCACCGCTAAACACTCCTTCTCAATTGTGGCGTAATTTACCTCATGGGACTTCAATTTCCTGCTGAGGTAAATGACTGGGTGCTCTTCCCCGTTCCAGACCTGGGACAATACTGCTCCTAACCTAACGTCTGATGCATCACTTTGTATGACAAAGTCCCTAGAGAAGTCTGGTGAGTACAACACTGGCTGGCTACATAAGGCTTTTTTTAAGAATTGGAATGCTGCCTCAGCGTCTGGGGTCCATTTAACCATGACCGACTCTTTCCCTTTTGTCAGGTTGGTTAGGGGCACAGCCTGAGAAGCAAAGTGGGGAATGAATCGCCGATAATAACCAGCGATTCCCAGAAAGGCTCGTACCTGCTTCTTGCTGTTGGGACGTGACCAATTCTGTATGGCCTCGACTTTGTTGACTTGGGGTTTTATTACTCCCCTCCCAATGGTGTACCCAAGATATTTGACCTCCTCCTGCCCAATGGTACACTTCTTGGTGTTGGCCGTAAACCCAGCTTCCCGGATAGAGTCTAGGACTGCTTGCACTTTTGGCAGATGTGAGGCCCAATCTGTTCTATAGATAATTACATCATCCAGGTAAGCCGCAGCATACTTCTGATGGGGCCTCAGTATCTGGTCCATTTTCCGCTGGAATGTGGCCGGCGCATTCTGTAACCCAAACGGCATTCTTTTATATTGGAACGCCCCGTCTGGGGTTACAAATGCGGTTTTCTCCTTGGCCGACTTGGCCAGGGGAATTTGCCAATACCCTTTTGTGAGATCAAGAATTGTCATGTATCGTGCTGTTCCCAGCCGGTCGATCAACTCATCTATACGTGGCATGGGGTAGGTGTCAAATTTTGTAACTTTGTTCAGTTGTCGAAAATCGTTACAAAATCGCCAGCTCCTATCCGGTTTAGGCACTAACACAATGGGACTTGACCAATCACTTTGGGACTCCTCTATCACCCCTAACTTAAGCATTTTCTGTACTTCCTCACGTATTGCCTCCCGTCGGGCCTCCGGGATCCGATAGGGTTTTAGTTTCACCCTTTCACCGGGCGGGGTAATAATATCATGCTCTACCCCAGACGTTTGTCCCGGCAGCTCAGAGAAAACCTCCTTGTTGCGAAGCACAAACTCCTTAACCCCCTGTTGTTGGGGGTTTGACAAGGTGACTGCTATTCCAACCTCAGGAATCACGTAATCAGAGTGAGCTGGTGACAACGTTTCCGCGACTAGGGATTCCCTATCCCTCCAGGCTTTCAACAGATTAACGTGATAGATCTGTTCGGGCTTTCGCCTTCCTGGTTGTCTGACCTTGTAATTCACTTCGCTCACTTTTTCCATTATCTCATAGGGGCCTTGCCATTTGGCGAGGAATTTGCTTTCAACCGTAGGGACAAGTACCAATACCCTATCCCCCAGGGAAAAGGTACGGGTCCTGGCTCCACGGTTGTACACTCTCTGCTGTGCCAACTGCGCTTGGGCCAAATGTTCCTTTACAATTGGCATTACCTGTGCAATTCTATCTTGCATCAGGGCGACATGCTCAATCACACTCCTGTGGGGAGAACTCTCACTTTCCCAGGTTTCCTTGGTGATATCCAACAGCCCTCTGGGGTGTCTCCCATAAAGTAACTCAAAGGGTGAGAAACCCGTAGAGGATTGGGGTACCTCCCTAATAGCAAACATTAAATAGGGAATTAGACAGTCCCAATCCTTTCCATCTCTATCCACCACTTTCTTTAACATTTGTTTTAGGGTTTTGTTGAATCTTTCAACCAACCCATCTGTTTGGGGGTGATACACAGATGTACGCAATTGTGTCACTTTGAACAACTTACACAGCTCTTTCATAACCCGGGACATAAAGGGTGTACCTTGGTCCGTAAGCAGTTCTTTACAAATACCCACACGGCTAAAAACAAGAGATAGCTCTTTGGCTATGGTTTTGGCCGCGGTATTTCGGAGAGGAATCGCTTACGGATAACGGGTGGCATAGTCCATTATAACCAAGATGTACTGGTGCCCCCTAGCGGACTTCATTATCGGACCTACCAAATCCATTGCGATCCTCTCAAAGGGGACCTCAATGATGGGAAGAGGTACCAGCGGGTTACGGAAATGTGGCATCGGTGCCGACCTCTGACACACAGGGCAGGAGGAACAATAATTTTCTGTTTCCTTCATGACCCTAGGCCAATAGAATCTCTGCAATACTCTCTCTCGGGTTTTCTCTGTCCCCAGATGACCTCCAAGAATGTGCCCATGGGCCAACTCTAACACCAACTTCCTGTAAGGTTTGGGCACCACAAGCTGCTCAATGGTTTCTTCTGCCCTTTTAGCCACCCGATACAGTAGGTCTTTTTCCACGATGAAGTATGGGTAAGTGCAGGTCTCATCTGGGTTCACTAACTCGCCATCTATTTCCACTACGTTTTCCCGTGCCTTTATTAGGGTGGGGTCTTTTAACTGTTCTGTGGCAAAATTTTCCTTGTGAACCTCGAGATCAGAAAACTCCACAGACGGCATGTTTTTGTCTGAGGATGTTGGCTCCTCCCCAGTTTCTCGAGTCTCCCCTGCCAATACCGACAAGGGGAATTCTGGAGAGTCCTCACCACTCTCAGAGGAATTCTGGCTATCACATTCCTGGTATATAGGGGCACCAGCGGGGGGCTCAGGACAATCCCATAGTTCCCAGAACTTTGGAAAATCCCTTCCTACAATGGCATCATGAGGCAAGTGAGACACTAATACCACCCGATGAGAGAGGGTACCTTTGGGGGTCTCAAAACACACTGTAGTCACCGGATACTCTCGGGTGTCCCCATGCACACAAATAACCGCTACCTTGCTATTCCCAGAAACCTCTGTAGTAACTAATTCAGCCTTCATCAGTGTCACGAGGCTACCTGAATCCAGCAATACAACAAAATTTCTACCATTAACACACATTTTGCATAAATGTTTCTCAGTTCCCCGAATGGCAGTGCATGCGACTGTCGCAAACAGCGACTGACGTCTGTCCATTAGAAAGTCACATTGCATGGGTTCATCCACAACCGCGCAATTTGCTGCAATATGTCCCTCTTGTCGGCAGCGGTAACAAACAATCCTTCTTGCTGCGTCTTGAGCCCCTGACTTCCCAGGCTGTTCTCGCCAAACCTTGGGTAGAACTCCCATCCTCTCACTCTCTCCACCCTCACCCCTTGGAATCATCTTACCCGCCACTGGGGATGGTCTGGTCTTAGGGTGGAAAGTCCGTGAGTCTCTGGAAGAGGCAGTCAGGTTCTCTGTAGCCAAGTACTTCTCTACACGATCCACAAGATTATCGGCCGTTTCTGGGTCTCCATGGCTTACCCACTTTTGGATGGCAGTAGGAAGAGCTCTCAAGAAATGATCCATCGCAACACGTTCCACAATCTTTGGTGCGGACAAAGTCTCTGGCTGTAGCCACTTCCTGCTCAGGTGAATGAGATCATACATTTGAGACCTGGGGGGGGGTTTCCCAGCCGGAAAGTTCAGTTATGCACACGCTGAGCCCGGACAGCCAGGGTGACACCCAGCCGTGCCAATATTTCAGTTTTTAGCATCACATAGTCTTTTTCTTGGTCAGGCTCTAGGTCATAGTAAGCTTTCTGCGATTCACCAGTTAACAGAGGAGCCACCAGTCCAGCCCACTGCTCCTTAGGCCACTTTTCTCTTTCAGCAGTCCTTTCAAATGTGGTCAAAACCACCTCTGGATCATCCTCTCCAGTCATTTTTGTCAATAAACGACTCACCCCAAAGGACGCAGTATTAGTGGAACTACTTGCCTCACTGGTCTGCGGACGTTGCTGCATTAATGTCTCCATTTGTTGTTGTAGTCTCTGCTCTTGCTTCTGTAACAGGTCTATGAAGCGGGCCTCAGATTGCTGCTGGGCTTGTTGCTGAGCTTCCAGACTCTGTTGCAAAGTTGCATTTGTCTGCTGCTGGGCTGCAAGGCTCTGTTGATGAGCTTGCTGCTGGGCTGCAAGGCTCTGTTGATGAGCTTGCTGCTGGGATGCGAAGCTCTGTTGTTGAGCTACAAGGCTCTTTTGCAAACCTGCATTTGTCTGCTGCTGATTGGCATTTGCTAGAGCCAGCTGTTTCAGTATCTCCTCCATGCTGGCCTTAAAAAAAACTGCCACTGGTTCTCCACCAACTGTGAGGGGGTTAGCTCGGCAGCGGGTGTGTGTGACCCCCTGGATGGGTTCACCACACAAAAACAGGCACAGCAGACAGAGTTTGTAGTTGCAAAAACAAAAGGTGCGGTTTATTTAAACTATTTACAGGGGAAAAACAGCGAAACAAAAAGAAACATAAAAAAGAAATCCTGGTCAGCTTGACCGGTTACTACACACGTAGGTTCCCTGTCTGACAACTAGGTGCAGCCTTGTGCTGCCCCAGCCCCTATCTCCCTGTTTTTGAAGGTTTTAGCTACACAGGCTTTGTCTCACCGCACAGGACAGAAACACACTCCCCAGTCTTGCACAACACAGAACTGGTTCCAGGATGGAGCATCTCCCTTAGCATGCTGGGAGTTCTTGTAGAGGCCTTAATGAGCCACTTGATTCAGCTGGGCTCATTAACTCTTCCCCTTCAAGACTCCCAGCACTCCCCCTAGTGGTATGAATTTGCATAAAGCCTGAATCTAGGGCATACATACCTACCATCCTGGATGCAACCTGGTGATTTTACCTGCCTGCTGTCACACATTATATACTTGTCTGCTCATTTAAACACTGTTTATTGCAGGGCTCTGCACATGACATGTACATTCCTGTTTTATTGCTTACCCACTAGTCTAAGTAAATATACAAGGGTTAAGTATATTGGTGTCTGTGTCTTTTACTTTGCTGAAGGGACAGTTAAAGGACGTTTTAAGATATTGCTGTGTGTTTTTGTCATAGGACTGTGCCGCTGGGAGCTACAGGCCTCACAGTCCTATTAACCCCTACTAACTGTGCCAAGGGAGGTTAGAGCCGATTGCCAGGGGTTGACAGCGGTGCACTATAGGGCCCAAAATCATACAGGCAGCCCTCTTAACTGGGGGTATCGCTACATATATATGTAGCGATACCTTCAGCTAAGAGGGCCGCAGATTTAGTTTGGGCCCTGAAGACAGCTCCGCCAACCCCCTGCAATTTACTCGACCCCCTTCTGGCACAGTTAGTCTAGGGTAATATATATATCTTATGCTCTATGGTTAAATTCAGACACCAATGCAGTGATAGAAGAATAACGAATTTACTTTCTACTGGCAATAAAATCAACAGTTGTAACAGATCACATGAATCTATCTGCAGAGCCCTGCAGCAATAGTCACACTATAATTATTAAGATATGGTGCACACGCGCCACGTGTAACAGTACCTCACTATGAGCCCTATGGCGCAGCAACTAAATAATAGGATTTTTATAACAGCTTACCTGTAAAATCCTTTTCTTGGGAGTACATCACGGGACACAGAGCGACATAGTCATTACTAATGGGTTATATAGATACCGTCAGGTGCTGGCACTGGCAACTTCCAAAACCGGAAGTACCCTCCCCTATATAAGCCCCTCCCATCCGGGAGCACCTCAGTTTTGTAGCAAAGCAATAAGTGTCCCCAAAGAGGGGCGGGAGCTCTGTGTCCCGTGATGTACTCCCAAGAAAAGGATTTTACAGGTAAGCTGTTATAAAAATCCTATTTTCTTTCTCGTACATCACGGGACACAGAGCGACATAGTCATTACTAATGGGATGTCCTAAAGCAATGCCCAATGAGGGGGGGGATACACCATATATAAGCTGAGCGCTATCAGACATGAGGATCTTTTGCGGCCTGCAACACACTGCGCCCAAAGGCGACATCCTCCTGACTTCTAACGTCCACCTGGTAGAACCTAGTAAACGTGTGTACTGAAGACCACGTTGCGGCCTTACAGATTTGAGCCAGGGAGGCCTGGTGATGCACTGCCCATGAAGTT
This sequence comes from Rana muscosa, assembly GCA_029206835.1. Taxonomy (NCBI): domain Eukaryota; kingdom Metazoa; phylum Chordata; class Amphibia; order Anura; family Ranidae; genus Rana; species Rana muscosa. The sequence goes on along the minus strand of CM055122.1, from coordinate 941,141,939 downwards.
CCAACTGCTCTCGTGGAGTGCGCTCTAACTTTGAACGGAGGCGGTCTCCTTCTCAAGCCATAAGCTTGCATAATGACCTGTCGAATCCACTTGGCTAAAGTAGATTTTGACGCTGCCTGACCCTTTCTGGGGCCTTCCGGCAGAATAAACAAAGTATCCGTTCTGCGAATTTGAGCAGTGGCTTTTAGATAAGCTTTAACTGCTCTTACTACATCCAAAGAATGCAATAACTTTTCCTCTACCGAAGTAGGTTTGGGGAAAAAAGAAGGAAGAACCACATCTTGGTTCAAATGAAACCTCGATACCACCTTAGGAAGAAAGGCTGGATGAGGACGTAACACTACTCTGTCCTTATGGATAACCAGATATGGCTCCTTACAGGACATAGCTGCTAATTCCGATACTCTTTTAGCCGAACAAATGGCTACTAGAAAAATCAATTTCCTGGTGAGAAGCACCAAGGAAATATGCTGTAATGGTTCAAATGGTTGTTTCTGTAGAACCGACAGAACCAAGTTTAGATCCCATGGACATATGGGAATATTAACCGGAGGACTAATACGCATCACTCCTTGTATAAAGGCTTTGACTAGTGAATGCGAAGCCAAGGGCCTTTGAAAAAATATTGACAAGGCCGAAATCTGACCCTTGATAGTACTCAAGGCAAGCTTCCTATCTACAGCCCACTGTAGGAAGTCCAGAATCCTACCTATTACGTACTTATGTGGATGCCATTTCTTGGCCTCACACCACGCGATGTACGCCTTCCAGATTCTATAGTAGATCTGCCTGGATACCGGCTTCCTGGCATTGATCATGGTAGATACCACAGCATTAGAGAGCCCTCTCTTTTTTAGAATGTGGGCTTCAATAGCCAGGCCGTCAAACCTAGGGCTGGTAAGGAAGGGTGGTATATCGGTCCTTGCGAAAGCCGGACGACGTGGGAGAGTCCAAGGACTCCCCACTGAAATTTTACAATCTCCGCGTACCACGCTCTTCGGGGCCACGCTGGAGCCACCGGAATCACCGGTTTCTTTTCTACCCTGATTCTGCGGAGTAATCGAGGTAACCATTGTGGCGGTGTGAATGCATATATCAGCTTGAACTGATCCCAAGGGAACACAAGGGCATCCGAGCCGCAAGCTAGGGGATCCCTTGTCCGAGAGACAAACCTGTCCCCCTTTGCGTTGAATCTGGATGCTAGAAGATCTACATCCGATGTTCCCCACCGCTGACATATTGTCCAGAAAACCTCGGGGTGAAGGGACCCTTCCTCTGGGCCTAATTGCTGGCGACTTAGAAAGTCCGCCTTCCAATTCTCCACTCCTGGAATGAATACCGCAGATATGGCTGGGACACATTTTTCTGCCCATTTCAGGATGTAATTTACTTCCCTCTGGGCTGCACGACTCCTGGTGCCCCCCTGATGATTGATATATGCCACTGCTGTGGCATTGTCTGATTGCATTCTGACAGGGGACCCTTGGAGTTTGGATGTCCATGCTACTAGGGCATACCGGGCTGCTCGTATCTCTAAGAGATTGATGGGCAGGGCCTTTTCTGCATCCGACCATCTGCCCTGGAGAGACTATTGCTCCAGTACTGCTCCCCAGCCTATAAGGCTGGCATCTGTAGTGACCACCTTCCAAGAAATCGGACTGAAGGATTTCCTTTTTTCCAGATTCTGGGGAACCAACCACCAACGGAGGCTCTTGCGAACGGAAGGGGACAAGGACATTGTAAGTCTAGGGCCTGAACTTTTTTGTTCCAGGCTGACAGTATGGCCCCTTGCAAATTCCTTGAATGGAATTGACCGTAGGGTACTGCTTCGAATGATGCCACCATTTTTCCCAGCAGCCTCATATACAGGCGTATGGACGGCTGTCTTTTTTGTACCCACTAAGTGGATCAAATCTTTCAAAGACAACACCTTTCCTCGAGGCAAGAATATTTTTCTCTGGCCTGAATCCAACCTTAGCCCCAAGTATTCCAGACTTTTGACTGGTTTTTAGGGCTGACTTGTCTCGGTTGATAATCCAACCGTGAGATTCCAGATACTTGATCGTCTTGTGAACGACCACGTCTAGTTTTTTCACTGAGTGGTCTATCAGCAACAAGTCATCCAGATATGCCATTATCATTACACCTTGTGTTCTTAGATTGGCCAATAAAGGGCCAGAATTTTTGTAAACACTTGTGGTGCTGTGGCCAAACCGAAGGGTAAGGCTCTGAACTGAAAATGGCGCCCTTCTACTGCAAAGCGTAGAAATTTTTGGTGGACTGGAAAGATGGGAATGTGCAAATAAGCATCTTTGATGTCGATCGTGGCTAACCAATCCTCCCCTTGTAGGGCAGTGGCCACCGATCGGATCGACTCCATCGGAAAGTCCTGATATACAGGAATTTGTATAGCCCTTTTAGAATTAATATGGGCCTCCCGTCCGCGTTTGCTTCGGGACTGTAAAGAGGTTTGAGTAAAACCTGAACCCTCATTCTTCCAGGGGAACCTCCATAATTACTCCTTGGAGCAATAGTTGTTCTAGTGCCAACAGGAGGGACTCTCTCTTCCGGGGATCCCTTGGCACGTCTGACCTCAAAAATGGGAAGGAGGAGAGTCTTTTAACTCCAAACTGTATCCCAAACCTACTGCGGAGAGCACCTATCTGTCTTGATCGTGTCCCGCCAGGTCTCTTGCGAACAACTGGAGTCCTCCCCCCACCCGACTGAGTGGGGGCTTCATGAATTTAACTTTGGGGGAGGTTTTGTACCTCCCCTGACCCAGGGTTTCTCATTACCCTGCTACTGTCCCTGTTTTTTACCCCCGGGATTTGACCAAGGAACTGTTACACAGCCGATGCCCCAGGGACTGGAGAAGCAGGCCTCTTAAAGAGGGACCTCTAACTCTGCTTTTAACCGGCAAGAGCGTATTTTTACCGCTGGAAATTTTCTGGATATATTTGTCCAGGTTTTCCCTGAATAAGCGTTCACCATGAAATGGGACGCTAACCAGCCATTCTTTACAGGGAGCTTCAGCAGACCAGTTTTTGAGCCATAGGAGCCTACGCATATGTACTATAGACAGCGTAAGGCGGGAGGCCTGATGGACTGAATCCTCTATGGCGTCAACCGCAAAGCCTAAGGCTCTAGGTAGATCAGCTAGGGCAAAGCCTGCTGATCTGTCAAGTCCCTCAAGACCTGTTTCAACTGATCCTTCACTGCTTAGCAGACCCCAATAGCTGCTACTGCTGGTTGTATCACCAAGCAGATTTTCATAAGGACTCCAATCTTTTATCTATTGGGTTCTTGAACATTTGGACATTATCCACTGGACATGTCAGTGATTTATACATACAAGAGATGGCTGCGTCCATTGTAGGGACCTTCCATTTTTTTTTTTTTTTTTTTTTTTTTTTTATGAACTTATCCTCCATGGGATAGACCACCGGAAATCTCTTGGGGGAATAAATATTTTCTCAGGACGTTCCCAATCCTGGTAAATGAGCCCTTTCAGTAAAGGGTGAAGTGGAAAAGAACAAACAGTCTGGGGGCTTCTAGCGACCCCAACGAGGATACAGTAGTGGTTGATGGTTCCGCAAGGTGCATTTTTAAATGCTGATCGGACCATGTTAGTCAGAGACTGAACCCATAATCTTTCAGCTTGAGATGCTGAGAAAAGGTTCCCCCACTGTTGATTCCTCTATAACAGAATCAACCTTATCCTGATTCCCTTCAGGCAGGTCGATCCCTGTATGGGACTGTTGCTCTGCTAACAGGCACTCTGAAGGAGGAGACGGAGATCGGGCGTGCTTTCCCTGACAGGGAGGCAGCGATAAATGTTGACAATCTCTCTCTAATCCTCCCAGAGCTGAGGAAAAAACCTCCTCTGTTACATACACAGGAGCAGGTGACTGAGGACAGCCACAGTACCAAGTACCCCTGCGGGGTCTCTACGGTCACTTACCTCTGAACTTCAGGGGAGACTGGTGCAGCAGGAGTATGCCCAAGATCCTCCGAGCCCGATGAGACCCCCTTCGCTTCCTGGAAGATTCAGTTCCGGAGCTTCTGGACGGCATATTCCTAAGCCTAAAGCTGAGGTATTCCAGCCGTAATACACCACTTTTACTGAGAATAGTCTAGCACAATTGCTGCTATATCACAGTTGGTGTCTACTAATGTGCCTTTCTAGGGGATGCCTGTATCAACCGCTTGCTGTATGCCTTTAAATGTTGCCAGCTCTGTCTCTGTACTTCATAGCCAGCTCACTACAATATTGTGGTTTTTTCAAACTGCTGGGTGGCCGCACATGCGCAGAAGCGCTGCGGCGCGCACAGAGCGTCATCCCCCAGGCTCCGCCCCCTTTCCCGGCTCACCTCTATATATAGAGGCGCGTGCACGCGCACGGGCACGTGCGCCTTCGGCGCTAATTTCAAATATGGTAACAAGGGACAGGAGCCAGGGCCCCTCTTTGCCGCAGGCCGGGGGATGGACGAGCACTGCAACATGGCAGAGGAAGCAGTTTCCTATAAGAGAACTCACCATCTGCCTGGACTTTGCTCTGCTGAGAAGAAGCTAGTCCACATGACAAGAAAACATTCCACAGCGGCCTCTAGTGGACAAACACAGGTACCGCAGTCTAATATATTAAATATATATATATAAAATTTTTTTTTTTTTTTTTCTTGACCACCATTAAAAATTATTACATTTTTTTAGTAGTTACAGGCATGCACAGAATTTTGCGGGAATACCATTAGGTAACAGACAGAAAGACAAATTAGGCTTGGGGGTCCCCCAATAGAACCAAGTTCCTGGGGGCCCCCACTTACCTGTTCCCCGCCGCAGGACTTTGTTTGGTCCACAAAAGCCCAAACTTCACCTATCACGGCAGGCATTGTAATCAAACCTTCAGGGACCGGGTTCCCAAGGATTCCACTCCCCTGGACCTGTATAGCACCCTGCACAGAAAACATCTTGGTCGTGGGTATGACCAGAGCTCTGGATCCCAGGGTCCAGCTCTCCTAAGAGAAGCATTACAGGCAAAACCTTGCTCTTCTCTGCAAGGCCCGGGTACCGACCGTTTAGCTATGAAGCTTTTTTGGTCGGATCCGGAATAGCTTACTGAGGCCCAAAAGAACCTGTACGCAAGCTCAGTGAAAAACACATGTTTCTTCTTGGCCAACACCTTAGACACTGGCAAAAAACTGAGGTGCTCCCGGATGGGAGGGGCTTATATAGGGGAGGGTACTTCCGGTTTTGGAAGTTGCCAGTGCCAGCACCTGACGGTATCTATATAACCCATTAGTAATGACTATGTCGCTCTGTGTCCCGTGATGTACGAGAAAGAAAAACTATCTAGATGGCCAGGCCTGACCATATAACTCAGTCTCTAGGGGGGGTAAAATTCTTTGCATGCAGTCTTTAAACGGTGGTGCACATTTCAGGAACACATTTGTAATCCAAGGGAAAGAAAATGCCAACACAGTACACTCCACTAGAGATCCGTTTGACTCAGTTCAGCTATGGATCTCCAGGGGAGGGGAAACTGAAATAGGAACTGGTGGGCCACGGCAGTCTGTAGGCCTAACAATGGTATACAGTATTTGTGGATTGAGCATGTGCTCGCTCACCCCTCCGGACGCGATCCCAGTCCGGGAACTTCCACCTGCTATGTCTCCACACACAGCGTCTGCAGCAGTCTGGTCTCCGGCTCAGCAGCGGTTGAGGAAACCGAGTCAGATGCCACCCAGGCTCGCGATGGGGTGGAAGGCTCTCTTGGGTAGCAGCGCAAGGCCCCAGGCTTCAGGCCTTGCACCACAGCGGATCCGCACAGGAAGATCTCTCCACTGAAGTCTCGTGTCCCAAAAAGGCCGAGCGCAGCCTCGCCTCCTCCTTATATAACCCCACCCATGAGTCTCTGGGGTGGAAACATTGCATCCTGGGTACCGAATGGGGTTCTGGGTAAGGTAGTCCTGAGAGTCTTAAAGGAGACCCCGCTACATATATATATATATATATATATATATATATATATATATATTTTTTGCCATCTTTGTCCTTTTGCAAAGATTTCTCTTCACTTGCTCTCCCATAGCCTAACAGGAAGTGAGAGGAAATATCTGCAAAGTAAGGGAATTTCTTGGGGACCCTCAGCTCACCAGAACTAGTGTCCCTATTGGAAGATTTCCCCTCTATTACTTTTCTAGGGACAGCCCAACTTTTGTGATTTTCTTTTACTTTCAACGATAATGATAAACAGGACAAATAGAGAGGGGGAATCTCCCTAAAGAGGGCACAGAGAGCAATACAAACTGATGTGTTCTAATCCCTTTGCACTCTATCCAAAACTAAAAAAAAATATATATTTTGCCTTTAGTTATACTTTAATTGTATATGAGGAGTACATTGCAAAATGTATCTTTTGTCCTGAATAACTGCTGATAAATATAGCAGTGTCCTTCCTGTGCCTTAAAGTGGTTGTAGAGGCAGAAGGTTTTTTTCTCCTATTGCATTCTATGCATTAGGATAAAAAGCTTTCTGTGTGCAACAGCCACCCTAATACTTACCTGAGCCCCATCTCTATCCAGCGATGTGCACAAGTGCCTTGGCCATCCGGGACTCTCCCTCCTGATTGGCTTTTTAAAGAAAAAAAAAATAAGACTTTAGTATCACTTTAAGCCTCATAGCTGTATATACAGTATGCGGTGTAAGATCATCCAAGGTACTGCTGCCTCTGACTGCTACTGTGCTGGGTCACTGTTCTTCTTGTTATACAGAAATTTGCAGACAAGCTTCTCTTCTGCTTCATACATTCTGTGCATCTGTGCTTCCTATACCTCATCTGCTGCTTCATGAATTTCTCCCACCAATCATCAGAGGAGCAGCTCTGACTTGAGGAAGCAAATCTCTGTCTCTACCAACATGGTCCCCTCCACACAAAGGCATGGTGCAGAACAAGACATGGTAAGCCAGTAATGGGGAAAAGATCAGCTGCAGGATAACCACAGGCAACACGTGACTGGCGTTTTCCCCTCAGCTTCCTTTTTATGGCACAGCTTGCACAATTCAGGTTCTATTTACCAAAATGAGTAAATAGAACCTGAATAAGTGGCCACATTATTTCTCATTAACAGAAAAAATAGTAATCTCTTATAATCTTATAGTCAGGTTTGGAGCAGCAAACAATAAAATGTTGTTTTAGAGGTGATATTATTACACTGATGTGAAGGATAAAACTTGGAAATCACATGCCCTAGTAATGGAAATACCACCCTAGATTTTAGAACTAAATCAAATATGGTATACTCTGAATTGTTTGAATTTCAGGAAAAGCCAAATCCAGAGTTATATTTCAATGATACAAATCTGACAATGCTGGTGACGGATTTGTTCGCTGCTGGAATGGAGACAACTTCCACCACTCTCCGATGGGGACTCCTGCTGATGATGAAATATCCAGAAATACAAAGTAAGTGATTTAATTTGTGTGTTGTTTTCTTTGGTATTATCCATTCACCTCAATCTTCTCATTTATGTGACAACTCCCTAATAACTGCTTAGACCATATAACTGGTTTAAAGACCATTTGTCCATGAGGAATGCCACCTTATCATGAATATGGAACAATACTGTCATTGCTGATAGCTCTAGAGCTAACACTTTTAAACACAAATCAGAAGGGACAGCTTCCGTGTTTTTATCCGGACAGGTAGCAACCACAGAAGACAGAGAAATCCATTTATCAATAATTACCTGTCCACCAAAATGTTCCTAAAATAGCCATCTTATCTTTTAACTAACAAGAGGATTGGGAATGACTTATTAAATCTTAGGAGAAAACAAAAAGTCCTTAAAATAAGCCAGTATGCCTTTCTTTCAATGCCAGAAAATGTTCAGAAGGAAATTGAAAAAGTCATTGGTTCTGGAGAGCCTCGACTGATACATCGAAAACAAATGCCGTATACTGATGCTGTTATCCATGAAATCCAAAGATTTGCCAATATTTTGCCAACAAATGTTCCGCATGCCACTACTCGGGATGTGACTTTCAAAGGATTCTTTATACCCAAAGTAAGTGTTACATTTTACCGTTCATTCATTTCTAAAATATAAATTATGAAATGCATTTGTTACCAATTCAAACAACTTCAAGTGAGGGGAATTGAGCTCTAGGCACTTCCAAGTCCATATGTTTAGAAGTTCAGTGAGAAGTGCTACTGGACACTTCCTCTGGAGTAATGTCTGAGAAGGCCATTTAAAACCTGCTCAGTGCTTTTGTGAGTTGTCTGCGCAAAAACCTTTCCAAGTATCTGTTCCCAAGCTATCATACCTGCGATCTCTGTTCCAGTTCCGATACTGATGTATGCTCACTGTGTGTTTCTCAATGATCCTTGTTATCCGCTTGCCCTGACCTTTTACTTGTTATACCACTACCTTGCTTGCCTGTAAGTGACCTAGATTGGACAGGTTAATATATCGAAAAAATTTATGTGGAATGGAGTGTATGTCCACAATTTATCCAGGGATAAAGTGACTCATGGTATCATCCTGGTATATATGGTAAAAGAGGAATGAGAGAGGATCTGGGACTTTAAATATACTCCTATTGTCACATATTTCTTTTAATCGAACAAAGCATATATGTTGTACATAAAAAACAATTTTTTTATTAAATACAATTTAAAAACATATTGCAACCATCAATGTCTTTGAATACATCACAGAAATATTTATATATATATATATTGTGACAGCAGGAAGGTAAAGTCACCTGGTTGCATCCAGGGGGGTAGATATATTTCGCCCAGATTCAGGCTTTACGCCGACTTATACAACTAGGTGGAGAGTTGTATAAGCCCAGCTAAGGCTAGTGGGCTCATGGATGACTCATACCTCTAGGGAGAGTGTGGGGCGTCGTGCAGACAGGGAGTTGATGAGACCAGCTGAAGCTTGTCAGCTCATTTAGGCCTCTATAAGAACTCCCAGATTCATTAGGTGTTTGCTCATGCCTGGACCCAGACCTGTGTGGACTGTCTAGGGAGAGTGAACCCCTGTGCGGTGAGACAAAGCCTGTGTGGCTATTTGCTTGGACATTTAAAACCAGGGACTTAGGGACTAGGACAGCACTAGGCTGATCCCAGTTGTTAGTTAGGAAACCTGTATGTTTAGTCAGAGGTCAAGTTGACCAGGATTTATTTTGTTTATGTTTCTTTTGCTTTGCTGTGTTTTGTCACTGTAAATAGAAAATAAACCGCACCTTTTTGATTTTGAAAACCACAACCTCCGTTTGCTGGGCCTGTTTTTGTGTGGGGAGCCCATCCCGGGGGTCACACACACCCGCTGCCGAGCTAACCCCCTCACAATATATATATATATATATATATATATATATATATATTTTTTTTTTTTTTTCATTCCGTCCCTTCTTTGTTTGCATAGCCAATATCATATATGAAGAATGTATTAATTATATGGATCTTAAATTGGTATCTATGTATCTTGTAAAATGATTTCAGACCTGTACCTATTATGTTAATGTGATATTCCATTATTATCATTCTTCCTTATAGACTTGTTTTTACAGTATGATTGTAAAAAAGTTTTCTGAATGTACAAATCCTTGTTGGTCCTGAAAAAGCGGTATATCCGCTAAACGCATAGACCTTTTTGAAGGATACATATTGTTTGTTTCTGTGATGTATTCAAAGACATTAATGGTTGCTATATGTTTTTAAATTGTATTTATTGAAATTACAGTTTTTTATATACAACATATATGTTTTGTTTGATTATAGGAAATAAGGGACAATAGGGGTATATTTAATTGTTTTGGAGATACTCTGCCATTTTTTGCCACACTCTCCTGGCCCGAAGCCTGGCCACTCACATATTTACAGCCTGAGGCCTGTTAACCAGAATAAAGAATGTCCAGCCCAAAAGCATTTTCAAAGCTTTAATGCACACTGGTCAAATAAACACTCTGGAATAATAACATTTCTTCTTCACCATCCCAACACAACATTATCACGACCTCCTGACAGTAGTCTCTAATACAGAGCACTATACCTCCATTTTATGACTTCCTGTCACAGTACCTTTGCAGCCATCTTCCCAAATGTTATCAGACTCTTTCCACAGGTAGCTTACTCTTAGGGTGTTCCCTCCTTACACCATGGGGAGCTTCTCCTAAGAGGCTCCAAGGCTATCCTATACCTTTCACCTATGTCTCCTTTTTTAGTCTCCTTGGCGGCAAGCCCAGCAGAGTGCTCTTCCTGTGTCCTCAAAGCACAGCATTACATCTTGCTGATCAGAGGTGTCCTGCTCCCATATTCCAACTCCACTGGGTCCCACCCACAGCTGGCATACCAAGGGGCACTAACTCCACCCACTACATCAACACAGGAGGGGCATGAAATAAAGATGTACTTACACCTGCCAAAATGCCCATTTTGTGCCATGTTTCATTTCTGCCTACTATTAGCTGTTGTCACTCTGAGTATAACCAAGAGATGCAACCTGGAGTCATCTTCAGCAAAGCCTATCATCCTTTATGAGGTGCACTGGTAAACACTGGGTGGTTGCTTAGACCATGGGACTCCATCCTTTTTAGGGCCTACATTCTCCAGACAGCACAGTGGATCCAGTACTGAATTATACTTCTTCTAAACTTCCAAGGCAGGTTTATTATTGGCATTGGTGACTGTCAGTAATATCTTCATATTGATTCTTTAATACAACAGACATTCTCTTCGTGAGAGACAGCTAGGAGTCTATAGTGGATGTACCTGGAAATAGATCTCTTGCATTACAGGTGAGAAAAAATCTTTCCCAGATCTCCAGATTACCCACAAATGGAGTGGGTGGACTGGGTGTTGATGCGGGAGACTAAGATCTAATTTCTGCTTCCAGAATGAGACAACGGCTGTCTCAGATACTGCCACTGCCATCACAATATGGCAAATGAGTGCTAAGCCTCACCCTGTGCAGAGGTTTTCTAGCTCATGAGACAACAATCTAAGCAGCAACAGACTGAGAGAGTGATCTTCACTGAATTCAGTTATCTCCTCAGTTAAACCTTTACATTTACACACATAAAACATAGTCACCACTACATGTTTTAAGAGAAACAAGCTTGGTTCACAGTACCTTCTGTAGTGTTTCTGGACTTTAAGAAATGTCTGTGACATTTTCTGCCACGTCCAGACAGGAATGTAGAGAATTTAAAATAAAATAGCCCTCTTAGAGGTAAGAACAGTGACAGACAGTCACTTAATGTCAGGTATTCACAAGACACCAAACATGATATGGATATGCATTGTCCTTAGGAGCATTGTGACCAATTTGGCTGCTGCACATTATAACTAGGGATGAGCCGAACACCCCCATGTTCGGTTCGCACCAGAACCTGGAAACAGACCGAAAGTTTGCGCGAACTTTAGAACCCTATTAAATACAATGCACGCGAACGTTCGAAATCTAAAGTGCTAATTATAACGGCTAATATGCAAGTTATTGTCCTAAAAAGGGTTTGGAGACCCGGGTCCTGCCCCAGGGGACATGTATCAATGCAAAAAGAAGTTTTAAAAACGGCCGTTTTTTCGGTAGCAGTGATTTTAATGATGCATAAAGTAAAAAAAAAATTGAAAATATACCTTTAAATATCGTACCTGGGGGGTGTCTAAAGTATGCCTGTGAAGTGGCACGTGTTTCCCGTGTTTAGAACTGTCCCTGCACAAAATGACATTTTTTTTTTTTTTTTTTGGTTTACAAACTTTTTTATTGAGTACAGAAGGTGGTACAAAACCGACTTGATACACGTACAGAAAAAATTACAGAAAGTCATTTTGCATATATGGACAATATAACACATATAGGTAATAGTAATGTATTTTGGTTAATACGTAAACTGAAGACAGGCATTATAGCATTAGTTGCATTGATCCATAAAAATGATCTCTTTAAAGTATGCAGGGGTATGTTAGTCTAGGTTAAAGAACGAGGTGGAATGCTCGAACCATGGATCCCATTTTTTTTTTGTAAACATGGTTTGAGTTCTGTATTGTGTGATAAATTTTTTCCATTAAATTTATGTTGATTCTTGTTTTGAGATGAGCTAGTGCAGGGGTACCCAACCAGTGGCCCGGGGGCCACATGTGGCCCGCGGAGCCCTCTGATGTGGCCCGCGACCTTCTGCTCTGGGATGGAATAGAATACTGTTATTAAAGGTAAGTTCATTACTAAAATCACAGTGTGAGCATGTTTTCTGCAGTGGTTACTGGGCTGCTTTCAAACTGATCCGCAGGTGCAGAGCAGTGCACCTGCGGGTTACCTGCACTGAGCCATAGACTTCTATTACCTGCGAGTTTGGTGAGCTTTCTGAAAGTGCACCACACTTATAGGATATAATTAGAAGTCTATGGCAAAGTGCATCTAACCTGCAGGAAAGCCACAGGTGAACCCGCGGTGCAGGTAAACTGTGCATCAGTGTGAAAGTAGCCTTAGGCCCCTTTCACACGGTCAGTCCGACCCAATCGGACCCTCCATTCACCTCTATGGAGTGGCAGATGTAAATGAACTTGTGTCTGTTTACAAACGCCTACCTCCAATCCGATCCGCTAAAAAAAAAAAGACTTGAGTGGGCTCTACAGAGCAGAGTGGGCTGCCGTCCACCCGCTCCGCTTATTGTGGCCCGCGACCGGTTACCAAGTCGCTTAAGTGGCCCCCACTCTTCAAAAGGTTGGGCACCCCTGTGCTAGTGGGACAGATGGTGATTTCCAGTGGAATGCAATTAACCAGTGTATTGCAACACATATTGTGTGTATTAATCTCATATTATGTACAGAGAGACCTATAATGGGAGAGAAGAGAAGGCAATTGTGTAAAGTTAGAACAATATTATTGTCTGAGATTTTGGAGGTAAATTTTTCTAACTGTTCTAAAGGAAAAAAAGTAATTTAAAACTGCTTGCAGCTGTAATGTCTGGTTCCGGTAATATGGATGAAAATCATTGAGAAAAATGGCATTGCTACCCCATCACGCCCCCTACCCCAGCCCATTACCAGCCCCCTTGGGTCTTGTATGGATATTAACCACTTAACAACCGCTCACTGTATATATACGTCGGCAGAATGGCACGGACAGGCACAATCACGTACCTGTACGTGTCTGCCTTCGTATAGTTGGGGGGTCCCAACGGACCCCCATCTGGTACAGTGAGCGGTAGTTCTCATTCTGGGAGCGATCCACCCCCTCGCGATCGCTCCCGGCGAATGAGAATCTTCCTCTGCCTGTGTAATGTAAACACAGGCAGAGGAAGTGATGTCATCTCTCCATGCGGCAGTCTTTTCATCCAGAGCGCCGTGGAGAGAAGACATCAGGTTAGTGCACCAACACTACACTAACACATAGGTACACATAGGCACACATTTCACCCCCCAGATCACCCCCAGATCACCCCCCAGGTCATCCCCTGCACCCCCAGTCACAGTGTCACTGATTGCAGTGATCATTTATTTACTGATCACTGCATTTAGTGTCATTTGTGACAGTAAAAAGTGTCAGGGCAGTTAGGTTTAGGCCCCTTTAGGTCCAGGGTAGCCCCCTAACCCCCCCTAATAAAGGTTTAACCCCTTGATCGCCCCCTAGGTAACCCTTTCACCCCCTAACGCCAGCGTCACTAAGCGATCGTATTTCCGATCGCTGTATTTAGTGCCGGTGGTGCCCTAGATAGCCAGTTATTTATTTTTAGGTTTGCCACAGGTTTTTATAGCGTCAGGTACCCCCATATATTATTTTAACCCCCTGATTGCCCCTAGAGTTAACCCTTTCACCAGTGATCACTTTATAAGTTATACTGGTGACACTGGTTAGCCAGTTAGTTATTTAGGTTACCCGTCAGGTTTTTATATAGCGTCAGGTACCCCCATATATAACCTAATAAAGGTTTTAACCCCCTGATTGCCCCTAGTTAACCCTTTCACCAGTGATCACCATATACGTTTTACGGGTGACGCTTGTTGGTTAGTTTGCTTTTTATAGCATCAGGGCACCCGCCGTATATAACCCAATAAAGGTTTAACCCCCTGATCACCCGGCGGCTGATATCAATTAGGTTTTAGCGCCAGAGAGGGTCTGCGTCGCCCCAGGCAGCGTCAGGTTAGTGCCAGTAACGCTAACACCCACGCGCAAAGCATACACCTCCCTTAGTGGTATAGTATCTGAACAGATCAATATCTGATCTGATCAGATCTATACTAGCGTCCCCAGCGGTTTAGGGTTCCCAAAAATGCAGTGTTAGCGGGATCAGCCCAGATACCTGCTAGCACCTGCATTTAGCCCCTCCGCCCAGCCCAGCCCACCCAAGTGCAGTATCGATCGATCACTGTCACTTACCAAACACAACACACATAACTGCAGCGTTCGCAGAGACAGTCCTGATCCCTGCGATCGCTAACAGTTTTTTTTTTAAGCGTTTGATACATTTGCTGACAGTCAGGTGCTTTTTTTACCTGTGAATCTTACTAGTGTACCCCTAAATTTAGAGCCCAAAATGGCAAATCGAAGGTACACTAGTAAAGAGGTCTACGAGATTCTGAGCATGACAGATAGTGAAGAGGAGGTCACGCATCTGTCAGATTCAGGCTCAGAATATCTTCCCGTAGAAGTCAGTGAAGTCAGCGGCTCCATGTCAGATAGCTCTGACGATGAAGATGAGGTCCCTGCTAAGGTCAGGCGTACCCGATCCCGATATTCTGAGGTTGTTGAGGAGCAAGAACCGCAGGGCTCTCGTATCATGGAGCACTAGCGCCGCTATTCCTTCTGGTGAATTGGCAAGCACCAGCGGCCTAGTACAGCCTGGGCGTACATCCAGCACTGCAGTATCACGTGGTGACGTGGCGAGTCACATAAGTGCAGTTCAAGCTGGCGAGGTGGCAAGCACAAGTAGTGTCCCGCTGCCACCAAGAAGAAGATAAAGGCAGGCTCGTCGTGCCCATAGTGCCCTTCCTGCAGAATTTGCCTATCCTGATTGGGTCCCCACCACTTCTGCAGAACCCGTACTTACATTCACTGCCCAACCCGGTATTCAGGTGGAAACAGCTGATTTTATGCCAATTGATTTTTATTCGCTGTTTTTCACGGAAGATCTCTATAGATCTATTGTGGACCAGAGTAATTTATATGCTGGTCAATTCATCGCCGCTAGTCCCCAGTTGCCTTCCATTGCCAAAGATTGGAAACCAATTACGGTTTCCGAATTTTAAGACCTTTCTGGGCCTTTCCCTCAACATGGGCACACATAAATTCCCGTCATTGCGTGCTTATTGGTCCACGCACCCAATTGACCACATGCCCGTGTTCTCTGCCTCCATGCCCAGGAAACGATACGAGCAGATCTTGCGGTTCATGCATTTCAACGACAATGAACTTTGTCGTCCACGTGGAGACCCTGAATACGACCGGCTCTACAAAATTCGGCCCCTCATAAACCACTTCAACAAACGTTTTGCAGCCTTGTTTATTCCCGATCAAGTTGTCTGCGTTGATGAGTCCCTGATTAAATTTTCTGGCCGCTTGTCTTTCAAGCAGTACCTTCCCAGCAAGCGTGCCAGATACGGGGTCAGGCTCTATAAGTTCTGTGACAGGGCAACAGGCTATGTATGGAGCTTTATGGTTTATGAGGGAAAAGATAGTCATGTTGAGCCAGTCAACTGCCCAGATTACATAGGGAGCGCTGGCAAGATAGTGTGGAACTTGGTGTCACCCTTATTCGGAAAGGGGTACCACTTGTATGTGGACAATTATTACACGAGCGTGCCACTATTTAGTCACTTGTTTGATCATCAGATTGGAGCATGTGGCACCGTGCGACCTAATCGCTGGGGCTTTCCCCAGAGGCTTGTAGATTCCCATCTTAGGCTGGGGGAGAGAGCCTGCTTGAAGTGTAATAACTTGCTCGCTATGAAGTGGAGGGATAATAAGAATGTTTTCCTTCTTACCTCCCTTCATGCAGACACGACAGTCCAAATTCGTACGGCGACTGGTGTTGTGGAGAAACCCCTCTGTGTCCACGAATATAACCAAAATATGGGAGGGGTGGACCTCAACGACCAGTTGTTGGTGCCGTATCTAATTGACCGTAAGGCGAGACGCTGGTACAAAAAAGTGTCTCTATCCTTATTCCAATTGGCTTTGCTGAACGCTCATGTGCTATACAGAGCTTTAGGCGGGACATTATCTCTCCTAAAATTCCAGAATGAGATAGTCACAGAACTCCTGTATCCAGGCGGTTCTGCACCTCACCATCCCCAACCAAATGCAGTAAGCCGGCTGCATGAGAGGCATTATCCGTATGTCCTCGAGAGTACCCCTACCCAACGAGCCCCCCAAAAAAGATGTCGTGTCTGTAGCAAGCACGGATTTAGGCGTGACACCCGTTATTTTTGTCCACGCTGTCCTGACAATCCTGGTCTTTGCATTGTTTTGAACGTTTCCACTCAAAAGTGAAGTTTTAGCGTAGGGTACAGCATTGCACAGAACAGGACACACTTACACAGGGTCTCCAAAGATGCCATCGCATTTTGAGAGACCCGAACCATTACAGTTGTTAAAGTTACAAAAAAAAGTGTAAAAAAAAAAAACAAAAAACTAAAAACAAAAAACACAAAAAAAATATAAAATAAAAAAACCAAAAATAGTTGTCGTTTTATTGTTCTCTCTCTCTCTCTATTTTCTCTCTATTGTTCTGCTCTTTTTTACTGTATTCTATTCTGCAATGTTTTATCATGCTTGCTTTTCAGGTATGTAATTTTTTTGTTTTCAGGTGCGCCATTCAGCTGCAGCGCGGAATTATTTATCATGACAGCAACAGCGTTTGCTCCCACGATACATAAAGCCGTGACTCCAGTGCTGTAGGAGGTGATTTCACCACCACAGTTAAAAAAAAAGAGCATATATGCCGAAGCATAGGGGCGGAGGAGCGATTTTGCTCCTAATGCCGCGTACATACGGTCGAAATTCCGACGGAGGCTTGCCCGTGGAAAAGTCCGACCGTGTGTACGCGGCATAACTTTTTTGCGGGAGGATGCCCCCATGCTTCGGCATATATATATTTTAGGCACAGGTTGCGTTAAAAAAATTTTTAGAAAGTGCGCATGCGCGGGACTTCCGGGAAGACGCCTTGAACGGGAGCTCCGCACCACTCCGGCCTCTCACTGCCCCCTGAGCTCTTAGATTGAGCAGGATTCGGCCAACTCTGACCCCATCGAATTACGGGAGTTCCAGGCGCAGCTACACATGTCTGGCGGCTCGCAAAGAAGCGAGGTTAGCCGTCAGCTGGACTTTACACAGGCGGTGCTTTCTACACCTAAGATGGCGGCCGCAGCACGAGGGGGAATTGAGGAATCCGACTCCATCGCGGATCTTCCATCCATCTACCAGCCCCAGAATGGCCTGCTGGCAACCCCAGTAAGTACCTGCAATCCCCCAGCAATCTCCCCAGCTTCCACTGAGTCGCTGCTGAACAGGACATTTGGAAATCTCCCCCACACTCCCATGATGCGATCCCCCTTGGGTCTGGCAGGCCCCCACCCTTCCTCCCCTCTGCAGCCAGTACATTCTGCTGACATGCAACTCATGCTGCTGAACTTCTCTGAAATGCTAGCATCAGGACTAGCTCAAAATGCCTCACAGATCACTGCCACCATTAAGGCTGATCTACAGAGCTTAGGAGCCCGCATAGAAGCTATTGAACAGGCAGTAGATAATACTGCGGCCCGCACTAACCAAAATACCACATGCATACAAACCTTGCAAGATCAACTTGAGAATGCCCTCTCTAAGATCGATGATTTGGAGAACAGAAGTAGGAGATATAACTTCCGCATACATGGGATCCCTGAATCTGTAGCTGATGTCCCCGGCACAGTTAAGCTATTCATAAAAGAACTTCTTCCAGACATTCAGGAACATAGATTGGAACTTGATCGAGCTCACAGAGCTCTCCAGCCCCCCCCCCCGCCCAGACGGCCTACCAAGGGATATCATCGTCAAACCCCATTATTATGGGGTGAAGGAGGATGTGATGAGACTAACCCGTAACTTGGACAATCTCTCCTTCCAGGATCAGAAAATACAAATCTTCGCTGACATCTCGCCTACCACGATCCAGAAACGGAGATCCCTCAAACCCCTCCTGGAAATCCTAAACCAGAACTCCATCAAATACCGCTGGGCTTTCCCATTTCGTCTGCAGTTTCATTTCAGAGATAAAGCCTGCGGCTTCTCCACATTCCAAGATGGCGAATGTCTCCTGCTCCAACTCGGCCTTATCTCCCAAGAATTGGCTACGCTGAATACTACGGCCAAGTCAAGCTCCTCAAAACGCCCACCCCCGGGAAGCCCTCTGACACCGTTATGGAACAAACCACTAACGAAGAGACAGAAGGAATCCCGACCCCCGAGATGAAAGCCTTCTTCTCTGCCTTTCTTTCCATTTTCTCCCAGCCGGAGGAGGTCTTGTTTTTGACTGCCCTCAATGACTCGGGGAGTAAATGACCCCCCTAGTTAAGTTAGGGGATTAACGATCCCACATGGCTCTGAGTTCCATTTGTTGGACTAGAGACTGATTCGGGTTGGGGGATCCCCGCTTGCCCATGTGTGGCTTGAGGAGACACCCATCACCTATTGATACTCCCACATTAACGAGGAAGAAGTTTCCTCGGTACTCCTGACTTAATGCAGTTATGATGTGCCTGTTTTAGTTTCCACATATGGTTAAGCTTATTAGTCTCTACCTACCCTAGCCCTCCTCCCCCCCCCCTTCCCTCCCCCCTCACTCCCCTCTCCCATGCCTCTTCCCCCCCACCTTGCAGGTGTTTCTCTTTACACTAATCTTATCTGGGTACACACTACTTTCTGGCATGTTTTTTTAGTTATTTTTGCCGTAATGTTCTCCAGAACTCTTACGCACGTTGGCCTCTCTAGACATGTTTTCCCCCTTGGGGGCCCCAGAGGCCGGAGTGGCCCTCCACGCCACTCTTTCTGTTGTTTCGCAGTGGGAATCTCCTTTTTCCCTCTGGTGACGGCAGGTAGACAACCCCGAGCGGGGTTGCCCTCTCTCCAAGACCCCTTTTACAGGAGTCTTTGGACGTATTCCCGGCTTGCCGGGTCGGTTGTTCTCTTTTTTTTTTCACTGATTTGTAGCATATGTTTGATTTACCTTCTTCTTGCAATTTATTCAGCTGTTGTAATGACATCTCTGTTCTTCTTTCCTCCACCTCTTCTTTCTTCTCGCTCTTACCTTCTCCCCTCTCTACAGAGATCCCATCCCCTTTCCTTCAGGACTCCTCGCGGAGGCTTCCCCTATGCCTTATTCTCAGGCGCATGTCGATGATCTGCTTCACGTCGGAGGTCCGGTCAACCCCTTCCTACCAGGTAAGCTCCCCTTTTGCATTCTCGCACACCCCCCTGGGCGCCCATGGCTGAGAATAACACCCACAAGCTGCCTTTTAAGGTAGCCTCCCACAACACACAGGGTCTTAATTCTCCATCAAAACGCCGGAAGGCATTCCAGAGCTACCACTCCAGAAGCCTTGATGTTGTCCTCCTACAGGAGACTCACTTCCCCGCTAGCTATACCCCCTCCTTTATCCACCGCAGTTTCCCCACCTTCTACCTTGCGAATGCGGACACTAAACAGAGAGGTGTAGCCATCCTCTTCGCTAAGCGGATTCCATTTTCTGATGCTTACACATTTCGTGACACAGACGGTAGGTACCTTCTGGTCAAAGGACATATAGAAGGAGTAATGTACTCCTTCGTTTCATACTATGCCCCTAATAAGGGCCAGGCTAAATTTTTTGCCTCCATGTTCTCCGTCCTCTCTCCTCACCTAGAAGGTAGAATCCTCGTAGGGGGAGATTCTAACATCACGTTTGACCATTCACTAGACAAAACCCACCTGGACAGACCCCGCCTTAAAAGACCTTCCACACAGAGCCTCAGAATTGCCAGACTCCTGCATGATTTAGGCCTAATCGATTCTTGGAGAGAATTAAACCCCACGGCCAAAGACTTCACCCACTATTCTGCTCCCCACAAAACATATGCCAGGATTGACCATGTATTCATACCCAACTCGGACATACACACAGCTATTCTTGCCAAAATTCAGGACGTTCCATGGTCTGACCACTCCCTAGTAACTCTTACACTCTCTGGCTCCCTATCACCCTCAGGTCCCCCTCAATGGCGTCTGAGTAAATCCCTCCTAGCTAACCCGATCAACTGCACCATGCTGAAAAGGGACATTCAAGAATTCTTCCTCCTCAATGATAACGGGGACACAACCCCTAGTTCTCTTTGGGGAGCCCACAAAGTCATCCTGAGGGGCAGGATGATTCAACTGGCTTCCAATCTGAAAAAAGGTAGGAAGATTGAGTTGGACAACCTGGAAAGGGATTTTAGAATGCTCAGTAAGTCCCATAAATCAAACCCAACTCCCTCCAGCTTGGGTAAGTTGGAATCAGCCCGCACAGCCCTGAATCTAGCCTTGACCTCTAATGCGGACAAGCATCTAAGCTGGTTAAGCGGCAAATACTACTTACAGGGGAACAAAATAGGCTCACGTCTAGCATCCAAACTCTCTCCTAGGACCCAAAATTTCTCCTTACCCAGGATTAAATCACTTAAGGGCTCCCTCACCCAGAACCTCCAGAAAATACTAGAAACCTTCCAGGCCTTCTATTCCAAGCTATACTCCTCTCCCACTCCCGCAGACCCTGTTCCTTTAGAATCCTTTTTAGCGCATGTGACCCTTCCCAAACTTTCAGAGTCCCACAGATCCTTAATGGATTCTCCATTTCGCACTGAGGAAGTCCAGGAAGTCATTAAACACCTCAAAACTGACTCGGCCCCAGGGCCGGACGGCTTCCCAGCCCTTTATTATAAAACCTTCTCTGGGATCCTTTCCCCCCCACCTGGCTCGTCTCTTTAACTCCCTTCGAGAGGGCTCCCCTCTCGAACCCGCGGCCAATCTTGCTTTTATCACGGTGATCCCCAAACAGGGAAAGGACCCTAGTGATGTGGGCAACTACAGGCCAATTTCATTGATCAATAATGATCTGAAAATCATGACCAAGATTCTGGCTAATAGAATGGCCTCCTTCATTGCTTCTTATGTACACAGAGACCAGGTGGGTTTCATCCCCGGAAGACAGGGACCAGACCAGATCAGGAGAGCGGTAGACTTAATTTCCCTCATGCAATCCTCCTGGGATGGCGGACCACCTCAGAAGGGATACATTCTCTCTATAGACCTCCAAAAGGCCTTTGACACTGTCACCTGGCCATACCTTTTCTCCATCTTACAACAGTGGGGCTTCGGCCCTGAATTCCTACGTACCCTAGAAACTCTTTATTCTTCCCCTAAAGCACAGATCAGACTACAAGGGCATCTCTCAGACCAATTCCCTATTTTAAAAGGTACCAGACAAGGATGCCCACTCTCCCCTATCCTTTTCGCTATAGCGATAGAAACCCTAGCTCTTGCAATTAGACAGCACCCAGGCATTCATGGGATACAATGTGGTCAACGTTCACACAAATGCGCCCTCTTTGCGGACGACGTCCTTCTTTTCATCACCTCCCCTCTCCAGTCAACACCCGTCATACTCCAACTACTAAAAACTTTCGGAACGGTCTCAGGCCTACAGGTAAACATGGCAAAGTCAATGGCCCTGAACATCACCACCCCCCATGACATAGTTGATAAACTCAAAGCTAGCTTCCCCTTTGCCTGGTGTACCTCCTCCCTTCCCTATTTGGGAGTCTTCCTTACTCCCAGAGTAGAACTCCTATTCCAAAACAATTACCCTGCCATGTTCCAAAAAATCACGGAAGACCTCTCGCAATAGTCTCTTTATAACCTGTCCTGGCTGGGCAGAGTCAACTCAGTCAAGATGACCCTATTACCCAGACTGTTATACCTTTTTCGGTCCCTGCCTATCCCTGTCAAAAAACGAGCGCTGGATAGAATCCAATCCAAAGTCATACAGTTTATATGGGGGGGCAAGGGACATCGTCTTTCCAAAAAAATTTTTGTATAGGGCAAGGAAGAAAGGAGGCCTTGGTCTCCCCAATTTGTGGTGGTACTACCAAGCAGCCCAACTATGTCAATTCTCTGCGATCTATACCAAGGGCCCAAAACCAGACTGGGTAGATATAGAAAGGCAAGCTACCCCTAATCACACTTTAGATTATTTAGCCTGGAGACCACGCAAGGAACGTCCCTCGATCCTATCACCTACCCTTTCCCATTCAATGGCACTCTGCGACACTCTTCATAAACATCCCTCACTATCCTACTCCTGGCATCCTCTGGCTCATATTTTCCACAACCCCCAATTTCCCCCAGGTCTAAACATTAGGGCTTTTGGATGGTGGCTCGACAAGGGCCTTTACAGAATAGGACAATACTTTAACAATGATGGCCCCATTTCACTCAAATACTGCTCTTCTAAACTAGATATGCCCACATCCGAAACTTTCCGTTATTATCAATTGCTTCATTTTCTGCGTGGGGTCTGGAAAAGCTCGGACAACCCACTATCTGTTACGCAATATGAGCTATGGTGTTCCTCGGCTGTGGGCGTCAGGGGGGGCATTTCCCTGATCTACTCGGCATTAGCTGACCCTAGGGGCAAAGCGAGCTATATGTCAAAATGGGAGCATGACCTCCAGTTTGAATGGGATCTAGACACTTGGTACTCAAATTTTTTCCGCTCATTTAAAGGCATTTTAAACACCTCCCTGATAGAAGCTGACATTAAGGTTATCTCCAGATGGTACCTGGTCCCTACACGCCTCTCTAAGTTCTACCCGGAATCCTCCCCCCTATGCTTCAGAGGTTGTGGCCTTACAGGGTCCCTCCTCCACACTCTCTGGGAATGTCCTAAAATCAGGGGGTTCTGGAATAGAATCTTTAGCCTCATCCACAAAGTCACCGGCCACGACGTGAGGCAGATCCCCACTATCGCACTTCTCAATGATGCTATCCCTAAGGTTCCTAAATTTTCCCGACACCTCATACGCTTCATCTTGCTGGGAGCCAAGCTTACCTTGGCCCGTTCCTGGAAATCGCCCTTTGTGTCATTTCGCCAAGCTAAACACAAGATTTCCTGGATTATGTCACAAGAAAGGATTTTGAGCACCTTGCTTGACTCTCCAGAAAAGTTCCGTCATATCTGGGAACCCTGGGCTACACACTTGGGCTTCTCCCTGCTTTCCTCATAGGTTAACGCTAGATAACCCCCAATCTCACCGACTACTGGATTCCTATCTCCCACCTCCGCGAGGAAGCCCCGACCTTCTCCTCCCTCCCCTTTAAGTTTCTCTCTCTACCTCACCCCCTTTTCCCTTCCCCAACCCCACTCTTCTCTCCCATCTTTTATTTTCTACTCGTATCCTCACAAATAGTATGGTTCCAGCCTCCCAGGGGGTTTCCTCTGACCTGTTCTTCTCCTCTTCTTTCTTCCTTCCTTCTTTTCTTTGTCATATCTTCTTGTTGACAGGTACAGCTAGATGATCAGCTTTATAGAACGCTGGAGGCTACTTCTTAGCTGGGTCCTGAAACCCCCCCCAGATCTCCAATAGAGGGTTAAGCTTAGTCTCACCCTGGATGCTTGTCCCCCTTTCGGGGGCAACAGCCAGGGCAGATGGATGGGTTGCCGAACCTTTTGTTCATTCCCTTCCCTGGGTGCTTTGCCCTTAGCCACTCCGCACACAGCAGGTTCCCAGATGGGGTGGGCGGACTGGCAGGGAGTGGATGGGAGGCCGCTGCCCCTCGGGGCCCTTTGGCAATTTATCAATTACTTCCATTGGAATGTAAAGCCCAAGAATCCATCTATATTAAGCAAGTTGGTCTAGGATAATGTGATGGATCCCTTTTTTTTTTTTTTTTTTCATATAGCCTCATTCTGTTCATCTTTGTTTACTTCTGTTGAACATGATCTGTATAGACCCCGGACGGGGTATAATGTTAATTTTTTTTTACTTGTATCGCACTTTTTCAAAATAAAATCTTTTAAACTCAAAAAAAAAAAATATATATATTTTATTTTTTACTAGTTATTTTTTTGGTATTTGCTTTGCAGGTATGGTATGGTAAGGTCTTACTGTTATACTGTAATGTTACTTTGTTTTAATGTTAACCATCATTTGCTTAGCAGGTATGCCATTTAGTTGCAGCGCGGATCTATTTATCTTGACAGCAACAGCGTTTGCTCCCACGATACATAAAGCCGTGACTCCAAAGCTGTAGGAGGTTAAAAAAAAGAGCATATATGCCGAAGCATAGGGGCAGCAGGGGCGGAGGAGCGATTTTGCTCCTAATGCCGCGTACATACGGTCGAAATTCCGACGGAGGCTTGCCCATGGAAAAGTCTGACCGTGTGTACGCAGCATAACCTTTTATGCTGCGTACATACGGTCAAAATTCCGACGGAGGCTTGCCCGTGGAAAAGTCTGACCGTGTGTACGCGGCATAACTTTTTTGCGGGAGGATGCCCCATGCTTCGGCATATATAAATGGTGCATGTATGCCCATCATTAGAAGTGGGTGGATGAAGGGAGGTATTCTAATGGTGGACATACCCACCGATCAATCTCTTTTTTTTCGTTCAGCCAACAGGCTGCATGAAAAAAAAAGATTACAATACGGGGCGTGTCCGGACGTGAAGCAGGGAAGACGTGCTGGTGCTGGGCTCTGTACCCACGGGGACAATCCTTAGCCATCCCTTGCTTATTTTACCCCACTGGGCATAAAAAGTGACCTTACCCGTACCTGGGCATCTCCTGCCGCAGCCCCATCCGGTTTTTGCGGACTTTGCCGGGTCGGACTCGTCCTGGGATTGCAGCTGGCTTGACGCTGCCGAGGCCTGCCGCCATCTTGAGGCCTACGGAGCCTCCGGCGATCCCCGACCTCGCCTGCCGAGATCCGCGAGGGATTCGGACTCTCCATCCCTCTCCACCACAACCCCGTGGGTATACAGCGACTCTCCTAGGGGCCACTTACAGCGCTGATCCCCCGCAGGAGAGCTCCGTGATCCGGCGGACCCGACGCCATCTTGAGGCCTTCAGACCCGGCTGCATCCTCTCAGGTACAGTGATAGGCGCTCGGCGCTGCTGTGATACAGCCGGCACCTCCGGTGCCGATAGACTGTCTGATCGCCGGGCCGGGATCCGTCGCCAGCCCTTAGTGGGGAAGTTGTGGCCCAAACGCAGCGGAGCTCTTCCGGACGGCGGCCGAGCGTAGGAAAGTCCGCGGCTTCGGCCTAGTCCCGGAAGACGGCGGCCATCTTGCTGCACCCGAGGCCCCAATACAGTTAAAACACGGCCTGCTTTAACCCCTCAGCCGCCCAGCTCTCCCTGCACAGGGGCCCTACCTCTTTCCTCTTCCCACAGCCACTGCAAGAATTCCCTTTTACTAGTTAAAAGCTGTGCATGGCACCCCCTGTCTGCGGCTTGCAGGTTGTGGATCAGATACAACACTGTGCTAGACGGCCATCTTGCTGCACCATAGTGCCCATTATTCAGACTTTTCTCATTTAACAAGTTGCCCCTGGAAGCCTAGGTGCTTTGGCCGGCCAGGCTATGGGCCCTAAACCAGATAGCTATATATACTAACTTTTGCTATGTACTGAACCTACAGCCCTGGGGGGCAACTACACAGAGTCGGGGAGGATGACAGCTTGATCTCCCTGCTCTGCGCCGTCGGACCGCTCAGTCTCGGCGAATAAGACACATCCTGAATCCCTGACGCCACCGCGCATGCTCCCTGAGTGACGGACATCGCCTAACATTACCTATGCACAATACTTCCCGAAACCGACAGCGCTACCGCTCCCAGCAGAAGGCCTCTCCCACCGTGGGGAAGGGGAAGGGGAAGAGCAAAATGGCACCCGAGCCTCCGGAACCGGATGACACCACTCAGCATTCTGAGGACAGCTTGCTTCAGTTCCCCTCCAACCTGGCAAGCCCCACTGACGCTGGCTCTGATGCCATGCTCCAGAAGTTCTGCAGTATAGTGCGAGATGAAATAAACGTTGCCTCCCGTAAGCTCTCAGCAGAACTGGTGAAGGGTCTCAAGGAGATAGGCCACCGCACCAACCAACTGGAACAGCGGATGGATTTAACAACAACAGTCCTAGAGGGTCATGAGGACGAAGTTGAAAGACTGAATGCTGAACTGTTGAGCCTACAGGATAAATTAGAGGACTCTGAGAATAGGGCTCGCAGGGATAACCTCCGCATCCGTGGGCTCCCAGAGGCCATAACCGACCTGCAGGGGACGGCCACGGCTTTCTTTCAGGAGCTGGCGCCTGACGTCCCTTTGGAGCGCTTGGAATTTGATCGCATACACAGGTCCCTAGCTCTCAGGCCCACCGAGGGTCCCCCCAGAGACGTTATAATTAAATTTCACTTTTACAAGACCAAAGAGCGGCTCCTGCAGGCTGCACGGGATATCCCGGACCTCTCTTACCGGGGTAGTCCCCTCCAACTATTTGCAGACCTCTCTCCGGTCACCATAGCCAAACGGCGGAGTCTGAAGCCTTATTTGCAGATTCTACAAGCTCGGGGCATTCGTTATAGATGGGGGTTTCCCTTCAAGCTCTCCTTCTATCACCTTGGCCGCCAGTTTCATGCCTCCTCCCTGCCTGACTTACGGCGACATTTTCAGGATCTGCAGTTTGATCTCCCTCCCTCCCAACCGGAGCCTTCTTCGGCCCAGCCACGTTCATCCAGGCCACCCCACGGTTCCTCACAAATGTCTCAGCAGGGGTCCCAGGCGCTTCGATCACTGCAAGCACAGCGATTCCAGGATGTCCCTAAAGGATGACAGCACCGATTCTCATTTGTCACTCTGAGGAGCTAACCTGCCAGCACCCTGTTATTCTGAACTGTCAGCAGTATCTCACCTTGAACTATAAGTTTAAATCTAAATTTCACCTTTAGACTTCCCATTCTGTGGGCCCAATTGCAGTACATGAACATTTCTGCCTTTCAACCAAAATGATATCTGGACTGTTTTTTTTTTTTCCTGGGCCCGGTGGCCCCATTGTGTTCCCTCCTTCCCTGCTCCTGGAGGCCTTGTCATGTGGCTGACCCCTTGTCCGATGTTGCCCCAATTGAGGGACGGCGACATTGGGCCTCTGTGCTGTGGTTACGTTCGCATGGTCATTTGGCCCACCTGGATTCTTGTCCCCTGTCCCCCCCCCCTTTTTTTTTTTTTTTTCCTCAGGCGAAGGCTTTTGATCTGTCGCTCGAGAGGAATGTCCTTGTACTGTGCTGCACACCCCCATTAAAGTTGTGGGTGTGCCCTGCCCATCACGGTCCACGGTTTGTGGCCTTCGCAGTTTTGGCCGTAGTATGTGTATGTTATTGTCCTTGTGTTTGCGGTGGGTCGCCTTGGTGTCCTGGACTCCCCGTACTTTGGTTGGGGGCTCCGGGACGCGAGGATGACCACGGCCCACAATAATTCGTTCACAGTTTTAAGTTGATATGTTACATAATTTTGATTGAGACTGCTTTAATCCTTATTTAGGTGGTGTCTATTGAACATGTTTTTTCTGTTTACCTTATGCTGATGTCGATCTGATCTCATTGTTCAGACTACTTTAAAAATATGCCGAGCGGTGTCCGACGGACCACTGCTCCCCCTTGGCTTGGAACTTGGCCCGAACAAAAGTTTTGGCCAACTTCCGACCTTTTAGTGGGATTTCAGCCCCACTACCAATTGCAACCTAGATGACTGGAATGTTTTTACTCCGAGTTTTACTCGGTCTGTTTGTTTTCCTTTATCTGTTTCCTTTCACTGTCTCCCTACTTGACTCTCTGGTCTTTCACCTTTTTTTTCCCTCTACAAGGTCCGCGGGGTGTGTGCTTAGGGAAATGATCTTCTGCCGAATGCTAGTCCTACTATGACGCTTAATTGGCTGTCCCTGAATGTTCAGGGTATGAATTCTCCTCAGAAAAGGGTGAAGATTTTTAAGTATCTTAGGAAGCAGCGGATTGACATCGCCTGCTTACAGGAAACCCATTTTTCGGCGTCTTCCTGCCCTAAATACTTTGATGCTCAGTTTCCCCAGGTATTTTTGGCCACGGCTCCAACCAAGCAAAAGGGGGTGCTCATAGCTTTCCGCAAGTCGGTTTCATTTAGTTGCACTAGACAGATCGCAGACCCTGATAGCAGATATCTATTGCTACAAGGCACTATCCAAGGAAAGGAGGCTACCATCATGACTTATTATGCGCCAAACTCCAACCCAGGACCCTTCTTGACTCACGTCTGCGCCCTGCTAGCATCCCATCACAGGGGTACTCTCTTTCTTTCGGGTGATTCAAATTTAGTTTTGAATCCCTCACTGGATAAATACCCCTCGGAGCGTATCGCTCCCTCGCCTGGCGCAAAAAAATTTGCTCGCTCTTTACAACTACATGATTTGGTCGATCTTTGGAGGGAATGCCATCCTCAGAGTAAGGACTTTACACATTATTCCCACCCTCATCACTCTCACTCCAGAATTGATCATATGTTCATGCTACGACGCCACCTTCCCATGGTGGTCAGGGCCTCTATCCTGGCTGTTCCATGGTCTGATCATGACCCTGTTTTGGTGGTCTGCCACTCCGTTTTGGACAGACCCCAATTCTCACCCTGGGCGATGAATGATTCGCTCTTATCGCTTAAAGAGGTCCGGGAAGGTATTTTTAAGGCCTCAGAGGACTACTTCCGTGAAAATCAGGGGTCGGTTACGTCGCCGGTAACGCTTTGGGAGGCTTATAAGGCGGTACTCCGTGGCCACATTATTCGGGTAGCGTCAGCCCGTAAGCGGGAAAGGGGTTTGAAACAAAAAGCCCTGGAGACCCGTCTGGAGGCATTATCTGCGGTTTTTAAACAATCCCCCACCTCTGGCAACCGTAAACTCTTGGAACAGGTTCGTTCGGAGTTGGATCTTTGTCTCACCGAGGGGGCTGAACGCGTCTTACGTTGGTCCCGCCAGAGGTGGTATACCAGGGCGAATAAACCTAATCGAATGTTAGCCAACAGACTCCGGACTTTCGCTCCTAAATTCACCCCCATCACTTTGCGCAACCGACACAATGTACTTACGGGTAATCCGTTGCGTATATTGGAGGAGTTTCGATTCCGCCTTACTAAATTGTACTCTGATCCAGAGCAGTTTAACGCCCAGGACACTGCTGATTTCCTCGGCCGTCTCCCTCTCCCGACCCTGACGGAGGCGCATGTTACTCTTATGGACCGGGATATACAAATTTCAGAGGTCCTCCAAGGTATAAAAGATCTTAAGGTGGGAAAGCGACCGGGGCCGGATGGCTTTACGGCGCTTTACTACAGGAAACTGGCAGTCATGGTAGCTCCGCATCTAACGGCAATGTATAACTCTGTTAAAAATGGATGCTCCTTTACCCCGGACCTCTTGACGGCAAACATAGTGATGATCCCTAAACCGGATCGCGATCATTCCTCCTGGGCTAATTTTAGGCCTATCTCCCTAATTAACGTTGACATGAAAATTTTGACCAAAATTCTGGCTAATCGCCTAAATTCTTTTCTTCCTCGATTAATCGGGAAGGACCAGGTCGGCTTTATACCTCAGAGACAGGCCGGTGACGCTATTCGGCGTATATTGCAACTCCAACACATAGCTCATACTCGCTCGCTAGAATCTATGCTCTTGTCTCTGGACGTAAACAAGGCCTTTGACACTTTGTCATGGCCTTACCTCATGTCTGTTCTTCGACATTATGGCTTCGGGTCTTCTTTTATGTACTGGATATCTGTCTTATATGATTCCCCCCGGGCAAAAATTAAGTATTATGGATTTGAGTCTCCTCTCTTTAATATCAAGAGGGGCACCTGTCAGGGGTGCCCCCTATCACCTCTTCTTTTTGTATTGGCTCTGGAACCCCTGGCAGAGGCGATTCGCTCTCATCCGGATATACGAGGCATCGAATTAGCGGGTTGTCCCCATAAAATTTCCCTATTTGCCGATGATGTCCTTCTCACTTTGACCTCCCCCAGAAGCTCTTTACCAAACTTGCAAACTCTTTTGGATACCTTTGCTTCCCTTTCGGGGCTCCGGGTTAATCCCTCAAAATCGAAAGCATTGTCGGTTAACCTCTCTCCTGGCCTGATGAGGGATTTACAGTCGGCATTCTCCTTTCAGTGGGTTTCCTCGCTGCCCTATCTGGGAATCCGCCTTACCCCCACGTACTCCGGATTGTACCAGGCCAACTTTCCACCATTGTTCAAGAGACTAACAGATATGCTGTTGTCTTGGTCTCATTTGCCTTTGTCATGGTTCGGCAGAATAACGGCTGTTCGTATGTCCTATCTCCCGAAATTATTATATTTTTTCCGTGTCTTGCCTGTTCAGGTTTCTTCGCATATCCTCCGCATACATCAGCGAAGAATTATGCAATTTATATGGGGTTCGACCCGCCCTCGAATCGCCAAACAGGTCTTGTTTGCTAAGCGAGTCAATGGGGGTCTTTCGGTTCCTAATTTACAGGCCTATTACATAGCTGCTAACATAGCCCCACTCTCGTGCCTTCATGAAACCTATCAGCTCCTGCTCTGGGCTATGCTTGACCTGGTTGACATCGACCCTATTCCTATCTCCTCATTACCCTGGCTCCCACCTGTGCATCGTCCGGCGGTCATGGGGCCCTGCTTGGCCCACTCCTTGCGACTATGGGACTCGGTAAAGTACTCTGCAGGGCTGATCTCCCCACATCTCCCACTCTTACGACTCTTACACTGCCTGCTGTTCCCTCCAGGTTGTGATAATCCCTCCCAATTTCTATGGTGGACCATGAACGGGTTCACAGATGTTCACTCAATGCTACGGCCTACCAGGATTTTGGCATTTGACGCTTTACGCTCTTCTCATGGTATTCCCTTGCGTGAGCACTATCGCTATTTACAAATTCGCCACTTTCTTCAGAGCCTTATTAGGTTTCAATCTACCCCTTATACCTTGACCCCCTTTGAGAGCCTTTGCAGAGCCAGGCCCCATTCTCCGGGTCTAATATCACTGATATACTCGGCGGTGATATCTATAAAGAGACCCCCATTGAGGCCTTACCACCTTCAATGGGAGAAAGAGCTGGGGAGGCAGTTGGACCCTGAGGACTGGCAGGCGATGACACTAACTCTGTCCAAATGCTCACGTAATGTGTCAATTTTGGAAAATGCCTATAAAGTATTGTATAGGTGGTACTACACACCGGCAAGATTGGCTCGCTTTATCCCAAATTATTCTCCACTTTGTTATAGAGGGTGTTCCCAGGAAGGCACCATGGCACATATTTGGTGGTCATGCCCGCGGGCGTGCAGACTGTGGATTAGGGTATATACTCTCCTCCGCAACCTTTTTCAGATTAATATCAAAAGAGACCCCTATGTAGCTCTCCTTGGCAAGCCCATCGTGGAACTACTGCGTCCAGAACGGCAACTAGCCCAACATCTTTTTACTGCAACTAGATTGACAATTGCGAGAGCATGGAAAACCCCTACACTAAGCTTTGAGGCAGTCAAGAACCGCCTGAACGATATCATGGTCAACGAGAAACTAACAGCTATTCTTTCTGATACGCATGACAAGTTTCTCAGAGTCTGGCAACCTTGGATCACATATTACCACCCTTCTAGATTCGACGCTGCATTGCTGTCACTATAGGACCCCTCTTGCGCGCACCCCGTGGACCTCCTGCTTCCCTCTTCTCTTTCTCCCTCTTCTCCTTCTCCTCTTCTTCTTGTCCTGCCTCCTTTTTTTCTTTTTCTCTTTTCTCTTTCTCTCTCTTTCTCCAATTTTTTTTATTTTTTTTCTTCTTGGGCTCTTACTTGAGGTTTAACTGTTCTATCTTTTCTAGAGGATGCCAACTTTCAGGTTTTATTGTTGTGCATTATACACCCATTCTACAGGTTTACGCCCATCTGGGCATGGCCCAGGTTCTGGACCATCGGGTCCTGAGGACTTTTTCATTTATTTTTTATTTTTATCTTGAATATAACATCAGATCACGGCTCATGCTTCCTTCCTGTTGGTGAGGGCTTTCGAGTCCAGATCTACTTTGTATACTGAATGCTATAACACTCTATTGCAAACCTGTACTGTTGATTTAAATGACAATAAACTTTTTTTGTAAAAGAAAAAGATTACAATACATGTCCAACAAGGACCAGCAACGTACTGGTATGTTGCTGGATTTTGAATGGTTATTCCAGAATGATGCCTGCGGGTTTAGGTATCATCTTGGTATCATTCTTTTCAGCCAGCAGCCGGCTTTCATGTAGAAGCAATCCTAGTAGATAATTAGCCTCTAGACTGCTTTTACAAGCAGTGGGAGGGAATGTCCCCCCCCCGGATATAAACAGCGCCATTGGGAAATTGGGAAAGCATTTTATCACACCGATCTTGGTGTGGTCAGATGCTTTGAGGGCAGAGGAAAGATCTAGGGTCTAACCCCCCAATTTTTTTTCAAAAAAAGAGTACCTGTCACTACCTATTGCTATCATAGGGGATATTTACATTCCCTGAGATAACAATAAAAATGGTAAAAAAAAAAAAAATATGGAAGGAACAGTTTAAAAAAAAAAAAGCACCCCTATCTCTTGCGCAAAGGTGAACGCAAGCGTCGGTCTAGCGTCATATGTAAACAGCAATTGCACCATGCATGTGAGGTATCACCGTGAAGGTCAGATCGAGGGCAGTAATTTTAGCAGTAGACCTCCTCTGTAAATCTAATGTGGTAACCTGTAAAGGCTTTTAAAGGCTTTTAAAAATGTATGTAGTTTGTCGCCGCTGCGTGTTTGTGCGCAATTTTAAAGCATGTCGTGTTTGGTATCCATGTACTCGGCCTAAGATCCTCTTTTTTATTTCATCAAACATTTGGGCAATATAGTGTGTTTTAGTGCATTAAAAATAAAAAAGTGTGTTTTTTCCCCAAAAAATGTGTTTGAAAAATCGCTGCGCAAATACTGTGTGGAAAAAAAAAATCAACACCCACTATTTTAATCTGTAGGGCATTTGCTTTAAAAAATGTATAATGTTTGGGGGTTCAACGTAATTTTCTTGCAAAAAAAAAAAATGTTTTCATGTAAACAAAAAGTGTCAGAAAGGGCTTTGTCTTCAAGTGGTTAGAAGAGTGGATGATGTGTGACATAAGCTTCCTAATGTTGTGCATAAAATGCCAGGACAGTTCAAACCCCCCCCCCCCAAATGACCCCATTTTGGAAAGTAGACACCCCAAGCTATTTGCTGAGAGGCATGTTGAGACCATTGAATATTTTTTTTGGTCCCAAGTGATTGAATAATGACAAAAAAAAAAAAATATATGTACAAAAAGTTGTCACTAAATGATATATTGCTCAAACATGCCATCGTTATATGTGGAATTGCACCCTAAAATACATTCTGTTGCTTCTACTGAGTACGGGGATACCACATGTGTGAGACATTTTGGGAGCCTAGTCACGTACAGGACCCCGAAAACCAAGCACCGCCTTCAGGATTTCTAAGGGTGTAAATTTTTGATTTCACGATTTCACTCCTCACTGCCTATCACAGTTTCGGAGGCCATGGAATGCGCAGATGGCACAAAACCCCCCCCCCAAATGACCCCATTTTGGAAAGTAGACACCCCAAGCTATTTGCTGAGAGGTATGTTGAGTATTTTGCAGATCTCGCTTTTTGTCACAAAGTTTTGAAAATTGAAAAAAGAAAAAAAAAATTCTTTCTTCATTTTCAAAAACAAATGAGAGCTGTAAAATACTCACCATGCCTCTCAGCAAATAGCTTGGGGTGTCTACTTTCCAAAATGGGGTCATTTGGGGGGGTTTTGTGCTATTTTGGCATTTTATGGCCTTCAAAACTGTGATAGGTAGTGAGGAGTGAAATCAAAAATTTACGCCCTTAGAAATCCTGAAGGCGGTGCTTGGTTTTCAGGGCCCCGTACACGGCTAGGCTCTCAAAAAGTCCCACACATGTGGTATCCCCGTACTCAGGAGAAGCAGCAAAATGTATTGTGGGGTGCAATTCCACATATAACCATGGCATGTTTGAGCAATATATCATTTAGTGACAACTTTTTGTACATTTTTTTTTTGTCATTATTCAATCATTTGGGACAAAAAAAAATATTCAATGGGCTCAACATGCCTCTCAGCAAATAGCTTGGGGTGTCTACTTTCCTAAATGGGGTCATTTGGGGGGGTTTTGTGCCATCTTGGCATTTTATGGCCTTCAAAACTGTGATAGGTAGTGATAGGTAGTGAGGAGTGAAATCAAAAATTTATGCCCTTAGAAATCTTGAAGGCGGTGCTTGGTTTTTGGGGTCCCGTACGCAGCTAAGCTTTCCAAGAAGTCCCACACATGTGGTATCCCTGTACTCAGAAGAAGCAGCAGAATGTATTTTGGGGTGTAATTTCACATATGCCCATGGCATGTGTGAGCAATATATCATTTAGTGCCAACTTTTTGTAATTTTTTGTTTTTTTTAGTCATTATTCAATTTCCTTGGGGTGTCTACTTTCCAAAATGGGGTCATTTGGGGGGGTTTTGTACTGCCCTGCCATTTTGGCACCAGTCATAAATTAAAAGCTGTGTAAATTCCAGAAAATGTACCCTAGTTTGTAGACGCTATAACTTTTGCGCAAACCAATAAATATACGCTTATTGACATTTTTTTTTTACTAAAGACATGTGGCTGAATACATTTTGGCTTAAATCTATGACTAAAATTTTGTTTATTCGATTTTTCTTATAACAAAAAATAGAAAATATCATTTTTTTTTCAAAATTTTCAGTCTTTTTCCGTTTATATCGCAAAAAAAATAAATCGCAGAGGCAATCAAATACCATTAAATGAAAGCTCTATTTGTGGGAAGATGTGGGAAGAAAAGGACGCAAATTTCGTTTGGGTACAACATTGCATGTCCCCACAATTTCCAGTTAAAGCAGCGCAGTGCCAAATTCTGAAAACACCTCTGGTCTTTAAGCTGCATAATGGTCCGGGGCTTAAGTGGTTAAGGGGAACCCTGCACCCAAAATAAAAAAAGGCCCTATATACTCTGAACAGCAGTATACAGGCGGTGCAAACAAGACCGGGACTGTAGGTTTGTTCTTAAGTAGAATCTGTTTGTAATTTGGAACAGGTACATTTTTAAGTGTAGCTCCTGCCAAAAAATCTATTTTTAAGCTTTTTGGAGAACATAGGGAAGGGTTATCACCGCTGTAACATTTGTTTTGCTGTCTGTGCACCTGTTCAGAACATTTCACCTCACTTTCCGTCCCAATGACAAATGTTTTTGGAAAATTTGGGTTTTTTATTGAAACAAGGATTGGTGATAAAGCATCAGTAGAGAGGAGACACCTTTTTCCCATATTAACTCTTACAGGAGAGAATTTCCCTTCCTAGGGGTAGATTTCCTCTCACTTTCTGTTGTCTCCTTCCGTTTGCAAGTAGGAGTCGTTTGTAAGTTGGATGTTTGAAAGTAGGGGCCTGCCGTATATACTCTGCAGAAATTTGGCCCTTAGGTGTTGGTGTTGCCACAACACTGTAAGCCCTCACAGTTACTCTTGGTGGGCGCTAGAATGCCCTGCTGTGAACTATTATATCAGGAATTGTAATTACATGCCATTGTTGAACAGTGGTAGGAAAAATTGGGCCTTTGGTGGTGGTGGTGGTGCCACAACACTGTAAGCCCTCACAGTTACTCTTGGTGGGCGCATGAATGGGCCCTGCTGTGAATTATTAGATCAAGAATTGTAATTGCATGCCCCTGTTGAACAGGGGCTAAAAAACTGGGCCTTTGGTGGTGGCGGTGGTGCTGGTGCCACAACAATGTAAGTCCTCACAGTTACTCTTGGTGGGCGCAGGAATGGGCCCAGCTGTGAAATATTAGATCAAGAATTGTAATTACATGCCCCTGTAGAACGGGGGCAGAAAAATTGGGCCTTTGGTGGTGATGGTGGTGGTGGTGTTGCCACAACACTGTAAGCCCTCACAGTTACTCTTGGTGGGCGCAGGAATGGGCCCTGCTGTGAATTATTAGATCAAGAATTGTAATTACATGCCCCTGTTAAACAGGGGCAGAAAAATTGGGCCTTAGGCACTGGTGCTTGTGCCACAACACTGCAACCCCTCACAGATACTGTAGTTGGAGCGCAGCAATGAGCCCTGTTGCAAAGTATTGCAT
Organism: Rana muscosa; assembly: GCA_029206835.1. Classification (NCBI taxonomy): domain Eukaryota; kingdom Metazoa; phylum Chordata; class Amphibia; order Anura; family Ranidae; genus Rana; species Rana muscosa. The sequence goes on along the minus strand of CM055122.1, from coordinate 941,105,662 downwards.
CAAAAATTGTAATTACACGCCCCTGTTAAACAGGGGCAGAAAAATTGGGCCTTAGGCACTGGTGCTGGTGCCACAACACTGCAAACCCTCACAGATACTGTACTTGGAGCACAGCAATGAGCCCTGCTGCAAAGCATTGCATCAAAAATTGTAAATACACGCTCCTGTTAAACAGGGGCTGACAAATTGGGCCTTAGCCACTGGTGGCGGTGCCCAGAACCAAAATGTTCTTTCAAGCTATCAGCATGATCATTGAGGAGGAAGAGGATAGTCACTCAGCATAACAGGATAGTCACTCTGCATCAGCATAGGCAGTCTTGAAGGGATCTGACATTTAAAAGAAAATTATTCTGTTACATCAGCATCAGGTGCTTGGTAGCTGGTGGTGATCCAAGACTGATTCATTTTCATGAAGATCAGTCGATCGACTGAGTCGGTTGACAGGCGCACCCTGTGATCGGTTACAAAGCCTCCAGCAGCACTGAATGTGTGTTCCGAAAGAACGCTGGATGCAGGACAGGCCAGTATCACAATTGCATACTGTGCAAGCTCTGGCCAGTGATCCATCCTCAAGACCCAGTAACCCAGAGGATTTTCGGTGGGAAAGGTGTCCAAGTCTGATCTTGCCCCTAGGTATTCCTGCACCATGTAAACCAGACGCTGGCGATGGTTGCTGGAACCGATCATACCTTGGGGCTGCAGACTAAAAAATTGTCTGAACGCATCGGTCAGAAAGCCACCGTCTCCACCGCTACTTCTTTGACTGACCAAAGCCTCAGCAACACGTTGTCCAGGACCAGGAATTTGTAACCTCCCAGTCTCTGGGAACGCGTTGCACAGACCTTTCTGCAAGGCCTCCCGAAGATGCCTCATCCTCTGCTTCCTCTGCGATAGCAAGATAAGGTGCGGAACCTTACCCTTGTAACGTGGATCAAGGAGGATTGCCAGCCAGTAATGATCCCTCTCCTTGATCACACGAATACGACGATCCTTCCGCAGGCTTTGCAGGATCAGGGAGGCCATGCAGAGTAGGTTTGCTGAGGCATTTGGTGCAGAGTCCTCTGGGTCACTGAGCACGACATGATCCGCAGCCACCTCCTCCCAGCCACGTACAAGTCCATGGGTGTCTTGGGACTGTAATTGATCCCTTGAAGACTGCTGCTGAGTGTCCTCCTCCTCCTCCTCCTCCTCACCAGCAGGAACACTGTCTGGATAAAGGGGGCCTTGAGAGGTAAGGAAGTCCTCTTCCTGCCTCTGTTCTGCCTTAAGTGCCCTGTCCATTATTCCACACAGCGTGTGCTCCAACAGGTGGACAAGAGGGACAGTGTCACTGATGCATGCACTGTCACTGCTCACTATCCTCGTGGCCTCCTCAAATGGTGCTAGGACAGTGCATGCATCCCTGATCATGGCCCACTGGCGTGGGGAAAAAAATCCAAGCTCCCCTGACACTGTCCTGGTGCCATATTGCAACAGATACTCATTGATGGTCCTCTTCTGCGTGTAAAGCCGCTGCAGCATGGCCAACGTAGAGTTCCACCTGGTGGGCATGTCACAGATTAGGCGGTTCTTGGGCAGGTTGTAATCCTTTTGCAGGTCAGACAGCCAACACTGGCATTATATGACCTGCAGAAATGCCCACAGAGTTTCCTGGCCTGCTTCAGGACCTCCTGTAAGCCTGGGTACCTGCCCAAGAACCGCTGCACCACCAAGTTAAGGACGTGAGCCAAACAGGGCACATGGGTCAGTTGTCCCTGAATCTCTGCTCCAGTGTGGCTCCTGTCCCCCAAGCACACCAGCTCAAGCACCGCATGGCATCTTTTTGCCTGCGTACTTGCGTAGCCCCTTGAACACCTACGGAGCACCGCTGGTTCTGAGGACAAATCAGCAGAGGAAGAGGCCATGGAGGAATAAGAAGAGGAGGGGGTGGAGGAGAGAGGTGTGTCAGAATCACCAGTAGTAACATTTTGGAGGCGTGGTGGCGGAACAACCTCCAACACTACTGCGCCTTGTCCTGCATCCTTCCCAGCTGCCAGCAGAGTCACCCAATGCTCCGTGAAAGATAGGTAACGTCCCTGTCCATGCCTGCTGGACCATGAGTCAGCGGTAATATGCACCTTACCACTGACCGCCCTGTCCAGCGAGGCCAAGACATTGCCTTCCACAAGCCGGTAGAGAGCCGGAATCGCCTTCCTTGAGAAAAAGTGGCGTTTGGGAACCTGCCACTGAGGAACCACACATTCAACAAACTCACGAAAGGGGGCAGAGTCTACCAACTAAAAAGGCAGCAGTTGAAGTGCTAGCAATTTAGCCAAGCTAGCATTCAACCGCTGGGCATGTGGATGGCTGGGAGCGAACTTCTTTCGGCAGTGCAGCAGCTGGGGCAGGGAAATTTGCCTGGTACAATCGGACGTCGGTGTACCGATAGCAGATTGCCCGCAAGTACTTGGCTGTGACACACCTAATTCTACACCTTCATTCCTCTTAGTAGAGGTTTCTAAGAGGACTGAAGGTATAGTGGGGTTGGAGATCCCAGCTGATGAGGAGCAAGGAAAGGTCCGCTTTGTTCTTTGGTGTGGGTCTTTTAGGTAAGCTTGCCAACGGACTGCATGGCAGGTCGATATATGTCTGGTCAAGCACGTGGTGCCCAAGTGGCTGATGTTTTGGCCACGCGTGATACGCTTTAGACATATGTTACAAATGGCAATGGTGCGATCTGCTGCACACGTCTGAAAAAAGGCCCACACCAAAGAACTTTTTGAATAACGCATAGAGACAGCAGGAGGAGGACGGCTTGGTCATCCACTCTACCATGTCTTGGGCATGTTGCGGCTCAACATGGCCAGCTGCTGAAAAGAAGGACAAGCGTGTCCCACGGCCACGTGCTGATGAGGATGCACCGTGTCCACGTCCAGCAGCACTGTTGCCTCTAGACACAGAGCCTGCTTGCCCTCTTTAATTGCCTTGTGACTGTCTGCCTCTCATTGTTTGCCTTCCAGACATACTAATGGTCTGCAGTGAGATGTAGCTGCACAAAGGTGGGATGTATATATATTTGTCTGTACTGATAATGCAGCTATCAGAATCAACTGCCTACTGTGGTGTTAGTATGGGAAAAGCAGCAATTGTTTTCAGATAGTTTTAGGTGAAAACTGTGCAGAGGACACAGTACACTGAAAATACTTGCAGCTCTCTGCTTGTGGTTTTATTATGAGAACACCACTATAATAGTCACTAACTGTATTCAGGTAAGCTTTAGGTTAATGCTATGCAAAGCACACAGTAGTACACTAAGTGAAACACTGACTCTCTGCAGCTAGCACAATGACCTGCCTGCCTGTCACAGTATAGAGACTAACTGTATTCAGGTGAGCTTTAGGTGAACGCTATGCAAAGCACACAGTAGTACACTAAGTGAAACACTGACTGTCTGCAGCTAGCACAATCGCCTGCCTGCCTGTCACAGTATAGAGCCGGGTTTCTCAACTCCAGTCCTCAGGGTGCCCCAACAGGTCATGTTTTCAGGCTTTCCATTATTTTGCACAGGTGATGTAATCAGTTTCACTGCCTTAGTAATTACCACAGCTATTTCATCTAAGGAAAATCCTGAAAACATGACCTGTTGGTGCGCCTTGAGGACTGGAGTTGAGAAACACTGGTATAGAGACTAACTGTATTCAGGTGAGCTTTAGGTGAACGCTATGCAAAGCACACAGTAGTACACTAAGTGAAACACTGACTGTATGCAGCTAGCACAATCACCTGCCTGCCTGTCTGTCACAGTATAGAGACTGACTGTATTCAGGTGCGCTTCAGGTGAACGCTATGCAAAGCACACAGTAGTACACTAAGTGAAACACTGAATGTCTGCAGCTAGCACAATCACCTACCTGCCTGTCTGTCACAGTATAGAGACTAACTGTATTTAGGTGCGCTTCAGGTGAACGCTATGCAAAAGCACACAGTAGTACACTAAGTGAAACACTGACTGTCTGCAGCTAGCACAATCACCTGCCTGCCTGTCACAGTATAGAGACTAACAGGAACGGATCTAGCTAAACTCAATACAGTGTATAAATATATATATAACACCTAGGATGCATATATATACTCTACACACTGTAACTGCAGCTAACTGACTCGCCTTCCTGCTCTATCTGACTCAATATAAATGACACTGTCTGTTTCTGTAAACTCTCTCTTTTCACAACTCCAACACACTACACAAGGCCGCAGAGCCAGCAGCCTTATATAGTGTGGGACGTGTACTAAACCCCCTGAGCCATAATTGGCCAAAGCCACCCTGGCTTTGGCCAATTACGGCTCTCTGTTCAGACGGCACTGTGATTGGCCAAGCATGCGGGTCATAGTGCATGCTTGGCCAATCAACAGCCAGCAATGCACTGCGATGCCGCAGTGAATTATGGGCCGTGACGCGACACTCGAATTTGGCGCGAACGGCCCATAATGTTCGATCTTCGTTGAACGATCGAACAGCCGATGTTCAAGTCGAACATGGGTTCGACTCAAACTCGAAGCTCATCCCTAATTATAACATAGGCATACTTGGTATCAAACTGATTCTTCTTCTTTTATACATTGGTGTAGCCATGTTTTAAAATGTTATTTCCATTGCATTACAAATTACAAAATATTTCCAGAGTTGAGTGCTGGATATGTATGAAAGGGTGGTTTTAGATCATGTCAGTCCAAACTCACCAATTTGTATTTCGGGTAGACTAATTTTACAGCTATTTGCAATCAGGTTGTATTCAACTTTTCTGGTTTTCCAGGTCCATATATGAAACTGTTTAAAAAAGCTATCTGTGACCTTGGGCTAAGCAGAAATTATGGTGCTCTGCTTATGTTAGAGGTATGCTTAGGTTGGCCTGTGTTCTGGTGTGGGGGTGTTTTGTCTCCATTTCTGCAGCACGACATCAGATTAAAATCTAATGTTTTGTCGCAGACTTGTGCATTTTGGAGATAGGAATATTGCACTGTGTGCAACTTGGCCTCTCCCACTCCCCACTAAAGCAATGTCTGGATAAAAAGATTAAAAGGACTGAGTTGGTAATCTGTGCTTTCTGAATGCATTGATTTTTTTTGTTTTGACCGGAGTGCACCTTGAACAGATCCATCATCAAATAACAACTGTTACTATGTCTCCAAATGTTTCTCTCATCTATTCTTTGCAGGGGACTCAAGTGATTCCATTACTGTATTCTGTCCTACGAGACAAGAATCATTTTAAGAAGCCAGAAGAGTTTTACCCTCAGCATTTTCTGGACCCGGAAGGAAACCTTGTTAACAATGAAGCCTTTCTACCATTTTCTGCAGGTGAGTAAACCAAAGAAGAGAAACTCTAGATGGCTATAAATGTATCAAGGCTTCCTCTTTGGCTGTGACCAAAACACAGCCAGCAGAAATCACCAATGCAAAATTACAAATGGTGTCACATTTAGTCATTTCGTACAGCCCAGTTTTCTCAGAAAAAAAGATAAGCCAAAATGTAATAGGTCAGTGCAACCAAAAGTTATATATTACCATCTCATATATCACATCTGCATAAAAAATAAATAGATATGAGGCAGTGCTGTGAAATAAAAAAAATATACACCAATCACCTTAAATATACTGTATATACAGTATACACATTAGTTGTGCAAAATCCAAAGTCCATAAATCACACTAAAAAAGTGTCCATTTAAGATACAAAATCCAATAGCGCCCATGACAAGTGCAAATGATAATTCACACAAAGCTTAAATTGACCCGTGTGTTTAATACTTTCTGTGAATCAACTCCTCAAATTCTACACGTGAAATGTACTCAACCTCTTCCCAACATCTACTCTTAAGCCTCGTACACACGGTACGATTGTTGGCAGGGGATTGTCTGTTAATTTTGACAATTGTTTTCCAACTTTCGGCCAACAAATGTTGGATGACAGGCTAGTAAATTTTCAACGGACAACGGCTCCTCGTCTGATTTTCGTATGGGCAGTACACAAATCTGTCACACAAAAGTCGAAAGTACAAACACGCATGCTCGGAATCAATGCTCACCAAACACGAAATTAGCAGAACGGGCCCAAAGGGTGGCGCTCAAGAGCTGAAATTCCTCGTAGTACGTCACTACGTTTGTGTTTGTGGCACGACAGTTGTGTAATGTTAGTGTAGCGGCCTCACCCCCCCCCCCGTCCCCTCGTGAATAAAGTGGCTTGCTTGTCTAGGGGTATTCGGGAGGAGGGTGAAGTACACTACGGCCCCTGTCCTCTTGTGCAATTTGTTTCGTAACTAATCGAAATTCGTCCGAATTTAGCAACTTTCGGACATTCGGAAGCATTCGAATTTCCGAACAAAGCAATTACGAATAAAACTGAATCCGAAATAAATTATACCGCAAAATAGCGAATGCCCGAATGTCTTCAGCATAATTCGTTATGAAAAAAGTTACGAATGTACGAATCCATACGAAGCACAATAACACTCACTCTGCTCTCTGCTTCTCCCTCACCGTGCTGAACTCCCTCTCAAAATGGTGTACAGGGGCGGAGGCTATAGCCGCATGTAAAAAACGAAAGTAAAATACGAGATTTCTAATCCATTCGAAGCACAATAACACTCTGCTCTGCTCTCTGCTTCTTCCTCACCATGCTGAACCCTCTCAAAATGGTGTACAGGGGCAGAGACTATAGCCGCATGTAAAAATCGAAAGTAAAATACGAGATTTCGAATCGTTACAAATAACCGCTATGTATTTAGAAAAGTACAAATCCATTCGAAGCACATTAGACATAATAGGCAGCGTCGTTGTGAGAGAGACACGGAAAATTACGAATCAACGAACCCAAAAAAAGTTACGAAAGTAGGAGTTGTGTCCAGAATCAACGAAAAACAACGTACCCTACCGAAAGTACGAATTATAAATCAATGAAAAATTAAACGAAAAATTACGCTTGTGAAAATACGAAGAAGTCCGAACACGAAAAATCCCGTCTAGCAAAATTACAAATGATTATGAATCAACAGGACCGAAAAGAAACCAAAAACTTTCCCTTGTGCACAAGAAACGAACCGAAACTAAACAAATTTTTCCGTTGTGCACAAGTCTAGTCCTCTAAGGTGTAGAGGTGAAGGCCAACACTATTTTACCTTCGAGTCCTGTGTTCTGGATGGAGCCTCTGGCCCTTCTGCAGAGGGCAAGTTTGACTGTCAGTGATAGAGCCCCACACCATAAAAAGTCCAACACTCCTTTATTCTTCTTCACATATGAACAGTATCAGTTTCAAACGAACAAACAGGGTGTGGATACGAGTAGGCCCAGGCACAATGAACTCTCCTATTCCTTCTTTGGCGAATAGGCTTGGCGCACAGTCGCTGCCACCGACCGTGAGTTTGGTCGCTGCCACCGACCGGGTGAACTGTTGAGGCCCCTGCCACAGGCCTAATAGCAGGTCTCTGCCACCGACCTGAATTGACTAGATGTACCGCTGCCACCGGTCACAGAACATGAATTACCTTCCTTTATGAATAGGCCCTTGTTGGAGAAAGATATCCATCCAAGCGGTCTCCGGAGGTCCACCCGACACTGGCAATATGCTGCACCAGCTTCACGAAGGGTCACCTCTCCGGTCCTTTACGCCCTGGATTCAGGTGCCCAACACTAGGGGCACCTTAGGACAATCCCTCCCTCGCGGGACCCAGCGGAAGGTACTGGGCCCCAGGCCTCCGGATGAGTACCTCAACCCCAGACTGAAGGTGTCTGGGATGGAACACGAACTCCACGTGTACAGGCCGAGGGCGCCTGAACACCGATCACAGACAGCAGCCCTCAGGCTGAAGGTGCCTGGGACTCGGACCTCGTGGTGAAGATGTCCGCCCCCTTTATACCCTCCCCCAGCAAGCACAGCGGGTTCCCCGCCCCGCAGTACAACTGCCGCGAGAGGTCACAAAGGGTACGGCACTGCAGTAGTGGTTCAACCCCGGCTCAAAGTGACAGCGCCACCTGCTGAGCCGCAGGGAACTAAACACCACTGATGTCCTCACCCGAACAGAATAGAGCCCTATTCTTCCAATTAGTGCATCTGGGTCATGCTACCTCCCAGATGCTCCCCCCTAAATAGTACATGCCCGCTACACTAGTATGCAAGGTAAGACGCCTTTTTGATAAAAATCAGACGCTCGGTTGGCCAACAATTGTACCATGGGTACAAGGCTTTACTCATCAAATCATATTGCCTCTCATATTAAATGATCGGCAAATACATGAATAAATTTATATTTTTCTAAACTATTGTCCCAAGTGTACTCACCTACTAACAGAACTGATATCTCCCTTTAAAATCCCGTCTTGCGAGAGCTTGTCTCTCTTTTTGTTTCCCTTATAATATTCACAAGCAATGTAAAATATAGCGTCCATTAATAACCCACAACATAAGTGGTACTTTGTTATGTCAGGCTCTCATTCCCGCCATAGTGCCATACACTCTGCGTTTCACATAGTCCGCCGACTTTGAGAGCTCTGGTACGTCTGACGTCACTTCCAGTTGCTGTGTGGTCCGACCCTTTAGGTTTTTTTGGTCTGCGGCTAGGTAGTTTTGGGACATTATATAATTAGCCATGCCATGGGTCTTGAATATTCCACCAATGAGATCCCACTGACATAATTCCCCTATGCCCTCTTTTTTGTGAGATCCTGATTTTGATTGTGTCGGGTATTCATCTTAACTGTACCTTACTCTCACATTGGTAAAAAGACAGCTTATGCATGTTTGCGAAACAAACTACATGTGTCGCAATGGGACCTAGAGAGACACAGAGATGGACAGATATCTATCCAAAAGCTGTAAAAGGCAATATTATTCCTTAGTCATTCGTTTTATAATAGATTTAAACTTTATCTCTTTTTCAAGGTAAGAGAAGTTGTGCTGGAGAAACTCTGGCTAAAATGGAACTGTTCCTCTTCTTTACAACACTGCTGCAAAACTTCACCTTTCAGGCTCCACCTGGAGCAAAACTGGACCTCACTGGCGCTGTTGGCTTCACAACCCCTCCACTGAAGCATGAGATCTGTGCAATTCCTCGTAGTTAAAATTAAATAGCAGTAAAAACAGTATATGAATAATAATTGTGGACTGAGTTTAATCTTTTCTGAAAGTGAACCTGTTTATGATTTGTAGACATGTAGTTGAAAGTTCCTATATGGAGACAAAAGGTCTCCATTCCAGATTGGTGATAAATGCATCCTTATAAGTAAAATGAAAGATGAAATAAATAACTAGTGTATCAACGTAGAGGAACTAGTGCTAAGTATGATAAACTGTGGGACCCATGGCTGAAAGTCCCGGGTCTGGCCCCGATGGATCTGGTATATGATCGACTATTCTGAGCCCGCTCAGGGCGGGTGTGTGACCCTCTATAACTGGTTATGTTGTATACTTGTCAGAATATATTGATGGGAGGAGTAGTTTAGGGGTGGGTACATGCCCTGGTAGTGGGGTGAACAATATCTTGATGGGGGGGAATGTATGCTATGACGGATTGGGTGGCTATGGGTGTGCTGCGTCACACTGCTTGAATGTACTGTGGGTAATCTGGAACTCTTTGTTGTTCTTTTACTTTTGCTCAATAAAGACTTTTGAGAAAAAAAAAAAAAAGATGAAATAAATAAACTTTGAAGACACATGATTACATAATATGCTAAAGGCTGCTAATAAGTATTAGTGGAGAAAATGGATCATGAACAGTAAATCATTGGTGGCCACCTGTTTACATGTCAATTATGACCTTCCGGGAATGTATCTGCAGACTTGCAAAGCTACTAATAGGACTGCTGTAAAAAAGGAGTCCAGTCAGGTAAACAATAACTAGATAGTTACGTGGTTTGCACTAGCTTTGTTGGCACCCTAGGTTATTAGTGTGGTGTCCTCATATTCACTTGAGTTTCCTCCCTGTGTTAAAATATTCTACCGTAACAAGTAGGGATGAGCTTCGTGTTCGAGTCGAACATACGTTCGACTCGAACATCGGCTGTTCGATCGTTCGACGAAGATCGAACGATTTGGGCCGTTCGCGCCAAATTCGAGTGACGCGAACGGCCCACAATGCACTACGCCATCGCAGTGTCATCCAGGCGCTGTGATTGGCCAAGCATGCACTGTGACCCCGCATGCTTGGCCAATCACAGCGCCGGCAGCGAGGAGAGCAATGATTGGCCACAGGCAGGATGCCTGTGGCCAATTATTGCTGAGGGTGTTTAGTACACGCCCCACACTATAAAAGGCCGCCAGCACGGCGGCCTAGTGTAGTGTGTTCCGGAGCAGGGAAAGAGAAGCATAGGCAGGGACAGTGACATTTATTTTTTCTTGCTTAACCTGGATTCCTTTAGTTTAGGGAAAGAGAAGGATAGGTAGGGAGAGTGTCAGTGTGTTTTACTGTGCGAATCCTTGTTTCTAGGGACAGGGAAGGACAGTGAGGGAATTCTCCTTGTGCTATAGTGTGCTTTAAAAAAACATTTTTTCTAAGGACAGAAAACTATAGGTAGGGAGAGTGTCAGTGTGTTTTACTGTGCGAATCCTTGTTTCTAGGGACAGGGAAGGACAGTGAGGGAATTCTCCTTGTGCTATAGTGTGCTTTAAAAAAACATTTTTTCTAGGGACAGAAAACTATAGGTAGGGAGAGTGTCAGTGTGTTTTACTGTGCGAATCCTTGTTTCTAGGGACAGGGAAGGACAGTGAGGGAAATTCTCCTTGTGCTATAGTGTGCTTTAAAAAAACATTTTTTCTAGGGACAGAAAACTATAGGTAGGAAGAGTGTCAGTTTCTTTCACTGTGATAATCCTTGTTTCTAGGGACAGGGAAGGAAAGTGAGGTAAATTCTCCTTGTGCTATAGTGTGCTTTAAAAAAACATTTTTTCTAGGGACAGAAAACTATAGGTAGGAAGAGTGTCAGTTTCTTTCACTGTGATAATCCTTGTTTCTAGGGACAGGGAAGGAAAGTGAGGGAAATTCTCCTTGTGCTATAGCGTGCTTTAAAAAAACATTTTTTCTAGGGACAGAAAACTATAGGTAGGAAGAGTGTCAGTTTCTTTCACTGTGATAATCCTTGTTTCTAGGGACAGGGAAGGACAGTGAGGAAAATTCTCCTTGTGCTATAGTGTGCTTTAAAAAAACATTTTTTCTAGGGACAGAAAACTATAGGTAGGAAGAGTGTCAGTTTCTTTCACTGTGATAATCCTTGTTTCTAGGGACAGGGAAGGAAAGTGAGGTCAATTCTCCTTGTGCTATAGTGTGCTTTAAAAAAACATTTTTTCTAGGGACAGAAAACTATAGGTAGGAAGAGTGTCAGTTTCTTTCACTGTGATAATCCTTGTTTCTAGGGACAGGGAAGGAAAGTGAGGTCAATTCTCCTTGTGCTATAGTGTGCTTTAAAAAAACATTTTTTCTAGGGACAGAAAACTATAGGTAGGAAGAGTGTCAGTTTCTTTCACTGTGATAATCCTTGTTTCTAGGGACAGGGAAGGAAAGTGAGGGAAATTCTCCCTGTGCTATAGTGTGCTAAAGCATTCCTCATCAACCATCTTTGAAATCCTTGTTTTTTTGGACAATCAGGGAAATTGTCGTTGTGCTATTCTGTGCAAAAGCAATCATCCTCAACCATATTTAGAAATCCTTAAGTAAAGGGACAGAGAAGGACACCTGAAGGTAGCCCTTATTGCTTTTTTCCCATCTCCCTGCAGGCCATCTATTAGAATGTCTGGAAGGCAAACAAGGAGAGGCAGACAGTCAGGAGGCAATAAAAGAGGGCAAGCAGGCTCTGTGTCTGGGGGCAACAGTGCTGGTCGTGGACGCGGTGCATTGTCATCAGCACATGGCCATGGGACACGCTTGTCCTTCTTTTCGGCAGCTGGACATGTTGAGCCACATCATGCCGAAGACTTGGTAGAGTGGATGACCAAGCCCTCCTCCTCCTCCTCATCCTCTCTCACCCAGGCTCAGGGTACTGGAAAAGCAGCTGCCAAAGTGTCCTCTTCCCTGGTATCAATGTCAGACTCATCATCAGTCACTCCTTCCCTAGACCCACCATGTCCTCCTCCTGAGGAGTCCCCCGAACTGTTTGAGCACAGTGTTGGGTACATGCTCCAGGAGGATGCCCAGCGTTTCGAAGGGTCTGATGATGAAACCCAGCTACAGGAAGGCAGTAGCGTGAGAGCAGACAGAGGGGATGCTCAAGAAGGACACCAATCTGGCAGTCATGTTCCAGCAGCTGCAGCATACTGCCAGATTGGCTCCAGTGATGAGGAGGGAGGGGATGATGAGGTCACTGACTCCACGTGGGTGCCTAATAGGAGAGAGGAGGAGGAGGAGGATGAGGAGGAGGCACATCTCCAACGAGGCAGGATGCCTTTTGGTGGCCAGCGTAAGGGCAGTACACCGACGGAATCACACCGCAGAGCTCCGCCTGTGCAGGGCGCTGCCTCTGCCCGTCATTCAAAAAGTTCTTTGGTGTGGGCCTTTTTTGAGGCTAGTGCATCAGATCGCACAGCTGCTGTTTGCAACATATGTCTCAAGCGTATATCGCGTGGCCAAAACATCAGCCGCTTGGGTACCACATGCCTGACCAGACATATGTTGACCTGCCATGCAGCTCGTTGGCAAGCCTACCTCAAAGACCCACACCAAAGAACAAAGCGGACCTCTCCTTGCACCGCATCAGCTGGGATCTCCAACCCCACTATAACTTCAGTCCTCTCTGAAACATGCACTGAGAGGAATGAAGGTGTAGAATTAGGTGTGTCACAGCCAAGTACTTGCGGCCACTCTGCTAGCAGTACACCGACGTCCGATTCTAGCAGGCAAATTTCCCTGCCCCAGCTGCTGGACCGTCGAAAGAAGTTCACTCCCAGCCATCCACATGCCCAGCGGTTGAATGCTAGCTTGGCTAAATTGCTGGCGCTTCAACTGCTGCCTTTTCAGTTGGTAGACTCGGCCCCCTTCCGTGAGTTTGTGCAATGTGCGGTTCCTCAGTGGCAGGTTCCCAAACGCCACTTTTTCTCACGGAAGGCTATTCCGGCTCTCTACCGGCATGTGGAAGGCAAAGTCTTGGCCTCGCTGGACAGGGCGGTCAGCGGTAAGGTGCATATTACCGCTGACTCATGGTCCAGCAGGCATGGACAGGGACGTTACCTTTCTTTCACGGCCCATTGGGTCACTCTTTTGGCAGCTGGGAAGGATGCAGGACAAGGTGCAGTAGTGTTGGAGGTTGTTCCACCGCCACGCCTCCAAAATGCTACTACTGGTTGTGACACACCTCTCTCCTCCACCCCCTCCTCTTCTTCTTCCTCCATGGCCTCTTCCTGTGGTTTGTCCTCGGAACCAGCGGTGCTCCGTAGGCGTTCAAGGGGCTACGCAAGTACGCAGGCAAAAAGATGCCATGCCGTGCTTGCGCTGGTGTGTTAGGGGGACAGAAGCCACACTGGGGCAGAGGTCCTGTCTGCTCTGCAGGGCCAGGCCGAGAGGTGGTTGACGCCACGCCAGCTTAAGCCAGGAATGGTGGTTTGCGACAATGGCACCAACCTCCTCTCCGCCCTCCGACAGGGACAACTGACCCATGTGCCCTGTGTGGCTCACGTCCTTAACCTGGTGGTGCAGCGGTTCTTGGGCAGGTACCCGGGCTTACAGGATGTCCTGAGGCAGGCCAGGAAAGTCTGTGTGCATTTCCGCAGATCTTATAATGCCAGTGCTCGCCTGGCTGAGCTGCAAAAGGAGTTGAACCTGCCCGAGAACCGCCTTATATGTGACATGCCCACCAGGTGGAACTCAACGTTGGCCATGCTGCAGCGGCTGCACACGCAGCAGAGGGCCATCAATGAGTACCTGTGCGACTACGGCACCAGGACAGGGTCAGGGGAGCTTGGTTTTTTTTCTCCACGCCAGTGGGGCATGATCAGGGATGCATGCACTGTCCTGGCACCATTTGAGGAGGCCACGAGGATGGTGAGCAGTGACAGTGCATGCATCAGTGACACTGTACCTCTTGTCCACCTGTTGGAGCACACGCTGCGTGGAATAATGGACAGGGCACTTGAGGCAGAACAGAGGCAGGAAGAGGAGGACTTCCTTGCCTCTCAAGGCCCCCTTTACCCAGACAGTGTTCCTTCTGTCCCACTCATCGCACAGGAAGAGGAGGAGGAGGAGGAGGAGGATTGTGTCAGCATGGAGGTGGAGGCTGGCACTCAGCATCATCAGCAGCAGTCTTTTAGGGATGATTTACAGTCCCAAGAAACCAGTGGACTTGTACGTGGCTGGGAGGAGGTGGCTGCGGATCATGTCGTCCTTAGTGACCCAGAGGTCTCCGGAGTGAATGCCTCAGCAAACCTACGCTGCATGGCCTCCCTGATCCTGCAAAGTCTGCGGAAGGATCCTCGTATTCTTCGGATCAAGGAGAGGGACCATTACTGGCTGGCCACTCTCCTTGATCCACGGTACAAGGGTAAGGTTGCGGACCTTATGTTACCGTCGCAGAGGGAGCAGAGGATGAGACAACTCCGGGAGGCCTTGCAGAAAGGTCTGTGCAACGCGTTCCCAGAGACTGGGAGGTTACAAACTCCTGGTCCTGGACAACGAGTTGCTGAGGCTTCGGCCAGTCAAAGAAGGAGCGGTGGGGAAGGTGGCCGTCTGACCGATGCGTTCAGACAATTCTTTAGTCCGCAGCCCCAAAGTATGATCGGTTCCAGCAACCATCGCCAGCGTCTGATAAACATGGTGCAGGAATATCTAGGGGCAAGGTCAAACTTGGACACCTTCCCCACCGAAAATCCTCTGGCTTACTGGGTCTTGAGGATGGATCACTGGCCAGAGCTTGCACAGTATGCAATTGAGCTACTGGCCTGTCCTGCATCCAGCGTTCTTTCGGAACGCACATTCAGTGCTGCTGGAGGATTTGTCACAGATCACAGGGTGCGCCTGTCCACCGACTCGGTTGATCGACTGACTTTCATCAAGATGAACCAGTCTTGGATCACCACCAGCTACCACACACCTGATGCTGATATAACAGACTAATTGATTTTAACATGTCACATCCCTTCAAGACTGATGCTGATGCTGAGTGCCTGTGCTGTTATGTTGACTGGCTATCCTCCTCCTCCGAGTCCTCAATGATACGATTGATGATGATAGCTTGGAAGATCATTTTTGTTTATGGGTGCCGCCACCAGTGGCTAAGGCCCAATTTTTCAGCCCCTGTTTTACAGGGGCGTGTAATTACAATTTTTTTAGCAATAATTTGCCATAGGGCTCATTGCTGTGCTCCAAGTACAGTATCTGTGAGGGGTTGTAGTGTTGTGCCACCAGTGCCTAAGGCCCAATTTTTCAGCCCCTGTTCAACAGGGGCATGCAATTACAATTCTTGATCTAATAATTCACAGCAGGGC
Source organism: Rana muscosa (assembly GCA_029206835.1). NCBI lineage: Eukaryota > Metazoa > Chordata > Amphibia > Anura > Ranidae > Rana > Rana muscosa. Next base: position 941,090,227 of record CM055122.1, on the reverse strand, counting down.
CCATTGCTGCACCCACCAAGAGTAACTCTGAGGGCTTACAGTGTTGTGGCAACGCCACCACCACCACCACCACGAAAGGCCCAATTTTTCAGCCCCTGTTCAAAAGGGGCATGTAATTACAATTCTTGATCTAATAATTCACAGCAGGGCCCATTGCTGCACCCACCAAGAGTAACTCTGAGGGCTTACAGTGTTGTGGCAACGCCACCACCACCACCACCACGAAAGGCCCAATTTTTCAGCCCCTGTTCAAAAGGGGCATGTAATTACAATTCTTGATCTAATAATTCACAGCAGGGCCCATTGCTGCACCCACCAAGAGTAACTCTGAGGGCTTACAGTGTTGTGGCAACGCCACCACCACCACCACCACGAAAGGCCCAATTTTTCAGCCCCTGTTCAAAAGGGGCATGTAATTACAATTCTTGATCTAATAATTCACAGCAGGGCCCATTCCTGCACCCACCAAGAGTAACTCTGAGGGCTTACAGTGTTGTGGCAACGCCACCACCACCACCACCATGAAAGGCCCAATTTTTCAGCCCCTGTTCAAAAGGGGCATGTAATTACAATTCTTGATCTAATAATTCACAGCAGGGCCCATTCCTGCACCCACCAAGAGTAACTCTGAGGGCTTACAGTGTTGTGGCAACACCACCACCACCACCACCACCACGAAAGGCCCAATTTTTCAGCCCCTGTTCAACAGGGGCATGCAATTACAATTCTTGATCTAATAATTCACAGCAGGGCCCATTGCTGCACCCACCAAGAGTAACTGTCAGGGCTTACAGTGTTGTGGCACCAGCACCACCATCAAAGGCCCAATTTTTACTACCACTGTTCAACAATTATATGTAATTAAAATTCCTGATATAATAGTTGACAGCAGGGCGTTCCAGCACCAACCAAGAGTAACTGTGAGTGCTTACAGTGTTGTGCCAACACCAACAACTAAGGGGCCTATTTCTGCAGAGTATATACGGCAGGTCCCTACTTTCAAACATCCAACTTACAAACGACTCCTACTTGCAAACGCAAGAAGACAACAGGAAGTGAGAGGAAATCTACCCCTAGGAAGGAAAATTCTCTCCTGTAAGAATTAATATGGGAGAAAGGTGTCTCCTCTGTACTGATGCTTTATCACCAATCCTTGTTTCAAGAAAAACACCACATTTCAAAAACAGTTGTCATTGGGACGGAAAGTGAGGTGAAATGTTCTGAACAGGGGCACAGACAGCAAAACAAATGTTACAGGGGTGATAACCCTTACCTATGTTTTCCAAAAAGTTTAAAAATAGATTTTTGGGCTGGAGCTACACTTAAACAATGTACCTGTTCAAAATTACAAACAGATTCTACATAAGAACAAACCTACAGTCCCTGTCTTGTATGCACCGCCTGTATACGGCTGTTCAGAGTATATAGGGCCTTTTTTATTTTATGTGCGGGGTTCCCCTTAATATCCATACAAGACCCAAAGGGGCTGGTAATGGGCTGGGGTAGGGGGGGGGGGGGGGTCATGGGGTAGCTATGCCATTTTTCTTAAAGATTTTCATCCATATTACCGGGACCAGACATTACATTAAAGCCGCAAGCAGTTTTAAATGGCTTTTTTTTCCTTTAGAAGTGTCATTTTGTGCAGGGACAGTTCTAAACACGGGAAACACGTGGCACTTCACAGGCATACTTTAGACACCCCCCAGGTACGATATTTAAAGGAATATTTGACTTTTTTTTTTCACTTTATGCATCATTAAAATGACTGCTCCCGAAAAACGACCGTTTTTAAAACTTCTTTTTGCATTGATACATGTCCCCTGGTGCACAACCCGGGTTCCCAAACCCTTTTTAGGACAATAACATGCATAATAGTTGTTATAATTAGCACTTTAGAATTCGAACGTTCGCATCCATTGTATTTAATAGGGTTCTAATGTTCGTACGAACTTTCGGTCCGTTCGCGGGTTCTGGTGCGAACCGAACCCGGGGGTGTTCGGCTCATCACTAGTAACAAGGTTAAAGGAAAGCAAAACAGATATCACAAGGAGCCAGGGTATACTACCAATATAACTGTGCAACCTGCAGAGCTTGTAACAGGTCTTTGCATAGAGTGTTGTAGGGTATAACCAATCTTCTAGCACTTCTACCATGCTCCTCCAATCCCTCAGTGCAATTATCAACTTGCTTAAACCAACTTCAATTATCAACTTGCTTAAACCAACTTCTTCCACCCCATTATACCTTTGCACACAATATTTGAAAGCTCATTTCCCTAATAAGCAACCTCTATTACAGGTATGCACACCCACCTCCTACATGGCAACATCTACAGTAGACCTGAATACAGGTCACACGGCATTAGAGACAGGTGAATTTATGAAAGCTTTAAGCAATTGGGGTTTTATCGCAACCTCCAAAAATTCTGAACTTCTAGACCAGAAGTATTTTTGAAGTCAATGGAAATCCAGACCTGTCTCCAAAATGTGTGTATCACAGCAGTGGTGGACTAAGCAGGGGGCGGGGGGGGGGGGGCGTGCCGCACCGGGTGCCACTCACTGGGGGGGGGGGGTGTCAGGCCGGCGCCCCCCCTCCACAACCGAAGAGGACTTAGCCACACACTGGGGGGGGGGTGTCAGGCCGGTGCCCCCCCTCCGCGACCGAAGATGACGGGAGGCATGGCACGGTGACAGGTAGGCAGAGGGAGGGAGGGGTACAAGCCGCACCCGAGTGATATCCGTCGGCACGGCCGCAACGATCCCCTTCCCTCGTTGCCGCGCCGTGGCTCTGATAAGTCTCGGCTGTGACTGTCTCAGTCACAGCCGAGCAGAGTGAATGAAGCCGCCTCCCCCTCCACTGTGTAGTCTGTCAAGTGCACGCGCTGATCATTACGGGTCTGAAGGGGGGGTGTCTGCACTATTGCAGGGGGGGAGGTTCTGTATTGTAGGGGGGTGTCTGCACTATTGGGGGGGTTCTGCACTATTGGGGGTTCTGTATTGTAGGGGGGTGTCTGCACTATTGGGGGTTCTGTATTGTAGGGGGGTGTCTGCACTATTGTAGGGGGGTTCTTATTGTTGGGGGGTTCTGTATTGTAGGGGGGGGTGTCTGCACTATTGTAGGGGGGGGGTTCTTTATTGTAGGGGGGGTATCTGCACCATTGTAGGGGGGGTTCTGTATTGTAGGGGGGTTCTGTATTATAGGGGGGTGTCCACATTATTGTAGGGGGGGTGTCCGCACTATTGTGGGGGGTTCTGTATTGTGGGGGGGTGTCTGCACTTTTGTAGGGGGGTTCTGTATTGTAGGGGGGTCTATATTGTAGGGGGGTCTGCACTGTAGGGGGAGGGTCTGCACTGTAGGGGGGTCTGTGTAACATGCAGGGGGTCCAGAACTGTTAGGGGGTGTCTGTGTAACATACAGGTGTCTAGAGCTGTGGGGGGCTGTGTAATGTAAAGAGGTCCAGAGGTACAATGGCTGTGTAATGTAAAGGGGTCCAGAGGTGCAGTCTAATGTAAAGGAGTGCAGTCTAATGTAAAGGGGTCCAGTGTGCAGTGTAATATAAAGGGGTCCAGAGGTGCAGTGTAATGTAAATGGGTCCAGTGGTGCAGGGTGCTGTGTAATGTAAAGGGGTGCAAGGTGCTGTGTAATGTAAAGGGGTCCAGTGGTGCTGTGTAATGTAAAGGGGTCCAGTGGTGCAGGGTGCTGTGTAATGTAAAGGGGTGCAAGGTGCTGTGTAATGTAAAGGGGTCCAGAGCTGTGGGGTGCTGTGTAATGTAATGTAAAGGGGTCCAGAGGTGCAGGGTGCTGTGTAAAGTAAAGGGGTCCAGAGGTGCAGTCTAATGTTAAGGGGTGCTGTGTAGTGTAAAAGGGGTCCAGTGATGCAGGGTGTTGTGTAATGTAAAGGGGTCCAGTGATGCAGGGTGCTGTGTAATGTAAAGGGGTCCAGTGATGCAGGGTGCTGTGTAATGTAAAGGGGTCCAGAGCTGTGGGGTGCTGTGTAATGTAAAGGGGTCCAGTGGTGTGGGGTGCTGTGTAATGTAAAGGGGTCTAGTGATGCAGGGTGCTGTGTAATGTAAAGGGGTGCAGGGTGCTGTGTAATGTAAAGGGGTCCAGTGGTGCAGGTTGCTGTGTAATGTAAAAGGGGTCCAGAGATGCAGGGTGCTGTGTAATGTAAAGGGGTGCAAGGTGCTGTGTAATGTAAAGGGGTCCAGAGCTGTGGGGTGCTGTGTAATGTAATGTAAAGGGGTCCAGAGGTGCAGGGTGCTGTGTAAAGTAAAGGGGTCCAGAGGTGCAGTCTAATGTTAAGGGGTGCTGTGTAGTGTAAAAGGGGTCCAGTGATGCAGGGTGTTGTGTAATGTAAAGGGGTCCAGTGATGCAGGGTGCTGTGTAATGTAAAGGGGTCCAGAGCTGTGGGGTGCTGTGTAATGTAAAGGGGTCCAGTGGTGTGGGGTGCTGTGTAATGTAAAGGGGTCTAGTGATGCAGGGTGTTGTGTAATGTAAAGGGGTGCAAGGTGCTGTGTAATGTAAAGGGGTCCAGTGGTGCAGGGTGCTGTGTAATGTAAAGGGGCCCAGAGCTGTGGGGTGCTGTGTAATTTAAAGGGGTCCAGAGCTGTGGGGTGCTGTGTAATGTAAAGGGGTCCAGAGGTGCAGTCTAATGTAAAGGGGTGCTGTGTAATGTAAAAGGGGTCCAGTGATGCAGGGTGCTGTGTAATGTAAAGGGGTCCAGAGATGCAGCGTTCTGTGTAATGTAAAGGGGTGCAAGGTGCTGTGTAATGTAAAGGGGTCCAGAGCTGTGGGGTGCTGTGTAATGTAAAGGGGCCCAGTGATGCAGGGTGCTGTGCAATGTAAAGGGGTTCAGAGGTGCAGGGTGCTGTGCAATGTAAAGGGGTTCAGAGGTGCAGGGTGCTGTGTAATGTAAAGTGGTGCAAGGTGCTGTGTAATGTAAAGGGGTCCAGAGCTGCGGGGTGCTGTGTAATGTAAAGGGGTCCAGAGATGCAGGGTGCTGTGTAATGTAAAGGGGTCCAGGGGTGCAGTTGTGGAGAGGGGGTACACAGTAGTGACAAAGATATTGAAGGATGCAGGGGGCACAGTGGGGTGTTTTTACATTTTACCGTGGGGGGGGTGCCAGATATTGGATCCGCCCCGGGTGCCAAATGCTCTAGGTACGCCCCTGTATCACAGAACATCAAATGATTTGAAGTCTTGCAGAATAGCATGGGAAGCTATTGGCAGCCCTGGTTATTGAGATTGAGTCAAAATAACAGTATGAATCACTTCCATTAAACATTTAAAAAAAGCAAACTGAGATAGAAGGGACCTGGTGGCATTGACAGTGAAGTTAAGGGGACTCGGGCAAGAGTAGCACATGAGGCAGACACAGCCTTTGGTCCCTTTCTTCGAGAAGGCTTTTGAAAATCTGAGCCACCAAAATAACACTAAAGATTTTAAAAAAAAATTATCCGAATCTGTAAAATTCCATCAAAATTTCACATAATTGTCAGGAAGGGCATGCCAGCACTCAAGATGGTGGCCTGCACCTGCCATACTTGCAGCCCTTCGGAGCCCTGCTGAGCTCCCATCCCACCTGCTGTCACATCTGCTCCTCTGCCTGTGGAGTTCCTGTACGAAGCCAGTACCTGCCTTCCACTGACCGCGGCTCCTGGTCTTCTCTGCACCGGTGTTCCTCTGCAGTCTCTTCTGGGATCCCAGTCCGGCTCCATCTTCAGCGATCCTGCCAGGCACCCGTGCGACTCTGCACTCCCGCGCCTCCTGTTTACTCTATCAGGGGCCTCGAGTCAGAGGTGTAAGGGAGGCCATCCTCTGCATAATCAGGCTCTACCGCCAGGTACGTGACAGTAGCAGACAGCCATGTCTGAGCCTGTGCAAGGACCCTCCCCCATGGAGGAACTTTGTCAACACCTGGCAGGCCTGACACGGGCTGTTATAGACTTACAGGGAGGCTATACCCAGCTAGAAGGATATTTACAGACCATGACGTCTTCTACAACCGTTCAGGGACCTGAGAAAGCTTCCTCCACTCCACAAGGGACCTCTACTGCTCCTGCAATCATCATGCTCCCGCCTGAACCCAGAGTTCCAACCCCGGAAAAATTCCTTGGTGAACGTAGCAAGTTCAGAGACTTTCGGAACGCATGTGAACTATATTTCGAACTTCAGCCACGCACCTTCTCTCTTGAAGCCACGAAGGTCGGCTTTGTGATCTCCTTACTGCAGGGCGAGCCTCAGTCCTGGGCTCATCGTCTCCTTGAACAGAAGGCCGAGTGTCTATCAGACTTAACCTCATTCCTGGCCGCCATGGCCCAATTGTATGAAGATCCCCAGCAAGCTGCTTCCGCTGAAGCAGCCCTCCGTTCTTTTCAACAAGGACACAGGGCTGTGGAAGATTATGTCTCTGAATTCAGACGATGAGGCTTTGACACTAGCTGGAACGACGCTGCATTACGCCACTGGTTCCGCATGGGCCTCTCTGAGCCTCTCAAGGACGAACTTGCCCGAGTAGGAGTTCCCTCTACCCTGGAAGCCCTAATCGACTTGTCCATCCAAATTGACCGTCGTTTGAGAGAACGAAGGTTGGAAAGAGCGGCGGGCCAACCACGCCCGGTACGGATGCTACCACGGAAGCTCAGCTCCTTCAGTGCTGTTCCACCGGCCCCTGCCAGGCCCATTCCTGGTGCACCAGAACCACGGCGGCTCGGCCTACTCCGTCCTTCACTCTCCCCTGAAGAACGCCAACGTCGTTACCAGCAGAACCTTTGTCTGTATTGTGGGGGTTTAGGACATTATGTAATGTGTTGCCCAGTTAAGTCCCGTAAATACCTCTCAGCTATCTCCCCTTCTGCAACTCTGAACTTGCCCAGCAATTCTGCTCACCTTGCCCTCTCCATCTCACTCCAGCTGCCTGGGGGGACTATCCAGACTCCCGCTATAATCGATTCCGGGGCCTGCAGCTGCTTTGTGGACTTGTCCTTTGCTGCACAACATCATATCCTGCTTCAACCCAAAGCGCAGAGACTTTCCGTTCATCTGGCCGATGGGACCACCATTAAGTCTGGAGCAGTTACCCATGAAACAATGCCTCTACTTACCACTATTACCAAGAACCACCAAGAACTGCTACACTTGGATGCCATCGCCTCTCCTTTGTTCCCGGTCATTCTCGGCATGCCTTGGCTGAAGGCTCATAATCCCTGCATCAACTGGGCCACAGATGAAATTAAGTTTCTTTCTCCCTATTGCACCCAGCACTGCTTACGAACCTCCTGTGACCAGCCTTCCTTGCTATGCCTTGACACAGACTCTGAAGCCTGTCGGTCTGTACCCACAGCTTACCACAGTTTCCTGGATGTGTTCAGCAAGAAGGGTGCAGAGACTCTCCCTCCTCATCGGTCATACGACCGTCCCATTGAACTCCTTCCTGGTGTCGAAGTTCCATTTGGGAGAATCTTTCCCTTATCCAAATGTGAACTTGTTGCCCTCAAAGACTATATTGATGATAACCTGAAGAAGGGGTTCATCCGCCCTTCCACATCCCCGGCCGGGGCGGGAATCTTCTTTATAGAAAAAAAAAGACCATTCATTACGTCCGTGTGTGGACTATCGTGAGCTGAAAAAGTCACGGTTAAGAACCGCTATCCCCTTCCGCTGGTACCCAAACTTTTCCAGAGACTTGGCGCTGCCACCATATTCACAAAGCTGGACCTCCGAGGTGCCTATAACTTGGTCCGTATACGGGAAGGGGATGAATGGAAGACGGCTTTCCGCACACGGTTCGGGCACTATGAGTACCTTGTAATGCCCTTCGGGTTATGCAACGCCCCCGCTACCTTCCAGCATTTTATTAACGATGTCTTCCGAGATTTTCTGGACTTATTTGTTGTAGTATACCTTGACGATATACTAATCTTCTCTTCCTCTCTAGACAATCACCGCGGACATGTCAGGAGTGTTTTGAGCCGCCTTCGACAACATGGACTCTACGGCAAACCCGAGAAGTGCGAATTTGAGCGCCAAAGCATCCAATTCCTGGGCCTGATCATATCCACAGAGGGCGTCAAGATGGATCCTCAAAAAGTTACAGCCATCTTGGACTGGCCATTCCCCAGCGATAAGAAAGGCATCCAACGTTTTATAGGATTCGCAAACTTTTATCGAAAGTTTATTAGGGGATTCTCAGCAATCATCTCCCCCATCACCCAACTTACTAAACAGGGTGTCAGATTCCGTTGGTCCCCAGAGGCCCAGGCTGCCTTTGAGATGCTGAAAAAGCGGTTTACCTCTGCATCTGTCCTGAAGCATCCCGACTCGTCCCTGCCATACGTCTTAGAGGTGGACGCATCTGAAACAGCTGTTGGAGCTATTCTTTCTCAGAGGCAGGGATCCAAGGCTCTATTGCACCCAGTGGCCTTCTTTTCCCGCAAGCTATCTGATGCGGAAAAGAATTAGGACGTCGGGGATCGTGAACTCCTAGCAATCAAAGCTGCACTGGAAGAGTGGAGATACTTACTAGAAGGGGCTGCACACCCGATCCTGATCTATACAGACCACAAAAAATCTAGAATATCTGAGAACAGCGAAGAGGTTGAAACCTCGGCAGGCCAGGTGGGCACTTTTCTTTTCTAGATTTACTTTCCATTTAACATACAGGCCTGGATCTAAAAATACAAAACCTGATGCTTTATCACGCATGTTCAGCAAATCACAGGAAACATCCACTCCAGATACGATTCTGTCTTCCGGGAACTTTCTCCTACTACAAGGGGACTTAATGGCACAGATCAAACAAGCCTCTGTAGGAAGACCCTCACCACCTGGAACCACCTTGCTGGCGAGAGATGGGCTACTTTGGTACGGAGACAAAGTCTTTGTACCGGAGGATCTGCGAGTCTCCACCTTGGGCCTGTGCCATGACCATATGCTTGCAGGGCATTTTGGCGTCTACAAGACTTTCGAATTAATGCAACAAACATTTTGGTGGCCTAGGATGGAGAAGGACTGCAGAAAGTATGTAGAATCCTGCACCACTTGTATCCGCAACAAAAACAGCAAATCCAGGGCTTGGGGTCTGTTAAAGCCGCTCCCGGTCCCAAATAGACCTTGGCAGATGATTTCGATAGACTTTATCGTGGAGCTGCCCCCATCTGAGGGCTACAATACTATTTTCGTGATCGTCGACCGATTATCCAAGATGGCCCATTTCCTCCCCATGAAGGGCAGTCCCTCTGCACAAGAGACCGCACGAATCTTCATCAGAGAGGTTATTAGGCTTCATGGAACTCCGGAAAACATAGTTTCTGACAGAGGGGTCCAGTTCACCTCCAGGTTCTGGAGGTCTTTGTGCGAGTCTCTGGGAATTGAACTTTCATTTTCATCAGCCTATCACCCGCAAACCAATGGACAAACAGAAAGGACCAATCAAACACTTGAACAATATCTCCGCTGTTTTTCTTCATTTTCTCAAGACGATTGGGTTCCCTTACTTCCTCTGGCCGAATTCTCTTAAAATAATTCCGTCCACTCAGCCACCAAACAATCTCCTTTCTTCGCCAATTACGGTTTTCACCCTTCATTTCTTTTCAACGCAATTCCAGAGTGCTCTGTACCTGCTGTACTTGAAACAATGGACTTCTTTAATACCAACAATAAACTGTTGCAGGAAACAATGGCCAAGACCCAAGCCTACAACAAAGAAGTCTTTGACAAGAGGAGAAGGGGGGAATTGATCTTAAACCCAGGTGACCAAATTTGGTTGGCTACAACAAATCTAAAACTTGCTTGCCCCTCGAAGAAACTTGGACCTAAGTTCGTAGGGCCATTTCCGGTGAAAAAACGTATCAACAATGTTGCATGCGAGCTGGAACTACCTGACTCTTTTAGGATCCATCCCGTATTCCATGTTACCCTGCTAAAACCCGCTATCCCTGATCCTTTTCCTGGCCAAGATGCCGGCCCACCTGAACCCGTTGTGGTAGACGGTGAAGAGGAGTTTGAGGTGGAAGCGGTGTTAGATTGCAGGAAGAGGAGGAATCAGGTTCAGTACCTAATTAAGTGGAGAGGGTATGGACCGGAGGACAACTCGTGGGAACCGGAAGGTAATATTCATGCCCAAAAGCTCATCCAAACCTTCAAGAACGCTCATCCTGATAAAGTGGCCAGATTGGGCATCCGGAGGCTGCCCATTAGGAGGGGGCAATGTCAGGAAGGGCATGCCAGCACTCAAGATGGTGGCCGTGGAAGACGGGCAGGAACCTCAGCTATTGCTAGAACGCCAATGGTGCGCGTGCGCACGCCAATGGCGCGCGTGCGCGCGCCAATGCGCACACCGATGCGCGTACGTGCGCACGCACATGCGTGAATGCGCGCAGTGCGCGCGCATTCAGTGACAGGCCTTGGCGCCAAGCCAGCTATTTAAACTGGGTCAGTACCCAAACTCAGTGCTGTCTGCACTACAGCGTTCTGTGTACCCTACGTTCCAGTATCTGATACCTGTTCCTGATATTCGACCCGGCTTGTCCTTGACGTTCCTGTTTTCTGCCCGCACCTGACCCGGCTTGTTGACTTTGCATCTGCCTGCTCCTTCTGCTACCTTGCTGCCAGCCTGATAGTAAACCGGCCTGTATCCTGACTTCCCTCCAGCCTATGCTCCTGTCCCGGACTTGTCCGCCAGTGTGTGATCCGGCCAGCCTGCACCTGCCATCCTTGCAGCCCTTCGGAGCCCTGCTGAGCTCCCATCCCACCTGCTGTCGCATCTGCTCCTCTGCCTGTGGAGTTCCTGTACGAAGCCAGTACCTGCCTTCCACTGACCGCGGCTCCTGGTCTTCTCTGCACCGGTGTTCCTCTGCAGTCTCTTCTGGGATCCCAGTCTGGCCCCATCACCAGCGATCCTGCCAGGCACCCGTGCGACTCTGCCTCCCAGGGGCCTCGAGTCAGAGGTGTAAGGGAGGCCGTCCTCTGCATATTCAGGCTCTACCGCCAGGTACGTGACAATAATCTAAAATTCAGCATTAAATCAACACTAATTAACGTAATAAAGCTGCTTATACAATAAAGGCCTTCTTCATATACTGATAGTAAAAACATCTTTTGTCCATATGCAACTGCTCCTGTTTCATTTACACAGTCCTTTTGTTAGAAAATGATTTAGGAAAATATTCCATTGACTTTACATATTATGTACTTAGGTTTTTGTATACTAATAACTAGATCACCTTTAAAGTATCAGTTTACTGAAAAGTGATATATAATGGAGCCTGGTGAGCGGAGTCAGCCTTGGTACTTATATGAACAATCACATACCTACCAACATTTTGAGATGGGAACGAGATGGGAACGAGATCGGAATGAGGGACACCTACTAGCAAAAGTATGTAGGCATAGGACACACACCCTGCCACACCCCCTTAAAGGAGAATTAACCACTACTATTCCTTTATATTGGCTTTTAAAATTTACAAATGCAGCAATTTAGAAATTGGATGAAAGGTTTAGCACTGGGAAACACTTTTTGATAGATAAAAAGTGCATTTTATATACAACTATATGGATTAGACCAAAATGAGGGACAAATGAGGAGGAAAGAGGGACAGAGGGACATTGCTCAAAATCAGGGACAGTCCCTCAAAATCAGGGACAGTTGGGAGCTATGTATACTGTAGCAGGGTGGCTCGGCTGTGCAAAATCATGTACCTGTAGGTAATTTCGTGCACGCGGTTCAGGGGGTGCAGGCAAGGCTGGAGCGCCGCTCCTGCTGTGATTGGACACAGTGGGAGCCAATCACCAGGTCCGGTGGCCGCGATTGCCGCCGCGACCGGCCGATCGTTCTGTGGAGAGATGGAGCAGCGGTGTGCCTATGTAAAAAAGGCTAACTGCTGATCTGTCAGGGAGCATAGGACAGATCTTATGTTTCAGCTAAGCTGAAACACGATATCTCTTTTCCTCCAGTGCATCCACTCCCCCCACAGTTAGAAACACCTCACAGGCGCACATTTAACCCCTCGATCGCCCCTGGTGCAGGGGCGGATCCAGAGTCTTTTCTCGGGAGGGGCACTGCCAAAAAATGATTTTTTTGTGGGAAATTTATCGGGGAAATGGTTGGTGTCGGCGCTTCAATCATCCTGGCACCATGGTTGTTATGGTGTCAGGATGATTGAAGCGCATTATTTCTATTATTACATTGTAATATGAAATTAAATAGTTCAATGCAGAATCAGTGGGAGCCCCGAGTGTGTCACTTGCCACCGTCACCTGCAATTAGTGGGAGCCCTGAGCGTGTCACTTGCCACACGTTGTGGATTGTCACTTGCCACGTCACCTGCCACATCTTGTGGATTGTCACTTGCCACACCTTGTAGATTGTCACTTCCCACATCACCTGCCACACCTTGCGGATTGTCACTTGCCACGTCACCTGGCACACCTTGCTGATTGCCACTTGCCTGCCACCAGATGCAGATTGTCATTTGCCACGTCACCTGACACAATTTGCGGATTGTCACTTGCCACGTCGCCTGCCACACCTTGCGGATTGTCACTAACTTGCCTGCTAAGGTGTAGGTTTGGTTGTCTCTTGCTGTGTCCCAGACTCCCAGAGTCAGGCAGCAGAGAGATAATGTAATCTCTCTGCTGCCTGCACAGTGAGGGCAGAAGTCACTGCAGGAATGCAGGGCAGGCACGGGCGGTAAGAGATGATCTCATCTCTCTGCTCCCCCGCTCCCGGCTAGCTGATTGGCCAGCTGCCACACTGAGCCTGCTCTCTCACTCTCACCTGCGCTGCCAACACACTGAGCAGCACGGTCTGCCCACGAACCGCGCCACCCCCCGACAACAAACCGCGCCGCAAGCGGAGCCGCCCGCTTTCTTACCCGTCTGTGGAGCCGCACGCTATTGCACCTGCCCGCAGAGCGGCCTGACGTGACTCACTGACGTCACTCGTTGCTAGACGCCAAGCGGCCCAGGTGTTAGCAGCGAGTGCAGGGAAGAGGCTCCACCCACCTCCTCCTCCAATCCTGGTATCGTGTCAGTGCGCCACGTAACTACATTAGACGAGTCTCTCTCTCAGCGCCACTGATCGGCTGATGTGAGAAACAGAGAGAGACTCAGAGAGGCAGCGGCAGCCGCAGAACAAGTACTGTATATACTCGAGTATAAGCCGACCCGAATATAAGCCGAGGCAGCTAATTTTACCCCAAAAAACTGGGAAAACTTATTGACTCAAGTATAAGCCTAGGGTGTCCTAGGCTTATACTTGCCTCACTTTGCCTCACTTTGCCCATGCCTCACTGTGCCCATGACTAGACTGATGTTTAACATGGAAGTCTATGGAAGGAGTGCCCGGCTTTGAAAAATCGGTTCTCCCAGACACCAAACTTTTCAAACTTTTCAAACTTATAGAGGAGACATGGGGCTACATGTGTGCCAAGTTTGGGATCCAGAGGACCTACGACCGTCCGGTATTGGGTCCGCAAAATCACTGGAGAAATGACCGTTTAACATTGGAGTCTATAGAAGGGGTGCCCGGTTTTAAAAAATCAGTGCTCCACGGCCGTAGGTCCTCCAGACACCAAACTTTGCACACTTGTAGAGAAGACATGGGGATACATGTGTGTCAAGTTTGGGGTCCTGGGGACCTACGACCGGCCGGTACCGGGTCCGCAAAATCACCAGAGAAATGACTGTTTAACATTGGAGTCTATGGGAGGGGTGCCCGGATTTAAAAAATTTGTGCTCCCCAGCCGTAGGTCCCCCAGACACCAAACTTTGCACATTTGTAGAAGAGACATTGGGCTACATGTGTGCCAAGTTTGGGGTCCAGGGGTTCTACGGCCGGCCGGTACCGGGTCCCCAAATTTCGGGAGATCAGGCGCAAAAAACAAAAAAACAGAGCAAGCAAGTGAGTGTGACAGATGGTCTCGGGGGGGCAATTGCCCTGTTGCCCCCCCTGGATCCGCCACTGCCCTGGGGTTAACCCCTTCCCTGCCATTGTCATTTATACTGTGATCAGTGCATTTTTTTTAGCACCGATCACAGTATTGATGTCACTGGTCCACAAAAAGTATAGTTTAGCCCTGGTTCACACTGGCGCGTTTTGACATGCGATTTGACATGTCAAATCGCATGTCAAATTGGCGGCATTTGCCGCCAACTGCTGGCAATGGCACTGTCCTAATTGGTGCAACGCCGCATATGCGGCGCTGCACCAATTTCAAAAAGTCGTTTCTGTACTACTTTTTGTGATTTCGGCCCTCGAGTTACATTCACATCTGCAAGGATATCTCTGTAATCGCGGCCGAAATCGGGGCTGACAAGCGGGAGTGAAATCGTGCGAGTTCAGCTAAACTCGCATGGCTTTATTCACGCAGCTCAGTGTGAACCTGGGCTCAGTGTACAACTTGTCCACCGCAATGTCGCAGTCCCACTAAAAATCGCTGATCGCTGCCATAACTAGTAAAAATAATAATAAAAATGCCATAAAAATATCCCATAAATTGTAGACGCAATAACTTTTGCACAAACCAATCAATATATACGCTTATTATGATTGTTTACAAAAAATATGCGGCCGATTACATATTGGCCTAAAGACCCCTTTGACACTGGGGCATTTTAGGAGGTGCTTTTGGGCTAAAAATAGCGCCTGTAAAACGCCTCCCCTGCAGCCCCAGTGTGAGAGCCTGAGTGCTTTCACACTGGAGCAGTTGCAGGACATTAGAAAAAGTCCTGCAAGCAGCATCTTTCGGGCGGTGCTGGAGTGGTGAATACACCGCTCCTACACCGCCCCTGCCATTGGAATCAATGGGCACCACTGTCAAAGCGCTTCGGCAGTGGCGCTATTAACCCTGTTATGCCCCTCACTACACGTGGCTGAGGTGTATTTGGGCACACTGATAACTCCTCTCATACCAATGCATTCCAGTAGGCGTAGAATCCTTTTGAACTTTTATTGATACAAGATTGAGTAAAACTGTAACAGATACAGACAAATGCAATTAGTAAAAGATAGTACAATTAGTGCCTCCCTATCTATCTATCTAGCTGAGAACATAAATAGTAGACATACCGGAGATGGCTCTGGAGGCTGGCTTATATCTTAGCAGTCCATGTGCATGCTTCCAGGGTAAAAACGAAATGGCTGAAGAAGGTGACGCAAGGCCTGATGGGATTGAAAGTACGGAGGCTTGCGTGTGACAAAATTAGCTAACTATACTAAATTGCTTCATTAAAATAGATAGTGCAGTTATACAAAACGGCCACTAGATGGCAACATAGATTAATGTTATTAAACCCAAAAAAATAGGAAAAATTCAAGCCTTTTTACTGAAGGCATGACAAATCTTATTACAGCAGTAAAGCGCCGCTAATTTTTTTTTCAAATTAGCGCTAATGCCCCCCCGCCCCAGTGTGAAAGAAGCTAAATTGATGAAGAAATTCGATTTTGTTAGTGTAGCAATACCCCCGCAGGGGCCGCTGGTTTAAGATTTTGGGACTGCCGTTACCTTACTGTTCACCACGTCCGTCTTAGGGGTCTTTCTTGAAGAGTTGTTCACAAATGTATGCACCAAACACTTAGTCTCTTTTTCTCAAGGGTTTTATTAAAGAACTTCCAGACAGAGGGATGGAGGGTTGGGGGAGATTCAGGTACCTTGCTTTTGCAGATCACGGGTACTTTCTTTAATCCAGAGGACAAACAGCTTCCACACTGGATCTAGCACCCACCGGATAGGCCTCCTTCACTGACCTAGCAGCCGGTGCGAGCTCGCTCAAAAGTCTCTGCCACAGACTTGTGTAATCACTCACTTGATAAAGTTCTGAAAACATAACACACAGTGCCAGGATCTTTCAGCCAGCTGACAGCACTGTGAGGTAGATTTTTATCTGGATGCATCCTCCAATTGAGCCCTCAATTGTTCAGTCCCTTCCCGCAGGCAAGGCGACACCAGACCATCCCCGGATCAGTAGGCCCCAGAAACTCCTGGGCCTACTCTCAGTAACGGAGCCTCGAGTCCGCAGGCCCCGAGGCAGAAAAACTGCTAACACATCCCTGAGGCCAGGATGGCCGTCAGGTCAGGATCGGAAGACCCCGAGAAAACGGTGTCTGTCCCTTAAGTACCCTCTCCCAGAATGCACAGCGGGTGACCACTCCCACCGCACTGTTTCTGGGAAAGGAATACCCAATGCATCCAGCCTACTGCATTTCCAACCTTGACCTGTGGTGACAACGACACCTACAGTCAGGTGGAAAATGTGCAACCCAGCTGAACTGGAACAAAGACCAATAATTTGGTACAATTATTCTGAGCTAAACTACAACTCAGACAACTAAATTTACACTAGCGCCTACCCAATAGGAGTGGGGCGCTACACACTTCCCCCACCGCAACAGACAATGTCCTCATCGTCGAGAAAATTTGACTCTCACTCCTGAGAGTCGATACCTGAATCCCAAAAACTTGGATGGGGAAGGGAGAGGGTGAGGTAGCAAAGAAATACAAATTTAACATGCACATACAGTAAAGTCACATTAATGTATATTACAATATCTCTCTCTTTCTCTCTCTCTCTCTCTCTCTCTCTCTATCTAAACCACCCATTCTCCAGTAGTTTGACAGAAGATCCATGTACCTAAAAGACAAAACAAAACAGACACATGCAATCAAATAAAATGCTATACAATAGGAAGCAAAGCCTCACTTCCGAAGAAATTTGCCTTTTTTTCCCCATATCTATTTTTGTGTGTGGGTAGCTAGATGTAAAAGAAACAAAGTCCAGTTTTATGTTGACCAAACTCCCCTACCACCTAGTGGCAGAAGAACAATATGACAGAGTCCTTAAACACATGTACTGGACCACGTAGAGGAATCTTGACTCCGAAGTTTCCGGTAACCTAACACTACCTAGCTATATACCCCACAGTCCTTTAAAAGAAAAAAAGAAAGAAAAATCTTCTTCTTTAGCAAAGTGACAACCAGAACAGTCAATGTAGATGATCACCAGTAAAATCGGGGGTCAGGCAGAGTCGTGGTTTCCCCTGTTTGTCTAAAGTTGTGAGGAAATACACATAGATGTCCTTTCCAGGCCTGCAGATGACCACTTTGTCAGCGTGAATGTGTCTACCGTAGCTCCAGTGCAACAAGCACCCATTAAAGCGATCATCCATGGTAGGAGAATGACCTGCTCTCTGGAACGGTTTAGGCACGGCCAAATAGTCCCAAACAGCCTCACTGTATCATTTCTTTCTGTTGGCCTCGATCTCTTGCATGATTTCCCTGGGAACGTAGGGAAACTCCAGTCCGTATTCAGTGGCTACCCGCTTGTTCAGTAATCTTTGTGACCGGGCAAGCCTAGACAAAGATCTGGTGCTTCCAAGTCCGGGAGGTATACAAGAAGCCGGGGACTTTTGCACCAGAGTATTAACAGACAGCTTTCCTGACCCAAACTAACTGGTAACCTTGGGCAGCATTTCACTAGTAGCAACTGGGGTTTCCACACTGGGTGTTGTGTTCCCCAAGTCCATATCTGCCCATTCAGAAAAGGTGAAGGCCGAAGCAACATCATCTCCATTGACCCATAGCATCTCTTGAGACATGGTCTCAAACAAATCATCATCCCCAGAGATGTCTGATAAGGAATCTAATTCAGAGTCCCGTAACTACTCCGTGGGCATATATCTACAAACAGTCCCCATATGTGCGCTTTCCCCAGATCTCTCACCCGTTCCTGTCGTGGACTTCTCAGGAATCAGACTTTCCTTTGGATCCGGTCCGGATAGTCTTTGGGGTAGGCCTCGACTATGGCCGCGGGAGGCTTTCACATATCCCACTTTCCTTTGGACAGGTGCAGCGGGACCAATTGCAGTGGAGGTAGCAGTAGTGGAGGTAACAGCAGTGGCGACATCCGCTGATGACTCCTCAATGGCAGTAACAGCGCCATCTCCCTCGGGAATAACTGTTGTAGCAGATGTGGCAAGCGCAGGTCTAGCCGCAGAAGCAAAGGCCCCAGCCTCCTCGGTAGCAATGCCCGTGACCCAATCTATCCGGTAGGCACGGGGTGGCATGGTGGGTTGCTCCACGGCAAACAGGTACTCCCTGCAATGTAGGCACCGAACAAATGGACGGGGGTTGACAGCCAGTCGTTCACACCTGTTGCACAGCATACCCAAGGCTTCCACATCTCCAATCACGTAAAGTACGAACCGCCCATGCGGCCTCAACCGAATGCGAGTGTCCATCAGCGTAGTTCCCGGCAGCATGGCACTTGTAGCGGTACCCACAGGATACATCCTGGGCCCCATAGCAGACTGCATCACTGGAACTAGGGACATGGCGGTATTGCGACTCTGTTAAGTTGAGTGTTGGACACACGCTGCGTCTCACGCAACAAACAGGCGGGAACTCCTCCCACTTGTCTCTTCAGTCACGTAGTTCGTGGGTTTTTCTCTTTCTTGGCTCTGCCCACAGCCATTTCCCCTTTTTTTCAGAAAACGACACAGTCCAAAGCCCACTGTAGCATAAGCCCCGGTGAACAGCTTACTTGAGTTGCGGTCGGCAACGGCAAATCCCCGACTTGAGCCCCCACATGTACCAATACCCCCGCAGGGGCCGCTGGTTTAAGATTTTGGGCCTGCCGCTACCTTACTGTTCACCACGTCCGTCTTAGGGGTCTTCCTTGAAGAGTTGTTCACAAATGTCTGCACCAAACACTATAGCCCTGTACACACGATCGGATATCCTATGGATTCTAATCCGATGTTTTTTTCCATCGGAAATCCGATGAAACTGTCTTCCATCAGTCTTGCCCACACACCATCAGTCAAAAAACCGACCGCTTCAGAGATGGCGACCATCATTCAGAAATTTAGACGCTTGAAGATAAAGATGGATCCCATTTGTGGCCCAAAACTTACCCTCCTTCTTTTATAAAAACCTTGCTCTTTTCCTCCCCCCCCCTTTTTTTTTTTTCTTCCCTTTTGCAAGGTTCAAAGTACCACTTTTATAGTTCGAAATGTTTGAGGTTGGTTTTTCTGATTATAGTAAACAACTGTACCACACGTTTAAATGGTACCGGGTCGGCATTACCACAGTTTCTTCTATACGATATTATATATCTAACATTTTTTCTTGCTCCTTTTCTATACTGTTTCGTATGCTAATTTTTTATCAATATAAGTAACAGCATGCACTTATATAAAAAATGTTCTTTTTATAGCATCCTCGCTAAGGCTGATGTGCTCCGCCTGCGTTAGTTTGTCCCCCTACTCACAAAGGACTCCAAAAGCATGGTTCAACTGGTGGATATTTTTCTGCTACTGATCCTGCTATCTTCTGTTCTAGTGGTGGAGGGTCTATTTGTGAGTAATGGACAGTTTTGTCCAAATCAATACTTTTTTCGGTCAGGAAGTGCTTCTCACCCTGACCCCCAAATTATAAAAGTTAATTCTCATAGTCATACTAAAACACTCTATATCTACAAAATGTTGAAAAGGTTAAACAAACTCTCTTTACCTCAATTAAAACATTATTATGGAATGTCATTGTACAATACAGTACCATTATTTTCTATAAGTTTACTAGTTCTAATGTGCCACTGTTCAAGAAGAACCCTGTTCTCCATGGTTCTGTTGTATAGGTACAAAATGTTATTCAAAAAACAAAGGTCAACGAGAAAATATTTGAGCTGGATACGAATGTATAACTTGATATATTACATATATACACAGTTACAAATGGCAATACAATGTTGGCTAGTTTCGCCTATATCTCAGGTAGCTTCACTTTCGATCTTAATGGCGATAATCAAATTATTAACTCCACTCTGATTTGGCTATATACTCAAACCTGGGCTTGTTGACCCACTGCCATTTCCTCATAACCACCATCGCCCCTTAATACCAATACAATGGGTCTCAGAGTGATTTCTCATAACGCCCAGGGTATTAATTCGCCTCACAAGAGAAAGAAGGCCTTTCGGCATTATAAACGATTAGGAGCTGATATAATTTTAATGCAGGAAACGCACTTTGCCACAGATAAACACCCTACATTTTTTGACAAAAGTTACAGCCAATATTATTGCACTACTTATAACACAAAATCTAGAGGTGCTGCTATATTCATTAGAAACACAGTGTTATTTGAGGTTCAAAACATATTTAAAGATCCAGACAGTCGTTACTTGATCTTGAAAGGTTCAATCAAAGGACGTTCTATCACCATTGCCTCAATTTATGCTCCCAACGAAGCCCAGTCAAACTTTTTCATCAAATTTTTTGATACTCTAGACAATTATCACTCCACACATTTAATAGTGGGCGGGGATTTCAATTTAGCTGCTCACTCAGCTCTAGATAGAAGCAAAGTTGTCCCATCCTCAAAAGCTTTCCCCAAATCCTTGAATAGATCACTATATAATCATCAATTAATAGACACTTGGAGAGCCCATAACATTGGATCCAAATCTTACACATTCTACTCCCATCCGCACAACTGCTTCGCTCGTCTTGACTACATCTTTTGCACCCCAATTCTACTTGCCAATTCCTCTAGAGCAGATATCCATCCGTGTCCTTGATCTGATCACCACATAGTTTCCTTTGATACCTCACATATAGGTCTAGCCAACACAGCACACTCATGGCGAATAAACGATTCCTTGCTCACAGATCCTTCAAGCAACCAACAAATTCTATCTCACCTTGAACAATATTTTGCACATAATGTAGCACCAGACATGTCCCCTACAACTATATGGATGGCACATAAAGCGGTAATGAGAGGTCACCTGATAAATATCGCCTCAATCAACAACAAATCCAAACTTGCAGACATTAGATCCCTAACAAAAGATCTAGATCACTTGTATCATAGAAACAACCAGAACCCATCTAGTGACCTACTTAAACAGATACAAGAGAAACGCACTACCTTAGACACATTATTAACATCAGATACTGAAAAAGCTCTCAGATGGTCTAAAGCTAGATTCTTACTCAACCAATTCTTATTCCACCATGTTTGCTAAAAAACTAAATCAATCTATGAAACCCCCACACACCTATAAATTAAGGAACCCTTCTGGTAATTTGGTATCCCATCCCAAAGAAGTCATGAAATTATTCTCAGACTTCTATAAAAATCTCCTGACCTCACCAAAAACACCCCCGAAACAGTCCTCCTTAGACTGGCTTAATAACATTACGTTACCCACTCTTACTAGAGATCAAATTGAATCTCTTAATGCCCCTTGTTCGGAGATAGAAGTTAACAAAATCATTGGAACACTAAAAATATCCACAGCCCCAGGCCCTGACGGCTATTCCACATCTTACTATAAAAAATTTTCCTCTACCATTACACCACACCTTACTAAACTTTATAATAATATCTTACAGGGTGGCCAATTCCCACCCGAGATGATTTTGGCTAATATGTCCCTACTTCCCAAACTAATAAAGATCACTCCACCCCTCAAAACTACCGCCCAATATCAGTTATTAACAACGACCTAAAAATATTCGGCCGTGTATTAGCAGACAGATTATCAGCCGTTATCTCCCCATTAGTTGATCCTGATCAAACAGGCTTCATTCCCAACAGACAAATAACAGACAACATACGACTTACCACAAATATCATTCAAGACTCCAACATTCATTCCAAATCCACACTGCTTCTTGGTCTTGATATACACAAAGCTTTCGACAGCGTTTGCTGGTCATATCTTGACACTCTTCTCCCAAAATATGGCATCAACAATGAATTTCTACATGGCTTTAAGGCTCTCTATCACAACCCACAAACACGTATCAAACTCCCAGGTAACAATTCTGACTTTTTTCCCCTGACTAAAGGTACCAGACAAGGTTGTCCACTCTCCCCCCTACTCTTTGCCCTCGCAATAGAACCCCTCGCCTGTGCAATCAGAAACAATACAAATATTAAAGGATATCTTAAGGGATCCAAAGAATACAAACTGAGTCTTTATGCGGATGACGTCCTTCTATTCATAACTGACCCTCTTATTTCCCTACCTAATCTAACTAAAACCCTGGACGTCTTCCATGATTTGACAGGTCTGGGAGTAAACCTATCTAAGTGCTCGGCTTTACCAATCAACATTCCCCCAGCCTTAATATCTTCACTTAAAGACAAATTCTCATTCAATTGGCACGTAGATTCGTTTAGATACCTAGGTATTCAGATTACATCTTCATATAAAACGTTATATCAAGCAAACTACCCTCCTTTATTTAACAATATTAAAAACCTACTTAACCACTTAACGACCGCCCACCGCCGATTTACGTCGGCAGAATGGCACCGACAGGCAGAATCACGTAGATCTACGTGATCGCCTTTGTGCAGTTGGGGGGTCCATCCGGACCCCCCTTCACTGCAGTGAGCGGCCGTTAAGTGTTCGGGAGCGATCAGGCATGAGGGGGCGGCCGCTCGATTCCGCCCCCCCCCTCGCGATCGCTCCCGGCGAATGAAATTGCTTCCTCCTGCCTGAAATGTAAACACAGGCTGGAGGAAGTGATGTCATCTCCCTCGCCGCGGTCTTTTCGTCCGCAGCGCCGAGGAGAGAAGACACAGGTTAGTGCACCAACAGTCCACTGACACGTAGGTACACATAGGCACACAAATCACCCCCCAGTCACCCCCAGATCACCCCCCAGGTCACCCCAAAGCCCCCAATCACAGTGTCACTGATTGCAGTGATCATTTATTTTACTGATCACTGCATTTAGTGTCATCTGTGACTGTAAAAAGTTGCAGGGCAGTTAGGATTAGGCCCCTTTAGGTCCAGGGTAGCCCCCTAACCCCCCCTAATAAAGGTTTAACCCCTTGATCACCCCCCAGGTAACCCTTTCACCCCCTAACTTCAGCGTCACTAAGCGATTGTTTTTCCGATCGCTGTATTCGTGTCGCTGGTGTTTTAGATAGGCAGTTATTTTTTTTAGGTTCGCCGCAGGTTTTTATTAGTGTCAGGTACCCCCATATATTATTTTAACCCCCTGATTGCCCCTAGAGTTAACCCTTTCACCAGTGATCGCCGTATAAGCGTCACTGGTGTCACTGGTTAGCCAGTAAGTTATTTAGTTATTTAGGTTACCCGTCAGGTTTTTATATAGTGTCAGGTACCCCCATATTTAACCTAATAAAGGTTTTAACCCCCTGATTGCCCCTAGTTAACCCTTTCACCAGTGATCACCATATAAAGGTTACGGGTGACGCTGGTTGATTAGTTTGCTTTTTATAGCATCAGGGCACCCGCCGTATATAACCCAATAAAGGTTTAACCCCCCTGATCGCCCGGCGGGTGAGATCAATTAGGTTTTAGCGCCAGAGAGGGTCTGCGTCGCCCCAGGCAGTGTTAGGTTAGTGGCAGTAACGCTAACACCCACGCGCAAAGCATACACCCCCCTTAGTGGTATAGTATCTGATCAGATCTGATCAGATCTATACTAGCATCCCCAGTGGTTTAGGGTTCCCAAAAACGCAGTGTTAGCGGGATCAGCCCAGATACCTGCTAGCGCCTGCGTTTAGCCCCTCCGCCCAGCCCAGCCCAGCCCAGCCCACCCAAGTGCAGTATCGATCGATCACTGTCACTTACCAAACACAACACACATAACTGCAGCGTTCGCAGTGCTTGGTTTTTGGGGCCCTGTACGCGGCTAGGCTTCCAAAAAGTCCCACACATGTGGTATCCCCGTACTCAGGAAAAGCAGCAGAATGTATTTTGGGGTGCAATTCCACATATAACCATGGCATGTGTGAGCAATATATCATTTAGTGACAACTTTTTGTACATTTTTTTTTCTTTTTGTCATTATTCAATCATTTGGGACAAAAAAAAAAAATATTCAATGGGGTCAACATGCCTCTCAGCAAATAGCTTGGGGTGTCTACTTTCCAAAATGGGGTCATTTGGGGGGGTTTTGTGCCATCTTGGCATTTTATGGCCTTCAAAACTGTGATAGGTAGTGAGGAGTGAAATCAAAAATTTATGCCCTTAGAAACCTTGAAGGCGGTGCTTGGTTTTTGGGGTCCCGTACGTGGCTAGGCTCCCAAAAAGTCCCACACATGTGGTATCCCCGTACTCAGGAGAAGCAGCAGAATGTATTTTGGGGTGTAATTTCACATATGCCCATGGCATGTGTGAGCAATATATCATTTAGTGACAACTGTGCAAAAAAAAAAAAAGTTTGTCATATTCCCGCAACTTGTGGCAAAATATAAAATATTCCATGGACTGAACATGCCTCTCAGTAAATAGCTTGGGGTGTCTACTTTCCAAAATGGGGTCATTTGGGGGGGTTTTGTGCTATTTTGGCATTTTATGGCCTTCGAAACTGTGATAGGTAGTGAGGAGTGAAATCAAAAATTTGCGCCCTTAGAAATCCTGAAGGCGGTGCTTGGTTTCCGGGGTCCCGTACGTGGCTAGGCTCCTAAAAAGTCCCACACATGTGGTATCCCCGTACTCAGGAGAAGCAGCAGAATGTATTTTGGGGTGTAATTTCACATATGCCCATGGCATGTGTGAGCAATATATCATTTAGTGACAACTGTGCAAAAAAAAAAAAGTTTGTCATATTCCCGCAACTTGTGGCAAAATATAAAATATTCCATGGACTGAACATGCCTCTCAGTAAATAGCTTGGGGTGTCTACTTTCCAAAATGGGGTCATTTGGGGGGGTTTTGTGCTATTTTGGCATTTTATGGCCTTCGAAACTGTGATAGGTAGTGAGGAGTGAAATCAAAAATTTGCGCCCTTAGAAATCCTGAAGGCGGTGCTTGGTTTCCGGGGTCCCGTACGTGGCTAGGCTCCTAAAAAGTCCCACACATGTGGTATCCCCGTACTCAGGAGAAGCAGCAGAATGTATTTTGGGGTGCAATTCCACATATAACCATGGCATGTGTGAGCAATATATCATTTAGTGACAACTTTTTGTAATTTTTTATTTTTTTTTTGTCATTATTCAATCACTTGGGACAAAAAAATAAAAAATTCAATGGGCTCAACATGCCTCTCAGCAATTTCCTTGGGGTGTCTACTTTCCAAAATGGGGTCATTTGGGGGGGTTTTGTACTGCCCTGCCATTTTAGCACCTCAAGAAATGAGATAGGCAGTCATAAATTTAAAGCTGTGTAAATTTCAGAAAATGTACCCTAGTTTGTAAACGCTATAACTTTTGCGCAAACCAATAAATATACGCTTATTGACATTTTTTTTACTAAAGACATGTGGCTGAATACATTTTGGCCTAAATGTATGACTAAAATTGAGTTTATTCGATTTTTCTTATAACAAAAAGTAGAAAATATCATTTTTTTTCAAAATTTTCGGTCTTTTTCTGTTTATATCGCAAAAAATAAAAATCGCAGAGGCAATCAAATACCATTAAAAGAAAGCTCTATTTGTGAGAAGAAAAGGACGCAAATTTCATTTGGGTACAACATTGCATGTCCGCACAATTTACAGTTAAAGCAGCGCAGTGCCGAATCCCAAAAACAGGCCTGGTCCTAATGGCCCGAAATGGTCCGGGGCTTAAGTGGTTAAACTATGGTCATCATACCAGATTTCTTTCTCGGGCAGGATAGTAGCCACAAAAATGATGATATTACCCAAACTTCTATTCTTTTTTAGAACCCTTCCACTTATTCTACCCAAAAAAACACTAGAATCTTTACAGAGAGAAATCAATAAATTTATATGGCAAAACAAGAAACCCAGATTTAGTTATTCCCTTATGTTTAGACCCCATTTAAAAGGAGGCCTCAGCATTCCAAACCTTTGGCTATATTACCTGTCGGCCAGATTCACCCAATTAGCCCAATGGTATG
Organism: Rana muscosa; assembly: GCA_029206835.1. Taxonomy (NCBI): domain Eukaryota; kingdom Metazoa; phylum Chordata; class Amphibia; order Anura; family Ranidae; genus Rana; species Rana muscosa. The sequence continues at coordinate 941,064,376 of CM055122.1, read as the reverse complement.
CCCCTTCATTCCAAATCCCTTGGCTCCTGTTCGAGGAAGAATCTATCCTACCCTACAATTTACAAGGACTTCTCTGGTCCAATGTCATCCCACCACAAAAAATAAGGCCCTTAAACCTCATCGTCACTCACACTCTTCAACTATGGAACAGACAAATCTCTAATTTTAAGTTATCCTCGGATGTTCCCCCCTTGGCTTCCTTTATGGGTGACCCACGTTTTTCCCCCCCAGATAGAGCTCAAGATGAAAATTTGCTAACGTATTGGAAGTCACATAATCTAATACATTTAAAATCGCTCTCCCAAGACAATGCATTTCTTACTTTCACCAGACTACAAACAAAATACAATATCTCTCCTACCGAACTAGAGATCTATGCGAAAATAAAACAATTCTATGAGAAATATTACTCACTTACACTCCACCCCCCTTATACACAATTTGAGCAAATTTGTATCTCCTCCCCTCGTGACCGGGGTTTAATCTCCAGAATATATAAAAATTTAAATGAGACAAACATGCCTGATAAATCACATCCCATGCTACAATGGGAATCAGATTTAAATACCTCATTTACTCTTGATCAATGGGATACAATTTTTACAAATCTCCACAAATGTACCAGAACAACCTCGATTAGAGAATCGGCCATCAAACTACTTTATAGATGGTATCTTACTCCCGCTAAACTCAATTCATTTTATCCCTCAGTGTCCCCACTCTGCTTTAGGGGTTGCCCCACCCAGGGAACACTTTTACATATATTTTGGGATTGCCCCCACATTAAAGACACTTGGCATAAGGCAAATATTATAATAGAAAAAATATCCAGTAGAAAGATCTCTCTTACACCCCAAATAGGCCTTTTATTCACCCCTATACAGGATATTCCAATGACTAGTACAAGGTTGATACATACACTCCTTAGTTCCATCCACTGGGCCATAGCATTTAATTGGCGCTCCACTACGGTACCTTGGCCACAAATTCTTAACCGCATGTCAAACATTAAGCTTTCAGAAAGAATTCACCACACATTATATGATTCTATGCCCCTTTACCAAAAAAAATGGACTCTCTGGGATACCACCTCTCTGGTCTAGTACCTTCCCGTTTTTATTACCTCCCACTCTTAAAATATATGCAATTGTCATTTAGCCCTCTCTCCAATACAATGCTCTTGATTGACTTTATTTGAACAATATACATTCCTATACCAGACTTAAAAAATAAGAAAAATAAATAAATTAAAAAAAAAGAACCTTTTCTCTTTCCTATGTACAATGCTCAATATGAACAATGTTTATATATATACCTGTACCATCATTGTGATTTGTTTTTATACCTTGACCTTTTCTATAATAAAAATCGTTTGTAAACAAAAAAACCGACCGCTTCAAACGCGGTGATGTAAAACACACCGATGAGCCGAGAAAAATTAAGTGGGTTTTTTATCCGATGGAGTTCCCCACAGACGATAGTAATTTGCTATCGGTTTTTTAACCATCGGATAAATTTAAAACATGTTCTATTTTTAAACACCGATGGAAAAAAGACTGATGGGGCCCATACACGATCAGTTTGTCCGATGAAAACAATCCATCGGACTGTTTTCATTGGTAAAACCTATCGTGTGTACACGGCTTTAGTCTCTTTTTCTTAAGGGTTTTATTAAAGAACTTCCAGACAGAGGGATGGAGGGTTGGGGGAGATTCAGGTACCTTGCTTTTGCGGATCACGGGTACTTTTTTTTTTAATCCAGAGGACAAACAGCTTCCACACTGGATCTAGCACCCACCGGATAGGCCTCCTTCACTGACCTAGCAGCCGGTGCGAGCTCGCTCAAAAGTCTCTGCCACAGACTTGTGTAATCACTCACTTGATAAAGTTCTGAAAACATAACACAAAGTGCCAGGATCTTTCAGCCAGCCGACAGCACTGTGAGGTAGATTTTTATCTGGATGCGTCCTCCAATTGAGCCCTCAATTGTTCGGTCCCTTCCCGCAGGCAAGGCGACACCGGACCATCCCCGGATCAGTAGGCCCCAGAAACTCCTGGGCCTACTCTCAGTAACGGAGCCTCGAGTCCGCAGGCCCCGAGGCAGAAAAACTGCTAACACATCCCTGAGGCCAGGAGGGCTGTCAGGTCAGGATCGGAAGACCCTGAGAAAACGGTGTCTGTCCCTTAAGTACCCTCTCCCAGAATGCACAGCGGCTGACCACTCCCACTGCTGTTTCTGGGAAAGGAATACCCAATGCATCCAGCCTACTGCATTTCCAACCTTGACCTATGGTGACAACGACAATTACAGTCAGGTGGAAAATGTGCAACCCAGCTGAACTGGAACAGAGACCAATAATTTGGTACAATTATTCAGAGCTAAACTACAGCTCAGACAACTAACTTTACACTAGCGCCTACCCAATAGGAGCAGGGCGCTACATGAGTTTTTATTGGGAATGTTTTATAGCAGAAAAGTAAAAAATATTGTTTTTTATTCAAAATTGTTGGTCTTTTGTTTATAGGGCAAAAAATAAAAACCGCAGAGGTGATCAAATACCACCAAAAGAAAGCTCTGATTGTGGGAAAAAAGGACATCAATTTTATTTGGGTACAGCGTTGCACGACCACGCAATTGTCAGTTAGGCTACTTTCACACTGAGGCGCTGGATGCGCTGGCGGTATAGCGGCACTATTTTTAGCGCCGCTATACCGTATTTTTTGCTGCGATTTGCGGGCGCTAGCGGGGGGATTTTAACCCCCGCTAGCGGCCGAAAAAGGGTTAAAAACGCTCGCAATAACGCCTCTTTGCAGTGTTTTGCGGGCGTTTTGGAAGCGCTACCCCATTGGGCAGGGGCGCTATAGGAGTGGTATTTTTACCGCTCCTATCACGCCTCAAAGATGTGGCTTGCAGGAGTTTTTTGACCCTCCTGCAAGCGCAACGCTCCAGTGTGAAAGCCCTCTGGCTTTCACATTGGATACAATTGAGCAGCTTTTTTGGGGCGCATTGCAGGCGCTATTTTTAGCGCAATAGCGCCTGCAAAGCGCCTCAGTGTGAAAGGGGCCTTAAAGTAACGCAGTGCCGTATTGCAAAAAATGGCCTGGTCATTAAGGCATACCTCCCAACTTTTTGAGATGGGAATGAGGGACACCTATTATCAAAAATATATAGGCATAGGACACACCCCTTGCCACGACCCCTTAAAGGAGAATTATATAAAAAAATGGTTGGTTAAACCCACAAGTGCTTTTTTTTACCACTACTATTCCTTTATACTGGCTTTTGAAATTTACAAATGCAGTAATTTAGAACTTTTAGCACATTTTAGAACTGGGAAACACTTTTGGATTGACAAATAATGCATTTTATAGAAAACTATATTGATCTGAACAAAAATGAGGGACAAGTGAGGGGGAAAGCGGAACAGAGGGACATTGTTCCAAATGAGGGACAGTCCCTCAAAATCAGGGACAGTTGGGAGCTATGATTAAGGGGGCAAATCCAGAGCTGAAGTGGTTAAAATTCAACATCAAAACAGTCTGACGGATTTCAAAATACTGTATTTCACTATATATAAGCTCAGATGCAAGACTTGGCTGGGTGTAAAAAGATGTCCGCTGACGCCTTCTGACTGCAGGCTTACTGAGGCAAACCTCCCAACTTTTTGAGATGGGAATGAGGGACATTTATCAGCAAAAGTATGCAGGCACACCCATTGCCATGCCCCTTAAAAGAGAACCGTACAAAACAACAAGATTGGTTAAACCCACAAGTGCTTTTTTTACCACTACTATTCTTTTATATTGGCTTTTGGAATTTAGAAATGCAGCAATTTAGAAATCAGATGAAAGGTTTAGCGATGGAAAACACTTTTTGATAGATAAAAAGTGCATTTTATATACAACTATATGGATCAGACCAAAATGAGGAACAAATGAGGAGGAATGAGGGACAGAGAAAAATTTCTCCAATCCAGGGACAGTCCCTCCAAACCAGGGACAGTTGGGAGCTATGCTGAGGACGAGTGCGGGGTGTAGCAAGATGGCCGTCGTGGTGTTGTGATGGAACGTCATTTCTGTTACCTATTCTGATGGGTCGCCGATTCTGATGGAACATCGACTCATTTGCAATTAATGAATAAATGCACATTTTTTTCTACAACTATAGGTGTGTTTATTATTATTATTATACAGGATTTATATGGCGCCGACTGTTTGCGCAGCACTTTACAACATTAGGGCAGACAGTACAACTACAATACAGTTTAATACAGTAGGAATCAGAGGGCCCTGCTCCTTAGAGCTTACAATCTAAAAGGGAAGGTGAAGAGATACAAGAGGTAATAACTGTGGGGGATGTGCTGATGGAGAAAATAAATGTACAGTTGTTAGGTGGGGGCCAGATAGGCTTCTCTGAAGAGATGAGTTTTCAGGGATCGTCTGAAAGTGGACAAAGTAGGAGAAAGTCGGACAGATTGGGGGAGAGCATTCCAGAGGATGAGAGAGGCTCAGGAGAAGTCCTGGAAGCAAGCTAGGGAGGAGATGACAAGGTAGTTAGGCCCCGTTCACACCTATGTGAATTGGTTGCGGCTTAAACCGCATCCAATTCGCATAACATTTTAAAATATATTGATTTCAATAAGGCTGGTTCACATATGTGCGATGCATTCGCACTGCGCATTGCCCAAAAAACGTGTGCGTTTTCTTGGCATTATTATTATTATTATTATTTAGGCACTTATATAGCGCCGTCAATTTACGCAGCGCTTTACATATACATTGTACATTCACATCAGTCCCTACCCTCAAGGAGCTTACAATCTAAAGTCCCTAACTCACATTCATATACTAGGGCCAATTTAGACAGAAGCCAATTAACCTACCAGCATGTCATTGCGGTACGAATTGTCTGCCCATTATGTTCTATGGGAACGCATCTGATTCGCAGATGTGTTGCGTTCTGAACACAGTACGTATGAATCATGAGGGGGAACTCCACGCCAAATTTAAAAAAAAAAACCCGGCATGGTTTCCCCTCCAGGAGCATACCAGGCCCTTAGGTCTGGTATGGATTTTAAGTGGAACCCCTACGCCGAAAAAACGGAACGGGGGTCCCCCCAAAATCCATACCAGACCCTTATCCGAGCACGCAGCCCGGCCGGTCAGGAAAGGGGGTGGGGACGAGCGAGCGCCCCCCCCCTCCTGAACCATACCAGGCCGCATGCCCTCAACATGGAGGTGGGTGCTTTGGGGCAGGGGGGTGCCCTGTGGCCCCCCCACCCCAAAGCACCTTGCCCCCATGTTGATCAGGACAAGGGCCTCTACCCGACAACCCTGGCCATTGGTTGTCGGGGTCTGCGGGCGGGGGGCTTATCGGAATCCGGGAGCTCCCTTTAATAAGGGGACCCCCAGATCGTACATCGTACCCCTACCCATTCACCTGATGGAAAAAAAAAACAATAAAAAAACACACTACACAGGTTTTTAAAGTAATTTATTAGGCAGCTCCGGGGGTCTTCTTCCGACTTCGGGTCTCTTCTTCTGCTCTCCGGTGTCGTCTCCGCGCTCTCTGGTTCTTCTCCCGCTCTCCGGTGCCTTCTTCCTTCTGCCGGGCACCTCCGCTATCTTCTTCCAGCTATTTTGCTAGCGGCGGCCCGGCCTTTTTCCGTAGTCTTCTTCCCTCTTCTCTTCTTCGATGTTGACACAATGCTGCCTCCAGCTGTAATGCCGTGTGTGCGGTGCGCAACGACTTATATAGGTGTAGCACCCTCACTCCATCTTCTTTGTCCAGGGGTATTTCGTATGTGAGGGTGAGTGGTGTAGTGGGTAGCACTCTCACCTAGCAGTAAAAAGGGTCACTGGTTCGAATACCAACCACGACACTACCTGCCGGGAGTTTGCATGTTCTCCCTGTGCCTGCGTGGGTTTCCTCCGGGTACTCCGGTTTCCTCCCACACTCCAAAGACATGCTGGTAGGTTAATTGGCTTCTGTCCAAAATTGGTCCTAGTATGTGGGTGTGAGTTGGGGGCCTTGGATTGTGGGCTCCTTGAGGGTAGGGACCGTTGTGGGTGTGTGTGGAGCGCTGTGTAGGTTGACAGCGCTATATGGGTACCTTAAATAAACAATAATATAATGAGACACTATGTACAGGGATAGGGAGAAGTGTAGACACGCACCCACTCATGTTGAACTGGATGGACTGGTGTCTTTATTCAACCTTACTAACTATGTAACTATGTGAGATGCGCTACAGCCCATGTCCTCCCCATGGCAGTGGGTGAGGTGAAGGCCAGTACCAATTCTTTTCCTCTGGCCTGTGCGTTTCAGTTAAGGACCAAGTCTTTCTGTGCTGACACTTCCCTTTGCTCCCGTTAACCAGAGTACCACACACCGATTAGGGTCCAACTCTTGTTTTATTGTCACACTCACAATCAAACAGTTCTTTACCAGCCAACTGGTTGAGACCCAATAACAGTTCAATACGGTGGGGTGAGCAGGTCGAGGCACTATCCTGATTGTACGCTAAACCACTGTGGTTTCACCAGCGGTTACTATAGCCTTGGCTAGAGAGAACTTAGAACTTGTGAGTCTCTACCAGCGACTCAATAGAAAGTAGATAGGAGTACCTTCGCTGCGTTGTGGCCCCTGTCAGGGGGAGACGTCCCTCCAAGGGAGTTACCAGAGGCCCATCCGTCACCGGGTTGATGCTGCTCCGGACTCTCTGGACGGGTGACCTCCCCGGCCTCCTCACCTCAGACTTGGGCCCCATCCACCTCAGGGACCCTCGGACTCCTCTGCCCTCGCGGGACCCAGTCGAAGTTACTGGGCCCCAGGCCTCCGGTTTAGTACCTCACCCCAGGCTGAAGGTGCCTGGGATGGACGCCAACTCCGCTCCGGCCAGGCCTAGGGCGCCTGGACCGGAACTCCGAACCGCCCGCACCCAGGCCGAAGGTGCCTGGGCGCGCGATGCAGGAAAAAGACCTCGTGGCGAGGGCGTCTCTCCCCTTTATCTCCTCCCGCGATGTCACGGCAGGTTCCCCGCCCCTGCCGCACCATCGCCGGAAAGGGACAAAAAGGCCAGCACTGCGGCAGTGAATCTACCTTAGGCCTGTGGGAACCCCGCCACCCACAGGCTAAGGAGAACAGTACACCACCAAGTCCTCCACGAATTAACAATAGTCTAAATCCTTTCATGATTTATCCACACCTGGGTCATACTACCACCCAGGTGTATCCCCCTAAATTTAAACCCCCGCTACATAGGCATGGGGCGTGGTCACCGTGTGATGCCACCCGGTGACCCCGCCCCCGTATGATGTCACAGTCCCATCATTCCCCGGGACTGTAACGTCATACGGTGGCGGGGTCACCGGGTGGCATCACCCAGTGACCACGCCCCATGCCTATATAAGTCGTTGCGCACCGCACACATGGCATTACAGCTGGAGGCAGCGTTGTGTCAACATCGAAGAAGAGAAGAGGGAAGAAGACTACGAAGAAGACCGGACCGCCGCTAGCAAAAGAGCTGAAAGGAGATAGCGGAGGCGCCCGGCAGAAGGAAGAAGGCACCGGAGAGCGGGAGAAGAACCAGAGAGCGCGGAGACGACACCGGAGAGCACTTTTGCAACAACAAAAAAGATCAATATTATGGACTGGAAAAATGCCTTACATTGATCGACAATTGGATGACAGAGAGCTCCCTCAAGCCTAATGGATCCAAAACAGAACTGCTCATTTTTCACGCTAATCAAAAGAAAAACTCTAGGACCACATGGACATCACCCTCCATCCTTGGACAAAACATAACCCCAAGCACCAAAGTTAAAAGCCTTGGAGTCATCTTTGACTCAGACATGACTATGGACGCACAAATAGGATCAGTAGTCAGCGGATCTCACCACCTTCTCCGCCTGCTACGAAGACTTATCCCCTTCATCCCGGAAAAAGACAGAGCAGTAGTAGTTGGAACCATCATCAATTCCCGGCTTGACTACGCTAACTCCCTTTACCTATGACTACCTAAATACCAGATTGCACGTTTGTCTACAAGTCATCCAAAACACAGCAGCCAGACTGGTAACAGGAAAAAAAACCTGGGAATCAATCGCACCGTCCCTGAGAAGCCTCCATTGGCTAGCCGTAAAGGATCGGGTCACATTCAAGACCCTCTGCCTCACTCACAAATGCGCACAAGGAAACGCACCTCAATACTTATGCGAGAAAATAAAACACTACACCACTACTCGCGACCTCCGATCAACCAACCAAAACCTCCTCCACATCCCCAAGACTCGCTACAAAGCTAAGGGAGAACGAAGGTTTGCTGTCCAAGGACCGAGGCTATGGAATGCACTACCCACGAACATCCACATGGAAGAAAACCATCAGGCCTTCAGGAAAAAACTAAAGACCCACCTCTTCTGAAGGATCTCAACGACACTGGATGCAAAGCGCCTTGAGGCGATTTAGTTCGCATTTGCAGCGCTATACAAGTTACTCACTCACTCAGAAGAAGAGACCCCCGAAGTCGGAAGAAAACCCCCGGAGCTGCCTAATAAATTACTTTAAAAACCTGTGTAGTGTGTTTTTTTATTGACATTTTTTTTCCACCAGGTGAATGGGTAGGGGTAAGATGTACCCCATACTCATTCACATAGGGTGGGGGGCCGGGATCTGGGGGCCCCCTTATTAAAGGGGCTCCCGGATTCCGATAAGCCCCCCGCCCGCAGACCCCGACAACCAACGGCCAGGGTTGACAGGTAGAGGCCCTTGTCCTCATCAACATGGGGGCAAGGTGCTCAGGGGTGGGGGGCCGCATGGCGCCCCCCCTACCCCAAAGCACCCACCCCCCTATGTTGAGGGCATGCGGCCTGGTACGGTTCAGGAGGGGGCGCTCGCTCGTCCCCACCCCCTTTCTTGACCTGCCGGGTTACGTGCTCGGATAAGGGTCTGGTATGGATTTTGGGGGGACACCCACGCCGTTTTTTCGGCGTAGGGGTTCCGCTTAAAATCCATACCAGACCTAAGGGCCTGGTATGCTTCTGGAGGGGAACCCATGCCGGTTTTTATTTAAAATTTGCCGTGGAGTTCCCCCTCATGATAACAGCGGCTTCCTTCCCCTCCCCTCTCCCAGGTCAGAAAATCCGCAGCTAGAACGCAGACGAAACGCTGAACCACTGATTGCTATCTTGCCAAAGACTCCAGAGCTCAAAAACGCAACGCACAAGTGTGAATCCAGCCCTAGAGAGCAGGTCTTGGGAGCCTTTATTTACAGAAGTGGTGAAATGGTAGCATCAGGGCAGCTGGACACATCATTAAAGGAATGAAATAAATGGGGGAACAAATTGATGAGTATATAAAATGTAAACAGATGATAATTAGGTATGTATAGTGATTCAAGCTTCTTCCAGATCCATTGTACATGATCACAGAGCTCAGTCTCCACACAGTAACTGGTAAACATGATCAGTGTGTTGTGGAGGAGTCTGAGCTGAGCTCATCATAGACTGTAAAACAAGGCAAAGGTGCACCACGTGACCCGCCCACAGCACCGCTGACAGCTTGTCACTTTCTGCCACCGGGCGCCCTATCATGTGACACAACAATCCCGCCCGCCATCCAATAGCAGACTCCGCTTGTCGGGGGTGGTGCGCGTTGCCTGGTCACCGGAAGTGGCGTGTGCGAAGTGCCTACAGAACAGAGCACGCTGGGAAGTGTAGTTTCTGGCTGTCCAGACCTTGCAGGACATTGGAGATAAGGTGAGGCAGCTGGGTGGGGGAGTGCAATGCTTCTGTATTATTAATGTCGTGTCTGTTCTACACACACACACACAGATGGCTGAAGGTGCAGGAGCAGCAAGTGAGGAAGGGGAACATTGTGTTTTCATAGCTCCAGACTTGTATTTTCATTAATGGAGAAGGTGATAGAGAGTTCAGGTTTCTGTCAGGTGTTTGTGACCCCTGGGTGGGGTTCTCTTACTTCCTGTTCCTGTGACAACTACAGTTGAATGGGCTGAAAATAGTAGTGCATGCGTTTACATGTTATCAGTTTAGTGGTAATGTGCCTATTTGCATGTATAAGGGGGGGGCTAAGTTTTTGGTGTAACTTTATTTTTTACAATTTATTCTTTCCGGAGCACGATCCAATCTAGTGACCTGCAGTAGTGGCTCTCACCGCTGTCTCCCTCCTCATTGGGCAGATTGATAGCAGCGGGAGCCGCCCTGTCAATTAACTCAAGTGACGAGGGACAACACTTTAACTTTATTGCTATTATTTTATAGTAAAAGCCCCTTATGTGATAGCAATTGCTTGGCACGGACTGGTGCACCGAATGCAGATTTTGGTACTGAAAATTCAGGATGTACTTGGCTGAAACCGAAAATTACAGTTTTATATATATATATATATATATATATATATATATATATTATATACTGTACTTATCGGCATATAACCCACACCTTAATTTTAACTGGGAAGTTTCAGGAAAAACAATTTGAACCACTTCAATACCAGGCACTGATTATCAGCACAGACCCCCCCTCTGACAGGAAGAGCCGCCGATCGGCTCTCCCTTTCAGCGTGAACCGAGGAGAGCCGTTTACTGGCACTTCCTGGTTCACGCGATGATCAGCTGTGATTGGTCACAACTGATCGCGTAGTAAGAAGCCTCTGTCAGAGGATTCATACCACGATCGGAGGTGCGGTGTGTCAGACTGACACACAGCACCACCAATCGCCATATGACGTCCGGTCAGGATAACACAACCATTTTGCTGCCGTCATTTTGCTATATGGCGGGCAGCAAGTGGTTAACTAAAGAACTTTGTAGCAAAATGAGGGTCAGTGCCCACCTGCAGCCTATCCATTGCCCATCAATGCAGCCTGATTAGTGCCCATCTGCAGCCTCTCCAGTGCCCATAAATGCAGCCTGATTAGTGCGCATCTGCAGCCTCTCCAGTTCCCATCAATGCAGCCTGATTAGTGCCCATCTGCAGCCTCTCCAGTGCCCATCAATGCAGCCTGATTAGTGCCCATCTGCAGCCTCTCCAGTGCCCATCTGCAGCTTTGCCATTGCTGGATTACACATAGTCGGGATCTCCTGTTTACTCGATGCTTAGTCACACACAGTCTTGCCGCCTATGATAGACAGAACCCCGGTCCAATGCCGGGACACGTGACATCTATCCTATGAGCCGTCCAGGAGGCGGGACTGTGTGTGACTGAGCACCGAGTACACAGGAGATCCCGACTATGTGTAATCCGGCGGCACTCCCCCCCCCCCCCGGGAGGCAGCCAGGTAAATATAACACGCGCCTATGATTCCATGATTTAAACTCTATTTTCAAGGGATAAAAGTATGTGTTAAATGACGATAAATACAGTAATTGTATTCTATTCTACTTTTTAATTAATATCCTGAATTTAAATGAATATGAATTTATTGTCGGTCATTATCGGCACCTTTAGCGCAAGAAAAGCTCAATAAAAATGCATCTTTTTAAATTCTATGTATATCTGCACACTGGTCCGTCGCACTTCCGTTTTGGTGTTAAAAATCCAGCTTGCTGCATTTTTGGTCAGTTAAAAAGAAATATACCTCCCAGTTGAAATACATTGAAAACACAGCAAGAATGCATCAATAACGCATCCATGTTGCATTTTTTTATGTGGTTTTTGAGTCACATGACCTATAAAAAATGCACAATAATATCGTGGTAAAATCGCTGCAAAATTACGTGCATTTTCGGCGCCATTATCTGCAACTTTTTCTCCATCAGCAAAATGCTAATAACGCCATTTTCGGCCACTGAAATTCCAATGCATCTCTAATGTACATTGTCAGATTTTTTGCACACGTACTAGAGCCAATTAACCTACCTACCAGTATGTCATTTTGAGTGTGGGAGGAAACTGGAGAACCCGGAGAAAACCCGCACAGGGGGAACATGCAAACTCTATAAAAGCTTTGACTGGAATTCCACTTTTATATTCTTATTTTTTTTATATCCTTTGTCTGTCGTTCTTCCAGGTCTAACTGGTAGCCTCTAGATCATGTTGAGGGCTAAGGTGAAGCATCTGGTGCTGGGGAACATAAAGCCGATCCCTGCACCAAGCAGACTGCCAGCCTTCCTCAGACTCAGCAGCTGCCCCTCCGTACGAAACCATCAGACCTTACACCCGGAATGGGCGGCTCTAGCCAAGAAACAGCTGAAGGGGAAGGACCCAGAGAGTCTGAGGTGGCATACACCCGAGGGCATTGTAATAAAGCCTCTATACACCAAGAGAGACACAGTGGATACACCCGAGGAGCTGCCTGGAGTAAAACCCTTCACCCGTGGTCCATACCCCACTATGTACACGCACAGACCCTGGACTATACGACAGTACGCTGGCTTCAGCACAGTGGAGGAGAGCAACAAGTTCTATAGGGACAACATCAAAGGTAAGCGTCAGACTCTTAAAGTGATATTAAAGGAAAGTTTTTTTTTTTTTTTTTTTTTTCTTTAAAAATAAATAAATAACAAGCAAGTTATACTTGCCTGCTCTGTGCAGTGATTTTTTTTCACAGAACAGCCCAGATCCTCCTCTTCTCAGGTCCCCCACCAGTGCTCCTGGCCCCTCCCACCTGCCAAGTGCCCCTAGAGCAAACCTTTTCCTGTGGGGGCACCCGAGCATGTCCATTCAGACACAGAGCCACAGTTTGGCCCCTATCTCTTCTCCTTGGCTCACTGGCTGCGATTGAGCCAAAGGGTAGAAAGTCCTCAGAGAGCCTAGACTCTTGTGCACATTGCTGGATCACGATGGGGCTCGGATAAGTATTTGGGGGCTGCTGCATACAGAAGGATTTATACCTTCATGCATAAAATGCATGAAGGTAAAAAACCTTGACCCTTTAGAATCACCTTTTTAAAGTGGTTGTAAACCTTTACATATACCCAGTGAAGTGACTGGTCTCAGGTGATACACAAAGATCAAACAAATCCTCCTACATAAGTTGTACCTGTTTATCTGCAGCCATCTGTCTTGTACACCCTTTCAAAGTAAAGTATTTATAAAGGTTGTCTGAGCTGTCACAGGCTGTGTGCTGGAGGTCCCCCCTCTGTCACCTTTTTTTTTCTCTTGGTGTCAGGAAAACTTGTCAGAAGTGATTCATGCTGATGGCAGAGGAATAAGGCAGCAGACAGAAATGACACTTAGTCCTCTTAACTGAGAAGAGCACACACTATAGAGCAGTGATGGCGAACCTTGGCACCCCAGATGTTTTGGAACTACATTTCCCATGATGCTCATGCACTCTGCAGTGTAGGTGTGCATCATGGGAAATGTAGTTTCAAAACATCTGGAGTGCCAAGGGTCGCCATCACTGCTATAGAGGGATATGCTTTTATGTCTGTGATTTACATCCACTTGAAGGTGTGTGTGTCGTCTAAATAGATCCCAAATCCAGTCACTGTGATGTACAAGTCTTTTATAAAGTAAACAAAAAAAAAATACTTCCTTTACAAGCCAAATTCTCCCTTCATTTGTGTCTCACACATTCCCCCTCCCAGACACTGCAGCTCACAGTGGGAAGGTTTCAGTCACAGAGGCATTGCTGTCAGTATAGAAAGCTGTGGGCAGGACTAGGTGTGGCCAGGTGCTGATAGACAAGCTATAGGCAGTGAGAATGCTTATGGCTATGCCCACCCTGCAACATCCTCTCATCTCAGTGTGGTGCAGGTAGGTACAGTCAGTCTACATGAGATTGCTGCACTGACCTGAATTCAGAGTTACCATTGTTGCCAGGCCTTCACAGGAATCTGCATTTGGTGGACTTCACTGGCAGGATCAACAGGTATTTGTGAGACTTGGAAGGAGGACTAAAGGAAAACTAAGAAGCTGTATTTAGTAGGCTCTCTGCTTAGCAGTGCTACACCACGATTGTGCCTTATTGCTCCTCTCAGTCAGCATTAAGCCCTCGATCACATTGACTGCGGCTTTGAAATCGTGCAACTTCATCTGAAATCGCACCATTTTAAAGCCGCATGTCAGTGCAACTTGGAAGACATCTGTGCGGCTTCATACACAGATGTCTAATCACGTTGCGGCTGAAATCGCCAAAAGTAGCACAGGATCTACTTTTTCAAATCGGTGCTACATCGGAAAGTCGGCGTTGCAACAATTTGAAAAGTGCGATTGCCAGTAATAGGGTGCGACTTACAAATCGCATGACAGATCGCTCCATTGTGAACGAGGGCTTAAAGCTAAGCTCTGTCCAAAACTAGAACGAAATAACTTTGGTTGCGGTTGGGCGTGAAAGTGTACCTGTCATAAGCAAAGCAGTCACCGCAGCTGCTGGCCTTCCCCGAACCTTCCTGTTACCTGTCTGTGTCTGACTTTAGTAGTTCTAAATCTCTGATGTGCAACAATAGAGGATTGGAGAAAAGTCATGTTTTTCTTATTTCTATACTCGATCCAGGTCAGCACCACAAAGTAGGGTTGCACCGCATACCACTTTTTTAAGACCGAGTACAAGTACTCGCCCATACCGATTACCAATACTTTTTTTTTTTTTGTCATGTGACAGTGGCACTGATGAGGCGTGGACTGTGTCAGTAGTTTTTTTATAAAAAAAAATGCAATTTTTATTTTGTACCTTTTTTTTGTAACATTTTTGTAAATGCTTTATTTTTTGGGGGGAGTGGACGGTGTCAGTGTTTTTTTTTTTTTTTTTGTTTTGTTTTTTTACAATTTAACCTTTTTAAATATTTATTACTAATCTTTATTTTTTTTATCAGCCCTGTTGGGGGGGCTTTGGTGAGATATCAGGGGGTCTAAACAGACCCCCTGACATCTCCCCTTTGAGACAGGGAAAGGGACTGAGGACAGAAATTCACCAGTCTCTTTCTCAGCAGCCTCAGCTGCACTGAAGATGAATGGAGAGGAGACAGAGGCTTCTGTCCATTCATAAACTGAAGCATCTTAAACACAGTTTACGGTGCTCAGTGACAGTTATGAATGAACAGAGTCGGTGATCACTGAGCATTCAGAAAAGGAAGGAGCTGGTAAATCTGTAATTTACCGGCTCCTTCCTCCGCTCTCCATCCTGACAGATCCAGGACAAGGGGGGGACGGAGCACAGAGGGAGACAAGCGCAGGACCCTGGGAGCTGGATGAGGACACGGGACAGTTCAGGAAGGTGGCACGGGCAGATACAGGCACCGATCTCCCTGTATAGCCGCTTCTCCTCCTCTCCCTTCCGTGGCTGTCGGCTGCTTTACTGAATGGTATACCAGGGGATCGGTGCCTGTAACTACCCGTACCACTCATCTGTGAGGCTGCCCCCCCCCCCCCCTGCTACGCTGAGGACACCACAAGTATCGGATTAGGCATAGTATCGGAAGAATTTGCATGAGTACAAGTACTTGTGCAAATGCTCGGTATCGGTGCAACCCTACCACAATACCACAAAGTATTGCATAGAAAGCATCAACATGACAGCCAAGCAACTCGCATTCTCAGAAAGACAGATTCGTGGTGGCCATGCAATGTTTATCCTGCTTTTCACCAGAGTTCTTCTTTTAACCCAGAGGGCTTCTATACATTGCTCCAGCATCTTATCTGCAGCCTTTACTGTACTATTTACTATGTCTGGTTTCGTTGCAGCTGGTCAGCAGGGCTTGTCAGTTGCCTTTGATCTGGCCACCCATCGCGGCTATGACTCCGACAACCCTCGAGTTCATGGAGACGTCGGCATGGCGGGGGTGGCGATTGACACGGTAGAAGACACTAAGATGCTGTTTGATGGCATTCCTCTGGAGAAGATGTCTGTCTCTATGACCATGAATGGTGCCGTCATACCCATCCTGGCCATGTTCATAGTCACTGGTCAGGAGCAGGGCGTTCCTCAGGAGAATTTGACCGGAACCATACAGAATGACATCCTAAAAGAGTTCATGGTCAGGAATACATATATATTTCCTCCAGAGCCTTCCATGCAAATCATTGCTGATATCTTCCAGTACACATCTCAGGTAAGATATTCTCACTGCTCTTTCTAGTTTACGTCATTGAGACTTGCTAGCCGATAAAATAATAGCCCATTAAAAGGTTAAAAAAATGTAAAATATTTTGGTGCGATACAGTTCACAATACACATTCAGTTCAGAGCAATACTTCTATTTCCACACTAGATGTTCTCAGTTTTTCAGGTTCCCAGTCTTTGACTGGGAGTGATAGAGAAGCTGCATACTGATGAGCTTGTCACTCTGCACTTTCCTACTTGTGTTGCTTCTTCTTCTCACACCCTGTCGTACAGAGACCTGATACCAGGTCAAGTTTGGGTACTTTACGTTGCTTGCATTAAAGTGTTACTAAACCCAGGACCCTGCATTCACTATATCTGGTCTCTCGCAGTACACAGAATATGGAAATGCAATTATTTTAGTAAATATAAACTGCTAAATACCTTTTCTCATCAGCAGTATATAGCAGTTATGTGACTTCTCTCGGTGTCTGGTTAAAGCTTGTAGGAGGAGTTTTCATTCTACTCTGACTGTCCTATGAGGCTGCAGGAACCCTGACCCTCTGTCTAGACAGTGCTGATTGGCCCTGTGCTGATCACATGCACTTTTCCAAGAAAAGGAAAAAAAACTCTCTAGCATTACACACCAAACTGAGCATGTGCAGCTTGTCCCCTAGTCTCTGTTCTATCAGGAGATGGTTTGGGGACTGTGGAAGAAGGGGATGATCAGAGAAGATGGGATCAAACAGCCTTTTTAAACAATGTGGAGGATTAACCCCTTAGGTTCCACAGTGAGTTTAACAAGCATGCTTTACTGCATATACAGACTGATTTTACTGTTGTGGGTTTAGTAACACTTGGTTGGTTTACACTGCTGCGATACAACTTTGATCTGATTTGCAGTGTGAATATGTGGTGCTACTTGGATGCAGCTTTGATAAGGTTTGTATATTCTTTGGGGCCAAAATCATACTGGAAATGCACCAAAGTAGTACAGGAACCTTTTCCAAAATAGCTCTGTGTTGAGTCCGATGTTGGTTGATGTCACAGAGCCACTCCAATCTCTAGGTGTATCCCAATAATAATGTCAGGTTCCATCCAGGTCCCCAAAAGGCAGCTATATCAGCCTGTCGGCTTGCCTCTGAGAGCTGGAACCAGCTACTCCCACCCCCCTCCTGCCTGACGCTCCAGTGAGCGATGGAGAGGCAGTGCTGAGAGCGGTGACCGACAGTCACTGCTCTGTGCTCAGAGAACCCGTGAGATGAGCGATCAGCAGTCACATGATTGCTGAGTTCTCAGGAGCTTAGAGCCAGCGGGGGACAGCTGACCGAACCAATGCTGCAGTCACATAGGTGAGTATGTATGTTTGTTATTTTTCTCCTTTAGGGAGATCCTGTCACTACCTAGGAATGATCTAGTTTAATGTATATGTCTAATCAGTAACACCTAGTGTTCAATCAGTGAAATGTTAAACTTACAGTGTATCTGTTTTGTTCTGCAATTACTACATTATAAGGAGAGTTATTGGAGGTAAATGTCTCTCCATAGTAACCTGACCTAGAATGTTTACTATGCAGCAGTAACAAAATGGTGAGGGTTTAACTGGGCCTTAAAGTGGGAGTAAACTCCTATGCATGAATTTTACCTGCAGGGAAGCCTATAATAAGCTTATCTATAGGTACTGTAAATATCTCCTAAACATGTACTGTATAGGAGATATTTACTGTAGATGCAGCTTGTGATGTCACCGGTGAATGCTCTCCGAAGGAACAGCCACCGGGGCCGTTCCTTCAGAGTCCTGTGCCGTAAACCCCGGCTCCCACACGCAAGCGCATGAGTGACGTCATCGCGGCTCCGGCCAGTCACAAAGCCACAGTCTGCAAACCCGGAAGGAAGACCCGGTAAAGATGGGAGCGCCTTCAGCGGTGACATCGCGCCACTGGCAGACTTTGTGTTAAGGTAAGTTTCACATAATGTGCTAGTATGCAATGCATACTAGCACATTATGACATTGCCTGTCAGGTTTAAAAAAACAAAACATCCAGCGATTTACTACCGCTTTAAGGAGGTGGGTGAGTTAAATCCAGATTAGGATATTATTATTTTTTATTATTAACCACTTCCTTACTGGCCCCTTAAACCCCCCTCCTGCCCAGACCAATTTTCAGCGCCGACGCACTTTGAATGACAATTGCGCAGTCATACAACACTGTACTCAAATTGAACTTTTTTTTATAAAAAATTTTTTCCCACAAATAGAGCTTTCTTTTGGTGGTATTTGATCACCCCTGCGGTTTTTATTTTTTGCGCTATAAACAAAAAAAGAATGACAATTTTGAAAAAAACACAATTTCTCTTACCGTCCATGGAACTGACACAGCATCTTCAATCTTGACAAAGTGGGTTATGTTCCTGCTCATAGGAGAAGACTAGGCAGAATGTTAGATGTTTTAACATACATTCCATTACCAGAGCTGAACAGCCCCACCCAGGGGGCGGTCCCTCTGGACATAACCCTCCTCCCTGCAGCCAGCTGCCTCCAGTTTTTTTTCTGCCCAACAGAGGAGAGGACATGGCTCTCTTCAGAGCCAGTCTCCTGAAGATTTTTTTTTTTTTATTCTTTTTGAATTGTATTTTATTTTTGAGATTCTTCTATCAACAGTCGGCTGGGCAACAGGTTGGGTAGTTGCTATCCTCGTAGTCTTCCCAGTCCGACCATCGAGCGTGCTGATCCTCGCTCTGCTTGAGATCAGTCCACGACATACCCCACGGCTCCAGGGGTGGCCGGTGAGCTATTTTTGCTTCAGGGTCCACACATGACTGAACAGTTCTGCTGTATCTTTCACGGTGGACCGGGCCGACCGCTACTCAGTACTGCACTGTGATAGATCTGTCAGGAACACACCAGTGGGTCCTCGCTGGACGGGTAAGTACTGGTTCCCCTGCCTCAGCAGGTAAGTACATACTGTGTGTTCCTATGGTAGGGGGGTTTCCCTGTCCCCCCTCCCCTCCCCCCTTGTACTTACAACTCTCTGTCATTAATCTGTCGTGCGCTGACTGGGGGTCACTGCCCCGGTGGGGGCTTGTGGGGGTCTGCATTATGTGTGGGAATGCTGTCTGTGTCAGCCTAGGCCTTGTGTTTTTGCTTGCGCCGTCGGGCGCCATTTTTACTATGTTTTTCTATTACTATTGAAAACTGCATTGGTGGCCATTTTGCCGTGGACACACTGTGGCGCACTTTTTAATAGCGGAGGCCATTTTGTTGAAGTCGTGCGCTTTTCTGATGCTAGTTTGGCCTCTACTGCTAAGAACGGCGCAATTCTCCTCAGTCTTCTCACTGTTCACTCGCGCTGGGAGCAGGACACAGGCAGCGGAACCGCGTGGTCCTAGCTGGGTTGGTGAGTCCCCTGGGTAACCCCCCCCCCCCAGTCAGTGCAGCTGGAGGGTGAACTTTTTTCTCATATTTTGACAAAGTCTGAGGGTGCTGTGTTATCATGGAGTCAGTGTCACCTGCTTCCCCCTTCATGTCAGAGGCAACAGGCAGTGCTACTGCACCTGCGGTCCCTAGGGACCAGTTGTCGGCAGTCCTGGACGCATTTGTTGCCAGGATGGAAGCGGCGTGCGAGCGCAGGGGGCTAAAAAGCGCCCTCTCCCCCCTATCTCCAGGGGAGTGCTCTGATTCAGATATGGGCATTGATGCGGCATAGGACCCTAGCTCTGAATTTTTGCATATTTTTTGACCAGGACATTCCTTGTGAGGAAAACTCCTTATCTGGGTCTGTACATGACAGGACGCTTGTTAGTGAACTCATTGATGTTCTGAGGGACACTCTCAAGCTGGATGCTGCGGCTGAGGAACCTCTGATGGAGGCAGTCTCCTTTTTGGTTCATTTAAAGCTAATCCTACTAAAAAAGTTTTTTTCCCTTTTACACCTTTCTTTCACAAATTCATAGACCAGGTTTGGGACAAGCCGCAGAAGACCTTTTGCGGTCTCGCAGCGTCTGGCGTTTAGGTACCCCTTTGAGGAGAGCCCGATTCCGCCCTCTCCCGGTTGAGGGGACTCCTGGTTTTAAGGACCCTACTGATAGGAGGTCGGAAGTGGTGAGCAGAGCCATGTTCACCATTCTGGGATCCGCGCTACGTCCCATTGTAGCGGTGAGCCTGGTGTCTTGGACACTCGCGGCATGGGCTAAGATTTTGCACTAGACTGTGCAGGAGCATAATCTTCATCCGTATTGCATTGCACTGGCCGGCCAAATGGTGCAGGGCCTGGTGTATGTGTGCGATGCCACTATGGACGCTGCCCCCTTAATTTCTAGGGCCTCAGTATCTGCGGTGGTATTGTGTCGCCTTATCTGGTTGAAATGCTGGTCTGCTGACCTGGCCTCTAAGAAGCTCCTGACGGATTTACCTTTTTAAGGGCGGAAGACTATTTGGTGCTTCCCTAAATGACATTATTAAAAATGTCACCGGAGGTAAGAGCACCCTTCTTCCTCAGCCTACTAAGGCGAAGGAGCCGCGCCGTAAGCCGGGCCCTTCTTCCCCACACAGAAGAGGTTTTTTCGTCAGTCCGAGCCCACGGGAAAATTCTCCCAGACTGACGAGTGCGGCTGGAGGACAGAATCGTTCATGGGTACGTAAGCCGAACAAGCCGGCTACCAAGCCCGCCACCGCATGAAGTCTTGCCCCCGCCTGACTCTGGGGTGGGGGGGACGACTTTGCAGGTTCGCGGATTGGTGGACCTCCCGGATCTCTGACCGGTGGGTATGCGAGGTGGTCACCTTGGGGTACAGGATAGAGTTCCTTTCCTGGCCACCAGACAGATTCTTCCCTCAAATCTCTCTCTCCTTCCAGCGCGTCGGGCTGCCTTATTGGGGGCAGTGCAGGACTTGCTGAGGTGCGGGGTAATTTTGCCAGTACCATCAAAGGAGAGGTTTCAGGGATTTTATAAAAAACAATTTGTGGTCCCGAAGAGGGACGGAGTTCGTCCAATTCTGGACCTCAAGGCCCTGAATGCCTTTGTAAAAGGTTCAAAGATTCTGCTGGAATCCATTCGCTCGGTGATTGCTGCGCTCCACCCGGGGGATTTTCTGGTGTCTATGGACATCATGGATGCCTACTTGCATGTCCCAATCTGCGCGGGTCACCGGAAGTTTCTGCGCCTTGCGATAGGCGAAGACCACTATTAGTTTGTGGCTCTTCCCCTTCGGTTTAGCGTCAGCACCGTGGGTTTTCGCCAAGGTGCTTGCCCTGATTCTAGCTTTGCTGAGACAGCGAGGCATTGCTATCGGGGGCTATCTGGACGATCTTCTTCTGAGAGCAGGCTCTGGCTCAGAATTAGAGGAAAATGTGTTGATAGCCAGACAGGCTCTCCGAGAATTCGGTTGGCTGCTGAACATTCAGAAGGCGGTCCTGCTTCTGACTCAGCGTCTGGAGTACCTAGGATTGATCCTGGATTCCTCGGAGACAAAGATCTTTCTATCCTTGAAAAAATTGCAGATTCTTCAATCTGCAGTACGGGTGCTGACGTCCCGCAAATGCTCGTCGCTCCGTTTTTGCATGAGGGTCCTGGGACTCATGGTGGCTTCCTTCGAGGCTGTACCGTATGTCCAATTCCGCACTAGAGCCTTACAAAAGGAGATCCTATCCAGCTGGGACAAGTCTCCATTATCACTGGATCGTCAGATCCAGGTGAGTCATCTGGTCGGGGCATCCCTGACATGGGGGCTGAGATCCCCGGCCCTTCGGTCTGGGAAGTCATTCCTTCCTGTCCAGTGGACTGTGATCACGACGGCCGCCAGTCTTACGGGCTGGGGCGGAGTCTGGGGAGTTCGGTCAGCCCAAGGGCTTTGGACTCCTCACGAATCCTATCTGCCGATCAATGTTCTGGTCCTCTGGGCGATCAGACTGAGTCTCTCCTCGTGGTCAAGGAGACTACAGGGGCGCTCAGTCAGGATCTAGTCGAACAAAGCCACGGTGGTGGCTTGTGTCAACCATCAGGGGGGAACACGGAGCTCGACTGTGGCATCCGAGAACGCTCATATCCTGAAATGATCGAACAGAAGCGTGCCGGCTCTGTCGGCCGTTTACAGTCCTTTTGTAGACAACTGGCAGGTGGATTATCTGAGCCGCCAGCTGTTGGGCCTGGGGGTATGGTCCTTCCATCCGGAGGTGTTTCACCTCCTTCCCGGAGGTAGGGCACGCCGGATGTGGACCGACTGGCTTCTCGACTCGATCGCAATGTCGAGATCTGTGGCCAGGTCCAGGGTTCCCTGGACGGATGCATCAGACGCGTTGGTGGCCCTGTGGGGTTGGTATCGGCTGATTTATGCCTATCCTCCACTGAAGTTGCTTCCTCGACTACTTTGCAGGTTGGAGGCCGAGGGAATTCCGGTGATCCTCACCGCCCCTGATTGGCCTCTGCGTCCTTGGTACGCCAATCTTGTGCGCCTAGTGGCGAACGTTCCATGGAGGCCACCGCTGCGGGAGGACCTTCTGTCTCGAGGTCCCATTCTTCATCCCGTTTTTGGTTTTAACGGCATGCCTATTGAAAGCCAGGTGCTGAGGGAACGAGGTCTTTCGGATTTGGTCATTTCGACCATGCTAAGGGCACGGAAATCTTCCTCCAGGAAGGGATACTACCGTACCTGGAGGGCCTACATCGATTTGTGCGAGGAGCTGGATTGACGTCCATGGACGTATTCCGTTTCCAGGATCCTGCTGTGTTTACATCGTGGTGTGATCCAAAAGCTTGTTTTAAGCATCATTAAGGGTCAGATTTCGGCTTTGCCTGTTTTTCTTTCAGTGGCCGCTAGCAGGCCATTCCTTGATTAGTACCTTCGTTCAGGGGGTCCGCCACGTGCTCCCCCCTATTAAAACACCTCTTCCTCCTTGGGATTTGAATTGGTGCTCTCAGTTCTTCAAGAACCTCCTTTTGGTAACATCAGAGAGATTCCTCTCTTAACCTTCTAGTAGCCATTACTTCTGTCAGAAGGGTTTCTGAATTGGCAGTTTTGTCTTTGCAAATCCGCCGTACTGGGTCCTTCATAAGGATAAGGCGGTGCTACGCTCACAGCCTTCTTTTCTCCCGAAGGTGGTCTCAGCTTTCCACCTTACTGAGGACGTTGTACTTCCATCTTTATGTCCTCGTCCATCGCATCCCAGAGAGTTTGCGCTTCACTCTTTAGACGTGGTACGTGCTTGCGGGTGTACCTGTCTGCTAAGGCTTAATTTCGGAAGTCTGGCTCGCTGTTTGTGTCTGTGTCTGGTCCAAAACAGGGCCAAGCGGTTTTGTCTGCCAACATTTCTCGGTGGATCAGGCAGACTGTCATAATGGCCTATGCCCTTAAAGGGCGGGTGCCTCCCTTTCTGGTTACGGCGCATTCAACCAGGGCAATTGGTGCTTCCTGAGCTTTCCGACATCAAGCGTCTGTTTCACAAGTGTGCAAGATGGCGACTTGGTCGTCCGCACATACCTTTTCAAAGTTTTATAAGGTTGATGTGGGTGCATCTTCTGATGCTTCTTTCGGCTGCAAGGTTTTGCAGGCGGCTGTTTAAAGGTGCACCTTCTCCGTTGAGGAGCTCTGCTTGTTTGGGGTGAAGTTTGGTTTTCTCCTTCATGCTATTCCCACCCCTCGTTCTTTGACACTGCTTTGGGACATCCCACTTTGTCAAGATTGAAGATGCTGTGTCAGTCCATGAACAGTAAGAGAAAATAGGATTTTTTTTTTGTACTCACCGTAAAATCCTTTTCTCTGACGTCCATGGACTGACACAGCACCCACCCTTCCTATTTTTAGGTTTGTACTGCTTTGTTACAAACTGAGGCAGCTGGCTGCAGGGAGGAGGGTTATGTCTGGAGGGACCGCCCCCTGGGCGAGGCTGTTCAGCTTTGGTAATGGAATGCATGTTAAAACATCTAACATTCTGCCTAGTCTTCTCCTATGAGCAGGAACATAACCCACTTTGTCAAGATTGAAGATGCTGTGTCAGTCTATGCACGTCAGAGAAAAGGATTTTACGGTGAGTACAAAAAAATCCTGTTATCTTTTACTTTTTGCTATAATAAATATCCCAATTTAAAAAAAAAAAATATATATATATATATTCTCAGTCTAGGCCGATACGTATTCTTCATATTTTTGGTAAAAGAAAATCGCAATAAGCGTTTGATTGGTTTGCGCAAAAGTTATAGCACCTACAAAATATATAGATTTATGACATTTATTTTTTACTAGTAATGGCAGTTATCTGCGATTTTTTTTTTTTGACAGGACTGCGATATTGCGACGGACAGATCGGACACTTTTGACACTATTTTGGGACCATTCACATTTATACAGTGAACAGTGCTATAAATATGCACAGATTACTGTATAAATGTGACAGGCAGGGAAAGGGGTTAACACTAGGGGGCGATCAAGGGGTTAAATGTGTTCCCTGGGAGTGATTCTTACTGTGGGGGAGGGGACTGACTGGGGGAGGAGACCGATGTGTGTCCCTATGTACAAGGGACACACCATCGGTCTCCTCTCCCTGACAGGACGTGGATCTCTGTGTTTACACACAGAGATCCACGTCCCTGGCTCTGTGACTGCCGACCGCGGGTACCTGGAGGACATCGCGGCCGCCAGGCACGTGAATCCGCACCCGCGTGACACAGCGGGCACAGCTATTCCCCGATACGCAACGTGGAAGTAAACAGGAGGACGTCCAGGGACGCCCTCCCGGCAGTTTAGGTCCGCGCTGCGGCCGCCTTTCGGCTATAGCGTGGATCTGAAGTGGTTAATATACATATAAAATATATATAATTTGTGAGGGGGTTAACTCAGCAGCGGGTGTGTGTTGTTATATTAAATTTTTTTATTATTTTTTTTTGTCTGTTGGTTTGCTTGTGTATGAAATTAACCTACACCGAGGCTTTGCTAATTGGGACTTCTGTTCTGTTATTGGTAGATCCTGTTTGTGTCACTAACCACCCTCTCTCTTCCCATCCCCTTGTTCTCTTTCTATAGTGCATGCCAAAATTCAACTCCATCTCCATCAGTGGGTACCACATGCAGGAAGCCGGAGCAGATGCTATTTTGGAACTGGCATATACAGTAGCTGATGGGTTGGAGTATTGCAGAACTGGCCTGAAAGCTGGTCTGACTATTGATGAATTTGCACCCAGGTAAGTACAAGTTCCGCTGCTCTGCATGTCCATTCACACACAGTAAAGCTGTGCCTCGGTACAGTCCCCTCTCTCTCCTTATTGGCTTACTGGCTGTGATTGACAGCAGCGGGAGCTAATGGCTCCTGCTGCTGCTTCAGAAAATGAGGAGTGAGTCGCTTACAACCTCTTTAATTCAATAGACTGAAGTTAGACACTAATTTGCTACCTTGCAGAGCTGCACCAGATTTTGCACTCTCCAGTTTTAGTAAATTAACCCCAGTGAGAGAAACACTCAAGCTACTTCAGAGAAACCTATACCGTCTGGCAGGGCTGTATAAAGGCCCCATGCACACAAAGCTTAAAAATGAGTGTTTGTTTTTTTTGTTAGAGTTGCTTTTACAGGCTAAAAAAAAATAATGTAAGCCTATGTGTCCATGCACTCATTTTACAGGCATATTAGGAGAGAAGCGTTTGGGGCTGAAAAAACAAACAAAAAAAAAAACACTGAAGGCACGTTCAGGAGAGGAGCTGAAAATCATAAGAAACACTTGGCGTGTCTAAGCGCGTCTTATTGCGCGTAAGCGCTAGACACGTCAAGCAATTAAGGCATTACAATGGCCAGAATAAATGTAATATTCTGGCCAATGGAATGCATTAATGCTCAGATGCTTGATGCACCTAAATGCCAGTGCATTATGAGGCTTTTACCACTTTCTTAACCCCTTCACGCTGACCGTACGCAAATTTGCGTTCACGGTTTATACCGTACGCAAACTTGCGTTCATGGCTTATAGGGGCTGCAGGCATCGCCCCAGTACTGTTTTTTAGAGCAGGCTGTTGGCTCTTTAGTGATAACAACCGAAGTGGCTAAAAGTCGCTTGGTTGTTATCCTAAAGGAGCTGGAGGGGACTTCCCGGGCCTCCCGTCCCACCAGCCGGCGCATCCGCCGGCTAGGCTGAGACCTGTAGAAAGCCAGATTCTGCTCCGATCAGGTCTCTGCTGGCAATGGTGCCGATTTAAAAAAAAAATTGCAGTATTCAGAATCGCAGTCTTTGGAGAGATGAATACTTTTAAGTGCAAAGGAGAGATTTGGGGTCTTTTGGACCCCCGATTCCTCCATAAAGAGTACCTGTCACTGCCTAGTACTGTCACAAGGGATGTTTACATTCCTTGTGACAGCAATAAAAGTAATCCGATATATTTATTTTAAAATAAAAAAAAAATAAAAAAATTTAAAGCACCCTCCCCACGTGCTCGCGCAGCAAAGAAAATGTACAGGTCCTTCTCAAAAAATTAGCATATTGTGATACAGTTCATTATTTTCTGTAATGTACTGATAAACATTAGACTTTCATATATTTTAGATTCATTACACACAACTGAAGTAGTTCAAGCCTTTTCTTGTTTTAATATTGATGATTTTGGCATACAGCTCATGAAAACCCAAAAATCCTATCTCAAAAAATTAGCATATTTCATCCGACCAATAAAAGAAAAGTGTTTTTAATACAAAAAAAGTCAACCTTCAAATAATTATGTTCAGTTATGCACTCAATACTTGGTCGGGAATCCTTTTGCAGAAATGACTGCTTCAATGCGGCGTGGCATGGAGGCAACCAGCCTGTGGCACTGCTGAGGTGTTATGGAGGCCCAGGATGCTTCGATAGCGGCCTTAAGCTCATCCAGAGTGTTGGGTCTTGCGTCTCTCAACTTTCTCTTCCCAATATCCCACAGATTCTCTATGGGGTTCAGGTCAGGAGAGTTGGCAGGCCAATTGAGCACAGTAATACCATGGTCAGTAAACCATTTACCAGTGGTTTTGGCACTGTGAGCAGGTGCCAGGTCGTGCTGAAAAATGAAATCTTCATCTCCATAAAGCTTTTCAGCAGATGGAAGCATGAAGTGCTCCAAAATCTCCTGATAGCTAGCTGCATTGACCCTGCCCTTGATAAAACACAGTGGACCAACACCAGCAGCTGACATGGCACCCCAGACCATCACTGACTGTGGGTACTTGACACTGGACTTCAGGCATTTTGGCATTTCCCTCTCCCCAGTCTTCCTCCAGACTCTGGCACCTTGATTTCCGAATGACATGCAAAATTTGCTTTCATCCGAAAAAAGTACTTTGGACCACTGAGCAACAGTCCAGTGCTGCTTCTCTGTAGCCCAGGTCAGGCGCTTCTGCCGCTGTTTCTGGTTCAAAAGTGGCTTGACCTGGGGAATGCGACACCTGTAGCCCATTTCCTGCACACGCCTGTTCACGGTGGCTCTGGATGTTTCTACTCCAGACTCAGTCCACTGCTTCCGCAGGTCCTCCAAGGTCTGGAATCGGTCCTTCTCCACAATCTTCTTCAGGGTCCGGTCACCCCTTCTCGTTGTGCAGCGTTTTCTGCCACACTTTTTCCTTCCCACAGACTTCCCACTGAGGTGCCTTGATACAGAACTCTGGGAACAGCCTATTCGTTCAGAAATTTCTTTCTGTGTCTTACCCTCTTGCTTGAGGGTGTCAATGATGGCCTTCTGGACAGCAGTCAGGTCAGCAGTCTTACCCATGATTGCGGTTTTGAGTAATGAACCAGGCTGGGAGTTTTTAAAAGCCTCAGGAATCTTTTGCAGGTGTTTAGAGTTAATTAGTTGATTCAGATGATTAGGTTAATAGCTCGTTTAGAGAACCTTTTCATGATATGCTAATTTTTTGAGATAGGAATTTTGGGTTGTCATGAGCTGTATGCCAAAATCATCAATATTAAAACAAGAAAAGGCTTGAACTACTTCAGTTGTGTGTAATGAATCTAAAATATATGAAAGTCTAATGTTTATCAGTACATTACAGAAAATAATGAACTTTATCACAATATGCTAATTTTTTGAGAAGGACCTGTATAGGAAAGTCACGGCCACAAATATAAATGGTGTTCAAATCACACATGGGAGGTATTGTCAGAGTGAGAGCAATAATTCTAGCAAAAGACCCCCTTCGTAACTCTAACCTGGTAACCGTAAAAAAAATTTACTCGGCGTAACATCATCTTTCATATTATACAAATAAATCGGGCTAACTTTACTGTTTAGTTTTTTATTTCTGAAAGTGTTTGCAAGACCACTGCGCAAATACGGTGTGACATTAAATATTGCAACAATCACCATTTTTTATTCCCTAGGGTCTCTGCTAAAATATGTGTGTGTGTGTGTGTGTGTGTGTGTGTGTGTGTATGTTCTAGGTAATTTTCTAGTAAAAAAAAATATGTTTTTTAACTTGTAAGCAACAAATGTCAGAAATGGGCTTAGGCGTGAAAGGGTTAAGCAGTTTTTATGCCATAAGCTCAGAGGGGCTGAACAGACACCCTTTGTGCATGAGACTTAAAGGGGTTGTAAAGGTAAAAGCCCCCGTTTTACTTACCTGAGCCCTCGAAAGTCCCGCGCTCGCCCCCATCATCCTCCTCGTTTCTGAGCCTGGCCGTTGATTGGCTACACTGGATGGATTAAAAGCAGCGCAGCCATAGGCTTGCGCTGCTGTCAATCACATCCAAAGACGCGGCGCGTCATAGGGCGGGGCCGAGTGATACAGTGAGCGGCTCTAGCTGCCGGCTGTATCACTGGAGCACGCCCGCATAGACTCACCACCATGCGAGATCACTCGCATATAAGTGGTGAGTTCTTGCAGGGAGTAGCCGAGACACCTGCCGAGGGACCCCAGAAGACCAGGTTCGGGGCCACTCTGTGCAAAACGAGCTGCACAGTGGAGGTAAGTATAACATGATTGTTGTTTTTTAAAAAAAATAAAATATTTACAACCCCTTTTAAGTCATAGGGCTGTCTGGGTAAAATTAGCAATCATTTGGCCAGTTAAAAATTTCTGATACTGTATATGTATTTCATCTAAATTTTTAGCTATTTTTCTGGAATAAAATGGGGAGTTTGAAGCACACAGAGCTGCCAAAAGCCATGTTCAAGCCTCATTTGACCTAAACTAATGGCAGACCTTAAATGATAAACTGCAAATCAATGTTTCCTGAATGCCAACATTTAATTGTCCATTCAAAAATGGCAACCTCTACATATACTTTTTTTGTTTTATTATGGCGTGGTTTAAGTGATGTTTATATTCTTTTTTTTGTTTAGGTTTATTTACTTATTATTTTTCCTCTCATTAGATTATCCTTCTTTTGGGGCATCGGGATGAATTTTTATATGGAAATAGCAAAGATGAGGGCAGGACGACGTCTGTGGGCATATCTGATAGAGAAGCATTTCCAGCCTAAAGCTCAGAAATCCCTCTTACTGCGAGCTCACTGCCAGACCTCTGGCTGGTCTCTAACTGAACAGGTGAGGGCGCTGTATTACACACCACACCCTAACACGTGGGCTGTGCTATCCAATGGATGTCTTCAGTCAGCTCTGTGGGTTCCATTTAAAGAGGCCATACATAAAACTGTTTTGCCAAACATTATACATGCCTTGCAAAAGTATTTTTGGCTTTTTACCTATTATGTTACATTACAGTTCAATGTTTTTTTAAATCTGAACTATATGTGATGGATCAGAACACAATAGTCTAAGTTGGTGAAGTAAAATTAGAAAAATATATACATAAAACTATTTTTTAGAAATAAAAAACTGATAATTGGCATGTGCGTATGTATTCACCTCCTTTGTTATGAAGACCATACCTTCAGACTTCACATACCGTATATACGCCGAGTTTTTCAGCACATTTTTTTTGTGCTGAAAATGTCCCCCTCGGCTTATACTCGAGTCACCTTTTTGCGCCTGATCACCTGGAATTTGGGGACCCGGTACCGGCCGGCCGTAGGGTCCCTGGCCCCCAAACTTGGCACACATGTAGCCTCACCCTTCCTCTACAAGTGTACAAAGTTTGTTGTCCGGGGGACCTACGGCTGGGGAGCACCGATTTTTCAAAGCCTGGCACCCCATCCATAGACTCCATGTTAAACTGTAATTTCTTCTGTGACTTTGCGGACCCTGTACTGGTCGTTTGTAGGTCCCCTGGACCCAAACCTTGGCACACATGTAGCCCCATTTCTCTTATATAAGTGTGCAAAGTTTTGTGTATGGGGGACCTACGGCCGGGGAGCAACGATTTTTTAAATTTGGGCACCCCTTCCATAGTCTCCCAAGGTAAACGTCAGTCTAGTCATGGGCAGGGTGAGGCATGCAGATGGACACCCTAGGCTTATACTCGAGTCAATACGTTTTCCCATTTTTTTTTGTGGTAAAATTAGGTGCCTCGGCTTATATTCGGGTCGGCTTATACTCGAGTATATACGGTAATTAGTTAAGTGTCACATGAGCTGTGTATATATATATATATATATAATATAAAAATAAATTTGTGAGGGGGTTAACTCAGCAGCGGGTGTGTGTGACCCCCTGGATGGGTTCACCACACAAACAGGCACAGCAGACAGTGGTAGGAGAAAACAAAAGGGTGTGGTTTTATTTGAACTATATACAGACAAAAAATACAGCAAAAACAAAAGAAACCGGATAAGAAATCCTGGTCAACTTGACCGCTCACTACACACGTTGGTGTCCCTAACTAACAACTGGGTACAGCCTTGTGCTGTCCTTGTCCCTAGCTCTCTGCTTTTAGAAGTTCTTAGCAATAACCACACAGGCTTTGGCTCACCGCACAGAGATCACACTCCTCAGACTATCCACACAGATCTGGTTGGAGCATCTCCCTTAGCATGCTGGGAGTTCTTGTAGAGGCCCTAATGAGCCCACATACTTCAGCTGGGCTCATTAACTCTTCCCCTGCAAGACTCCCAGCACTCCCCCTAGTGGTATAAATCGGCATAAAGCCTGAATCTAGGACATATATTCCTTCCATCCTGGATGCAACCTGGTGATTTTACCTGCCTGCTGTCGCGATATATATATATATATATATATATATATATATATATATATATACACACACACACACCTTTTTGAAAAGCCCCAGAGGCTGCAACACCTAAGCAAGAGGCACCACTAGCCAAACACTGCCATGAAGACCAAGGAACTCCAAACAAGTAAGGAACAATGTTGTTGAGAAGTACAAGTCAGGGTTAGGTTATAAAAAAAAATATACAAATCTTTGATGATCCCTAGGAGCACCATCAAATCTATCATAACCAAATGGAAAGAACATGGCACAACAGCAAACCTGCCAAGAGACGGCCGCACACCAAAATTCGCGGACCGGGCAAGGAGGGCATTAATCAAAGAGGCAGCACAGAGACCTAAGGTAACACGGAGAAGCTGCAGAGTTCCACAGCAGAGACTGGAGTATCTGTACATAGGAGGACACTAAGCCATACGCTCCTCAGTGTTGGGCTTTATGGCAGAGTGGCCAGAAGAAAGCCATTACTTTCAGCAAAAAAACAAAATGGCCCCTTTTGAGTTTGGGAAAAGGCATGTGGGAGACTCCCAAAATGTATGGAGGAAGGTGCTCTGGTCTGATGAGACTAAAATTTAACTTTTTGGCCATCAAAGAAAATGCTATGTCTGGCGCAAACCCAACCCATTACATCACCCAAAGAACGCCATCCCCACAGTGAAACATGGTGGTGGCAGCATCATGCTGTGGGCATGTTTTTCAGCAGTCGTGACTGGGAAACTGGTCAGAGTTGAGGGAAAGATGGATGGTGCTAAATACAGGGATATTCTTGAGCAAAACCTGTACCACTCTATGTGTGGTTTGAGGCTCGGACGGAGGTTCACCTTCTAGCAGGACAATGAATGACCATTTCTTTGTCAGTGGGCAAACGTACAAAATCAGCAGGGGCTAAAATACTTTTTTTCCCTCACTATAGGAGAGTTTAGTTCCCCTTTTTAAGTACATAGCATCCATTTCTTCAGTGAGTTGGACCTGACATTAAAATGTAAAGTTATATAGTAAGGCACAATTAGTACTACATGGCAGGAAGCTCAACCTGCATATGTAATGAGGTTAGACAGACTAACCCCCATCAGTTGTGGAATGGAGTTTGTCTGCTGGGTGCCAAGGCTAAAGGATCTTCATCCACTTTGCACATTTCCCAAAGAAGTGACACTTCATTAACGTCTCCGCATAGCAGTGCCTTCCGATGCACTGTGGTTAAATTCTACATGTCTGCGTTTTCTCGCAGCTCACCATACCGAACTTCCCAGTTGTATTGCAATTTGAATGGGGCACATAGAGAACAGTTGTTTTCTGTGTACCCTAGCAGTGAACTGCATTGATCCAGTGCAGAAAAAAATGTGGGTCACCATGCTATGTGTGAATTAGCCCAAATACATGTATATCTGGTAATTTTATTTTTTAAAAAGACTAAAGTTCTAATCTTCCTTTACCAGGATCCTTATAACAACGTTGTCCGCACTGTGATTGAAGCCATGGCGGCGGTGTTTGGCGGCACTCAATCGCTGCACACCAACTCCTTTGATGAGGCGCTAGGATTGCCTACCGTGAAGAGTGCCAGGATAGCCCGGAACACCCAGATTATCATCCAGGAAGAGTCTGGTATCCCTAAAGTGGCCGATCCCTGGGGAGGTTCCTACATGATGGAGTGTCTAACGGAGGACGTTTACCAAGCTGCTCTAAAGGTTAGAATCGCATTCAAAGTGTATCTATTATTTCGTGAAAGGTTAGAACCTCTGTCATTTTTTTTTCATACCTGTCTGTGTCTCCCATGAGGAGATTCACCCTCTCTGTTTGGCCTGGTGACTACCAGCACAGAGGAAATCCCAAAAGGTTTGATGTGTCAGCAGAACAGAGTACAGAGGAAATCTATCAATTGGGGCATGTTCTTTAAAGAGATCTCCCCTTACTTCCTGTTTTATTCCCGGCAGGAAGTAAAAAAATCTTCCTTTTAAAGGTCACAGACGGACAATGAACCTTCAGTATTTATCCCTTCCCCACTATAACAAAAAAAGTATTAAAAAGTTATGTATTTATTTACTTATACAGTTCTGTTTTTAAAGCGTAACGTATAAGTGAGTCTAATGGGAGTGGTTTCATAATTATCAGTCAGCTGTGCAGCTGCAGAGCACTAATGAGGAAAGCTGCTGGGCCTGCATCCCTTTAGACGTGTTCCTATTGGGAGTATCTCGCCAAAAATGAAATTTTTCTTCCAGGGGATGCCTGAAATCTGACTTGTATCTTAGGCAGACTTCTGGGAAAATCAGTGAGCCAATCACACAAGCAGGAAATGTTTCTCGGGGGGGGGGGGTGTTCTGTACACATTCTGTGTACAGAACGCCCCCAGGTTGCCATATTGCATTTACAGAATATGTCAGAGCTGCAGATTGAAAAGGAAAGGTCATTTTTAATAACATTCAATCACAATATGACTTGTGTCGCAATTGTATACGCTATTTTTTATTTATTTTTCCCCACGAAAGTTGAGTTAAGCCTCTTACACACGCACGGTTTTCTCGGCAAGAAAGCTGCTGGAAGAGCTTTTTGACGTGAAAACCGTGCGTGTGTATGCTTTCTCGGCGAGAAAACTGCCGGGAATTCCGAAGAGAAAAATAGAGAACCTGCTCTCTATTTTCTCTTCGGGATTCTCGGCAGAGTGTTTCCTGCCGAGAAAACTGTGAGTGTGTATGCTTACCTGTCCCCAGGTAAACCCGCGCACGCTCGAAAAGACTTTGACGCATGCGCGGTAGCATACAAGGGTAGTGTAGGGTGTAGCAAGATGGCGGCAATGGCATCGAATGTAACGTGCGCAGGCTCGTCGTAGTTGATGATGTCACCGCGTTCTTGCCATTCAAAAGAACGGCAGTTCTTTTGAATGGCTGTCTGTATACACGGCTTTGCAAAGAAAGATTGCCAGGAATCCCGTCAGGAAAACCGTGTGTACGAGGCTTTACCCTTTAAGCTCCTTCAAGTGAAAAAATTTAGTTTTCAAGTTTACCTTTTTTTGAGCATATACTGTGTTCAAAACTGATGTCTTTTATATCTTTTTTATTTTATTTACTTTTTTAGGTAATATTTTAAACATTGGAGTTTTACAAAGTAGGCACACAACAGTAGCTGTTTGTTATCAGGCCATTTCTCTCCATTGAAAAGTTTTTTTACAGAGCATGTAAGGGGAGGGAGGGGGGTTACTTCTGTGATCATTGAGTTTTGTGTACAATGGAGCTTGAGCTCTGCAAACTGTTTTTATTTTGTAGAGCAGCTAAAATAATCCTGTTAACATTTTG
The DNA here is from genome assembly GCA_029206835.1 of Rana muscosa. Classification (NCBI taxonomy): domain Eukaryota; kingdom Metazoa; phylum Chordata; class Amphibia; order Anura; family Ranidae; genus Rana; species Rana muscosa. The sequence goes on along the minus strand of CM055122.1, from coordinate 941,030,016 downwards.
AAATGGAGCCTGGAAGCTCCACCTGCTGGCTGGAAATGTAAATCCTGAAGTATGTGTGTGTGCAATTATTCAATAGTACCTGACAAAGAAGGAATATACACTAAAACAGGGGTCTCCAAACTTTTCAACACAAGGGCCACATTGTAGATTTTACAAGTACTCGGGGGCCGAAAACATCTGCATGTCTGTGTCCCCATCAGAGTCTCCCCATTATATCAGCGTCCCCATTATATCAGCGTCCCCATTATATCAGCGTCCCCATTATATCAGCGTCCCCAGCATAATTTTCCCAGCATAGGTGTCCCCAGCACAATTTTCCCAGCATAGGTTTTCCCAGCACAATTTTCCCAGCATAGGTGTCCCCAGCACAATTTTCCCAGCATAGGTGTCCCCAGCATACTTTTCCCAGCCTAATTTTCCCAGCACATTTTTCCCAGCATAGGTGTCCCCAGCACAATTTTCCCAGCATAGGTGTCCCCAGCATACTTTTCCCAGCCTAATTTTCCCAGCACATTTTTCCCAGCATAGGTGTCCCCAGCACATTTTTCCCAGCATAGGTGTCCCCAGCACATTTTTCCCAGCATAGGTGTCCCCAGCACATTTTTCCCAGCATAGGTGTCCCCAGCACATTTTTCCCAGCATAGGTGTCCCCAGCACATTTTTCCCAGCATAGGTGTCCCCAGCACATTTTTCCCAGCATAGGTGTCCCCAGCAAATTTTTCCCAGCATAGGTGTCCCCAGCACATTTTTCCCAGCATAGGTGTCCCCAGCACATTTTTCCCAGCATAGGTGTCCCCAGCACATTTTTCCCAGCATAGGTGTCCCCAGCACATTTTTCCCAGCATAGGTGTCCCCAGCACATTTTTCCCAGCATAGGTGTCCCCAGCACATTTTTCCCAGCATAGGTGTCCCCAGCACATTTTTCCCAGCATAGGTGTCCCCAGCACATTTTTCCCAGCATAGGTGTCCCCAGCACATTTTTCCCAGCATAGGTGTCCCCAGCACATTTTTCCCAGCATAGGTGTCCCCAGCACATTTTTCCCAGCATAGGTGTCCCCAGCACATTTTTCCCAGCATAGGTGTCCCCAGCACATTTTTCCCAGCATAGGTGTCCCCAGCACATTTTTCCCAGCATAGGTGTCCCCAGCACATTTTTCCCAGCATAGGTGTCCCCAGCACATTTTTCCCAGCATAGGTGTCCCCAGCACATTTTTCCCAGCATAGGTGTCCCCAGCACATTTTTCCCAGCATAGGTGTCCCCAGCACATTTTTCCCAGCATAGGTGTCCCCAGCACATTTTTCCCAGCATAGGTGTCCCCAGCACATTTTTCCCAGCATAGGTGTCCCCAGCACATTTTTCCCAGCATAGGTGTCCCCAGCACATTTTTCCCAGCATAGGTGTCCCCAGCACATTTTTCCCAGCATAGGTGTCCCCAGCACATTTTTCCCAGCATAGGTGTCCCCAGCACATTTTTCCCAGCATAGGTGTCCCCAGCACATTTTTCCCAGCATAGGTGTCCCCAGCACATTTTTCCCAGCATAGGTGTCCCCAGCACATTTTTCCCAGCATAGGTGTCCCCAGCACATTTTTCCCAGCATAGGTGTCCCCAGCACATTTTTCCCAGCATAGGTGTCCCCAGCACATTTTTCCCAGCATAGGTGTCCCCAGCACATTTTTCCCAGCATAGGTGTCCCCAGCACATTTTTCCCAGCATAGGTGTCCCCAGCACATTTTTCCCAGCATAGGTGTCCCCAGCACATTTTTCCCAGCATAGGTGTCCCCAGCACAATTTTCCCAGCATAGGTGTCCCCAGCATAGTTTTCCGTGCATAGGCATTTACTACTAAAGTTTGGAAAGCCAATTGTTTAGGCTTAAAAAAATCGTGTGTGTGTGTGTGTGTGTGTGTGTGTGTGTTTTTGTTTTTTTTGTGTTTGTGGTCACTAATAAGAGGTAATGAGGAGAGGGAGGGGTGCTCCAGCCCAAAAAAAACCTGGTCAGGGTCTACTACAATATACAAAAATATTTTTGATGGGCACACCCTAAAATGCATTTAAATTCAAGATGCTGCTGCTATAAGACCAACAAACGGCACCCCTCCCCCTCCTCATTACCTCTTAAGGCCGGGTTCACACTGGTATGACAAACGCTCCGACATTGGGAGCTCATGTCGCATGACGTGTGAAAATCAATGTTTCCCTATGAGAGCCGTCTTAACTGGTCCTACACAAGTCGGTCCGACTTTAAAAATGCTCCCTGTACTACTTTGGTCCGACTTTGATCCTACTTCAGCCCATTGAATATAATTGAAGTCGGATCAAAGTAGGATCCTTGTCCTTACCATCTGACTTTTGACATCCGACATGGTGATTACAGCAGCAGTAAAAGGAATTTATGTCACACTAGGATTGTTTTGATTGGTCAAAGGACAAGTCAGACTATCACAAAGTCGGATCAAAGTAGTATCCTGTTCATGAAAGTCGGACCGATGTAGGACTGATGTCGCAGAGCAAAGTAGGATGAAAGTCGTATGACTGTCGTGTAGTATCAGTGTGAACCCAGCCTTATAGTGGCCACCAGTGTATAGGAGGAATCCCTTCAGTTCTCCCACATAGAGGAGTTTGGCTCCCATGGTTGAGACGTTGGATCTTTCATTCTATTACTAGGGTAGGACCTACTAAATTCGGGGTACTTTGTCGCAGTTTGTGGGCTTAGCACTATATGACCATATAGTGTGACCAAACCCCCGTATATATTTTTATGTATATGTTCAGGTGTTTTTAACTAGCCTTGCAGGATAAATGTCATTTTTGAATGTGTGCGCTATAATCTGTTTTAGGATATATTTCATGCCCTATGTTTTAAATACAAGATTCTCTTTTTTTGACTGGAGTGGCCATTTTAATGTTTCAAAGTCCAACTCCGGGCAAATAAAAAAAATGATCCCTTGCAGTGGGGCTGTGCCTGCACAGCCAAGGTCAAGTGCTCATTTATGCAGAGGGGAAAAATGAAAAGGCGCTTTATTACCTGAATGTCAGCTCCTCCCGGCAGCTAGATTGGTCCCTGCAGTCTCATCCACGGTCCACCGGCCTAAGGTCCTGACATCAAGACCAGAGCAGGGTCCATAGCATGTGATGATGCAGAAGGGATAGTCCAATGCCAGATGTTGGAGGAGCCCCCCCTGCTGGGGGAGCAGAGAATTGGGTAAATAAAACCGTTTCTACTCTCTTAGACAAAATGAACTATTACCCATGCAGTGTGACCACAGACCCACTGCAAGGTATATATTGGGCTTTAATCTGTTTTTCTGTTTATTTCGATTATGTGTTTTTATACTATTTATTGTCACTTGTATCCACTCTGTACCTGTTCTCTGCGGAGCAGCTGATTGAGGAGGTAGAAGAAATGGGTGGCATGGCCAGAGCTGTGGCCGAGGGAATCCCCAAGCTCCGCATTGAGGAGTGCGCAGCCCGGAGGCAGGCCAGAATTGACTCAGGTGAGTGTTGGAAAATACCTTTTTATACAGTATGTAAGATATTTTTTTTTTTTTTTATTCATTTGTAATCCACAAACATGTAAGGAAAATATAATCTGGTTACTCTATAAATTTGTCTACTTGTGAAGTTCTTCTGTAGCACTCTATGCATGAAGGTAAAAAACCTGCACCCCCCCCCCCCCCATCAGCCCCCTTTAATACCTGCCTGAGCCTGGTCACGATCCAGCAATGTGCACAAGAGCAGAAGCTCCCCCGGGTCTCTCCCTCCTCATTGACTGAGCCATTGTCTGCAGCTGTTGTCAATCACAGCCAGTGAGGAGGGGGTGGGGCTGAGCTGCGCAAACTCTCACGAATACCCCTAGTGCAAGCAGCTTACTATGGGGGGCACTCAGCAGGGGGGAGGGGCCAGAAGTGCCAGCAGGAGACCCAAGAAGGGGAGGATCGGGGGCTGCTCTGTGCAAAACCATTGCACAGAGCAAATAAGTATAACATGTTTGTTATACATGTCCGCTGGGAGAAGACAGTGATTATTGCTAGCAGCTATAGCAGCCACTAGCGAAAATTGCAAGTAAATCTGGCAGGCTGGTTGTACCCAAGCTGATTGATCAACTTGGTACATTCAGCCTTGCCCATACATGGTTTGAATCTCGAACGGTTCCTGCTGAACTGGCCAAGATTTTAACCTTCTATGGCTGGCCTAAGAGAGAACAGATGGAAAAATTCTAGAGGTCTTGATGGTTCAGTAGTGCTTTATCTTCACCAGATCTTTGTATACGGTAACTGGAGGTTGTTGAGGACAAGAATGCAGAGGATGACTCTAGGTGGGTTTATCTACACCCTCCTCCAGGATTGCTAGACCTATTACTGAAAACTCTGATGTGACATTTATTTATTACAAGTATTTGTTTTAATATTTTACACAGCACATTACATATATATTATACATTTACATCGCTTCCTGCACTCAAGGAGCTTACAATCTAAGGTCCCTAACTCGCATTCATACACACTGGGGCCAATTTAGACAGGAGCCAGTTAACCTACCAGCATGTCTTTGGAGTGAGGGAGGAAACCGGAGGACCCAGAGGAAACCCGCACCGGGAGAACATGCAATCTCCAGGCAGGTTGCCCTGTGGTTGAGATTTGAACCAATGAACCTAGTGCTGCCAGGCAGACGCGTTAATCACTTAGCCACTTTGATTACATGAGTCGGTTCCATGCAGTGTACAGTGACCATACACAGCTGACTTGAAGTAGGTAAAGTCTGATTTTCAGTATTCCTAACAATGCATTTAATAATTGCAGCAAGGGACAATGCCTGCATGGTCAGCCCTCCTCCACTATAAGCAATAAACAAGCACAGAAACTGACTTTATATTACAGATTTGCCCAATAGATGGCAGTATTGTGTCATAGGTAGGGATGAGCTTCGAGTTCGACTCGAACATTGCCAGTTCGCACGTTCGCCGAACAGCAAACAATTTCGGGTGTTCACTGCGAATTTCGAAAAGCCACGGAACACCCTATAAAAATTTATGGGAAAAATCTAAAGTGCTAATTTTAAAGGCTTATATGCAAGTTATTGTCATAAAAAGTGTTTGGGGGCCCGGGTCCTGCCCCAGGGGATATGTGTCAATGCAAAAAAAAAGTTTTAAAAATGGCAGTTTTTTCGGGAGCAGTGATTTTAATAATGCTTAAAGTGAAACCATAAAAGTGAAATATTATTTTAAATTTCGTACCTGGGGGGGGGGGGGGGGGGGGTGTATAGTATGCATGTAAAGCAGCGCTTGTTTCCCATGCTTAGAACTGTCCCTGCACAAAGTGTCATTTCTGAAGGAAAAAAAGTAATTTAAAAGCACTCGCGGCTATAATGAATTGTTGGCTCCCGGCAATGCAGAGAAAAATCATTGATAAAAAAATAAAAAATGCGTGGGGGGGCCCCCCAAATTCAATTACCATACCTTCAGGTCAGGTATGGATATTAAGGGGAACTCCACGCCAAATTAAAAAAAAAATGGCGTGGAGTTCCCTCCAAAAATCCATACCAGACCCTTTATCCGAGCACGCAACCTGGCAGGCCGCAGGAAAAGAGGGGGGGTGATAGAGCGCCCCCCCCCTCCTGAACCGTACCAGGCCACATGCCCTCACCATGGGGAGGATGCTTTGAGGGGCCTCATCCCCACAACCCTTGCCCAGTGGTTGTGGGGGTCTGCGGGCGGGGGGCTTATCGGAATCTGGAAGACCCCTTTAACAAAGGGGACCCCCAGATCCCAGCCCCCTCCTATGGGAATTGGTAAAGGGTACATTGTACCCCTACCATTTCACAAAGAAAGTGTAAAAAATAAAAAAAAAACACACACAGTTGGAAGTCCTTTTATTAAAAATAAAAAAATAAAAAATAAAAAACCCATTCCAGCGATGTAATCCAGTGTCCCGCGGTGATCCGATGTCCAGCGCTGCAGTCTCCACTCCGCTCATTGGCTGAGCGGACCAGATGGGGAACTTCCTCCGCAGTGTAATAAATGATTAGACCCCGCCCCTTCTCACGTTCCCCATCAGGTCCGCTCAGCCAATGACGTAGGCGGGGTCTGACATACGGGGGGGCGGGGTCACCTGTCAGATCATAGGGGTAAGCCCCAGCTTTCCCCGCTTGCTGGGGAATAGCCAATGACGTAGGTGGGATCCTGATGGGGAACGTGAGAAGGGGCGGGGTCTATTCATTTATTACACTGCGGAGGAAGTTCCCCATCAGGTCCGCTCAGCCAATGACGTTTCGTGTGAATTTGAGAGTGCAGCGCTGCACATCGGATCACCGCGGGACACTGGATTACATCGCTGGAATGGGGTATTTTATTTTTAATAAAGGACTTTCCCAACTGTGTCTGTGTGTTTTTTTTTCAATTTTTTACACTTTCTTTGTGAAATGGTAGGGGTACAATGTACCCCTTACCAATTCACATGGGGGCCCCGGGATCCTAGGGTCCCCTTTGTTAAAGGGTTCTTTCAGATTCTGCAGACCCCCACAACCACCAGGCAAGGGTTGTGGGGATGAGGCCCTTGTCCCCCATCAACATGGGGACATGGTGCTTTGAGGGGCCTTCCAGGTTGCGTGCTCGGATAAAGGGTCTGGTATGGATTTTTGGGGGGACTCCACGCCATTTTTATTTTTTTTAGATTTGGCGTGGAGTTCCCCTTAAAATCCATACCAGACCTGAAGGGCCTGGTAATGGAATTTGGGTGGACCCCCACGCATTTTATTTTTATTTTTTATTTTTATCAATGACTTTTCTCTGTATTGCCGGGAGCCGACAATTCATTAATTGCCGCGAGTGAGTTTTTAAATGACTTTTTTTCCTTCAGAAATGACACTTTGTGCAGAGACCGTTCTAAGCACGGGAAACAAGCGCTGCTTTACAGGCATACTATACACACACCCCTCCCCAGGTATGAAATTTAAAGGAATATTTCACTTTTATTGTTTCACTTTAAGCATTATTAAAATCACTGCTCCCGAAAAAACGGCCGTTTTTTAAAACCTTTTTTTTGCATTGATGCAGGACCCGGGTCCCCAAACCCTTTTTAGGACAATAACTTGCATATTAGCCTTTATAATTAGCACTTTTGATTTTGAACGTTCGAGTCCATTGTATTTAATAGGGTTCTAAAGTTTGCGCGAACTTTAGGTCTGTTCGCAGGTTCTGGTGCGAACTGAACCGGGGGGTGTTCGGCTCATCCCTAGTCATAGGTTGGTGTTCGGCTCATCCCTAGTCATAGGTTTGTATCCTTGCTAAAAATGTTGTATTGGGCGATACTTGTCCACATCACTGTGCTGTACCTGTAATCTATAATAACACTTTTACATTTTCCACCTTCTGTTATTTCTTTTACTGAAAATAAATCAATATTATCCTGAAATTGTTCTGCAGTATAGTTGGCATTGATGGCCTTTGTTGGCTTCCTTTGTAAGCTGACGGCTGCATTATAAATGGCTTTCTTGCTATTACTTTTATTTTCAGTCCACTTTTGCCAGTTCGTGCCCTTTTGCAGCACAATGGTATGGAATAGAACTATTTTACGTGTCATCTGCACGTGGAAAACATTTTGAAACGCATGTTTACCTATTTTAGCATCTGTTTTTGCTCCTACTTTTTTGTGTTTAGCTGGGCTGGTTAAACTCCAAAGCAAAAATGTATTATATTGCAGCTTACCAATTCTCACATGTTATGGCTGTATTAGTTTAATTTCTTCTAGTTTCATCCGGTGATATAGCCAATAAGTTAGTTGTTTTTTCAAGAGAACAAGCTCTCTTGCAGTTACAGGGATGAGACAAACCATTTACCACTGACAGGGGTGCTTAAAATGATCCGCTTTTATTTATTTATGTAAAAGGGAAGCAAAAGGTACACGGCTCCAGATCAGCTCTCTAAACTCCCCACACACCTTCCATTTGGGTGCTGACCCAGCTTGCAGTTACAGCAAACACCCCCCCCCCCCCCCTTTTTTTTTTTTTTCCTTTTTGGGATAAAGGTTTTATATAAATAACAACACAGTGGGGGACTAAAAACCTTTCGGTCCCCTACTGTCTGTTTTCTGCCTTACACTATTGTATCATTGTATTGATATCTTCAACAAAGTGGATCATTTTGGAGTGCGGCCATCCAGACACTTCTGGTGTATTTTAAATGATAGAGACAGAATATCAACCCAAAAATCCAGAAAAAACACATGATACAAATGTTATAAATTGAGTTGCAGTTAAGTGAGTAAAATAAGTATTTGATCCCCAAGCAAAACATGACTTAGTACTTGATGGAGAAACCCTTGTTGGCAAGCAGAGGTAAGACATTTCTTGTAGTTGGTTACCAGGTTTGTACACATCACAGCAGGGATTATGGACCACTCTTCTTTACAGATCTTCTCTAAATCCTTAAGGTTTCTTGGCTGTCACTTGGCAACTAGAAGTTTCAGCTCCCTGCATACATTTTCTATTGGATTAATGTCTGGAGACTGGCTAGGCCACTCCATGACCTTAATGTGCTTCTTCTTGAGCCACGCCTTTGTTGTCTTGGCGGTATGTTTTGGGTCATTATGGAAGACCACTCCACGACCCATCTTCAGTGTTCTGGCTGAGGGAAGAAGGTTCTCATCCAAGATTTTACAATACATGGCCCCATCCTTTGGCCCCTCAATGCGGCAAAGTTGGCCTGTACCTTTTTTAGCAAAGAAACGGCCCCAAAACATGATGTTTCCACCTCCATGCTTGACTGTAGGGATGGTGTTCTTGGGGTCATAGTCAGCATTTTTCTTCCTCCAAACACGTTCAAGTTAATGCCAAAGAGCTCAATTTTGGTCTCATCTGACCACAGCACTTTCTCCCAATCCTTTTCTGAATCATTTTGATGTTTATTGGCGAACATCAGACAGGCCAGTACATGTGCCTTCTTGTGGAGGGGGACCTTGTGGGTGCTGCAGGATTTCAATCCATGGCGGTATATTGTTACCAATGATTTGTTTGGTGACTGGGGTCCTAACTGCCTTGAGATCATTCACAAGCTCCCACTATGGAGTTCTGGGCTGATCCCTCACTTTTCTCATAATCAACCTTACCCCATGAGGCGAAATCTTGCATGGAGCTCCAGACCGAGAGCTATTGATGGTTATTTTGTATTTCTTCCATTTGCGAATAATCGCTCCAGCAGTTGTCTCCCCAAGCTTCTTGCTAATGGTCTTGTAGCCCATTCCAGCCTTGTACAGGTCTACAATCTTGTCCCTGACGTCCTTTGTCAGCTATTTGGTCTTTCCCATGATGGTGAGGTTTTAATGGAAGAAAGAGATTCTGTGGACAGGTGTCTTTTTATACACATGAGTTGTCATTAGGAGTACCTTCCTTAATTGACAGGACTAATCTGTGTACCACGGGGGCGTGTCCAAGATGGCGACGGGAGTGGACGTGTTTTAACTTCGCTCCGCCGACCGGATCTTTAATCCACCATCCCTGGGGTGCTGGGAGCCCATTCGCCGCCACATCTGCCTGCTCTTTGCCCCAGGAAGCCCCTGCTCATGCCCGGCTATCGTAGAGGGGGAGTAGCGCGCCGGCAGAGCCAGAAAAAGAACGGCACCGCGCGCCATACTGAGGGGAAGGCCGCGGCAGTCTCCCCACCATGTTGGCTCAGGAGGAGGTGAGTCACGAGGCTGCAGCTCCTCGAGCCTCCCCAGAGCACAGGGCACTCCTGGAAGCTATAAATGGCTGTAAAATGGCCCTGACTGAGAAAATAGACAATATACATATTGAACTGGGCCTGATCAGGAGAGACATTGATGCTTTCAAGGGCAGGGTGACAGAGGTGGAACAGCATGTGTCTGCGGCAGAGGATGTGCAGAGGGAACACACGGCTGACCTCCATACCCTGAAAATCAGAGTCAAGCACCTGGAATTCCGCGCTGAAGATTCCGAGAATCGTAACAGGTGCAATAATTTACGCATTATAGGACTGCCTGAGGGGTCTGAGGGGCATGACACCACCTCGTTTACAGAGCAGCTGCTGCGCACTCTCCTGCCTCGTGCCTCCTTCTCCCCCATTTTGTGATGGAGAGAGCCCACAGGATACCCACGGCCAGGGGCCCACCGGGGAACCGCCCACGTACATTTATCTTTAAACTCCTGAACTACAGGGATCGGGACCTTATCCTGAGAGAAGCCAGAAGTGCAGGTGACCTGAAGTATGAGAATGCCAAGCTCCTTATATTTCCAGACTACTCCATTGAAACACAAAAGCAGAGGAAGTAATTAGACCATGTACGCTCCCGCCTTCGCACCAAGAATTTGAAATACAGTATGCTGTTTCCCGCCAGACTCCGGGTCCAAGATGGAGAACGAGTGAGATTCTTCACCTCACCTGAGGAGGCGTCTTCCTGGCTTGATACGATCCGTGCGGAATAAAGCAAGTATTTACTATGCACTTCCTTGTTGCCTTTAAGTCCTCTTTACTGCAAATATATATGTGGCCCTCTGGCAGTTTTTCCCTTCTATTTGCTGATTGACTATGCGTTTCCCTATTGACTCTGGGACATTGACATTTTTTCTTTCACTTTATTTTTATTTTTATTTTTCCTGCCTGTTATTCTGCCAAGAGAGGCAGAGGGTCGCAAAATGCAGCAATGCCTACTGATGGTGGGCCCTGATGATATGTCCATTTGTACCCCTTATGCCCTGACAAAGTTGCTCTTATCTTGTTTATCACTTTTTGGGAAACATTGCCAAGGCCAGGGGCTCAAGTGCTCTTGATGAAGGACTGTAACTACACTAAGTTTTTGTACCCCCAGCTTGCTGGGTGACTGGCACCATATTTATCATCCGGACGACCCTAGCAGTTATGGGTTTGTAGACCTTTATGTTTAGTAAGCCTCTTGCACACGTTGCCTCCAATGCATGGCAGCCTGCCGTGCTGTTCTTGGGAAGGAATGCCACCCACTGTTCCAGGGGGGGTGCTGACAGGGAGGGGGGGGGGTTGTTGTTTTTTTTTTTGTTTTTGTTACTGTTTTACTGTTTACTATGAGTTTGTATATCTGACACAGTCAATTGGGCCTGCACTTTTACTGCCCTTTGGGGGCTACTCTCTCTGTGCTGTGCGGTTGTTGGCTTCCGCTCCATCCGGGTCGGGGTTGTCCCCTGAATGCTCTCCAGTGTTGCTGTACTTGCAAGTTGAATGGCACCGCTGACACTTGTCTCCTGGAACATCAGGGGCCTTAACTCCCCTGTGAAACGGTCACTGGTGTTCCAGTTCCTGAAGACCTATAATCCTCATATCTGTGTCCTCCAGGAAACCCATCTCATGGGGAGGAAGATCCTTAGTCTAAAGAAACCCTGGGTTGGTCATCATTACCATTCCACATATTCCAATTTTGCGAGGGGGGGGTTAGTATATTGGTGTGCAAACCCCTGCCGTTTCGGCTCTTGGGACAGATGGTTGACCCGAATGGACGGTTCATAATATTGCATAAAAGAGAAGAAAAAATCTTGCGCCTAGTATAACAATATAAATTAAATTGGAATCTTTGGGGAGCAGCTGTAATTTATTCCTAAGTCTGGAACAAATTATGATCAAAGTGAATATATAGATAACTTATATACTAGTGGAGGCGCTAAATATGATTACTCGTGATAAATTAATAAAGTACCAAGTGTAAAATAAAATAAATATAAAAATAGTGAACCAAACACCAGCCTACCTAAACACACTAAATTAAACAGTGACGAACTGTGTAAGATTGTGTAAATAATCACAAATGTGTGTAGAATCGAGTCCTGTATATCAGTACAGAACAATTGAACACCTATACACCAAACAATTGCATTTGTTGAAAGATTATAGTGTACATATAAATAATAAATTTATAAATCAAGTGTCAATCAAGTCCTTGAGATCAATGACATAAGAGTCAAGTATATGATCTGGAATGCTTCAAGCAAATCAAAAATCCAAATAGAGTGACAGCTGCCAAGGATCCCCCTTCACCGACTGTAAACCAATCACCCAAATGTGCTCAAATAAGGATGGCAGCTTACCAAATGAAGTTGACCCTTTTAATTAAAAAAGAGGTCAAATGCGCTTGCAGCAAAACAACCTTGCTTAGGTTAAATGGAGAAGATGATACTGGACCGGAACCGCTACCTCATGGAGACTCAGATAAGGATATGGAATAAAAAATAGGGCAGCAATAGCGTAATTCCGTTTATTGAGCCATATGTGTACAAACATTAAAAAGCCAAATGCCTGCTTACTTGAAGTGGTGCCACAGACCCGGCACTGAGGCTGGATGGCGTATCAAGGAGAGAGAGAAGTGATGTCCCATCTGTAGGTAACTGGCGTGCGTTCCACCTACGATGATAGAGAGCCAGAGGGACCGGAAGTAGCGTCTGTACGTGACCTAGTACCGCCTCGACGTACGTTTCTTATAACACGTCATCAGGAAGCGTACTAGGTCACTGCTAGGGGAAGACTTATATAAGACTGCCAATCAGCCAACCCAGGGAGGAGTCAACATTTGCATCCAGCGTCCATTCCGGGTCTCTAAGCTACATAATGCCAACGTAACTGACATATCACATGCAATAACAAACAACCATAAAAACTGTAAACTTATGACTTGCATAGCATACTGTAAAACAATATTAGATAATAATCCACAATGATATATGCATTAAATATTGTGAACCTGGCTCATTATATAAAATACTTTGAGAACTTTATAAAAAGACCATACATATGATCTGCTCAGTCAATTAAGGACTAAACAAATAAAATCAATACTAGAACCTAATAAAACTTAAATAAAAACAAAACAAAATTATTCATTGGTTAAAAAGCAGTTTAGGTCCAAATCAATGTTTAACCCTTGTGGCTGCATCATGCCCAATCGATAAAGCCACTGGGTCTCATTTTGGGAAATGGCCTTTTTAAGGTCTGTCCCTCGCCAATTGTAAATAGCTCTATCTATCCCATAGAATGTAAGTTGGCGGGGGTCTCTATTATGAAACTGCAAGAAGTGTCGTGACACACTATGATTAGGAAAACCCTTCGCAATGTTTGCCACATGCTCATTAATTCTAACTCTAAGTTCACGTGTGGTACGCCCCACGTATTGAAGAGAGCATGGGCATTCCAGAACATATGTGACATTTTTCGAATAACATGTTATGAGAGGTTTGATTTTAAACTCCTGCTTGGTTACAAAAGATTGAAATTTGGTGATCTTCTTAGTGTGTCTGATAGTGGTACGACAAGATTTGCACCTAGTACAATAATGAAAACCTGACCCATCGAGAAAAGATGGAGGTTTTCTAGGGGGGTCCGGGACATTTGGTGCAATCATATTCCTCAATCCCGGTGCCCTCCTATAAATGAATTTGGGTTTATTTGGCAACCCGTTCTCTAAATCCTTATCTTTTAGTAGTGTATGGGCCAAAACTTCTTAAAGACCTGCTCTACATTTTATATTGCCTATGGAAGCCTGAAATGAACGCCAGTTCCCCTGTGACCGTTTTTTTCTTCTTGGAGGTTAGCAGGGAGTCCCTACTCATGGCAGAAACGTCATTTTTAGCTTTAAGGAGCATATCCTGAGAATACCCCTTATCGTTAAACTTTTCGGTAAGAATTGCGGCCTGCATGTCAAACTCAGTCATGCTGTCGCAATTCCTCCGAATGCGCATATACTGACCTTTTAGTATGGCCCCCAGCCAACTAGGGTGGTGACAACTGTTAGTTGGCACAAAGGCATTCCGATCAGTTGGTTTAAAGAAAGTCCTTGTACCAATTCGATTATCCTTCTTAACCAAAGTGAGATCCAAATAGTTGATTGTAATCAAATCAGATTCAGCTGTGAATTTCAGGCCATAATGATTGTGATTCAGCCGCTGGAGGAATGTCTCCAGTGTAAACTGCGAGCCCTCCCACAACAAAAACACGTCATCAATATATATTTTATAATACATTAAGGCCTTATGATTATCTTGATAAATGGTTTCCCCTTCCCATTTATTTAGTACCAAATTAGCTACACTTGGGGCATAACGTTAGTTTGATTTATAGAACTTATCTTGGGCCCAAAAGTAATTATTTCCCATTGCGAAGGGTTTTCCTAATCATAGTGTGTCACGACACTTCTTGCAGTTTCATAATAGAGACCCCCGCCAACTTACGTTCTATGGGATAGATAGAGCTATTTACAATTGGCGAGGGACAGACCTTTAAAAAGGCCATTTCCCAAAATGAGACCCAGTGGCTGTATCGATTGGGCACGATGCAGCCACAAGGGTTAAACATTGATTTGGACCTAAACTGCTTTTTAACCAATGAATAATTTTTTTTTGTTTTTATTTAAGTTTTATTAGGTTCTAGTATTGATTTTATTTGTTTAGTCCTTAACCACTTCCTTACTGGGCACATAAACCCCCTTCCTGCCCAGGCGAAATTTCTGCTTTCGGCACTGTCACGCTTTGAATGACAATTGCGTGGTCGTGCGACGTGGCTCCCAAAAAAAGTTGACGTCTTTTTTCCCACAAATAGAGCTTTCTTTTGGTGGTGTTTGATCACCTCTGCGGTTTTTATTTTTTGCGCTACAAACAAAGAAATAGCGACAATTTTGAAAAAAACACAATATTATTTGATTTTTGCTATAATAAATATCCCAATTTTTTTTTTTTTTTTCTCAATTTTTAGGACGATACGTATTCTTCTACATATTTTTCGTAAAAAAAAATCGCAATCGGCATTTATTGATTGGTTTGCGCAAAAGTTGTTATAGCGTTTACAAAATAGGGGATACATTTATGGCATTTTTATAAAAAAAAATTTTTTTATTAGTAATGGCGGCGATCAGTGATTTTTTTTCGTGACTGCGACATTATGGCGGACACATCGGACACTTTTGACACATTTTTGGGACCATTCACATTTATACAGCGAACAGTGCTATAAATATGCACTGATTACTGTATAAATGTGACTGGCAGGGAAGGGGTTAACACTAGGGGGCGAGGAATGGGTTAAATGTATTCCCTATTGGTGATTCTTACTGTGGGGGGAGGGGACCGACTGGGGGAGGAGACCTATCTGTGTCACTATGTACAAGGGACACAGCATCGGTCCCCTCTCCCTGACAGGACATGGATCTGTGTGTTTACACACACAGATCCATGTCCTTGTCTGTGTAACCGCCGATCGCGGGTGCCTGGCGGACATCGCGGCCGCCAGGCACGCGCATCGGCATTACAGTGACGCGCCGGCGGCGCTCGCGCGCCCCCCAGTGGCCAAAGAAGCGGAGGCCGTAAAAAGACGGCCTCCCGGATTTGTAGAGCCACCTCGTGGCCGTATATAGTCGTACGGCTGGAGCGAGGTGGTTAATTGACTGAGCAGATCATATGTATGGTCTTTTTATAAAGTTCTCAAAGTATTTTATATAATGAGCCAGGTTCACAATATTTAATGCATATATCATTGTGGATTATTATCTAATATTGTTTTACAGTATGCTATGCAAGTCATAAGTTTACCGTTTTTATGGTTGTTTGTTATTGCATGTGATATGTCAGTTACGTTGGCATTATGTAGCTTAGAGACCCGGGATGGACGCTGGATGCAAATGTTGACTCCTCCCTTGGTTGGCTGATTGGCAGTCTTATAAAAGTCTTCCCCTAGCAGTGACCTAGTACGCTTCCTGATGACGTGTTATAAGAAACGTACGTCGAGGCGGTACTAGGTCACGTACAGACGCTACTTCCGGTCCCTCTGGCTCTCTATCATCGTAGGTGGAACGCACGCCAGTTACCTACAGATGGGACATCACTTCTCTCTCCTTGATACGCCATCCAGCCTCAGTGCCGGGTCTGTGGCACCACTTCAAGTAAGCAGGCATTTGGCTTTTTAATGTTTGTACACATATGGCTCAATAAACGGAATTACGCTATTGCTGCCCTATTTTTTATTCCATATCCTTATCTGAGTCTCCATGAGGTAGCGGTTCCGGTCCGGTATCATCTTCTCCATTTAACCTAAGCAAGGTTGTTTTGCTGCAATCGCATTTGACCTCCTTTTTTAATTAAAAGGGTCAACTTCATTTGGTAAGCTGCCATCCTTATTTGAGCACATTTGGGTGATTTGGTTTACAGTCGGTGAAGGGGGATCCTTGGCAGCTGTCACTCTATTTGGATTTTTGATTTGCTTGAAGCATTCCAGATCATATACTTGACTCTTATGTCATTGATCTCAAGGACTTGATTGATACTTGATTTATACATTTATTATTTATGTACACTATAATCTTTCAACAAATGCAATTGTTTGGTGTATAGGTGTTCAATTGTTCTGTACTGATATAACAGGACTCGATTCTACACACATTTGTAACACATTTGGGATTATTTACACAATCTTACACAGTTCGTCACTGTTTAATTTAGTGTCTTTAGGTAGGCTGGTATTTGGTTCACTATTTTTATATTTATTTTATACTTGGTACTTTATTAATTTATCACGAGTAATCATATTTAGCGCCTCCACTAGTATATAAGTTATCTATATATTCACTTTGATCATAATATTGCATGCAATGGTGGAGAGTCTTGAGTTGGTGCTGGTGGGTGTCTATTTGCCCTCCCCTGCGTCGATCAGGGTACTCCACAAGCTGGGTCCTCTGCTTGCCAGTTATGGTACAGACAATTTGATACTTGTGGGGGACTTTAATATGCCACCTAATCCTGGGCTGGATCGTCTCGGCTCAGCGGGAGGATCCACTTCGGATCTCTCGGTCTGGGCAGAGACCTATGGATTGACAGACCTGTGGAGGTGGCGTCACCCCGCTGACAGGTCCTTTACTTGCCACTCGGCCACACATAGAGGTCTCCCCGCATACATCAGATCTATGCGTGAGAGAGTCCTATTACCTAGGGTCCAGCAGATCACCATTCTACCAAGGGGCATATCCGACCATGCCCCACTCCTCCTTAAGTTGTCTTTGGAGGGGTCCCCTACGGATAAATTGTGGAGATTGTCGAGATTCTGGATCTCTGACCCTGGGGTAGATTCCGGGTTTCGCCTGCACATGGATACATACTGGCCACTTAACCCGGGGTCGGCCCCGGCGGCGGTGGTGTGGGATGCCTTTAAGGCCTCCTCCAGGGGTCATTATTAAATGCTTATTGGTGATGCCCGCAGACAGTTGAGGGCCGATTTAGTTGAGGAGGAGAATAGGGCTGCCTCCTTGGAGCGCCAATATGCCCAGTCGGCTGACCCGGGGCTCCACATTAAACTTCAGGAGAGCACCAGAGAGGTTATGTTGCTTCACACATCACTTACTAAAAAGAAGTTGCTCCAACAGTCTCAGAGGATCTTTGAAGAGGGTGAACGGGGGGGTAAGCTGCTGGCTTGGTTGGTGAGGGAGCAATCGGCCTCTATGAGTGTTCCCTCATTGGTTGATGATGCTGGGGTTAGGCGAACCTCCTCTAGGGCGATCAATGAGTGCTTTGCGTCCTATTATTCTGACCTCTATTCTACCCGGGCTGACTACTCGTCGGAAGACCTCCATATCTACCTCTTGGATGTAGACTTCCCAGTCCTGACTGATACCTATAGAGATCAACTTGACTCCCCTATTACACTTGAGGAGGTCCAGCGGGCCATCTCCTCACTACAGGTCGGGAAAACGCCAGGTCCAGACGGGTTCCCCACGGAATTTTATAGAACGTATGCAGAGGACTTGGCCCCCAGGTTTCACTCCATGCTCCTGACCTCGTTGAGAGAGGGTCCTTGCCTGCCTCCATGTCAGTGGCGGTTATTGTAGTTATACCCAAGCCGGGTAAAGACCCTGAACTGTGCATATCCTATTGCCCAATCTCCCTGATCGACGTGGATGCCAAGTTACTGGCCAAAATACTGGCGACTCGATTGAACAGAGTGATTACGGCTCTGGTCCATCCGGATCAATCCGGTTTCATGCCGGGTAGAGGCACGGACATCAATATCCGCCGGCTATTTACCCACGTCGATCTGGCTGAGGAAGGCGCTGCAGGTGTAGTGGCGGCCCTTGATGCTGAAAAGGCATTCGACTTGGTCGAGTGGCTTTTCCTCTGGAAGGTGCTGGATAACTTTGGGTTTGGGCCTAGGTTTATTTCCTGGATTCAGTTGCTCTACAGAGACCCGACTGCCCGGGTTAGAGTCAACGACCTGCTGTCCCCTCCCTTTGGCCTGCATAGGGGTACCAGACAGGGATGCCCCCTGTCTCCGGGGCTTTTCGCCCTGGCAATTGAGCCCTTGGCGATCTTAATCCGACAGGATCAAAGGGTGAAGGGCATACGGGTTGGGGCACTTCAGGAGAAAATTTCGCTGTACGCGGACGACACCCTGTTGTACCTAGCTGACACAGGGCCCTCCCTTGCTTCTGCACTTGAGATAATAGACCAGTTCGGGAAGTACTCTGGGGTTCGCGTTAACTGGGACAAGTCAGTCCTTTTTTCCCTCCACCAATCGGGCTCCAGGGCGATCACCGACACGCCTCTCCATTGGGTGGACGAATTTAAATACCTTGGGGTGATTGTCCGGTGGTCCCCTCAGGCGTACATAGAGCACAATCTCTCTCCCCTGTTGACCCAATTCGATAGGAAATGTCAACTTTGGAAAACGCTACCCCTATGCCCAGTGGGTAGGGTGAACTTATTAAAGATGGTTTATCTTCCCAAATTTGTATACTTTTTTAGGAATACTCCGTGTCCGATACCTAAGTCCTTTTTTCAAAAAGTGGACTCCATTATCACTACTTTTGTCTGGGCTGGGAAAGTCCCGAGACTGGCCAAGAGGACACTCCAGCTCCCCCTGTCACAGGGGGGACTGGCACTGCCCCACTTCCTGCTCTACTACTGGGCGGCGGTCCTGGTGATGGTCCGGTGGTGGTTTGACCAGTCCAGACAAAATCCGGTGGTAACCCTCGAGGCGGCCATCCTGGGGTCCTATGCGGCACTATCTAACCTACCCTATAGGGGGCCTGGGGCCCATCCCCAGGTCACGTCTCTGATGCGCACAACCGTTCTGGTATGGCAGAGGGCTAGATCTATTTACAGATCGGCCTCGGTCATCTCGCCCCACACGCCCTTATGGGGTAACCCAATGTTGCCACACATCTATGGGCTCCCGGAACCTCAGTTGTGGGCATCTAGGGGGATAATCAATGTTAAACATATCTACACCGATGGGTCCTTCTCCTCCTTTGAGACACTACAAGCTAAGTATCATGTCCCCACTTCTATGAAGTTTAAATACTATCAGCTTAGGCATGCGACACAGGCCCATTTCCCTGACCATCTGACCCTCCAGACTGACGCTGTTGAACGACTGCTCATTGCGAAGATTATGGATAAGCCTCTGTCCTCCCTCTATTTTTACCTTTTCCATTGAGCACATGACATCCCTGACAACTGTTTACAATAAATGGAGGACGGACATTCCAGATCTGACTGATGAGACCTGGGGGGACGTGCTGTCTGACTATGTTACTAAAATATCAGCAAAAGACCGCTTCATACAATTAAAGTTCTTGCACAGGGCATACTACACCCCCGCGAGACTAGACCACATATATCCAGGAACGAGTGCTCAATGCCCTAGATGCGGTTCATCTCCAGGCACTTTCCTTCATATGGTGTGGTCGTGCCCTGTGCTGCGGCCATACTGGGAGGAGGTTATGGACGTCCTGGGAACGTTTGGGGACTGGTCTCTCGCCTTGGACCCGGCACTGGCATTGCTCGGGGTTATGGAAGGTGTTGAAGTGTCACGGCATGAAAAACTGTTTTTGTTCTATGCCTTGTACTACGCCAGACGAGAGATTCTCCTTAGGTGAAAGCAGCCCGGCCCTCCTACGCTTCAAGCATGGAAGGCCATGATTAACTCTGTCTTACCTTTTATACAAGCTAACGTATGAGAGTAGAAATTGCCCCAAAAAATTTGACAAGGTCTGGTCCCAATGGATTGATGCTCATGGATAGGAGCCCTAGAGTTTTTACGGGTTACTCCTAATGGACAGTGCTGTCTCCTATGTTATCTCTTGGTTGTGGCTAGAAATGCTGTTCTAAAATGTGCTCTTTCATCCAGAGTGGTGTCTCTCTAATATAGGCCTTTTCTCACTGTTCACTAACAATGTTCTTCAATTTGGCAGCTTCTGAGGTCATTGTCGGGGTGAATAAGTACCAGCTGGAAAAGGAAGAGTCTGTGGAGGTCCTCGCTATTGATAACACGTCTGTCCGCAACCTGCAAGTTGAGAAGCTAAAAAAGGTATGTCAAAAGGGAGCAATGGTGAGTAACAAAACGAAAACTCCAGCCTAATAAAAAAAAAAAAAGGCAAGATATGGCTAAAATGTAAAAAACATTTGAAATGAATCAATGAAACTATTTTGGACTTTTATCTAATTTGAAATTAACCAAGTATAGGGTAGGGCAAAGCAACAGGCGTGTTTTTTTTTTTTTTTTTAAAGCTAAACTTTAGGAAACGCACTGCAAGGATTAACTGCTCATTTACGTCTAAAGGGCATGGGAAAGTAGATTCACTTACGTGTTGCTATGCACTGCTAGACCAGTTCCTGCAGCATCTTCTCCACTATGTGCCAGCTGTCTAGGCTTCTGACATCATCAAGACCGATGCAGGTCCATATGGTGCAGAGTTTCAAATGAATGGGGTGCAAAATTGCATCAAATGGGAACACACAGGAACACCGCACACATTCCTGTGTGATTCAGGTGTGAACCGGCCCTTAGAGTTGCATAGAAACATAGCGTTGGAGAAGCAACAGCAGAAAAAAACAATCAACCCATCAAGTCTGCCCCCTTGTCTGAGGATAGACCTATGTTTTGTCCCAAGCTTGTTTAAATTTAACCTACTATTTACTGACGTACTACCTCTGCTGAAAGTCTGTTC
Source organism: Rana muscosa (assembly GCA_029206835.1). NCBI lineage: Eukaryota > Metazoa > Chordata > Amphibia > Anura > Ranidae > Rana > Rana muscosa. Next base: position 941,009,065 of record CM055122.1, on the reverse strand, counting down.
CAAGCATCCATTTCTCTTTCTGTAAGATAGTACAGTGGGGCAAAAAAGTATTTAGTCAGCCACCAATTGTGCAAGTTCTCCCACTTAAAAAGATGAGAGGCCTGTAATTGTCATCATAGGTATACCTCAACTATGAGACACAAAATGTGGAAACAAATCCAGACAATCACATTGTCTGATTTGGAAAGAATTTATTTGCAAATTATGGTGGAAAATAAGTATTTGGTCAATATCAAAAGTTCATCTCAATACTTTATGTATCCTTTGTTGGCAATGACAGAGGTCAAACGTTTTCTGTAAGTCTTCACAAGGTTGTCACACACTGTTACTGGTATGTTGGCCCATTCCTCCATGCAGATCTCCTCTAGAGCAGTGATGTTTTGGGGCTGTCACTGGGCAACACGGACTTTCAACTCCCTCCAAAGGTTTTCTATGGGGTTGAGATCTGGAGACTGGCTAGGCCACTCCAGGACCTTGAAATGCTTCTTACGAAGCCACTCCTTCGTTGCCCGGGCGGTCTGTTTGGGATCATTGTCATGCTGAAAGACCCAGCCACGTTTCATCTTCAATGCCCTTGCTGATGGGAGGAGGTTTGCACTCAAAATCTCACGATACATGGCCCCATTCATTCTTTCATGTACACGTATAAGTCGTCCTGTTCCCTTTGCAGAGAAAAAGCCCCAAAGCATGATGTTGCCACCCCCATGCTTCACAGTAGGTATGGTATTCTTTGGTTGCAACTCGGCATTCTCTCTCCTCCAAACGCGACGAGTTGTGTTTCTACCAAACAGTTCTACTTTGGTTTCATCTGACCATATAACATTCTCCCAATCCTCTTCTGGATCATCCAAATGCTCTCTAGCAAACTTCAAACGGACCTGGACATGTACTGGCTTTAGCAGAGGGACACGTCTGGCACTGCAGGATCTGAGTCCCTGTCGGCGTTGTGTGTTACTGATGGTAGCCTTTGTTGCGTTGGTCCCAGCTCTCTGCAGGTCATTCACTAGGTCACCCCGTGTGGTTCTGGGATTTTTGCTCACCGTTCTTCTGATCATTTTGACCCCACGGGGTGGGATCTTGCGTGGAGCCCCAGATCGAGGGAGATTATCAGTGGTCTTGTATGTCTTCCATTTTCTAATTTATTGCTCCCACAGTTGATTTCTTCACACCAAGCTGCTTGCCTATTGCAGATTCAGTCTTCCCAGCCTGGTGCAGGTCTACAATTTTGTTTCTGGTGTCCTTCGACAGCTCTTTGGTCTTCACCATAGTGGAGTTTGGAGTGTGACTGTTTGTTTGAGGTTGTGGACAGGTGTCTTTTATACTGATAACCAGTTCAAACAGGTGCCATTTAATAGTCAGGTAATGAGTGGCGGACAGAGGAGTCTCTTAAAGAAGAAGATACAGGTCTGTGAGAGCCAGAAATCTTGCTTGTTTGTAGGTGACCAAATACTTATTTTCCACCATAATTTGCAAATAAAATCTTTCCAAATCAGACAATGTGATTGTCTGTCTGGATTTGTTTCCACATTTTGTCTCTCATAGTTGAGGTATACCTATGATGACAATTACAGGCCTCTCATCTTTTTAAGTGGGAGAACTTGCACAATTGGTGGCTGACTAAATACTTTTTTGCCCCACTGTACGTTTATAAGGTTAGTTCAACTCCCCTCCCTGCTAGGTTGAGGTCATGTCCCTGTGTACTTGATCTTGATTTCATATTGAAAATACTGGTGAGTTGGAAATATGTGCCCATATTAGCTCAATGATGTTGTGAGCATTCCTTCCCCTTTTTGTTACTTGGGGTTTCAGGGTGAGGAATGCCCTGGCCACAGTTGATTTGGTGGGAGTGACAGCTTGCTTTCAGATTCAGTCCAAGCCTATGTTCCGACCCAACACCTACTTATTCCTACTGACAACTAAGGATCTATATAGAGGAATCAGGACATCCTACCTCCTTGCTGGTAACCCTTCTAGTGATATAAAGATGTATATAGAGGAATCGGGACCTTTTTTCCTCCTTGGTTGTTGATCCCTCCTATTGATAACTAAAGATCTACCATATATAGATGGTTGTTATCCCTCTGGTCATAACTTAAGATCTATATAGTGGAATCGGGACCTCCTTCCTCCTGCTGATGATCCCTCTTGTGATAACTAAAGATCTATATAGGGGAATCGGGACCTCTTTCCTCCTGCTGATGATCCCTCTAGTGCAGGGATCTCAAACTGGTGGCCCTCCAGCTGTTGTGAAACTACAAGTCCCATGAGGCATTGCAAGGCTGACAGTTACAAGCATGACTCCCACAGGCAGAGGCATGATGGGATTTGTAGTTTTGCAACAGCTGGAGGGCCACCAGTTTGAGATCCCTGCTCTAGTGATAACTCAGGCTGGCTTCACACGATTGTGCAAGGCGGCTCGCAGCAAGGGGTCCGGTGCATCCCTGTTCGCCCTTTCAGGTCCGAATTCAGACCTGAAACAGGCCAAAAGACGCACAGGACTCTTCTGCAAACCACACCACAGCCGTCCTGGAGCTGTGTGAATCGGCTCTATAGAGAGCGGGTCACAATCTCCTGACATGCAAATCGGATGTAGGAAAACCCACCACATCCAATTTGCACTAGTGTGAACCCAGCCTAAAGATCTATATAGAGACAAATTGACCCAATTTAACTATCTCCATAGGATATATTATACTCCCAAAAGACTTCATAAAATGGGTAGAAGGGAGTCTGCTGAATGCCCTCGCTGCCATGCGGAGGAGGGAGATTTCTTTCATATGGTGTGGCAGTGCCCCCGGATAGAGAACTTCTTGAGGGAGATACATACATTTCTGGAAGGTACCCTGGAACTGCCAAATATTTACTCCCCGGCCAGATGTCTCTTGGGTGACCTAGAGGAGGAGGAAATAGCCACCTCACAAAAAACTCTGCTTAGAATCCTGTTTTGCTATGCTAAAAAGGCGGTGGCCATCAATTGGCGGAGCCCATCAACCCCTTCTCTGCAAGGCTGGGTGACTTTGGTGAGCAAGGCCCTACCGATGTACAAACTAACCTATATGGCGAGAGGGTGTCCCAAAAAATTTGAGAAAGCGTGGGCGGGATGGTTGGATAAAGTATCGGGAGAAGTGGAGGTTTAATAGTTGAAAATAAATAGGGTTTGGCCGGAGATAAGTGGGGAAATATCTGGGTTCACCAGGCGATAAGTCAATAGAAGGTCATGGACGATAGGGGAGACACTGATGTGGAGCGGGAGTCATAATTCTTCTATTGTTTAGTACTGTAGGGTTACAGGAAATAAAGGAAAATGGAAGGACCTTTTGTTTTGTGTTTTTTGTTTTGTGTTTTGTTTTTTTGATTTTTTGTTTTTTTCTTCTCTCACTTCTGTTTTGATAGTGTTGTTATCATACCCGTTTGAAAAAAAAAGCATGTTCTGAATATAAGATGCTGAGTTTGTTGATATAAGCAAATTATAATGTATGAAAATGTGTATTGTACTATGTCAATGTAAGATACTGCTGATATGTACAATAAAATTTACCCTTTAAAAAAAAGATCTATATAGAGGAATTGGAGCATCCTTCCTCCTGCTAGTGACCCCTCTAGTGATAACTAAAGATCTATTTAGGGGAATCGAGACCTCCTTAATGGTGATCTCTCTAGCGATTAACTTAAAGATTTACATAGGGTAAAATTTCTTTAGGCCTCCCTAATTTAAAATGTGCCCAAGTATGTGTTTTGGTGAAAGATTTTCCCATTTTCCTCATGCCAAATTAATTACTAAGGGCATTCTACTTTTATGCCACAAAAAGTCATTCTAATTACATGGAGAAGACCTTACCCTCCTGCTTTTATCCGAGTGGAAAAGGGTAATCAATTCTATGCTCCTTTTCTACTGACTTAGCTATACTACTAGAGGATCTCCAGGGGTCCATGGTCCTGTTGGCCTCTTACGACCTAACCCCAGCATAGTTCCCAAGAGGCCACATTACTGATCACTTTTCTTTTCGTTATGTATCAACTTCTATGTATTGTCACAAATATAGCTATGCTATCTAATGTGAATATGTTCTTGTCTTGTATTACAAGCTTAGACCAATAAACCTAATCTTAAAGCGGTAGTAAATCCCCCTTGCAATGTAATATCATAATGTGCTAGTATGCATCGCATACTAGCACATTATGGAATATCTACCTGTAAAGCCTTCCAGCGGTGCGCCCTCACCACTGACAGGGCTTCCATCTTCACACGGTCTTCCTCCGGGTCTGCAGGCTGTGGGTGTTTTAATGGCCAAGCCGAGGATGATGTCACAATCATGGCACAGCAGTCTCAATTGACGGCATGCTTGAGAGCGCAGCTTGCATGTGTCGGTGATGTCACTGGCTGCTAGTCATTGGAACAGTGCACATTTAGGAGATATTCATGTTACCTACAGGTAAAATCTATCTCTCTATCTCTATCGGGCTTTTTTCTCAAACAATAGGTGCTGGAACTTAACCACAACCCCCCCCCCCCCCCCTACACACACCCTCCAAATCACATAGTGGTTGTGGTCAGTCAAATTTCACGAACAGTGGGAGGGTCCTAAAGGGGCATTAAATACTAGGATTGCATTACATATAGAGTGCAGAGATGTCACTTGTAAACACAGAAACCGAACATTCTGTGTTTACAAGTGATTGTGGTGAGCAGGCACCAAAGGGTGTAAACCAGAGGTGAGTTCCTCCTGAAAAAAAGCCCTATGTGTATATATAGGGGAATCAGGGCCCCATTCTTCCCACACCTGCCACAAGAGCCAGAGGTATAGTTTGAGTAACTCCACTTTTGTTTGGGGGAAAAAAACAACAAACATTCCCCTCTGGGTGATCTTTGTACATTGCATGGATTTTACCAAACTTGTGCAGATTCCTACCTTTTTTGTTATTCTGAAGAAATTGCGGTTTGTTTCTCTGGGTCCATGTGGAAAGTAAATTTAATAGGAGTGATTTTATGATTGTCAATCCGCTGCTGTGCTTGCAGGGTTCTAATGAGGAAAGTGCCAGAGTCTGCGTCCATATAGACGTGATTTCCCTTTGGGAGTATCTCACCAAAAATGAATTTTTTGTTGCCCAAATCTAACTTGTATCTTAGTGCAGACTGGGAAAATAAGTAAGCCAATCACACAAGCAGGAAATGACATATCTGAGGGGCGTTCTATACACCAGCTGTGTACAGAAAACCTCCAGGTAGCCATATTGCATTTTACAAAAAATTACAGCGGCTGCAGGATGAAAAGTAAAGGTAATTTTTTTAATAACATTCAATTACAATATGACTTGTGTAGCAATTGTATATGCATTTTTTTTAATTTTCTATATATTTGTTTCTCAACAAAAGTGGATTTACCGTTTACCAATTAGGACACCTGTTTCAGTGACCACTAAGATAGAAATTCCCTTTACTTTGTAGAGATTTCTTCTCACTGCATCTTGCTTTTCCTGGGCAGAAAGTTTAAAGAAAGTTTCATTAACAGGACACAGACAGGAAAAAATCTTCTATACTCCTTTTAATCTAAAACCAAAAACAAAAGGTTTTGGCTATAAATACACATTAATGCAGGTCCCCACTTTTTTGTCTATACCTGCATCCCCTTTGTTTCCCTGCCATTCCCTTCACCTGTGGGAGTGGGGAGCCCTATATAAGCTCCAAACTGTCACTTAGAGCTGAGCATTCTCCCTCTGCCCCCTAGGTGGCAGTGCTGGATGTTCCGTCAGATTTAGTAACAAAAGTGACGTTCCGTCGCCGCCATCTTGGTACACCCCGCACTCGTCCGCAGTAAGCCTACAGTCAGAAGTCGCCAAGCGGACTTCTTTTTACACCCACCGAAATCTTGCATTTCACACTAATTTTTACCACTAAACCGAGCTTATATCATGAAATAAAGTTTAAATTAAATTTAGAAGTCTCTGACACTGTTTTGATGTTGCATTTTAAAAGCTGCAGCAAGCCTGCTGATCTCACACGTTTGATAATCTGACAGAAGACCGCTGCTTTTAAAATTAAACATCAAAACAGTGTCACTGACTCCTAAATACTGTATTTCACGATTATAAGCTCAGTTTGGTGGTAAAAATAGGTGTGAAATGCAAGATTTCGGTGGGTGTAAAAAGATGTCCTCTTGGCGACTTCAGACTGTAGGCTTACTGTGGCTCAGTGCGGAAGTACCAAGATGGCTGTGACGGAACGTCACTTCAGTTTACACGATTTTCACGGGTCACCTAATCTGAAGGAACACTGGATATCAGAACCTCCAGTTGCCAAGCACCAGTGATATCATACAAGAGAAAGTGGCATCACATTTGGCTGCAGCAAAATGGCAAAATTACTGAATTATTCATAAAAATGCATGAGGATATAAAAAAAGTTGCTTTACGCATTTAAGACATTTTTATAAAACTAATAGGGTTATGTTATGTGACCATGGTAAATACTAGCGCTTATTTTTCTGCTTTCTCCAATTTATCTGATCTTCTTCTTTCACCTATTAAAATCTGCAGAATGGTTTAGGGAAGGGACCTGCTCTGTCAACAGAGATGGAACCTTTTTGATTAGTTACCTATACAGAGGCAGGTGTTTCTCTGATTAGGCGACCCGTCAGATTTTGTAACGGAAGTGACATTCTGTCGCCACCATCTTGCTACACCCTGCCCTTGTCCATAGTAGGGATACAGTGAGAAGGTGGCAAGCGGACATCTGTTGCACCCACCAGAGTCTTGCATTTCACCCTTATTTTTAACAGTAAACTCGGCTTATATGGTGAAATAAAGTATTTAAAAATCTGTCTGACTGTTTAGATCGGGGTCTCCAAAATGCGGCCCAAGGGCCAAACATGGCCCTTTGCTAGCTTTTATCTGGCTCTTGGGGCACTATTCCTCCCACTGATATGAGGCAGTATTCCTCCCACTGACACTAAAAAGGGGCACTATTTCTTCCACCGATATCAATGATGGGGATACTACCTTCTACTAATAGGGGCACTACACCTCCTACTGACCACCAACCTAGAGGCCATATTTATTTTCACCGATGCTGGGCCTGGGACATTTTCTTCCCCCGCTGGCCACAATCCAGCCCTCCTAAAGTCTGAAGGACAATAAACTGGCTCTTTTGTTTTGAAACGTTTGGTGACCCCTGGTTTAGATGTTGAATTTTAAAAGTAGCGTCAAGCCTGTTGATCTCAGAGGGTCTGCTAATCTGACAGAACACCGCTACTTTGAAAAATCAACATCAAAACAGTCTGACGGATTTCAAAATACTGAATTTCACTATATAAGCTCAGTTTCCATAAAAAATAAAAAAGTAAAATACAAGACTCTGGTGGGTGTAACAAGATGTCCGCTTGCCGCCTTCTCACTATCCTTACTGTGGAGGAGTGCGGGGTGTAGCAAGATGGCGGCGACGGAACGCCACTTCTGTTATAAAATCTGACGAGTCGCCTAATCTGACAAAACACAGGCAACAAACATACAGATAGTGCTTGGCTTTCTTCTTTGATTAAAAAGCCCAGCATTGCATTGCAAACTGTGTGTCATGGGGGCACTCTGTATTTCATGTTTATTTCTAAAAATAAGTGTTTTATGTAATTGAAAATGTATCTAAAACATCCATTTGTAAAATTTAAGAAAAAATGAAGAAACATTTCAGTTTACACAACGGGCCCAGATAGATGGTTTAATCTGTCTGACGGGCTGCTTGTGTGTTCTTATTGTTATTTATAGTTTGTATACTTCATGGGTATTTATAGAACAGCTTTAATACTTTGTTTATTACATCGTAACCTGCAAAGCAATAACTCTAAATCCCCTTTTATTAATGTAGACTTTGCATAAATACACAGCTGCTCTCCCCGCTCACATACCTATGGTGTATGCTGAGAGAAAATAGCAATAATGTATTCTTTTTTTTCATTGTTCTGGTTGTAGGAAGCGCATTGCATTAGGTCATGCCTATTCTTGCTGTGTCTTTCCAGCTGCGATCAAGCAGAGGGGAATGCTGGGACCTGTAGTTTCATCATAGCTGGACAGCCACAGGCCTCCTTGGCTGCCAGTTTACCATAGCTCATTACTTAAAGCGATTGTAAAGTCTCGTTTTTTTTATTAGTTAAAAATAACAAACATGTTATACACGCCTGCCCTGTGTAATGGATTTGAGCCCAGATCCTTCTCTTCTCGGGTCCCTCTTCGGTACTCCTGGCCCCTCCCTCCTGTTGAGTGCCCCCACAGCAAGCAGCTTGTTGTGGGGGCACCTGAGCCGAGTCACAGCTCCACGTGTCAATTCCGATACAGAGCCGTGGTCCGGACCTGCCCCTTTCTTTCCTCATTGGCTGACGGACTTTGAATGACAGCAGCAGGAGCCAATGGTGCCACGCTGCTGCCTCAGGCAATGAGGAGGGAAGTCCTGGACAGCCAAGACACTCCTGCAACATCTCTGGATCTGGATGGACCTCGGGTAAGTATTAGGGGGGCTGCTGCACACAGAAGGCTTTTTATCTTAATGCATAGAATGCCTTCTGCCTTTTACAACCACTTTAATATTGGGAGGTGTAGGGGGGCTTTTCTACAAGGCATTCTAAGCATCACCTGTTTTTTTTTGCGTTTATACAAATATAAAAGGATTGGGTAGAGATTCAATTTTAGATGTCCATAGACCTTTGATGGATTTATGTGACTACAGTGGGGGTGGGTGGGATGGATTATTAAAGTATTGGCATGTTTATGCTGCATGAATGACCATCAAAGAAGACCTTCTAAATGTCAGCTTCAAAATCAGACATGCTTGGACATTTTGGATGGTCGTGGCCTTTTGGAAAATAAACTCTGGAATGAATGTGGAAATCATGTTGTGACAAGCAATCTGGATAAGCAGATTGAATGAATACAAATCATTTGATTGTTCAGATTGTTGGTAATTTAATTTCTCCATGAAGGTCACCTGACGTCACAGAATTAAATTAGACCATTCTACAGACATTGTTTATAGAGCCATTTGAATCTTTTCCATATAATGATCAATAAAGAGAGCCTGTACTATGGGGGGGGGGGGGGGGGGGGGTCGAGAGAAGGCAGAGGACTGGTCACCAGTATTGCCTGTGGTCTTCCTGCAGCTAATCTTTCCCTATTACTGACTTTCCATGCCGCCTTCTGCACATTTTTAGAAAGCAGAAGGAGAGGCTACTGTTATGACAGGTTTACCTTAAAGCAGAGTTCCAACCAAAAATGGAACTTCCGCTGTCCGGTTTCCTCCCCCCCTCCGGTGTCACATTTGGCACCTTTCAGAGGGGTCTAATACAGGTATTTGCTCCCACTTCCGGCGAAAGATCGCCGCAGGATCTGCGGCGATTTACACCATGTTCGGCCCCTCTTCTGCCCCCCTGCTGTCTTCTAGGGCAGTGTTTCTCAACTCCAGTCCTCAAGGCGCCCCAACAGGTCTTGTTTTCAGGATTTCCCTCCGATGAAATGGCTGTGGTGATTACTAAGGCAGTGAAACTGATCAAATCACCTGTGCAAAATAATGGAAAGCCTGAAAACCTGTTGGGACGCCTTGAGGACTGGAGTCGAGAAACGCTGTTCTAGGGGACACACAGGTCCCAGAAGACAGCAGGGACCACTCAGAACGTGCAGCGCGACTCGCTTATGCACAGTAGGAAACAGGCTTTGAATCACTTCTTGATTCCCTTACTAGCAATGTTGGTGCCTGCCTAACCTTTGTAATCACAGTCCTTTTGAGTAAGCATATGATTCATGTAGCATTCACTTCCTGGAATCTATCTTCCCTTAGCTCAGGCATGCATACAGGATGGTGTATTTAGATGAGAAAGCCCCTCTTCCAGAGGAAAGTAAAAAATGTCCATAAAGATGTATGTGATGTTTGACCAGGAAGCAACTTAATAAATGTGTAAAATAAATAAAAAAAATATAAAAATGTAAACAAATAAATATAATCTAGTTCCTATCTATTTACTAATGCTAGGAGCATAATAGTTAAAATGGTTATTGCTGAATGAGAGTCTTGTTCCACTTTAAAGTGGTTCTAAAGGCTGAGTATATTTTACTGCAATGCATTCCATGCATTAACGTCAAAAACACCCCACTGACTGTTTGCTCCTTCCCTCTAAACACTTACCTGAGCCTGTTGGCATTACAGCATTGTTCCAGCTTCAGGTCTCCTCTACCCTCTCCTTCTCTTCTCACAGGGACTCAGGAAGCAGCAGGAGCCATTGGCCCCTGTTGCTGTCAATCAAATACTGTGAGGTGGGAGCAGGGTCAGAGCCAAGCCACACTGTGTGTGTCAATGGACACACACAGTGCTGCTCTGAAGCGAGCCCGCAAGTGTGCCCCCCCCCCCCCATAGCAAGTGGCTTGTTATGGAGGCACACAGAGAAAAGGAGAAGCCTGGAGTGTTGGGTAAGGGGGGCGGAGGACCCCAGAAGAAGAGGTTCAGAGCCGCTCTGTGCAAAACCATTGCACAGAGCAGGTAAGTATTCCATGTTTTTTTTTTTTTTTATAAAAAAAATTTCTAGGCTTTACAAAAACTTTAAAGCGCATCTCTGGGCAATCCCCCCCCCCCCCATGCAGTGAGGCTGTGCCCGCACTGCATGGGTCAACTGCTCATTTTTCCTAGGGGTGAACAGAGTTGTTTATGCAAAAAAAAAAAAACATTTTATTCAAAGTTTTGCAGATAATACAAAGGTAAATGGATTCCATGAATCCTCGATACTCACATGTAGTACAATGACAGTGTGGGTCAAACCCGGAGAGAACAAGGATCAACCACATAAACAAAAAAAAAACAAGGAAAGCAAAGGTAAAAAAAACAAAAACAAGCAAAGGCATTCTGTTCAGGGATCCTTGTCAGATCCTCTCGATAATTAACATCAAATATAAAGGTGGTTCATCAAAAAGTTTAATCTAATAGTAAAATATCTAATAAGAAACTAGGAGAGCTCCTGCTTCAGCTCTCTGGGGTACCAAAAAAGAAAGGAGAAAGGGAAAGAAGGAAAAAAAAAAAAGCGGGGAGGGGGGCTAGGTAGGGAGGGGAAGAGGTATGAGAACGAAGAGAAGGGGGTGAGGCTATCACCAACTGCCCTCTCCAACATCCATTTAATGGAACAATAATGTGCGTCTCGCCTTTAGCGTGACACCGGATTGACCCTTAGGATCTGGGGTTATAGGGCCCCTAATCAACTTCAGATTGCATCTTTTGTGAAATCCTGATATAACCGGGAGTTTCTAAAGGTCGTCCAGGCTTCCCATGTATCAGTAAGTTTAGAGATTTTTCTCCAATGAGATATAGATCAGCTCCTCCATCTCTGCAACCCGGTTAATCCGATGGACCCATCCGGTCATTGTCGGTGGACACACAGACCGCCAGTGAACAGGTACGCACATCCTAGCAGCGTTGACCATGTGCATCGCAACCGACTTGTAGTACCGCTTTTTAGGTATCTCAGACAGGTGCAGAAGATGCTGTGCCGGAGGATACTCCAGCGGGAGGGAGGACACCTTCATTATCGCATCATGTACTTTATGCCAGAAGGGATGAAGTCACGGGCAGCTCCACCAAATATGGAGGAACGAGCCCGTCTCTCTGCCACATCGCCAGCATTGCACCGATATGGAGGGTGAGAATTTATGTGAACAGAAAGTTTATACTCACCTGATCCTGCCGGTCCTCTGGACAAACTGCGCTCCCCCATGGTCCAGCGATGGAATGTTCCTGTCTATGGAGAGTGCTCACGTCAGGAACCGTCCATTTTTAAGACCACTGGAGTGCATTGGAGGATTGGTGGATCAGGTAAGTATATCTCCCCTGTCCTCTCTTCTAGAATAAAACGAGCAGTTAATCTGTGCAGTGCTGGCAGTGTTCAGCTTTAAAATAATGAATACAGGGCTGCATTAATGTGCCTTTTTATCTGCATGGAGTTTAGGTTTATAGCTATACATTCACTTTATGCCCCCGTGTGTTGCAATGTACAAAAATTAAAATCCTGCCTTTTTAGCATCCCATACACATAATAGCTGGGTTCTGGTATGAATTTAAAACAATTCTGCAGCTTCTGATATCATTCTGACATTGATGTACGGTCCTGCTCTGTCCTTTGGCAATTTCCATTATTTTATCATTCAGCTATATGATTAAGGAATTATGTTTTCCAATTGTGAGCTACAAGCCAGCAGCTTAGAGGTGTTATAACTAATATGAGAACATGACCGTACCGGTAATCATATGGATTTACCTTTAGCAGATAAATCTTGGGAGCAAATATGTAACACCTTGTCTTGGGTTTAGTTCTCCTTCTAAATGAGGCGAGAAATAGATTGCTACCCCGCAGTATGAAAACAATTGTCACAGTTCTAAAGCCGGCAGGCTGTCCGATGCCCAGTGGTTTTGGTAATCGTACACAGGTTGAGTGGTACATGATTGCAAAATTAGGAAGCAATTGTGGTTTTCTTTCATCGCTAGAAAATTGCTGTTTCAAAAGTGTTTAAAATAACCTCAGCCAACCCTTCAAAGCTGTCATTTTATGTAATAACTGGAAGGCGACTGAAATGCCGTAATTCAAATCTAATCTGAAGGAAGAGAAAAGTTCTGCCATTCCGTTGTAGTCAATAAAGGCTGATGGTCCATAATAAGTAACCGCATAACAGAAGGCTGTTATTGGCTGTCTTGTTTATCCTGATTAATTCTAATGCACTGGCGGGGAGAATTTCTGCTAATATATCCTTCACATCATATCCTTCACATCAGTTTTCTCCTGTCACAGTTTTATTGTCCCTAAGGGCTCATTCACACCATATGCCTTGCCACGTGCAGTCCCAATAATCCTATTGGTTCAGTTCATGGCAGTGCACTGCATTGGTGTGCGTTGAAAAAAAGGGATTTTTATAACAGCTTACCTGTAAAATCCTTTTCTTGGAGTACATCACGGGACACAGAGCGACTTAGTCATTACTAATGGGTTATATAGATTACCTTCAGGTGCTGGCACTGGCCACTTCCAAACCGGAAGTACCCTCCCCTATATAAGCCCCTCCCATCCGGGAGCACCTCAGTTTTGTAGCAAAGCAATAAGTGTCCCAAAAAGAGGGGTGGGAGCTCTGTGTCCCGTGATGTACTCCAAGAAAAGGATTTTACAGGTAAGCTGTTATAAAAATCCCTTTTTCTTTTTCGTACATCACGGGACACAGAGCGACTTAGTCATTACTAATGGGACGTCCCAAAGCAATGCCAAATGAGGGGAGGGATACATAAGCTGGGCGCCATCAGGCATGAGGCTCTTTTGCGGCCTGCAACACACTGCGCCCAAAGGCGACATCCTCCTGACTTCTGACGTCTACCTGGTAGAATCTAGTAAACGTGTGTACTAAGGACCATGTTGTGGCCTTACAGACTTGAGCCAGGGAGGCCTGGTGATGCACTGCCCATGAAGTTCCAACTGCTCTTGTGGAGTGCGCCCTAACTCTGAACGGAGGCGGTCTCCTTTTCAAGCCATAGGCTTGTATTATGACCTGTCGAATCCACTTGGCTAAAGTAGATTTTTGATGCTGCCTGACCCTTTCTGGGGCCTTCCGGCAGAACAAACAAAGTATCCGTTCTACGAATCTGAGCAGTGGCTTTAAGATAAGCTTTAACTGCTCTTACTACATCCAAAGAATGCAATAACTTTTCCTCTACCGAACTAGGTTTGGGGAAAAAGGAAGGAAGAACCACATCTTGGTTCAAATGGAACCTCGATACCACCTTAGGAAGAAGGCTGGATGAGGACGTAATACTACTCTGTCCTTATGGATAACCAGATATGGCTCCTTACAGGACAAGGCGGCTAATTCTGACACTCTTTTAGCCGAACAAATGGCTACTAAGAAAATCAATTTCCTGGTGAAAAGAAACAAGAAAATGTGCCGCAATGGTTCAAATGGTTGTTTCTGTAGAACCGACAGAACCAGGTTTAAGTCCCATGGACATATGGGAATACTAACCGGAGGGCTAATACGCATCACTCCTTGTATGAAAGCTTTGACTAATGAATGCAAAGCCAAGGGCCTTTGAAAAAAATATTGACAAGGCCGTCTGACCCTTGATAGTACTCAAGGCAAGCTTCCTATGTACAGCCCACTGTAGGAAGTCCAGAATCCTACCTATTACGTACTTACGTGGATGCCATTTCCTGGCCTCACACCACGTGATGTACGCCTTCTAGATCCTATAATAGATCTGTCTGGATACTGGCTTCCTGGCATTGATCATGGTAGATACCACAGGATTAGAGAGCCCTCTCTTTTTTAGAATGTGGGCTTCAATAGCCAGGCCGTCAAACCTAGGGCTGGTAAGGAAGGGTAGTATATCGGTCCTTGCGAAAGCAGGTCCGGACGATGTGGGAGGGTCCAAGGACTTCCCACTGACATTTTTACAATCTCCGCGTACCATGCCCTTCGGGGCCACGCTGGAGCCACCAGAATCACTGGTTTCTTTTCTACCCTGATTCTGCGGATTAATCGCAGTGGGAATGCATATATCAGCTTGAACTGATCCCAAGGGAACACTAGGGCATCCGAACCGCAAGCTAGGGGATCCTTTGTGCGAGACACAAATCTGTCCACCTTTGCGTTGAATCTGGATGCTAGCAGATCTACATCCGGTGTTCCCCACCGCTGGCATATTGCCTGGAAAACCTCGGGGTGAAGAGACCATTCCCCCGGGCATAATTGCTGGCGACTTAAAAAGTCCGCTCTCCAATTTTCCACTCCTGGGATGAAAACCGCGGATATGGCTGTGACATACCTTTCTGCCCATTCCAGGATGCAATTCGCTTCCCTCTGGGCTGCACGACTCCTGGTGCCACCCTGGTGATTGATATATGCCACTGCTGTGGCATTGTCTGATTGAATTCTGACAGGTGACCCTTGGAGTTTGGATGTCCATGCTACTAGGGCATACCGGGCTGCTCGTATCTCTAAGAGATTGGTGGGCAGGGCCTTCTCTGCTTCTGACCACTTGCCCTGGAGAGACCATTGCTCCAGTACTGCCCCCCAGCCTATGAGGCTGGCATCTGTAGTGACCACCTTCCAAGAAACCGGACTGAAGGGTTTCCCTTTTTCCAGATTCTGGTACCAACCACCAATGGAGGCTCTTGCGAACGGAAGGGGACAGGGACATTGGTAAGTCTAAAGCCTGAACTTTTTTGTTCCAGGCTGACAGTATGGCCCTCTGCAAGTTCCTTGAATGGAATTGACCGTAGGGTACTGCTTCGAATGAAGCCACCATTTTTCCCAGCAGCCTTATACACAGGCGTATGGATGGTTTTTCTTTTTTGTACCCACTAAGTGGGTCAAATCTTTCAAAGACGACACCTTCTCTGGAGGTAAGAAAATCTTTCTCTGATTTGAATCCAGTCTTAGCCCCCAAGTATTCCAGGCTTTTGACTGGTTTTAGGGCTGACTTGTCTCGGTTGATAATGCAACCGTGAGATTCCAGATACTTGATTATCTTGTGAACGACCACTTCTAGTTTTTTTCACTGAGTGGTCTATCAGCAACAAGTCGTCTAGATATGCCATGATCGTTACACCTTGTGTTTCTAGTTTGGCCAATCGTAGGGCCAGAATTTTTGTGAACACTCGTGGTGCCGTGGCCAGACCGAAAGGTAAGGCTCTGAACTGAAAATGGCGCCCTTCTACTGCAAGGCGTAGAAATTTCTGGTGGGCCGGACAGATGGGAATATGCAAATAAGCATCCCTTATGTCGATCGAGGCAAACCATTCCTGCCCTTGTAGGGCGGTGGCCACCGATCGGATCGACTCCATCCGAAAAAGTCCTGATATGTAGGAACTTGTTTAGCCCTTTTATATTTAATATGGGCCTCATGTCCCCATTTGGTTTGGGGACTGTGACAAGGTTCGAGTAAAACACGAACCCGTTTTCTTCCAAGGGAACCTTCATGATTACCCTTGGGGCAATAGTTGCTCTAGTGCCAGAAGGAGGGATCCACTCTTCTGGGGATCGCTTGGCACGTTTGACCTTATAAAATGGGCAGGAGGAATGTCTTTTAACTCCAGCCTGTATCCCAGACTTACTGCGGAGATCACCCATCTCTGATGGTATCCCGCCAGGTCTCTGTGAACAACTGAAGTCTTCCCCTCACCCGATTGAGTGGGGGCAACCCTTCATGACTTAGGGGGAGGTTTTGTACCTCTCCTGACCCAGGGTTTCTTGTTACCCTGTGATTGTCCCTGATTTCTGCCCCCTGGATTTGACCGCGGAGGCCATCGGAACTGTTTCACAGCCGATGTGCCAGGGACTGGAGAAGTAGGCCTCTTAAAAGAAGGACTTCTACCCTTGTTCTTAACCGGCAAGAGTGTACTTTTACCAGCAGAAGTTTTCTGGATATATTTGTCCAGATCATCTCCAGATAAGCGTTCTCCATGAAATGGAAAGCTAATCAGCAATTTCTTACAGGGAGCTTCAGCAGACCAGTTTTTGAGCCATAGAAGCCTACGCATATGTCTACAGACAGCGTAAAGCGGGATGCCTGTTGGATTGTATCCTTTATGGCGTCCACCGCAACACAAGGCTCTAGGTAGGTCAGCTAGGGCAAGAGCCTGCTGATCTGGTAAGTCCCTTTTAAGACTTGTTTCAACTGATCTTTCATTGCTTGGCAGACTCCAATCGCTGCTACTGCAGGTTGTGTCACCATGCTTGCTGTAGAGAAAGCAGATTTTAGTAAAGACTCCAATTTATTATCTATTGGGTCCTTGAACATTGGAACATTATCTACTGGACATGTCAGTGATTTATTTACACAAGAGATGGCTGTGTCCACTGTAGGGACCCTCCATTTTTTTTATTTTTTATGAACTTATCCTCCATGGGATAGATCACTGGAAATCTCTTGGTGGGAGTAAATATTTTACAGGATGCTCCCAATCCTGGTAAATAAACCCTTCCAATAAAGGGTGGATTGGGAAGGAACAGACAATCTGGGGAGCTTTCAGCGACCCCAGCGAGGAGACAGTAGTGGTTGATGGTTCCGCCAGAGGCATTTAAAATGCTGCTCGGACCATGTTAGTCAGAGACTTGAACCCATAATCTTTCAGCCTGAGATGCTGAGAAAGGTTCTTCCACTGTTGATTCCTCTATAACTTTATCAACCTCACCTGATCCCCTTCAGGTAGGTCGATCTCTGGGACTGTTCCTCCACTAACAGGCACTCTGCAGGAGGAGACGGAGATCGGACGCGCTTTTCCTGTGACAGGGAAGCAGCGATCAATGCTGTTAATCTCTCTTCCAATCCTCCCAGAGTTGAGGATAAAACCTCCTCTGTTATATATACAGGAGCAGGTGGACTGGGGACAACCGCAGTACCAGGTACTCCTGCGGGGTTCCTACGGCTACTGACCTCTGAAATTTCAGGGGAGATTGGCGCAGTACAGCATGCCCAAAATCCTCAGAGCCCGACGGAGACCCCTTTCGCTTCTTGGAAGATCTATTTCCAGAGCGTCTGGACGACCTATCCTATAAGCACAAAGCTGAGGTATTCCCGTCGTCATACACCAATTTTGCTGGTAATAGTCTAACACAGTTGCTGCTATATACCAGCTGGTGTCCACTAAAGTGCCTTTCTATGGGGATGCCTGCATCAACCGCCTCTGTGTGCCACTGTTTGTTGCTAGCTCTGTTTGCATCCAGCTGACACTTGTACTGTGTCTTTATACAAGCTGGGACGCCTGCACATGCGCAGAAGCGCCGTGGCGCGCATCAAGCGTCATCCACCCGCCCCGCCCCTTTTTTTCATAGGAGGCGTGTGCCCGCGCCCGTGCGCCATTGGCGCCCTTTTCGAAAATCAAACAGGGACTAGGAGCCAGGGCCATTTTTGCCGGAGGGCCTGTGCGGTGGATGAGTGCAGCAACAGGGCAGAGGAAGTGGATTCCCACAGAGAAACTTACCAACTGCCTGGATCTTTTGACTTGAGAAAACCAAAGATCCACATGACAAGAAAAATGGACCACAGCGGCCTCTAGTGGTTTAACACAGGTACCGCGGTCCTTTTTTTTTTTTTTCTTGACTACTATTAAAAATTTTACATTTTCAGTAGTTACAGGCATACACAGATATTAGCGGGAATACCGTTAGGTAACAGACAGAAAGACAAATTAGGCTTGGGGGGTCCCCCAATAGAACCAAGTTCCTGGGGGCCCCCACTTACCTGATCCCCGCCGCAGGACTTTGTTTGGTCCACAGAAGCCCAAACTTCACCTATCACGGCAGGCATTGTAATTAAACCTTCAGGGACCGGGTTCCCAAGGATTCCACTCCCCTGGACCTGTATAGCACCCTGCACAGACAACATCTTGGTCGTGGGTATGGACCAGAGCTCTGGATCCCAGGGTCCAGCCCTCCTAAGAGAGGCATTACAGGCAAAACCTTGCTCTTCTGCTGCAAGGCCCGGGTACCGACCGTTTAGCTATGAAGCTTTTTTGGTGGGATCCGGAACAGCTTACTAAGGCCCAAAAGAACCTGTACGCAAGCCCAGTGAAAACACATGTTACTCTTTGGCCAACACCTTAGACACTGGCAAAAAACTGAGGTGCTCCCGGATGGGGAGGGGCTTATATAGGGGAGGGGTACTTCCGGTTTGGAAGTGGCCAGTGCCAGCACCTGAAGGTAATCTATATAACCCATTAGTAATGACTAAGTCGCTCTGTGTCCCGTGATGTACGAAAAAGAAAAGTAGAACATGCTTCATCTTTATACAGCTCAGCATGTTACTACACTGCATTACCGTCATGATGCAGTGCATAAAGATACATTTCATTTCATTTTGTGGCTTTCGACTAAAGTTTTAAAAAAGGGAAGTAAACAGTGAGATGTGTTGGAGCTATCTCTCTCTCCCCCCCGTCTCTCTCTCTCTCCCCCCGTCTCTCTCTCTCTCCCCCCGTCTCTCTCTCTCTCCCCCCGTCTCTCTCTCTCCCCCCCCGTCTCTCTCTCTCTCTCCCCCCGTCTCTCTCTCTCTCCCCCTCTCTCTCTCTCTCCCCCTCTCTCTCTCTCCCCCTCTCTCCCTCTCTCCTCTCCCCCCTCTCTCCCTCTCTCTCTCTCCCCCTCTCTCCCTCCCCCCCCTCTCTCTCTCTCCTCCCCCCCCGTCTCTCTCTCCCACGTCTCTCTCTCTCTCCCCCCACGTCTCTCTCTCTCTCCCCCCACGTCTCTCTCTCTCCCACGTCTCTCTCTCTCTCTCTCCTCCCCCCCCCACGTCTCTCTCTCCCCCCCCCACGTCTCTCTCTCCCCCCCCCACGTCTCTCTCTCCCCCCCCACGTCTCTCTCTCCCCCCCACGTCTCTCTCTCTCCCCCCACGTCTCTCTCTCTCTCCCCCGTCTCTCTCTCTCTCCCCCGTCTCTCTCTCCCCCCACGTCTCTCTCTCCCCGTCTCTCTCCCCCCCACGTCTCTCTCTCTCTCCCCCACGTCTCTCTCTCTCTCTCCCCCCCACGTCTCTCTCTCTCTCTCCCCCCACGTCTCTCTCCTCTCTCCCCCACGTCTCTCTCTCTCTCCCCCCCCACGTCTCTCTCTCCCCCCCCCACGTCCTCTCTCCCCCCCCACGTCTCTCTCCCCCCCCACGTCTCTCTCTCCCCCACGTCTCTCTCTCCCCCACGTCTCTCTCTCCCCCACGTCTCTCTCTCCCCCCACGTCTCTCTCTCCCCCACGTCTCTCTCTCCCCCACGTCTCTCTCTCCCCCACGTCTCTCTCTCTCTCCCCCCACGTCTCTCTCTCTCTCCCCCCACGTCTCTCTCTCTCTCTCTCCCCCACGTCTCTCTCTCTCTCCCCCCACGTCTCTCTCTCTCTCCCCACGTCTCTCTCTCTCTCTCTCCCCCCACGTCTCTCTCTCTCTCTCCCCCCACGTCTCTCTCTCTCTCTCTCCCCCCACGTCTCTCTCTCTCTCCCCCCCCCACGTCTCTCTCTCTCTCCCCCCACGTCTCTCTCTCTCTCTCTCCTCCCCCCACGTCTCTCTCTCTCTCCCCCCACGTCTCTCTCTCTCTCCCCCCCACGTCTCTCTCTCTCTCCCCCCACGTCTCTCTCTCTCTCTCCCCCCACGTCTCTCTCTCTCTCCCCCCACGTCTCTCCTCTCTCTCCCCCCACGTCTCTCTCTCTCTCTCCCCCCACGTCTCTCTCTCTCTCTCCCCCCACGTCTCTCTCTCTCTCTCCCCCCCCACGTCTCTCTCTCTCTCTCCCCCCACGTCTCTCTCTCTCTCCCCCCCCGCGTCTCTCTCTCTCTCCCCCCACGTCTCTCTCTCTCTCTCCCCCCACGTCTCTCTCTCTCTCCCCCCCCGCGTCTCTCTCTCTCTCTCTCCCCCCCCACGTCTCTCTCTCTCTCCCCCCACGTCTCTCTCTCTCTCCCCCACGTCTCTCTCTCTCTCTCCCCCCACGTCTCTCTCTCTCTCCCCCCACGTCTCTCTCTCTCTCTCTCTCTCCCCACGTCTCTCTCTCTCTCTCCCCACGTCTCTCTCTCTCCCCACGTCTCTCTCTCTCTCTCTCCCCCCACGTCTCTCTCTCTCTCTCTCCCCCCACGTCTCTCTCTCTCTCTCCCCCCACGTCTCTCTCCCCCACGTCTCTCTCTCTCTCCCCCACGTCTCTCTCTCTCTCCCCCACGTCTCTCTCTCTCTCCCCCACGTCTCTCTCTCTCTCCCCCACGTCTCTCTCTCTCTCCCCCACGTCTCTCTCTCTCTCCCCCACGTCTCTCTCTCTCTCCCCCCACGTCTCTCTCTCTCTCCCCCCACGTCTCTCTCTCTCTCCCCCCACGTCTCTCTCTCTCCCCCCCCACGTCTCTCTCTCTCTCCCCCCCCCCCACGTCTCTCTCTCTCTCCCCCCCCCCACGTCTCTCTCTCTCTCTCCCCCCCCCACGTCTCTCTCTCTCTCCCCCCCCACGTCTCTCTCTCTCTCCCCCCCCCACGTCTCTCTCTCTCTCCCCCCCCCACGTCTCTCTCTCTCTCCCCCCCCACGTCTCTCTCTCTCCCCCCCACGTCTCTCTCTCTCTCCCTTCTCTCTCTCCCCCCCCACACCTCTCTCTCTCCCTTCTCTCTCTCTCTCCCTCCTTTTCTCTCTCCCCCCCACGTCTCTCTCTCTCTCTCTCCCCCCACGTCTCTCTCCCCCCACGTCTCTCTCTCTCTCTCCCCCCACGTCTCTCTCTCCCCCCACGTCTCTCTCTCCCCCCAACGTCTCTCTCTCTCCCCCCACGTCTCTCTCTCTCTCTCCCCCCACGTCTCTCTCTCTCTCCCCCCACGTCTCTCTCTCTCTCCCCCCACGTCTCTCTCTCTCTCCCCCCACGTCTCTCTCTCTCCCACGTCTCTCTCTCTCCCCCCCACGTCTCTCTCTCTCCCCCACGTCTCTCTCTCTCTCCCCCACGTCTCTCTCTCTCTCCCCCCACGTCTCTCTCTCTCCCCCACGTCTCTCTCTCTCCCCCACGTCTCTCTCTCTCCCCCACGTCTCTCTCTCTCCCCCCCCCACGTCTCTCTCTCTCTCCCCCCCCCACGTCTCTCTCTCTCTCCCCCCCCCACGTCTCTCTCTCTCTCCCCCCCCCACGTCTCTCTCTCTCTCTCCCCCCCCCACGTTCTCTCTCCTCTCTCCCCCCCCCCCACGTCTCTCTCTCTCTCCCCCCCCACGTCTCTCTCTCTCCCCCCCCACGTCTCTCTCTCTCTCCCTTCTCTCTCTCCCCCCACACCTCTCTCTCTCCCTTCTCTCTCTCTCTCCCTCCTTTTCTCTCTCCCCCCCCACGTCTCTCTCTCTCTCTCTCCCCCCACGTCTCTCTCTCTCTCTCCCCCCACGTCTCTCTCCCCCCCACGTCTCTCTCTCTCTCTCCCCCCACGTCTCTCTCTCTCCCCCCACGTCTCTCTCTCTCCCCCCACGTCTCTCTCTCTCCCCCCACGTCTCTCTCTCTACCCCCACGTCTCTCTCTCTCTCTCCCCCCACGTCTCTCTCTCTCTACCCCCCACGTCTCTCTCTCTCTCCCCCCACGTCTCTCTCTCTCCCACGTCTCTCTCTCTCTCCCACGTCTCTCTCTCCCCCCCCACGTCTCTCTCCTCCCCCCCCCACGTCTCTCTCTCTCCCCCCCCCCACGTCTCTCTCTCTCTCCCCCCCCCACGTCTCTCTCTCTCTCTCCCCCCCCACGTCTCCTCTCTCTCTCTCCCCCCCCACGTCTCTCTCTCTCTCTCCCCCCCACATCTCTCTCTCTCTTTCCCCCCCACGTCTCTCCTCC
This sequence comes from Rana muscosa, assembly GCA_029206835.1. NCBI lineage: Eukaryota > Metazoa > Chordata > Amphibia > Anura > Ranidae > Rana > Rana muscosa. The sequence goes on along the minus strand of CM055122.1, from coordinate 940,986,792 downwards.
CCCCCCCACGTCTCTCTCTCTCCCCCCACGTCTCTCTCTCTCTCCCCCCACGTCTCTCTCTCTCCCCCCCACGTCTCTCTCTCTCTCTCCCCCCACGTCTCTCTCTCTCTCCCCCCACGTCTCTCTCTCTCCCCCCACGTCTCTCTCTCTCTCCCCCCACGTCTCTCTCTCTCTCCCCCCACGTCTCTCTCTCTCTCTCCCCCCCACGTCTCTCTCTCCTCTC